>CM053593.1:131123042-131205639 GCA_028646575.1 Pseudocheirus occidentalis
GCCCTGCTAGAAAGCTAGAGGGGTGTTGGAGGAGGGCATAAAAGGGAACAGATTGTGGGAGGGGCCTTACAGTGGGATCAGTGTTCTGGGCTGGGGGGTAGGGGCAAAAAGGGGAGAAAATATGTAACTCAAAGCCTTGTGGAAATGAATGATGTAACCAAGAAAATAAATTGAAATTAAAAATATATATATTAATAAAAAATAATAATAATAATAAATTCAGCATAGAGCTTTGAAGGCTGTTCTGCTTACATATGATTCTGGTCCTCCTCTTCTGTATGCTTATTTTTAAATGCTTCAGACATCATCTTTTCTTTCTTTTCTTTTCCTTTCCTTTCTATTTTTGGTGGTGGTGGAAACCCTACTCTGCATTTCATTTCATGTGTCCTGACTCCACTAAAAAGAAAAAAAAAACCTTGTAACAAATACATTCAGTCAAGTAAAACAAATTCTCTCATTGTTCATGTCTGGAAATGTATGTTTTATTCTTCTTGTAGAATCCATCTCTTCTCTGGCAGTGCAAGTGGGTATCATGCTTCATCCTCTGTAATCATGGTTGATTATTGCATTGGTCAGCATTCTTAAGTCTTTCATATTTGTTTTCTTTATAATATTATTTTGTACATTGTTCTACTGATTCTGCTCACTTCACTTTGCATCAGTTTATGCAAATCTTCAAAGGTTTCTCTGAGAACATTTCTTTTGTCATTTTAATGATGCAATAATATTTCAGCATATTCATACACATAATTTATTCAGACTTTCCCTTGATGAGTACCTGCCCCTTGATTTTTTTTTCTTTTTGGAGGGGGAAGGCAGGACAATTGGGGTTAAGTGACTTGCCCAAGGTCGCAGGGCTAGTAAGTGTTAAGTGTCTGAGGCCAGATTTGAACTCAGGTCCTCCTGACATGAGGGCCAGTCCTCTATTCACTGAGCCACCTAGCCACTCCCCACCCCTCCCCTTGATTTCTATATAAAAATTAAGAGCATTTTTTAATGTCACTATTGTTTGCTTACATTTCTTTTGTATTTTTTAAAAACTATGTCCTCAACAAAGTAGTTACTATCTATTGAAGACTGACTGAAAAAATTATAGTATATAAATGTAGCCAAGCAATCAATAAACATTTATTAAGGTCCTACTATGTGCCAAGCAGTATTAAACACTAAGGTAAAAGGTGAAAGATAAAAGATAGTCTCTGCTTTCACAGTCTAATAAGAAAGAAAACAGGCAAACAATTATGTAAAAACAAACTATCTATTAGATAAATTGGAAATAATTTACCAAGGGAAAGTACCAGAAGTAAGGGGGAACAGGGAAGACTCTCTGTAGAGAATAGTATTTGAGCTAGGACTTCGCAGAAGCTAGGGAAGTCAGGAGGCAAGAATGAGGAACAGGAAAAAATCCAAATGGGGGGGACAGTCAGCAAAAATACCTGGAGTCAAGAGATGGAGTGTCTTGTTTAATAAACAACAAGGAGACTGAATCATAGAATACACATTGTGGTGTGAGTCATAAGAAGACTGGAAAAATGGGAGAGAGGGAAACAGGGAGACATAGATTATGAAAGGCATTGAATGCCAAACAGAGGATTTTATATTTGACCCTGTATGACAGAGAACCAAAGGAGTTTGCTGAATGGGGAAGGAGGACAAATAAAGGAAGGAAAAGAATGGTGATATGGTTTGACCCAAGCTTTAGGAGGATCACTTTGACAGCTGTTGGAGGATGGTCTGGAGAGATTTTCAGCAGGGAGCTTAACTAGTATGCTCTTGCATTAGTCCAGATGGGAAGTAACAGAGATTGCAGCAAAATGGTGGCACTTTTAGAAGAGAGAATGAAGTATGTATCAGAGATGTTAGGAAAGAAAAATTGGCAGACTTTGGCAAGAGATTCAATACGGAAGGTGAGAAAGAGTGAGAGGTTGAGGATGACACCTAGATTCTGAACCTGGGTGATTGTGAGAATGATGGTACCTCAAAAGTAATAGAAAAATTTGGAAGGGAAGAAGGTTTTGGGGGAAAGACAATGAGTTCCTTTTGGGATACGTGAAGTTGAAAATGTCTACAAGACATTGAGTTAGAGATGTCCAACTGCTAATTGGAGATTCAAGACTGGAGGTCAGCAACAAAGTTAGAGCTGGATAAGTAGATATGGAAATAATCAGAATAAGAATGATAATTAAATCCATGGACTCTGATGAGATCACCAAGTAAAATAGTATATTGTTTGCCCATAAGAAATGATGTAAGTTTTCTTGCCTTCTCAATGGCTAGAGAAGGGGCAGGAGGGAGGGAGAGAATTCAGAACTGAAAATATTTTTTAAAAAAAAGAAATTATGAAAGGGAGAGATTCAGAAAAACTTTGGAGTGGTTGTATGAAATGACCCATATTGAAATAAGCAGAACCAACAGAAAAAAATTATACAATGATTGGAATATCATAGAAGAAAACTATTGTCAACAATCTAGGATCTAGGATTAACTCAATAACCAGTCAGAACTCAAGATTCACCTCTTGGCTAAAGATGCAAAATGAGATGTGCATTTTTAGGCATTGACAAAGTATGTGGGTTTGTTTTGAGTGACGATACTTACTTGTCATAATTGAGGACTTTTATTTTGGTGAGTATAGAGGGTAGAAAAGGGGGGAGATTGGGGTCTAAAAGTGATACTAAGGGGTGGCTAGGTGGCGCAGTGAGTAGAGCACCGGCCCTGGAGTCAGGAGTACCTGAGTTCAAATCCGGCCTCAGACACTTAACACAAAAACTAGCCGTGTGACCTTGGGCAAGTCATTTAACCCCAACTGCCCTCCAAAAAAGCAAAAAAAAAAAAAGTGGTACTAAGACCAAAATTTTTTTTAAAAGGAAGAAAACTCCCTTCTCATCTCAGCTAAAGAGAATCCCCACCATCATTTAAAGTTTAATTCAAATTCCTCTGTCTGCAGAAAACTGATCCTCATCCCTCAGTCACTAGTACTCACCCCCTCAAAATTTCTTTGTGTATTTCATATTTAATTTTCTAAGCACACAATGTTTTGCTCAATACAATTTAAATTCCTTGGAGGCAGTAACTACTTCATTTTAGTCTTTGTAACTCCAAGATATAGCACAGTGCCCAGCACACAGTAGGTGCTTAAGAAATGTTTCTTGAATTAATGATTCATTAAATTACCTATTCATATCCTCTGGTCACTTAGCTATCAGGAAATGGTTCTTGTTTCAAAATTATTCTCATCATTTCCCTATATAACATGAAAACCAGACCTTTATGAGAAATATGGCTACAACTGTGTGCTGAGTACTTTTACAAATATTTTAATAAGAATTTTTACAAATATTATCACATTTAATTCTCACAGGAACTTTGTGATAGAGGTCCTACTATTATCCTTGTCTTACAACTGAGGAAATATGATTGTGTTCATGCAAAAGTCTTTCAACTTTTTTGTGATAGAAATTGCCTATTCTATTTTCTGTGATCACTTCTATCCCTTGTTTATTTGAGAATTTGACTAAACATTGAAGACTTCTCTTAGAGTTGTACAAGATAGCTCATTTCAATTTACTTAATATTTTGTTTGTAATTTTCTTTTTAAGGTGTATATCCATTTGGAGCTTTTGTGGCATATGGTATAAATGAGAGTATAAACATAATTTCTGCCGGATGGCTTTACAAGGTTTTGAAAATTGTCAAATAAGCAGTTACTTCCACAGCAATTTATATCCTTGAGTTTATCAAAGATGAGACTTATGTGATTAATTCAGAGGACAACTCTGCTAGGAAAACTGCAAAATCTAGAAAATATCTGGGGCTAAAACTCATTATTAAATATGCAATATATGGCCTATGGAGTCCAGAAAGACCAATGAGACATCTTTCTGTTTCACACATCTTAGGTAAAGAATCCATGAGTCTCTTGCGAAAGGAGAAAATTTGTCTGATACATTTGATTTTCTCTGTCAATTCCAGTGTCTCAGCCCCTCTTCAACATCAGTGTACTTGGGCCACTGTGGGGGATGTGGTAGAGTGTCACTGTCATTTCCTCAGAGGTTCTTTTCCAATTCAGTATCAATTTTATCATGAGAAGACAATCCTTGAGAACAAAATGGCCCCTTCTAGAAGTGCAGCTTCCGTCAACCTCACCATGACGACTGGGTATTCTGGGAAGCACTTCTGTAGGATTGTCAGTTGTCGGTTCAGTGAAACTGATGCTCTCTATCTCAGGTAGGCAAGATGCTCTGGGATTGATGCTGCCACCCAAAAATGATGGAGAAACTTCAATGATGGTGGATTATAGTGCAATACTTTCTGAAACTGGCCCATTCAAGATTCTAACTATGTCTTGAGTCACAAAGGAATGGGATGAAGTGAAGTCAGAGCTCAACAACTACTTATCACCCTTCTCCCCATATTAGTTTCTAATTGGCAAACTATAATTCAGGTTACTAGGTAAATACAGCTGAGATCATCCAACCCTACTTACAACCTGTTGGTAAGAGAAAAACCCACAGATCTGTTTTCCACCTGTGTTCCAATATCTGGAGATGCTTTGGGCCCTAGGTATGTCTCCTCCAGGTCTCACCTATAGCTGTTTTCTCACAGTTCCTACAAGAAGTCGGATGAACGTGGCCATTGTGGGAATGACTATTGCCCTGATCAGTATCTTTATCCTCATTATTGCTGCTCTTGTGACTTACTTCAAACTCCTGGGAAAATCAGGTTTGTAACTCACCTTGGTTACCCTTTGGTAAGCCTATACATACATACATACACACACACACATGTCCATGAAATCACTTTGATATACTAGACTTATATTTGGGTTTTTCCCCCCATATACAGATATACATATATATATATATATATATATATATATATATACACACACACATACATACATAGAGATATTAGATAGACAGACAGAGAGATAGATGGATAGATAGATAGATAGATAGATAGATAGATAGATAGATAGATAGATAGATAGAAAGATGAAATCAGTTTGATATATTAGACTTGTGTGTTTGGGCTTTTCCCTCTTAGACTCTATTACAGTTCTAATAGGTAGTAATCAGAGATGCCAGCCTGAGGGTCTAACTGAACCCATTTCAACAAACCTTCATTAAATATCAACTATATGCCAGGCTTGGGGCGGGAGGACAAAAGGACAAAACCAAAGCTGCCCATGCCCTCAAGAAGCTTGCAATCAAATAGAAGGAAAGCCATGCACATGATTGTAATATAAGGAAGAGTAAAACAAATGGGAAAGAGTGATACACACAAATGTTAGTATTAAGTTTGAGGAGAGAAATATGGTTTTTTCTTATGGGATGGGAAGAGGCAAGTTTCATGAAATAAGTGATATTGGCATTAAACATTGAAGAAAGAGACAGTATGAGGTTGTAGGTGGGGTCCACATGTAGAAAACTGGCATGAAAGGGGACAAAATCAGAGTGGGGAATGAAGATTAGCACATACAAAACTGGTGCATCCAGAAGGGATAAGCTTGGAAAGCTAACTTGGAGCCATGATGCGGAGTCTTTCCCAATGCATCCATCTGGGACTCAGAGTTTAGTATTTACTTTCTTCGGCAGTCAGAAGCGAACTTAAAGATCATTTCAGATTTGAAGGAATAAAGCCTGGAGTGGTAAAATGACTGCACTGAGGAGGCTTTTATTCTGGTGTTCATATTCACATATAAAATATAAAAGGTTCAATTATGATTTAGTATTAGTGATTCCCAGAATGATACAAGATATCCTTTTTAGTGCAATTTTAAGCTTTAATAACGGCTAAAACTTGTGAGACCTCCATGTACCCAGCCCTCAATCTCTCTTCTGAGTTCCAATCCCACATCTACAACTGCCTGTTAGATATTTAGAACTGAATACCCCATAGGCTTTTCAAATTCAATATGTCCAAAGCAGACTTGCCCAGGATGAAGCAGCTGCTAAGTGTCTGAGACTCAATTCAAACTCCAGGTACTCACGGCTCCAGGCTCAGCAATCTATCCCAGCATCTCTCACACGTGCCTCCTTCTTCTCATTCACAAATCGCCGCTCAGTTCAGGCTGCAATCGTCTCTAGCTGAATTACTTCTGCAGCATCGATCTTTTTGCTTTAAGTCTCTCTCTACCACTCAGATGCCAATAGGGTCTCACTAAAAGAGCAGGTCTTTCCGTATTACTCGATGAACACTAGTGTCTCCCTATTACCTCCAGGATCGGATATAAATCTTTGATTTGGCATTTTAAACTCTTCACAGCTTGACTTTTTCATACCTTCCCAGTGTCGTACTGCCTGCTGCACATTCTGCATTCTAGGATCCAGTATACTGGCTAGGAAGGAAGGAAGGAAGGAAGGAAGGAAGGAAGGAAGGAAGGAAGGAAGGAAGGGAGAGAGGAAAGGAGGGAGGAAGGGAGGGAGGGAGGGAGGAAGGAAGGAAGGAAGGAAGGAAGGAAGGAAGGAAGAAAGGAAGGAGAAGATGTACTACTCTTCTGACACCCTGTTCTTGTGCTTTTTAGGAAGAATCTCTGCCTCTAGCCCATACAGGTGAGGCCTCTGCTTCTACAACCATCTCCATGTTTTCTGCCCATTCTTCCCTCATTACACTGCCCCAACCACCCACCCATGGAGAAGCTCAAAAATAACCCAGTTACTGCCTTTTGTCCCCAGGGATGGACCTGTTTCACACCTTTTGGAATGTACAGAGGATTTCACAGGACAGTATCTCTTATCACTGTCCCCAAAACACCCCCTTCACTATCTAGTTACTGATCTTCTTATGCCCAATATTAATATGATTATTTAGCTCACAGGCTTGACCAATGCTCATCATTTCCCTATGTTTCTCTAACCCTTTCTGTGTTTCAGCCTTAGGTCATGAAATCCCAAGTGGCATGGGCTGTGTTTTTATAATTGATTCACTATATAGCCTAACACAAACACAAATAAAGGTGCTAAATTAATTTCTTTTGAGAATAATAATGAAAAGGGTAAATATTTTAACCATCCAGAGTGGCCACTCCAAGACTGAGGCATTCTTATCTATGGACTAGCCTTATTCCCAAGTCATCCCAACTTAGAGTACTTCCTCTTTGACTATCCCACCACATTGTTTCTCTCTTAAAAGAACCTACATACATAAGTCGTCTGTATAATTGATGCCTATTCTCCTCAGGAATAGATATGACCTCATAAAAGACCCAGAAATCTCAGTGAATTTCAAGCTTCTTATTTCCCTAAAATTCAATAGCATATTCATTCTTTTTGCTTCCAGGGCTCTGCCCATGACTGACTTACATTCACTTGTGTTTCTGTTTCAAATAGTTTGTGTCTGTATTTCCCACAGGGCCTCTCCTGTCTCGAACCTTCAAGAACCTGTCTATGCAAATTCATCGTCCCAAATGGAACTGGTGCCGATATATGGTAATGGTAAGTACTTCACATTTGGGCTAGGGTTGACAACTTGGCCCTATGAGTAGAATGAGGCAGAGGAAAGGGAACATGAGGTAAACAGGGCTAAATTCTTGTAACTACTCAAGGCTCTGCTCAAGCCCAGCCACCCAAAATCCTAATGAATCATAAATGAAGGAAAGAATGAAAAATCACTTATTAAATATTTAATATTAAGCAAAATATTGGGATAAATGCTGGGGATACAAAACAACAAAAAAAGAAAGTCCCTGCTCTCAAGAAATTCACATTCTGGGGTGGCTAGGTGGTACAGTGAATAGAGCACTGGCCCTGGAGTCAGGAGGACCTGAGTTCAAACCAGGCCTCAAACATTCAACACTTACTAGCCATGTGACCTTGGGCAAGTCACTTCAACTGTCCTCCAAAAAGATTTTTTTTTAAAAAGCACAAGTCATCCCTCAGAAATTACATTTAAATAGAAAACTTAAGGGACTGTGGAACTGAATGTTGTAAACTAAAAGTAAATAAACCAATTTAATAAAAAAAGAAAGAAAGAAAGAAAGAAAGAAAGAAAGAAAGAAAGAAAGAAAGAAAGAAAGAAAGAAAGAAAGAAAGAAAGAAAGAAAGGAAGGAAGGAAGGAAGGAAGGAAGGAAGGAAGGAAGGAAGGAAGAAAGAAAGGAAGAAAGAAAGGAAGAAAGAAAGACAAAATTCACATTCTAATGGTACTCTGGAGTACCCAGCAGAAAAATCAATTAAAGATGAGTCAATGGGAAGTGATTATGATTCTAAAGTATATCTTACTGGATTTTAGAGCATTACTCTATAATAGTGAATATCAGTGTCTAAAAATGGACTGTGTTTCATTGTAAATAGTAAGCTCCCCAACACTGGAAGTGTTCCAACAAAGGCTTGACAATCACCCATGTAGGATGGTTGGATAAAGGATTCATGCATGGGAAAGAGGCTTAGATTAGATGATCTCTGAAATATCTTAAGAACCTGTGGTGTTAGCCCTTGGACAATATCTTCTGGAAAACTTTGTCTTTTCTTTCAGTAAATCCTGCAGTTGGAGATGTATTTTATTCTGAGGTCTCTTTCAAAGAACATAGAAAGGAAGGTAAGAATGCTCAGTGGTTCAACCCAACATGTTTTTTGAGTGACTCCTATTTGTAAGTTCTGTACTTGGTTGTGCAGAAGGATGCAAAGAGAATTCAACATAGATCCTACCCACTACCCCACCACCACCCACCCCTGCCAAATCTCAAAAATTTAGTAAGGAGATAGGGCAAGAATACCACTAACTATAATACAAACCAGATTAGAAGTATTGTAAGAGGGATTAAAAGTGCTATAGAGAAGGAAATTATCACATCCAGTTGGAGAGGTTCATGAGAGGCTTAACAATATAGGTGACATTTCAGATGGGCTTTGAATGATGTGTGGGATTTCAATGGGGACTAGAAATATAAATGTAGGAAAAGAAATTATTTCAGGCACAATGAGAAAAAAAATGGACCATGTCCAGTACAATGTTAGCTAATTATAAGTAGGTGGCACGGTGGATAGACCTGTAATCAGGAAGATTCATCTTCTTGAGTTCAAATCCAACCTCAGACACTTACTAGCTATGTGACCCTAGGCAAGTCACTTCACCCTGTGTACCTCAGTTTCCTCATTTGTAAAATTAGCTAGAAAAGGAAATGGCAAACCACTCCAGTATCTTCGCCAGGAAAACCCCAAACACGAAATGATGAGATTAGCAAGGGAGAATGTATAGGGAGAAAAAGGATAAGGTTTTGTCTCTCAATTAGTTCAATTCAATTCACTATAATTTAATTCAGCAAATATTTATTTAGTGCTTTGTTATATTGATCCCAGGGGAAAGAGAACATTTAGATAAGATACAGTTCCGAGCCTCATGGAGCTTTCAACCTAATAAGTTAATAATATACAAATAAAAGTCAGAT
Organism: Pseudocheirus occidentalis; assembly: GCA_028646575.1. Taxonomy (NCBI): domain Eukaryota; kingdom Metazoa; phylum Chordata; class Mammalia; order Diprotodontia; family Pseudocheiridae; genus Pseudocheirus; species Pseudocheirus occidentalis. Next base: position 131,132,429 of record CM053593.1, read on the forward strand.
ACAAATACAAATAGCTATAATGTAAAATATCATAGGATAAGTATATTAAAGAGAAATATTGTTCATGTTTGAAGAAATCTAAAGCTTAGTAAGATTGTTGGATTTGTAGGCAGAGGATTGAATTTCAAATATTTTTTTTTCTTTTTGGAGGGGGGAAGGCTGGGCAATTGGGGTTAAGTGACTTGCGCAAGGTCACACAGTTAGTAAGTGTTAAGAGTCTGAGGTCAAATTTGAACTCAGGTCCTCCTGACTCCAGGGCCGGTGCTCTATTCACTGTGACACCTAGCAACCCCTCATTCAAATCTTGACTCTGTTCCTTACTGCCTCTGTCACTGTGGACAAGTCATTATCTTTCTTTGTGCATCATCTATAAAAAGAGGTTAGACTAGAATGTCACTAGATGATATCTCTATCTGGGTGCTGTTTTTTTTTTTAACTCTCTGTCCTATGGTATATTGGATCAGTAACTGGTGAAGAGGTTTGCAAAAGCAAATTCTTGGAACTTAGTTCTTGTCTTCATCCAAGGGTTAAGCTCTAGTTTGATAATCACTTTTGATGATACATAGAGAGGAGAAAGGAACATGCATTTAATAAGCATCCGATATATGCTTGCTGCTATATTAAGCACTTTACAGTTGTTATGTAATCTGATCCTTCACAATCTGTGAAATAGGTGCTAGTATGATTCCCATTTTATAGTTGTGGCAATTGAGGCAGACAGCAATTATGTGACTTGTCTAGGGACATATAGGAAATAAGTGTCTGAGGTTGAATTTGAACTCAGGTCTACTTGACTAGGAAGGAAGGAAGGAAGGGAGGGAGGGAGGGAGGGAGAAAGAGGGAAAGGAAGGAAAGAGGGAGGGAGGGAAGTGAAGAAAGAAAGAAAGAAAGAAAGAAAGAAAGAAAGAAAGAAAGAAAGAAAGAAAGAAAGAAAGAAAGAAAGAAAGAAAGAAAGAAAGAAAGAAGGAAGGAAGGAAGGAAGGAAGGAAGGAAGGAAGGAAGGAAGGAAGGAAGGAAAACATGGGACCCTTGCCAAAATAGTGGTCCTGAGGAAGGAGTCACTAATTGAAAGAGAAGGCCTCAGATTTGAAGCCCCTCCAGGGTTATTGCACTGGGGAAGGTAAGGGGAAGGAGGAAGAATCTAGGGAAAGAATCCAGGAATGAGTAAGATCATCTTGCTATGAGTGACTCAGACTTCTCTGGCCCTCCCTCTGGGGTGTCTTTCCTAGACATTCAGGGAAACTCCCACAGCCTTTTCTCTGCCCACTCTACATGAGGCAGCAAGTGCATTCACACTTCTGGTTTCTATTTTATTCTCTTGCTTTTGATACACATGGCCTATCTAGTATTAGAGTACAAACTAGGGGTTAGTCATCACTGTATTCTGGGTGAACTGGTGGCGCTCCAGGCCCTAATTGCTAGAGACTTGGATTATTGGAGTAGATTTGGGAAGGAGATCTTAACCAACCCAGGTTCCTCTGGAAAAAGAACAGGGAAACATTGTAGCATCTCTGAGTGACTTTTCTTTCCTGTCTTTCTCTGTAATTGCTGTGTATCTTGGGGCCTTTCTTCTCTCTTCTGATAATCCAAATTTTCATGTGTATAGTGAATGGAATCACTTGGCCCCTCCCTCTCACTAAAGATCCTCCTCTAGACTCTAGGGAAGGAAGGACAGGCAGCAAAAGAACAAGAGTTGGCTCAGAGAAATGAAGGAGAATAGAAACCAATGAAAAAGCATTTATTAAACATTTAGTACTTGCCAAGCACTGGGCTAAGTGCTCAGTATTCAAATCCACAAGCAAAGATAGTCCCTGCCTTCAAGGACCAAGAAGAAGTGGCCTTTGTCAGGAAACTATGATCACAGAAACCGGAAACTGTTTGTCGTTCTGACTTTGGGGAAGACTATGGATCAATGGGACTCTTGAGAAACTTAGCAAAAAGGTGGAGTTAAGGGATAGACAAAGCATTACTGTGAGTCCAACTGAATGAGAACCAGCAAGGGAGAAAAAAAGTAGATCTATAGAGAAAGAGACAAGAATGACCAAAGGGAAGAATACATTAGAGAGAAAACCAAGGGCTCTAAGTGAGAAAATCATTACCCACAACTCAAAATTCCCTTCTTTCTGCAGTAAACAGTACAAAGAACCCTCCAGTCGACAAGGTGAGTTGCATTCCCCAGCTATTTTGTCCCTTACTGCTTCTCTCCCTCCCCCAAATCCTCATCCTAGTATTTTCTCTTCCAGGACTCCTCAGCTTTCTATGCTGAGGTGAAGAAGAAAGATTGACCAAGAAAATCAGAGGAGAAGCCGAAGGCTGCAGAGAGAGGTCAAGACAGTGTCAAAAGTGATGAAAACAAGTTCCTCTGACCCTTCAGTGACAATTGAAGCCACACCCAATTTGTTCTTTCACTTAGGTTCCTAAGTCAATTCTTTTCCTAAATTCAAAACTGCACCCTGAGCATACACAAAATTAAAGCCATCTAATTGATTCATTTGGGTTTTCATTATGAAAGGAAATTGAGTCACTTTCAAGGGGCCTTTCCTTTCTGGTCTAGCACATCTACCCAGGAAACCAAATTACAAAACAAAAGGTTGTTTAGTAAATGTGAAGATAAAGCAGAGGATCTGAATACATTTAGTAGCATACTTATCAAGGATTGATAATTTAGTGAAACATCCCTCTCCATACAAAGAACATTGCAGTTTAAAGACAAAACAAAACAAAACCAGGAACCTGCACCTGGAGTCAGAGCACCTAGAAAACACTGGAGATATATTAATAAGTTCTGATTATCCCTTTCTCCTTTTTCAAGATCCCTTACAGGCCATGTCTCAGTTTCCTCATCTCTAAAGTGAATTAGATGGATTAAATGATAATGAAACAGTATGTGAAGTTGTTGACAGTGTTCCTATACTAAGAGACATCTTAGTGCAAAGAAGAGAATGCTAGATTTTTTTTTCCTCCCCGAAGTCCTGGATTCGAGTCCTGGTACTTCTACCTACTCTCTATGCAACTGTGTGCTTATAAATATTTAACAACTGTCTTTCTAGAATGCAAAAAGTATACATATGACACACCTTGAAGTTTAATTTGCATTAACATTTTATTCATCATTTTATTAAGTCTAGACAATGAACAAAACAACAAATAAAACCCTTTTCCAATTTCCAAGATATTAATGTTCACACTGAAAATTTAACAATCAGCTCTCCAGAACTGGCTCAAGCACCTACAAAAAAGTCATCTCACATCCCTCAGTCTTCATTTCCTAATCTATAAAAATGAAAGGAATGAACCCTCTAAGATCCAACGATGCTATTGGAGATTTCCATCTGTTCTTGTCATTCCAATATTTCCCTTCTTCCTCAACATGCTTACACAACATGCTAACATTACCACCTTCAATGCTTGTTTTACAACAATTACAATTTACATCAATTAGAGTGAGCAGATTCTGGTGACACCGTACTCTCCTACCAACATGCCTGCCAATTACCCTTCAGGATCACTCACTTTGGAGAATGTTCATCTCAACTAGACCTCTCTTGACCATTGCTCATAATGAGGTGGGGAAGAAAGGAGTCAGTTATGGACCCACCCCATAGCTTTAAGCCCAGTCTAATAGAAGAGCTGATGTACAATGAACAGAAATAGGGTAGTGAGGAGGAAGAGCTGTGTAATGGGATTAAATTTCAGTTTTAACGATTTTGAATATGAGGCAAAGCAAGAACATACAGGTAGAGGTGTATAGGAGAAAGATGGAAATGCGGCCATTTCTAATGCCTATCAATAGGGCTGACTTTGGGGCTTTTAGTCCCTCTGAGTCTTCTGCACTTACCATGATTTTTCTACTTCTGTATCCCTACAGGCAAGCACAGGTCCTTTTACACACATGGTATTTTGTTATTTAATACAGATCCGTTCAGTTTTATTGAAATCAGAGCCATAAATATCATTTTTGAAAGATTCACAAAATCTACCCAAGGCAAAGAGTATGAAAAATGTTCTCAAATAAACTTTTAAAAGATAAATTATATTGAGAGACAGTCAGGGGAGCTGTTGAAGAAAAGACCCAAGAATAGTGAGATGACAGACTGATAAATGACAAGGCCATGAGGGGATGGGGAAAGGAAAGGAGAATAAGCATTTATTAAGTACCTACTATGTGCCAAGCAGCTATGGGGGCAACTAGGTGGTGTAGTGGATAGAGCACCAGGCCTGGAATCAAGAAGACTCATCTTCCTGAGTTCAAATCCAGCCTCAGACACTTACTAGCTATGTCATTTAACCCTGTTTGCCATAGTTTCCTCATCTGTAAAAGGACCTGGAGAAGGAAATGCCAAATCACTCCAGTATCTTTGCTAAGAGACTCCAAAATGACCCAAATGGGGTCATGCAGAGCCAGACATGACTGAACAACAACAAAATTTCATACTCTGAGATTAGCTCACTTAACCTCCCATGCCAGTGGTCAGTTTTAGTATTATGACTATTTAGGTCTGTCATTAAGCTGTATCACAGAAAGAAAGGCAGGGAGCTATAGTTAGCTGACTGATCACTGGACTTGGAGGAAGGAAGACCTGAGTCTGAATCCTGCTTTAAACACTTACTACACAAGTCAGCTCTCTGGGCTTCAGTTTTCTCACTCAGTAAGATGTGGGAGTCAGAAATACCTTCCAAATCTAAACTGAGATCTTGTGATCACTTTCCTGACTAATTACTAAGGCAGGAACCAAATTTTACATAAATTCACTTCAATCAGAACAGGAATTAGGGTGGAGTGACTGGAACTTGGCCCTAGATCTAGGTTAAAGGCCTGTCTCTGACATATATTGACTATGTAATCCCAAGGAAGGACCTTTCAAGGCTCCAGACAATTTTCTAAGGTAGACCTGCACAATTTAGCAATATTTAAGGGCCAAAATTAAAATAAGCTAAACTTCTTCAGGCCACAGATAGTTTTTTAGTGACTCACTTTACAAGTAAAGGTATGATCAATGATTAAATTATTTCTCAAAAACACTTTTTAAATCAAGATATAATCCCAAAATTACTATCAGCAAACACTTAATGAAGTCACCTTCATGAAAAACCTTCCCAGCAGTAATTTCTTTAGAAATTTGAAAATTGACCTTAATAGCCACCTCATTTTCTGAGTTTTCTTTCTTGAAAAACAATTCTTCCCCACTGAAATTTTTCAACAATTTGGGTGCTTTAATTTGTTTTTCATTGGTGTCCAATTTGCTTAAGTCAGGATGTTTTGATTCTAAATGACAATGGAGACTGTATTCCTTCAGAATGGCTATTATTTCTCAGCAAACAAGGCCCAATATTTTGTCTCTTGTTTAAGTAAACAAGTATCTATTTGTCCACTCCAGATTAAACACTCTCTGTTCTGATTCGATCTTCTGTTTCTTTTTATCACTCATTTTACAAAGTCACTCCAAAAACTTTAATGTTAGAACCAAAAAATCTCCGCATCAACTGCTCACATACAAAGATACTGAACTGAGTGTCTGACCTTGGAGAGCTCTGTATGTATCTTGGAGGGCGGGCACACACTGAGCGAAGGGAAGAAACCCTCATGATGTTGCCACTCATCTCATAACTGGCATCAGTTGCATTGGTGCACGGCAGCACTCACTCTGTCCCTGTTCAACACCAGTAACAACCAAAAACATAGCGAAAACATAGTCCTCCCAGACTAGAGACAGACTGAGGATGGTTGGTTGCCAAGGGTCATGTGACAAATAGGAGAGAGTGCCCAGTGGCAACCCACCCTCCAAGTTACATGATGGGCACAATAGTGGCTAGTGGAAGATGGATCAAGCTGGGCACGGACAAAGCCCTCGTTACATCTTTCCTTTTTTTTAGATCCTCTACATTTTTCATGGCCACCCAAAATCTTTTGTCAGGCCACAAACAGGCCACGGCCACATGTTGTGCATACCTGCTCTAAGGCTATGAGATGAGAAGCCATTGCTAGATTCCATCAGCTGAGGAAATTTTTTCACCAAGAGTTCCCTAGTTATGATAACAATAAAAAAGATAAACATTCACAGAGCACTTTATATTACCTCGGTTAAGAGGTATGGGGCAGGCTTGACCGCTGGGGCATCAGATGGATTTGTAAGCCAGAATATTAATGGGTTGGGAGGTTTTTGCCTGCAGTAGGGTATGTAGCCAACATAAGAACCATTCCCTTTCACCTGCAAGAGTCAGTCTCTACTCTGACCTTAGTCTACCTAGAAAGCAAAGCTGTAACGTCAGGTGAATTCAAAATGTGAATTCTGGATGCGAATTTAGAATGGTGAATTCAGAATCGCAAAATCTGAGACGTGGAAGGCACTTAAGTATTCATCTAGTCCAATCTATACACAAACGGCTCTCCACTATAACATACATACCTGGTTACCCAACGTCCTCTGCTTACAGACCTCCAAGGAAGGGAAATCCACGCTTGGCAAAGAGAGCAGGTAAATGTATAAAATGGTCATCAGACTTAATGAATTGATGGAGGTGGGGAGGAAGGGAGGGGAGGAACAAGCATTCATTAGCCATATGCTATGACTACAAGTGAAGATATTTACAACTTCACTAAGTGCTTGACAGTAACCTCATTAGATCTGTGAGAAATGATTCTTTCTTTCTTGTATTTTTAAAATAAATTTATTTATTTTTAGTTTTCAGCATTCACCTTTATAAGAGTTTGAGTTCTAAATGTTTACCTCTCCCTGCCCTTCCCCACCCAAGTGCTATCTTATACAGGCTATCCATGTACAATCATGTTAAACATATTTCCGTATTAGTCATGTTGTGAAAGAAGAATCAGAGCAAAGAGGAAAAAAAACAATGAAAATGAAAAAAAGAGAGAAAAAAGTAGTATGCATGTACTGCATTGTATCTGCATTCAGACTCCATAATTCTTTCTCAGGATGTGAATAGCATTTTCCATCACAAGTTTGTCTGAGGTCATTGCATTTCTCAGAAGAACTAAGTCTAACAAAGTCAGTAATCGAACAAGGTTGCTGTTACTGTGTACAATGTTCTCCCAGTTCTGCTCACTTCACTCAGCATCAGTTCATGCAAGTCTTTCCAGGTTTTTTCTGAAATCTGCTCATCATTTCTTATGAAACAAAAGTATTTTAATACATTCATATAGCACAATTTGTTCAACAATTTCCCAATTGATGGGCATCACATTTGTGGTCACCACAAAAAGAGTTCCTATAAATACTTTTGTATATGTGGGTCCTTTTACCATTTTTATGATCTCTTTGGAATACAGCCCTAGAAGTGGAATTTCTGGATCAAAGGATATGCAGTTTTATAGCCCTTTGGGCATAGTTCCAAATTGCTCTTCAGAATAGTTGGATCAGGTCACAACTCTACCAAAAATGCTTTAGTGTTCAATTTTCCCACGTCTTCTCCAACATTTATAATTTTCTTGTTTTATCATGTTAGCCAATTTAATAGGTGTGGTGTGGTAACTCACGGTTGTTTTAATTTGTATTTCTCTAATCAATTGTGATTTAGAACATTTTTAGATGACTAGAGATAGCTTTAATTTCTTCATCTGAAAACTGTCTGCTCATATCCTCTGACCATATATCAATTGGGGAATGACTTGTATTTTTATAAACTTAAGTCAGTTCTCTAATATATTTTAGAAATGAGGCCTTTATCAGTCAGAGAGACCAGTTGTAAAAATTGTTTCCCAGCTTTCTGCTTCCCTTTTAATCTTGGTTGGATTGGCTTTGTTTGTGCAAAACCTTTTCAATTTAATGTAATCATAATTATACATTTTGCATTTCACAATGTTTTGTTTGGTCATAAATTTCTTCCCTTCTCTATAGATCTGACCAGTAAACTATCCCTCGCTCTCCTAATTTGCTTAGTTTCACCCTTTATGTCTAAATCATGTACCCATTTTGACCTTATCTTGGTGTAAAATGTTGGTCTATGCTTAGCTTCTGCCATATGATTTTCCAGTTTTCTCAGTAATTTTTGTCAAACAGTGAATTCTTATCTCAGAAGCTGGAGTTTTGGGGTTAATCAAATAACATAGTCATTGACTACTGTGTCTTTTGTACCTAACCTATCCCACTGATCTATCACTCTCTTTCTTAGCCAGTATCAAATAGTTTTGATGATTGCTCCTTCATAATAATATCCTTTAGATCTGGTATAGCTAGGCCACATTCCCTTGCATTTCTTTTCATTAATTCCCTTGATATACTGGAACATTTTTTTCCTCCAGATGAATTTTGTTATTATTTTTTCTAGCTCCATTAAATAATTTTTGGTAGTTCAATTGGTATGGCACTGAATAAATAATTTAGTTAGAACTATTGTTTTTATTATATTAGCATGGTCTACCCATGAGCAACTGGTATTTTCACAATTATTTAGATCAAACTTTATTTGTGTGAAAAGTGTCTTGGAACTGTGTTCATATAGTTTCTGGATTTGTCTTGGCAGGTGGATTCCCAAATATTTATAATGTCTATAGTTACTTTAAATTGAATTTCTCTATCTCTCACTCTTGTATTAATAACTAATTATTTGATCACTGATATATTTCCCTTTTTCTACTTCCCCATCCAGAAATCAACCAATGTGGGAGATCTCTCTTAAAGATTTAATCAGACAGTAAAACAAACTCTAAGTTTAGGCTAATGGGTGGAGTCTTGCTCATTGTGTCTACTGAGACATATCTGGGAAAGTGTTGATTCTCCCTTTTATCAGATAGGTGATATGGAAATTGATGTCTCTTTGACCAAAATGTGGGTGATCCAAGTCACATATCCCAAGACACTCATTGTAAGATAGAGTACCCTCTCATTATACTATTCATATTCTCATTAATGATTAACTAGTCAGAATTGATTGCGACTCTCAGGAATACTTAATCTTCCAAAGGCATATAAACTGTGAGCCCACTGCCATGAGGGGTCTTTGGTCCAAGAAAGACAGCCAAATGGCCATCCTTTTATTAATAAGTATACTGGTCTTACTAATAAAATGTCTAAATTACCCAGAAACTATATCAACACTCTTGAATAGTGTTGGTTTTGCTTTTTTTATTTTTTTTCTGGAGAGGGGAAGGTAGGGCAGTTCGGGTTAAGTGAATTGCCCAAAGTCACACAGATAGTTTTGTGTTAAACATCTGAGGCTGGATTTGAACTCCTGACTCCAGGGCTGGTGCTCTATTCACTGTGCCACATAGTCGTCCCCTCTTGAACTTTTTAAATGACACAGTTTCACTCTGTGGATGCTTCTAGGTAAAGAATTGCTGTCTGTTGGGCAGCTAAGTGGCACAGTGAATAGAGCACCAGCCCTGGAGTCAGGAAGACATGAATTCAAATCCAGCCTCAAACACTTAACACTGTGTGATCTTGGGCAAGTCACTTAACCTCAATTGCCCTACCTTCCCCCTCCAAAAATTAAAAAAAAAAGAATTAAAAAAGAATTATCTGTCATCTCAAATCAGAGTGGCCTCTCCTAAAGGGAAGCCTCATAATTTAGTGGACAAAACACTGGACTTGTAATTAGGAAGACCTACCTCTCCTCAGACACTTACCAACTACCTGTTCTTGATCAGTAACTTAACCTCTCTGGGCCTCAGTTTTCTCATTTATAAGAAGAAAGGGTTGGCCTCAAAAATCTCATGGGTCTCTTCCAGCTCTAAATCTGGGGTCCTGAGATTAAATACAAACAAACTCTACAAAATTCTGTCATTACAATGAAGATTTTCCCACTAAGAGGGTTAGGGTTGCCTGAGACCCCAAAATACCAACATGCCAGGTCCTGCTGAAAGAATTCCATTCAAATCTTGTCAGCCAAAGAAAAGTAAAGTATATTAATAGTTTGCCATATTAGGTAGACTCTTAAGGAGCCTAGGTATCCCCACACAAACTTTTATAGAGCCCAATGCATTTCCCCACCTTGGATTAAATTCCTTGTAGGGTTGGTTGGGGTCTGTCTAGACCGAAGAGAAAGTTAATTCAACTTTCAGAGACTGAGCTTTTAAAAGGAAGACTTTAGGGCAAAAAAAGGAGGGGGGGAGGAATTTGGATCTTCCCAAATCCTTGGTTATTAATAATAATTTCTCTCTGTTGCAAGGCTATGGATGGCCTTGTGCAGCCTGCTGCCACAGTATAGTGGGTGGTAGGGAGAGGGGATTGAGAGAACCAGTTAAGAGATAATTCAAATAATTATCTTTTCTTAGACCATAAAGTCGAAGGTTTGAACCTAGGTGACTGATGGTATTACTTTGATAAGAAAATACAAGAAGTGTCAGTTTGCCAGAAGCATATGCATATGAAACTGAAGGAGGAAATGCACAAAAGGGGAAGGGATAAACCTAAAATGAAATTAATACAAGTTGAGCTGTATTAGTGGAAATTTGATGTCCCTCCTGAGGAAGGAAGTGTTGTTAATAAGGTGTAGGTTTTGGGAGCCTCCTTGAGCTCTCCTTGAATCTTTGAGGTACAGGCTCTGGGAAACCCCTTGAAGACTGATTGAATCTTCCCACTTGATGAAGCATTTGCAGAGGCCATAAGTATTTCATTATGGCTGGGCCCAAACCTCTGTTACTAGCCTGGCCCTCCATTGCTTCCCACCCTTGAGCCTATCAAAATATCAATCCATTCTTGCATTGACCTCATTAACTCCTCCTGAAGACCCTCCCCAAACTCCTCCTCTAGACCTTCCTTAAATTCCTCTGTACATATGAATCCCATCTTCCCTCCATGTGGTGTGAGAGCGCCACAGAATGCCCTAGCACAAACTTATTCTGTGACAGACTTACTCTGTCCTGCTTGCCCAAAGTGAATCAGCACCTAATGAGGCAAAGGAAATTGTGGATTACAAAGAGAGCATGAAACTGCAACAGGATATTTCTTAACACTTTAAAAGAAAATAAGAATTGTGAAAATAGTGTTGGCTAGGTAGCTCAATGAATAGAGGACTGACCCTGGAATCAGGAGGACCTGAGTTCAAATGTGACCTCAGACACTTAACACTTATTAGCCCTGTGACCTTGGGCAAGTCACTTAATCCCAATTGCTCTGCCTCCCCTCCTCCAAAAGAAAAAAGAAAAAAAGAAAAAACTGTGAAAATAGAATTTATGGCTTGCATAGCAGAAATAACCACCAAAATAAAAAAATCCATTCATTGAATCCATGGTGGCAAACCTCATCAAAGAAACAAAAGAGAAAATAACTGATTAGAAACACAAATATATAGAAGTGAAGGATAGTCTCTAGAAGGAACAATGTCAAAAGAAAACGTGATTTCCATCAAGAAAAACATGTTGACCTTGAAGACAGAATATATAGGGAGAACTTAAGGATTATAAATTTTTCAGAAGAACATGACAAGTCAGAAAACCTGAGCACCACAATGCAAGAAATAACAAAAGTGCCCGGTATATTTGAACACAGAAAACAAAGTACCCATCCAAAATAATTCAAGATTGTTTCCATTGGGGAAAAAAACATTCTTTACTGCAACACCAAGACACATAGTCAGCGGTGTATTGGTAAATATTTAGCAATCATCTTAATTTTTTAAAAATGTACAGGCATACTTTTAAGTTTAATCAGAATTATTAACACTTTCTTAAATCAACAATCCAAAAAAATTAATCAGTCTCCAATCCACAGCCTTTGCCATTTCCAAGGTGTAAATAATCACCTTGAAAATTTAATGGTTGGCTCTCTGGAGCCAGTTCAAGTTGGTTCCAGCTCACCCCTGCACATAATGATTGTACTTAACAATTCCAATGACAGAGACCATTAGTAACTTTGGAAAGTTTCAGTTGAATGATAAAATCAGAAGCTAGATTTCACAGGGTTTAGAATTGAGTGAGAGGAGAGGAAGTGGAGGCCCCTAGGACTGACCCCACATACAGCCTCCATCCCTCTTCCTTCCCTTTTCATCTCAGTCTGGCCTATTTATTGCTAAGTGGTCTTCTAGTTGCTCTCCCTGCCTCCAATCTCTCTTTGCTCCAATTCATCCTTGACTCACTGGCTATCCATCATAACAGGAATGCCCTTCTTCCTTACCTGTTCTCTTAGCTTCCCTGTCTTTCCCTCAAAGTCTTTCCCTTAAAGATTCAGATTGTAGGAGATCTTTCTTGGTTTTCCTTAGGTGTTAGTGCCTTCCCTCAGAGATTACCTTCCATCTGTTCTCTAGATACAGATTTGGTTTCCCAGAATAAGAGTTCCTTACAGGCTGAAACTCATTTTGCTTCTTTGTTTAACTTTTCTTGTGTCACCAGTTCTTGGCACAATGCCTGACATATAGTAAACTCTTAATAAATGCTTGTTAATCGACTCATTGTGTCACTGCCTTAAGTCTGCCCGTTCTCCAATCCATTCTTTCTTTTTTTTTAGTTAAATCACTTTATTTTATCTTGCTTTTAATTAATTTTTAAATTAATGAGCAATTTTCTCTTTCTCTTCCCTACCTCTCCTCACATTGAAAAAAAAAAAAGAAAAGAAAAAGAAAATCCTATATCTATACTGTAACGTTTTTAAAAATTCTTTGTAACTCATGGTGATTCCAAAGGATTTGTGATAAAACATGCTACTCACCTCCTGACAGTGAATATTCTTGATATATAAGAATAAGATATAGAACATGTTTTTGGAAATGATGATGAAGGAGGAATTTATCTCACTCTGCATCTTGAATTTACATCTCTCTGTCAGGAGGTGAACAGCATGATTCATCATCTGTCCTCTAGAATCATAGTCAGGCATTGCACTGATTTGAGGTCTTAGGTCTTTCAGTTGTCCAGTTTCACTATGCTGTCTCAGTACAAATTGTTCTCCTGGTTCTGCTCCCTTTGTATTAGTTCCAACCAGGCTTCCCAGGCTTTCCTGACTCTGTCACCATGTTCATTTCTTACAGCACAGTAGGATTCTATTATATTCCTTCCCCAATCCATTCTTCTTCACATAACAGCTGATACAATCTCTATAAGGCACAACTGTGACCATGTGACTCTTACTCAAAAACCAACTCAGAGGTTCGTTGTTATTTTTAGGGCAACACATAACCTACTCAATCTGGCACTTAGCATCCCCCACCATCTGGCTACTCCCTACCTTTCCAGACTCCTCTGTTATTCCCCTCGGTGAATTCTACCCTCAAGCCAAAACAATATGGTTAAGTGAACAGATTAGTTGAAAGGCAGTGTGCTCCAGGCTCCGTTACTTCATCATACTACCAAACAAAGGCCCTAGTTCCACCTGTCTGAGACAGTTAACACTCCGGTGATCTGGAGAGGTCCCATGCAGCAAGAGAAAGAATGCTAGGTCTGGAGTTATATGACCTTGGAACTCACCCCACCTCCACTACTAGTTAGTTACGTGACCTTTAGCAAGTCACTTTCCCTTTGAAGACATCAATTTCTCTGCCTTGAGCCTGGAGGAGGGAAGGTGTAAAGAAAGGAAAATGATACTCATATCACTTACCTCACACTGTGAAGAAAGTGCTTCAAAAAGATCAAAGTGCCAAATTAATGGGAGCCAATTTTTTTTTAATGTCTGAAAACCAACCTAGCTAGTTTATGATGATGAGATGCTCATACCTATTTTTAACATAAAAATAACCACATGGTGGAGGTTTTTTTTCAACCATGGAAATTTACAAAATTGGTCTACATGGCAAAGGAGGATGAGATTTGAACAAGTGGAGGGAGTATCCCCAGGGATAAAATCATGGAACTTCAAAATCCTAAAGGACTGATCTCTCCAGAAATTTGTTAAGGGCATTCTTTGATTTTATGGCTTGTCCCAGAACACAGTCTCTATTTCTTACATAAATAAGCTTGGAAAGGACTTTTCTCCTCCCTCTGGAATCAGACAGAAAGTTGGACTTTTCTCAAACTCTTGACTAACTCGATCTTTCCAAAAAGTCCTCCCTTGTACCATTTAAGTGCCTAGGAAGGCAGCCTGCTGTAATGGAAGAGGGTACCATACTAAAAATCAGGAGGCAAGTAAATTGCCTGTTGTAGAATCATGGAAACTTAGGGCTAGAAGAGACTTTTGTAGTCATCCAATCCAACTTTCACTGCATTCCACCTATTATGAGTGTGAGAAAAGCAACATATAAAATAGAGATAGGTTTCTAGAAATTAAAAACTGTAGCTTCTCTCTCTCCAGCTTTGGTCAAGGGCAGTTATCAGGCATATATTTACAGGCACTCAATGTGACTAAACTGGTATTCACAAGGACATCCTTGAAGCATGGCTTGCTTTGAGTCTCATGTCAAGGCACTATGGGATCTATTTTTACTCAGTTCTTTCATCTATCTTTGTAAGGGTAAATCTCATTTTGGGGATTCTATCCTTCCAGATATTACAAAAGCAACTCTTAGTAAGTTTCCAGTAGCATCCTCCTTCTGCTGCTGCCATATTCTGTTCTCATACTGAAGAGGGTGCCTAAAGAGGGTCAGGGTTGCCTGAGACCCCAAAATACCAACATGCTGGGTCCTGCGGAAAGAATTCCATTCAAGTCTTCTCAGCCAAAGAAAAAGTAGTTTGTTGAAAGTTCATGTTCACCATATGGGGTGCTAGGGCATTTTGTGGCACTCTCACACAGAGCAAGTCTGTGCTAGGCCATTTCACAGTGTTCTCACAGAGCAAGTCTCTGCTAAGCTATTCTATGGCACTTTCACAAAGATGGAGGAAAGATATGGTCTTATATACAGAGGAATCTAGGGGTGGTTCAGAGGAGGAGCCTGGGGAGGGTCTTTAGGAGGAGTCAATGAGGTCAAGACTCCAGTAATGAGTTAGGGGAGGAACTTCAGGTGGAGTTAATGAGGTCAATGCAAGAGTGGATTGACATTTTTATAGGCTCAAGGGTGGGAAGCAAATGCACAATGGAGGGCCAGGCTAGTAACAGGTTTGGGCCCAGCCACAATGAAATACTTATGGTCTCTGCAAATACCTCCTGAAGATTCAATCAGACTTCAAGAGGTTTCCCTGAGTATGTACCTCAAAGATTCAAGGAGAGCTCAAAAAGGAGAAGGGGGTCCCAGAGCCCCTACACCTCACCAATACCATATGCCCTTCACCAAAATCCTACTACACTATAGAAGTGACCATGGGATTTTAAAGACCATACCAATATAGTTTTGACACATCTTACAGATGAGAAGAAGAAAATAGAAAGTAAAAAAAGTAGACCAAGTTAATGAATGACTGGATGAATGAGAAAGCCCAATATTGTCCCAAAGCTGTCATATGAAAGAGAGGAAATAATAATTTAAAGAATTTTTTCAGGGTGACTGGAGCTATTTCCCAGGTTACCAAATGTGAAAACAATTAAGCATAGTTAATAAGAATAATTAGTTAAGATAGAAAGCTACCATATGTACCCTTCTGGAGTCACTATAGTAACTAATTACCTTTCCCCCTCAACTGAATTTGTCTTAATTATTTATATTATTTTTACCTCGTGAATTGTAAAGATGATTTGAAGACATATTTCTTACTGTCTGACCCAATATGAAAATTGCTAATTATATTGAGGGATGATATGTATCACTGTGTGTGTGTATCTCACAATGTATCTGTCACTACTCAAAAACCAGTCTAAATAAAGAGAAGTTCAATACCAGAAGGTTATCTACTAAGTGACTAAGTTTTTTTTTTACCACAATATGTTGATATTATACTAGACATATATTTTATACATTTCTGGGTTTCTAAACTTTTTCTGTCTTGTCTGCTGGCCTTTGAATGTCATGTGGGGCTTCTGAAAAACTTTCCAAAAATTCCTATTTAATTCTTTATGCTAACCCTCAATATATGAAAACCATGATGGGGAAAGTCACAACATGGAAGGGATAATTGTGTTCCAACTTTCCTAGCAGGGCAAATGATTCAGGGTATATGAGAGAAGGTATAACTGTAACCAGTAGTGGAAAGGATGGCCATGGATTGTCTTTGGAGGAAACCAAGTCTCAGTAAGTTCCAGAAGATAAAAGGAAAGATAGAAGGAAGAAATTTAAAATGGAAAGAAGTTTGTCAATATAGAACAGGAGTGCCATGGAAACAGTGAGCAGTCTGGAATGGGATATTGGGACTGAGGACAAAGTTGATATGAGTGCTGATGAGAGAGAAAACAACAAGGCTCAGGAGGAATGGCTCATACTTTGGCATTTGGACTTTTAGAATCACTAGGATGGAGAGAGAGAAAGAAAAGACAAGAATGTGCCAGTCATTGAACAATGAGTCTAAGCAGAGCATCTGTGAATGGAGGTGTTTAGGTTTCATGATGTATTGTAGTGGAATCATCTCAAAGAACTCAGAGTCAGACCACCTCTAATTCAAGCATAGGCATTTGTTGAGATTGATGCCTCTCATGAAGCAGATTAAGTTCTAAGAGGAAGCAGCAACTTCAGAGAAAGCAAGATAGATTTTTATTTATCTTGGTAAAGATGCAATTACATAACAGAAATTATAAATATTAAAAAGGCAGGAGAGGTTTGGTAAGGGATTAGGTAGTAAGAAGGGGTCCCAGCTACAGAGGAACTCTGCCCGTGATTAGCCATAATGCATACAGAAAAACCATTTGTGGGAGGGGGAGTATGTATGTATGATAATGATGTTATAATAAACCTCTTGATGTCACAAGTTCACCTAAAGGACAGCTTTTGCTATTACTGCACAGGTGCTACTTAGGGAAAATCCCTTCTATTGTTTTGGGGTCTACATCATGCTTGGGCATCATGGTGGTGCTGCTTTCTGATTGGCTGACTAATGTGGTCCTGTCTGAGATTAGATGGATGTGGTTGTGGTTGAGTGCATGGACACACCTGCTGTTTCTGTGGAAAGTATGAGGAATAGGTCTGAGGGCAGTGGCTGGGATCCCGTCACATGGACATGCCTGCTGTGTCTCTGAGAAATGAGTTCATGGACATACCTTTTGTTCTAGTGAGCAATGAGGCAGATATGAAGAAGTTAGGATATTGAATGGAGGGTGGAGTGAGTGACTAGGTAGGGGCATGTAATGGCAAGCAAAGTAGTACAGCGGTACCTTGACATACAAGTGCACCAACTTATAAGATTTCCAAGATACGAGTTGACACGTGATCGATTTTTTGCTTTGAATTGCAAGCCAAAATTCAAGGTACTAGCTACTGCTAGTTGGCGCAGCAAACACCACAACCCAATGCCTACCCAGCATCCCGAGTCTCACTTGTTCAGTTCACATGTTTACCTTACCAGTGAAGAAAATTAAGTTAAGCGAAAGTAAGAAAGGTATTGTAGCAATTAAGTTCAGGGATAAAGTGTAACATTAAGAGTGTAGTGAGTAAGTGAACGAAAGTGGCCAAAAGAGCTGAAACAAAACTCCTCTAACTTCCTCCATCTGTCTCCTCCACCCTCCACCTCTGCCAGTATCTTCTGTTAGCTCAAGTTGTCTGATATCCAAGGTAAATATGAACTTTATAAAACCAGTTTATTTCTTTACATTCTCTTTTATTATGTTTTTATACAATATTTGTTATTTATAAATACTTCTTATTTAAAAACATGTAACAAAAAATGCTGGGGAGGCATTTTGGGGGCTGGAAGGGATTAATGGCATTTCAATTAATTTCAATGGGGAAAATTGATCTGATATACTAGCAAATTGAGTTATGAGCTCAGTAATGAACTAATTAAACTGTTAAGTCGAGGTACTACTGTACTTTGCTGCTTGTTTGAGCTATTCAAGTGCCTTTTAGCCTCACCTTTGATTGTATCAGAAGTCTTTGCTGGAAACAATATACATTGGGTTGCCTTTAATAGGCCTATTGTCATCAGGACAATAGGGAGGAGCAGAGCAGAGCTAAGACCAAGCAGAACTCAGAGGGAGAATGCTTGTGGTTTCAGCACTCTGCTAATCTGTGTTACTTTCTGGGAACTGAGAGAAAGCTTGTGATTTTGGTGCTCTGTTGATTTGTATTACTTTCTGTGAACTGAGACAATGTTTGTGATATTGTCATTCTGTAGCACCCTGTCTGTTGTTCTTAAACAGAAGTCCTGAAAGATGGCTTTACTGCTGTTACAGAAGCCCTGAAAGAGGACTTTACTGCTGTTACAGAAGTCCTGAGACTTTATTGTTGATTTGTGTTTGATTTCTCAGACAGAAACCTTGTCTGTTGATTTGTGTTAATTTGTCAGACAGAAAGTGAATTGAGATGACAGTGCTGGCAATGTGTGTAAATATTGTTGTAGCTCTATTAAACTTTGTCTTCCTAGAAATAGGAGTTTCAAAGAGCTTGATGTGGAACAGTCCCTGTAAGTTGAAGGAGGAAACAGGAGCAGAGAGCTGCCTACATATGAATCCATGCAAGAGCTGGGAGTGGTCAGTCCATGGAAGAGGAGCCATGGGGTTTGGAAGCCAGCTTCAAGTCAAGATGAAAGAAGACTTTATTTGAGTGCTCTATATGAGATTTTGACTTACTGAATGATACGTTTTGTTTAAGATTATGTGGCCAATTTAGTAATAAGTTGTTATGTCATATCATCATGAATGTTGTGCTTTAGTTTCTTGAATGTTTTGCTTTAGTTTATTGCTGAATAAATTGAGAGTTCACTATGCTATGTGATTAGATCCTTAAAATTATTCACAGCAGCAGTCCTCAGGAGAGCCACTAGTGATTGGCTTTACAGGGCAGTGTTCAGTAGGGCCTGTCTTTATTAGGATTCCATCAGAAGTAGTTGTGATGATAAAGGCAGGGGATTAGCTGGTTCAAAGTCATTGCATGGTCCTCAAAGTCTTGCTGAGATCTTCTTGCCGTTATTGTGACTGGGATGGTAATGCACATGTGTACATTTATAAATACGCACATATGCGTATGCACACATACACACACACACACACACACACACACTGTAGCAACAAGGACCCTAGCATACCTAAGATAGCTGCCAGCACAGATTCTTTTATCTGCTTTTCTAAAGGAAAACAACTCAAAAAGGGGTTAACAATCTTAGTTTGATCAAACATATATCATTTACCTAGTTCAGGGGGAAAAATTAGCACCCTGAATTTCAGAGAATACAAACAGAAGTTATAAGCAAAAATAGAGATAGAGAAAATAACACAAATCAGCAGACCAACAGACAGGGCTTCTAGCCGTCTGACTATCACACACATACAGTTAGTCACCAGAGGGAGAAGCACCAACATCTGGGCTTTCAAAGCCAGGGGGCTCAACAGCTGCCCAGAGTCCCATCTGACCAAATCACACAACTCTTCCCAATGTGAGCCCCAAAGCAAAACTTCACCCTTTCTCCAGGGACAGAGAACATCATAACCCTCATGATCCACTTGACTACACAGTAACAAAGTTGTGCCTTCCTGAAAAACAAGCCTCCCACCACAGGTTCCATGTGACCACATTCAGCATATTAGGTAGCAGAGTTTATTTTCAAATGAGTAAACATCCTCAAATTTGCCTAAGTCTATTAAGGGGCAGGGAAGAACTTCAAATTCCTATTACCATTACACACACACACACACACACACACACACACACACACACACACTAAAGGTGCCATTAAGACTCTTAATGGTCTACATACATAACTTACTTCTTACTCCTAATGAGTCAATATGTAAATGTTAAAGCATGCTATATAGATACAAAATTAATATTCAGTCCATTTTACCTATTAGGGTGTATTATTTCTATGATTTGTATCAAAAGGCAACTATTGGGATTTTCAAAAGACTACAAAATGGCTACAATCATCTCAGTTTTGGAGGTCTCCACCTTATGTTAAGAAATTATATAGACAGGGACTACTCAACCAAAATTCTTAAAACTGTCTGTTTTTATGTGTGTCTCATGTCTCAGTGTATTAGAGATTCTCCTAATTCATCCATTCATTCATTTGGCTCATATAATTACCCCCTCTTCTCACTTCTAAGCATTCCTCCCAAATTACCCTATGCTTGGAAAATATACTTGGTCCCAACAAACTCTGCATGCTGATCATTCCACTTCCCCCAGAAAACTTTCCAGATTCACTAGAAGAGAAATGATAGCTTCCCCACATCCTACCTCACCAGCATGAGACCTTCCCCTCATGATTTCTGTCTTCAGGTATTTGTTATTTCAATAAGTTATTAACAATAAACATTTTTAAAAACCCATACTGCTGCTTGAGGAGAAAATTATTTTAGATCAGCTGGGGTTGTTCCCCCATGTAACTAGGGAAACAAAATACCAGGACAGGAAGCTATAATAAATATTATGAGATAAGTACATTCAAATACATTCCATTGTGTCTCATACTGTTAAAGGCACTTGTCACTTCACATGACTTTAACTGAGAAAAATGATTATTTCTCTCTTGTAGTTAATACGTTGTTGAATTAATTCCCCTTTCCTACTTCCTCATCCAGAAACCAACCAGTGTGAAAACTCTCTCTCAAAGATTTCCCCTCACTAAGATCTAATCAAAGACAGTAAAAGAAATTCTAAGTGTAGGTGAATGTGGCAAGTCTGGGGAAATATGGGTTCTCCCTTTTGTCAGACAGGTGAAATGGACATTGATCATTCTCTTTGGGTAATCCAAGTTAGTACCTCAAGACCTTCATTGGAATATAGCCCAATTCCTCATTATAATATTTGTTCTTTCACTAATTGTTAACCAGAGTTGATTGCCACCCTTAGTAATGCATAGAATGAGTGAAAACTCCTCAATTTGGGGTTGTTAACCTTCGCTTCCTCCCCACCTCCTCCATTGCTGTTGTCAATCATTTTTACCTTCCTTTGTCTGTTTTCCTGCCTTGGTGGGACCCTCCCCCTACTCTTCTATTGCTGTCCCAGTTGGGAAGAATTTGGTGAGGTCTGCCTCTCCACCAATGAGAAAGGAAACAGTCAGGAAAGGGGGCTTGACTAAGTTAAGTTATAAATTCTGGTTCTGTCCTTTGTAACTCGCCTCTTCTCCATGATGTCTCATGGGGCAGACTGCCCTCTTCTCCCAGGGAAGAGAATAAACTCCTGTTCTTATCCTAAGACATCTCTGTGTTTACTTGTTTTTACTAAATTAAGGATGAAGGGTATTTTTCAACCCAAATAGTAATATCTATTCTTCCAATGGCATATAAACTGTCAGCCAACCACCATGAGGGGTCTTTGGTATTCAAGAGTACCATTGACCTCTTTTATTAATTAAATGCTAGTATTATCAATAAAATGATTAATTACCCAGAAACGATATTTCTTGAACTTTTCAAACATCGCATTGGTTCATATGTGCTTTTAATTTTTTGCTATAATTCTGGCTTAGGATTAATATTTTAGCTATGCAATCTTTCTGCCTTGAAATATCTTACATTTGCTATATGGGTAGCTAGATGATGCAGTGGAGAAAGTGCTGGGCCTGGACGCAGGAAGGCTCCTCTTCACTCTTTGTGCCTCAGTTTCTTCATCTGTAAAATGATTTGGAGAAGGAAATGGCAAAACATTCCAGTATCCTCGCCAAAGAAAGTCCCAGATGGAGAGACAAAGAATAGGACATCACTCAAACAGATGAACAACATTTGCTATTACAATGTTTTACAATTTTTTTCAAAATGTTTTCCCATCCATCATCTTATTTGACCCTCACTCCAATTCTGTGAGGGAGATAAAATAGATAACAGTGATAATGTTTCCTGTTAAAATTACTTGCTTCTTCACAGAAACTTAGGCAGTAGCAACTGCTTTGAAATTCCTCCCCTTGTGGCCATGGATGAACTTGAAACTTCAGCACTGTACCATTTGTGTGTGCCTGTATATATGCATGTGTGTGTATGTGTATGCGTACATATGTATGTGTGTATGTCTGTATGTGTGTATCAATTGCAAACCATGTCATCATCATCCTGATGTCATGGTCTTCTTTGAGAACAAAAGACAAACCACACAACCACATGTATATGTATATGTATATATACATATATATTTATGTATTTTTTAATTGTCAGTAGCTAACAGTGTTTGCCTTTAGAGCAGTGGTTCTCAACCTTCCTAATGCCCTTTAATACAGTTCCTCACATTGTAATGACCCCCAACCATAAAATCATTTTCATTGCTACTTCATAACCGTAATTTTGCTACTGTTATGAATCATAATGTAAATGTCTGGATATGCAGGATGTATCTTCATTGTTACAAAGTGAACATAACCCACAGATTGAGAACACTGCTTTAGAGAGAGATTTAATGCTTTTGAAATGCTCTAGTCCTGTTATAATATAATAGTGTTATTATATGACATGAATTCTGGAGGCCGATGAGGTGCAGACTCTGGGAGCATCCTAGAGCTCTCCTTGAATCTTTGAGGTACTGGCTTTGGGAGCCCTTTGAGCTCTCCTAGAATCTTCCCAAGGTAAGGCATTTGCCTGAGGCCATGGACCTTAACTTGTGGCTCTGCCCAAGTCTTTGGCCCTCCTTTGTCCAGCAATTTTTCCACCCTTGATCCTCCAGCTGGCCTAGTCCACCATTGTCTGTCTGCTCCAGGTAGCCTCCAACAACTTCCCACCCTTAATCACTCATTACTGGAGTCTGACCTCATCTGACTCCTGAAGAACCTCCCCAAACTCTTTACTGGAATCTGAGCTCATCTGACTCCTGAAGACCCTCCCCAAACTCTTTACTGGAATCTGAGTTCATCTGATTCTTGAAGACCCTACTCAGACTCCTCCTCTAGACCACCCCTAGATTCCTCCCACAACCTTTCTGTACATAAGACCCTATCTTCCCTCCATGTGGTGTGAGAGCTCCATAGAATGACCTAGCATAGACTTACTCTATGTCAGATGATTCTGGCCTGCTTGCCCAATGCAAGCCTTACAGATACCTAGGCTACTTAAGAGTCTACCCAATATGGCGAACTTTTAATGAACTTTTAATGAACTTTCTGTTTTGTTTTTTTTGAAGGGAGGAGGGTGGAGCAATTGGGGTTAAGTGACTTGTCTGAGTTCACACTGCTAGTTCTGTATTAAACCTCTGAGGTGGGATTTGAACTTAGGGCCTCCTGACTCCAGGGCCAGTGCTCTATTCACTGTGCCACCTAGCTGCCCCTTTTAATAAACTTTTAATAAACTTACTTTTCTTTGGCTGAGAGAAGACGAGTCGAATTCATTCAGCAGGACCTGACATGTTGGTATTTTGGGGTCTTGAGCAACCCTAACCCTCTTTATGAGTAACCACATCAGAGGTCAGAAAATCTGGTTCAGGTTTTAGCTGTAGTACTTGTGGTATAGTAGGTTCAGAGTGAGAAGGCCTGGTTTCATTTTTCTCCACTGGTTTACAAAACTGAAACTAACAGGAGCTCATACTCTAGGCTGGCTATGGGCAGCAAATGAATGAACAAACACATTGTGAAACTGTTCTGGATCTTCTGATACACTCAAATACCTTATCTCTTAACTTTGTAGTTAGGTTAGTCTCTTTCTCAGTGGCATCCTAGGAGAAATTTAATTCTAAAATCAAATGTTCTCTAAACTACAGTGTTGAGGTACCTTAAAATATTTATAAAATGGTCTGTCTTTTACATATCTAAAAGAAGGCAGCTACATTCTACCCTACCAGTTTTTGCATATATGAACCCAGGAAGTCTAGGATTAAAAGTTAATCCATGCAAAAATTTTTAATTGATAAAAGATAGGACCCACTGGATTTAATGCTGGCTTAGCTTACAGATGCACAATATGGATTACAATTGTCTATTGCATCCCTTCAGTGTGCTATTGCTATAGAAGTTTTAGAATGTGAATGGAATGGAATATTACTATATTATAATATTCTGTATAAAGAATCCAGAAAAATATGGAAAGGTCTGTCTGAAGTAATACAGACTGAAAAAAAATGAAACCAAGATATTCAAAAGGACCATAATTATGTAAGTAATACCATCTCTAAAAGGAAATTAAACACTAGTGTGTTGGAATGAACAATTTTAGGTCTTGAGAACCAGTCGTGAAACAACCAGTGTTTTTAGTAGAAAGGTGAGGGATTATGCCTATGGAATGTCACCCACTGTCAGTCACAGCCTGTGTTTGGCTGGATTGGCAAAAATAGCTTTCTTTATGGGGCATCTAGGTGGTGCACCGACTCTGGAATCAGGAGGACCTGAGTTCAAATCCAGCCTCAAACACTTGACACACTGGCTGGGTGACCCTGGGCAAGTCACTTAACCCCAATTGTCTTCCAAAAAAAAAAAGTTTTCTGTGTCACAAGGAAGGATTCATAAATTTAAGGGGAAATGATTTGGGAGTGAAATAAAAGACAAAAATAATTTTTTCAAGTATGATATTATCTTTCAAAGGTTGCCTTGGGAACTGATCAGTGCAATGACTGATTACCATTCCAGGGGAGTTACAATAAATCTTGCCATCAACTCCTGATGGAGGCATAATGGAGATTTTGGGGAGGGTCAATGCCAATGAGGGGATTTGTTTTTCTTTACTATGAATATTTATGACAAGAGTTTTGTTTTTCTTTCTTTTTCAAGGGGGGAGTGTGGTATGGGAAGGTAGAAGGGAAAGTAGGCATATTTTTGTTCATTAAAAAAAATTAACTAGATATTTTAAATGCTAGAACAAAGGATGCTTTGACAGCAATTCTTGTCCCCAAATGAGATAATTGCTCTCTCACTCTTTTCCTGTATAGTAGGCAAGAAGTCACAACAAATTGGTCTAAGCTGCTTCTATAAAGCATAGCCATTATTGTTATCTATTTCTGAGGTACTGCTTCCAACCACAAGAGGATATTGTAATAGTAGGAAGTTGTGGTTGGGGGAAGAGGAAGGGGAGATGGCAACAATAATAGTGAACTTCCTTTTTAGCTGCTGGGAATGCCTCTTCAACAAATTATTTCTCTCACACACACACACACACAACTTTGCTTTCCTCCTCTGTAAATTGGGTATAAAAATATTCGCACTCTTACCTCGAAGGCGTATTGTGACAAAAGCACTTTGTAAACTTTAAGAACTGTGGAAATGTGATTTATTGTTATCTGGACACTGGAATGTCTTGGTGGTCATAGGATCATAGAATATTTACAGATGGGTAGAAACTTCCAGGCCCTCTTTCCCAACTGTCTCATTTTATAGATGAGGAATTGAAACCAAGATCATATAATAACAGAGTTGGGATACAGCTAAAACTGGAACAGTGATATTTCCATTGAATCATGCTGCCTCCTGTAGCAGACTAGACTTTCAGGGCCCCAGATATGCAGAAGGAGTATAATCTTGTTGGATGGATGCCTCCATTAGTCCTATGAATAACTCAAGAAAATTCAGGGTAGTTAATTAACAAGTCTTGTTCCTGACTCCTTGTTTGTGCCTCTGGACATGGTCAAAGGATGAAGTCTTAATGAATAATTAGCCTTGGGTTGGGGTAGGGACTGGTGGATTCCAAAGCAGGGTCCTTGCATTCTGGTTATGTAAGAATTTCTGCCATAGGGAATATAAGCCTTACGGTTTTCTTGTATCTTGGCTCTGTATGAAATGGTTCTGTAATAAACAGACTATGGAATACATCCCCATCTCTCTCTTTTATTCAGCTGGTTCCTGGGCCATACAACTGTGCTGGTCACAGTAGCCTCCGATTAGAGCAGTTACCAAAGACCAACCTGGTCTTTGTTACCAGCCCTATGTTTCTATCAACCTGTTTTAAATTTAAAAGGCTAATAACACAAGTGGCATCAGTCTCTCCCTGCTATCACCCATCAATTAGCAGCAAATGCTATCTAAATGGATAATTATCTGATTACTTCTATCACACAAAAAGGTGAAGGCAAAACACAGCATGAAACTCACATATATTCCAATGGAGTTGATTGAATGATAGAAAATATCACAGGAAATAAGTTGTAACTGACTTGATCTTAGGCAACTAAGTGGAGCAGTGAAAAGTGCTCATTCTGGAGTCAGGAAGACCTGAGTTCAAATTCTACCCCAAACATACAGCTAGCTGTTTGACCCTGGGCAAGTCACTTAACCCTATTTGCCTCAGTTTCCTCATCTATAAAATGAACTGGAGAAGGAAATGGCAAACCACTCCAGTATCTTTGCCAACAAAACCCCAAAAGGGGTCAGGAAGAGTCAAACACAACTGAAAAACTACTCAATAGCAACAAAAGCTTGATTGTGGATGAATAGCAAATGCAGGAAGCATGAATGCTGCAAGCTTTCCTCAGTGAGTGCTTCCAAATGAGTGACATGGTCCTTTTGAGTCTGTCAAGTTTCCATTCCTCCACCAGATTTCTCTAAACCAAATATATGCAGCAACATCTTTGGGAGGATCAAAGGACCAGTCTTTGGCAACAATGGAACTTGAGGCTGGATTGCTCTTGTTTATATAGAGAAAATGTTCCTTTTCTGAATTTGCTTGCTTTTCATTTGCAAGGAATTTGATCAAGTGTTCTAAAAAAAAAATTGCAAATGCTAATTGGCCATGATGCTCAAGTGTGAGCTAATGAACAGTGTTTTTGAAGTGTTAATTGCCAAGGGCACTTACAGAGTCAAGGATAGTCTTTTTTTCCCCACACTTCTAATTGGTCTTTGGGGCAACTCAGTCTTAACACACATTCAGGATCCTTAGCGGCCTCAGATGCAGGCACTTGCTTTCTAGTCAGAAAACCTAGAGCCTTCTTCCCATTACTCACCTACAGATGATATGCAGTCAGTGACTTTGGGAGGTAATGATCATGTCAGCTTGTCAGTCTACTCTATTCCAGCACAAATAAATTACCTGAGAACAACCTTGAGGAGAACTACTGTTAGCTTAAGCATGGGGGTGGGGCAGGAATTTTTACATAAATCATGAGAAATGAACAAAACACCAGTTACGCTTTTGGAAAACTAATTTTATAGAGAAACAAGCATCTGTACTTCAAAGAAAACTATTGGTTCAACATGCAAGCAAAAAAAGAGATTACAATAAACAATTTTTAAAACTTTTAAAAAGGATTGCAGTAAACTATACTTAACACAAATATTTCCTCTGCTTAAAAAGGAGACTCTTAAAAAGAGGAGGGAGATTACACTTTCAGTTTCAGTATGCAATAAGTAATCATAATGATACAATGGCAGTAATAATTATGACAATGACAATGATATAGGCTTGATCACTACTCTTTTTTTTCTTTTTTTTTTTGAGGGTAGTTGGGGTTAAGTGACTTGCCCAAGGTCACACGGCTAGTTTTTGTGTTAAGTGTCTGAGGTCGGATTTGAACTCAGGTCCTCCTGTCTTCAGGGCCAGGTGCTCTATTCACTGCGCTACCTAGCCACCCTCAATCACTACTCTTACAGGTAAAAATTCATACATCAGTAGTCCTATAAGGTGGGTCACCAAAGTTGAAAGAAGGCAACACCTGATGGGGAAAAAAGAAAGTTACCCAGAACAGTACCAATGTGTTGAAAGGAAAATCTGAAAGTAATTTATATATCTATCTACAGACATAAATCTAGATCTGCATATATATGCAGAGAAAGAACTGATTTGAATTGGTAGAAGAAATTTCCTCACATGGGAATTCCCTATTCCATGAAATCTCAGATCTAGGCTCTATACCATCCTATGGCATTTATTATGTGCTTATTATTATTATGTGCCTATATATTATATGTCAGTATGATTATGTGTGTGCTTCTTATTATATGTGTACACACATATTTTCTTGTTCATTTCAGTCTTGTCTGACTCTTCATGATACCATTTGGAGTTTTCTTAGCAAAGATACTAAAATGATTTTGCCATTTTCCTCTCTGGAATACACAAATACACACACATATAAATATATGTGTGTGTATGTGTGTGTGTGTGTGTGTGTGTGTGTGTGCCTTTATGTCAGTTTCCCCAATGAGGGACTTCTGCCTCACTGTCTTCAACCCTTCAGGAACACGAAGAGGCAGACACAGGTCATAAAAGCATGAAATTTCAAAAGTCACAGGTTCTGTCTGGAGTCCTGGATCTCCTGCCTCCATTTTCCCATAGCTGTACCAGCTTCCCCATGGAATCAATGAAAGAGGAATCCTACTAAAAATAAACAAAAGTTAATTTTTTAAAAATGAAACCGGGAATTAAAATGTACAGGCCCTGGGGTAAAGAGATCCATTTTGCCCTACTGGAAAGCCAGAGGGGTGATGGGGGAGGATATAGGAGAGAACAGATTGGGGGAGGGGGTATACAGTGGTATCACTGTTTTGGGGTGATAGGTAGGGGAAAGATGGGGAGAAAATTTGTAACTCAAAATCTCGTGGAAATGAATGGTGTAAACTAAAAAAATAAACAAAAGTTAATTAAGAAAGAGGAATCTTGAAAGGACAAGTAAAGTAAGAGACCTAGAAGACCCTTAAAGAATGTGTCAAGTGTGAACCCATGGCTCACAGATGAGTCACAGAACAGGACATTGTTAAAGCCGTCAGTAGTACCTCCACTGCTCTGGTGCATAGGCTGGGAATTCCCAATCTAATCTCCTAGAGCTTCTTCCTTCTTCACTACAGAGTAGATGACTGAGTTGTCCTGGGAAACAAAAGACAAATGTAAAGCCCTAGAGAAGGGAGAGAAAGGGAATGGCAATGGGAAGCCAGGGAATACAACTCACCTTATCATCTGGAGGCTTCTCTGAAGTATCTTCTGTGGAGAGAGGGAAGAAGGAAGAGGGGAGTTAAGTGAAGGGCAATGGTGTTCTCTCTGTCCTCCAAGAGCACTCCAAGATACACTGGACTCTTCCTGTTCCAAAAGCCTCAGCTTTCTGTTTTATCTACCCATTTGCTAAGTCCTTGCCAAGACTTCATAGACACAGAAAATCTTCTCCCAATATTCCACTAACAAAGTTTTTTCTTCTTTGAGTCCCTGATTCTTGCCTTCACATTTTAGCATCTCTTTTATGTGATCATGAGAACTCTCTAACCAGCACCACTTTTCATTGCTGCCCATCAGCGTTCTCCATTAATTGTAAAAAAGAAAAAAGCTCACCCATGATCTGAAATTCTCTCTGATGCAAACCCAAATCACTTTGTAGCTCTTAATTTGTTCATGAGCTCTATTGTATGGACAGGGACTATAGTGAGAAGAAGGGGGCAAATTTGATTCTCTTCAATACCCTGAAAACTAGAGGCCAAACAGGGGATCAGATCGACCTCCAAGTTCCATAACAGTTTTCCAGGAAGACAGTAACAAAGATGGAGAAATATGTGTCTCCCTAATTTTCTACCAAAGGGACTTGAAGCAAGCTCCTCACCTAGGTCCTCACAAAAGGTCAAAAGCAAAGAGTGCCTATAATGTAGTCAGTGTGGCTAATATGGAAATCACATGTATAATTGACATCATATTGTTTGCTTTTCTCAATAGGTGGGGGAGGGACTGGAAGGAGGGAAACTGGAATTCAGTATTTTTAAAAATGAATGCTAAAGTATATAGCATGCAGCCAGTCCCCCAGCACAGAAGAAATAAGTACATTCTTCTGTTTGTCCAATTCTGCTGGTCAGGCCATGAGGGAATGATGGACTTCAGTAGCCTAGGAAAACAGCTCTATAGCTACTCTGCTGTTAGCTAAGCTCATGTAGGACAGGTAGGGGAAATGTTATGTGTACCAAGTGACAGATTCCCAGTCTGTGCTACCACACATAGCTAGGGATGGAGGGGTGGGATGCTGAGGAAGCGAGGTGGGGGGTGTACAAGGGCAGAGGTGAGGCAGCAAAGAAGCTGAGACACACAGAGGTTGTACAGGGAGGTAGGTAGGTAGGTAGCCTCTCTCCCAGCAGACCAGAGGACAGTTCTCACATCTACCACCGTGAGAATCAGCTGAAGGATGTCCATATCTACTGACACAAGCCTTTACTCTAAGCGCCAACAAAAATATTCTTCAATCATAGTTACTCCCAGTTTCTCACCTGCACCTTCTTTTCCTTGCTGTGTACTCCAGACCTCTGAATAGACCACATCTCCAACAACGGGAGTCTCTAGAATAGAAGATGAGGTTGTCTAGGAAGCTACTGACTTTTCCAGCCAATTCCCTGATGATTTCAACCTTGAGATGGTTAGAAAGTCCTTACAGGACTTATCTCACATTCATAGATTCTAAGGGTTGGACATCAGAGATGTTTTCTTGTCCCACCCTTTACCTGAATAAAGCATACCAAACAATGCTAGAACATTGGGCCAAATCTAATAAGAGGAAATATAATGGGGAAGGAAGTCTTAGACTTTCCTCTTCAAACATGGAACGGTCTGCCTCAGGAAAAAATAGGGTAGTGGTTTCCATCTCTTTGAAATTCTGCAAATAAAATCTGATGATCATTTATTGAGTAAGTTATAGAGAGATTTCTAATTCAGATATGTATTAGATTAGATGCCTTCTAACAGCTCTTCCCATTCTGAGATTTTTGTGATGACCTCCAATGATGGGAATCTCACTACCTTTCAAGGCAGTGCATTTTATTTTCTTTATACTTCTCTAACAGAAAGTTTTCCTTCACATTAAATTTAAAACCATCCATGGTGTGATTTCTACCCATTGTTCCTGGTTCTGTACTCTGAGACCACTATATGAAAGGATAATATTCATTTATCCTTCCCCCCCCCACTCCTCAACAAGGTTCCTCAGTTTCCCTTTCCTTCTCCCCTCCTTCTGCTCTGTAAGTCTACCTTTGGAAGACTTTGCTGATTGCATGAGTCTTACCATCCCCATGTATTTCTTGCAGCTCCAACTGAGTAGGTATACTTGATTCCATAGTTTCTTGGGAAATTTGGATGGGAGGACTCCTATGAGACACAGAAAGACATGCTATTTTGGGAGACAATGACAGAACTAAATGTGAATGATGTGGTCAGGGGAAAAAAGCCCTGAGAGAAAGGAGATTGTAGTGACACAGGGCTTTAGGGAAACAAGCAGCCAAGAGGGCACAGAGAATCCTGGGTGATTTATGGGGTGATAACACCAAGCAGACTTTTTCCCCCTTCAGGTTCCCACTTAATAGTAGAATTGGTTGGAGTAGGACAGGCAGCTAGGGGCCAGGGGACAGACAGATTCATTTAGTCACATTGCAGCTCCTGGTTACCCTGAGAGGTGAGCTGAAATAGAAGATATTATTCTCAAAAGACAAAATCAGCATATGCTTGGGCTTGATCCTGGACAATGCTATGCTTAGAGTGAGTTAGATAAATACAGATCATGTTATGAGTGGTGAGAAGTCCAGCGGGATTATAGCATATAGCCTACCTCACTGACACAGGCAGAAGATATATAGATAAATGTGTTGAATATAAATATATAGATAATGTGTTGTCTAAGCCAGTGAGTCATAAATACTATATTAGCACCAGGTGCAAGCAGAGCACAGAAAATATATGCCCCAGGGACTGAGTGAGGGCGGGAGGAGGTGGGAGAAAGATGGTATCCAGGAAATGGGTTTTACATATACAGAGGAGTGTTAAGACAGGAACAAGGCATGTCAAATCACTGAGAGAAACAGCACTTACTGGACTAAATTCCATATTTCTGCACTGTGGACACTTAAAAAAAAACAGTTGCAGAAAAAGGCAGAGGCCTCTCACCTGGTCAGGTCTGTTGAGGAATTTTCCCCTGAAATGCAAAGTAGAAGAATGTGTCAATAGATGTGTCTGGGGCAGATCTGCAACTACTTCAAAACAACTGGAGCTTTTCCCCAAGGCACCAAAATTTAGGAGGCACTGAAAAAAGCTGAAATTCCTTTAGAAACAACTGAGTTTAGCACCTAGGTTAGCAAGAATGATTAGTTGGGGTGGGGGAGAGACAAACATTTACTAAGTGTCCATGATGTTCCAGGTGCTTTATAAATAGTATTGCTTTGTATAATATGTCTATTGTATGTTATATACACACACATTTGTATTACATTATGTATTATGTACATGTATATAATTTCATTTATTAAAATAGAAACTACCAGATGATACACTTCACCTTGTATCTTGAAGTTTAATACTAGCTAGCATTTATATAAGACTTTGAGGTTTGCAAATTACTCTACAAATGTTATCTCATTTGATCCAGACAACAACCCTGGGAGGTAGGTGCTGCTATTATCCCCAATTTACCAGTGAAGAAACTGAGGCAGACAAGGGTTAAGTGACTTGCCCAGGATTAAACAGCTAAGTGTCTGAGGCTGGATTTGAATTCAGGTCTTCCTGACTCCAGGCCCACTCTATCCAACTTCTACAATTAGATTCTAATCATCATAATAGTTTGCTTTTACATAGCACATTTAAGTGTACAAAGATATATAAATACAGATATACAAAGATATAAAGGTGTATACCCATACGTACATACATACACACACATATGTATACTATCCCTCTCATTCTATTCACCTGAGCCAAACCAACTGAATTTATAAAAAGTTAATGTAAGGATGAGTTTTAGACTGGTTCCTCAAGATACATTTTGTCAAGGTTGTGCTGGGTGCTAAAATGCCAATATGTGTACATGTATGTGTATATATATGTATGTATGCATGCATGCATGTATGTATTTGTATCCATATTTGTGTGTGTGCGTATTTATATGTGTGTAAGATATGACAGGGAGGCTCAGGCACTTGTAATCAGCTCAACATGTTCTGCTTTGTCACTTCACTGGATTCTGAGAAGATTACAAGTTAAATGAAATAACTATAAATTATCATCTTGTTCTCTAATTGTTTCATAAGCCTGGATCTTTTCTCCTCAACAAGACTTGAAGCTCCCAAAGGCCATAGACTGGTTGCTACATGTGCCAACAATCTAGACATTTATGAAGGACCTATATATGCAGGGCCCTGCCCTAAAGAAGATGTCAATTTTAGATAAGTCACTGCCCCTGCCCTCATGGAGATTGCAGCCTATTAGTGGATATGGGACAAATCTATAATACAAAACAATCCACACTGGATTACATGAGAAAGGTGCACATATTACTGTGCCAGACCCAAAGATTGAAAAGTCAGTACTGAGTGGGGGAATATGGGAACACTTGTGGAGGAGGTACCATTTGAGACAGGTTTTGAAGGATGAGGACGAATTCAGCAGCTGAGGAAGAAAGTATCTCCAAGCATAAGTAGTAGCATGAACAAAAGTACAGAGACAAGAAGGCATAAGGAGTGATTTGAAATGGTAAGTAATCCAGTTTGACCAAGAGTAGAATTCATGGAGAGAATTAGTGTCCAAGGGACAGAAGGGAATAATGCCCAAGTCTGTGTCTTTCTTCATCCAGCTAAGTCAAGAGGTAATATTGAAGACCCTGCCTTTATTAATGCCATCACATCAGAACCCACTGGAGCCAGGGAAATCACACAGATGCCATGAAATCACACAGCTTTGAGGAGACAGATCAGGTATCACTGTCAGCTCCCCACATTCTAGTCTTCAGAGATAACATTGACCAACCTCCTCCTGAATCTCCACTTCTCCTACTCGTTTCTAACTCTTATCTCTTGGATTTGGGGCCCTGAATAAACCCTACCACCAACATTTCATAAACTTTTAGTTTGCATTTGCTCGTATCTTGATTTAGATGCTGTCCCTCTTAACCCTAGAAGAGATTTCCATTTCATAATTCTAGTGATAGATAGGAAGTTGGAATGGGACCAGACTGAGGATGACCCTGAATGCCAGTCAAAAAGCATTTGAATTTTGTTGAATGAGGAGCCACTGAAAGATTTCAAGCTGAAAGTTTGAGTGTGTGTCTGTATGTATGCATATATGATATTTTTTTTTGAGACTGAGTCTCCGTATCTTACCCAGGCAAGAAGCACAACACCCATTCACAGGCCCACTATTGATAGGTGTATAAGCTTAAATTTCCCATTTTTTTTCCTTCTGACTTTGACTGGTTTGCTTCTCCTTAAGCAGCCTCTGTTTCTGGGGGCCCACCATTTTGGCACCAAACTTAGTGTATGAAAGATTTAGGCGTATGAAAAATTATTGGATCAGTGATATGAAGGATGGAAGATACTGAGGAGAAAATATAGATGGGGAGACCCTTTGAAGTCTATTGAAATAGTTAAAGCAGGTGATAAGTAAGGTTGTGATCCTAGTTTTAAAAGTATTTCTCACATATTATCTGATCTTCACAACAATACTGAGAGCTGGATAATGCAAAAGTGATTATCCCTATTTTATTGATTTAAAAAAAGATTAGGTTTTAATGAGGCTACATGATTTGCCCAAGATTGCAAAGTTAGTAAATAACAGACAAGTAAATGGTAGAACCTAAACTCAAACCCAAATCCTTGTACTAAGATGCCATAGTTATTCCCCTCATGCTACCTGTCTACACAAAGCAGGCACTTCGTGTATGCACATAGACTTGAAAGTGACAAGTTTCCATTTCACTATTTTCAAATTTTTAGGCATAGGGACTGGACCCTGTGATATCACTTCTTTAGGGTCAACTTATAGTCTTGGAGAACTATCTAAATTCAATGGTGTCAAACTCAAATATAAATGGATCCCTGCTAATCACATATTAACTTAGAAAATCACAAATCAATATTATCTATCATTAACATTATCTATTAACATATGGTATTTTTATTTATTTTGTTAAACATTGCCCAATTACATTTTAATCTGATTGGACCTGCTCTTGGGGAGTTTTGTAGACTTCCCAGAGTTTGACTCCCCTGACCCTAAAGCACTGAAAGGTTAAGTAGGTTACAATAGGTCACACAGCCAATATGTGTCCAATGCCGTATTTTCTGGCTTACGCTTTCCTGATTTACTCTAACAAGCAGAGTCTCCTCTTAAGCTAGTTCCACCACTAGGTGGGAAACGGAAGGAAAAAAATCCACTTGGTGTTATTACTCCATAAATCACCCAGAATTCTCTGTGCCCTCTTCACTACTGGCTCCCCAAATCCCTGTGTCCCTACAATTCTCCTTTCTCCTAGGGTTCTTTCCCCGACCACATCACTCACATTCAGTTCCATCACTATCCCCTAAAATACCATGTCTTTCTGTGTCCCATAGCATCCTTTCATCCAAAACCCCCAAGAATCCACTGGAATCCAATTCAATTTCTACTCAACTGGAATTATGAAAAATGTATGGTAATGGTAAGGCTCACACACCATAAATAAGGTCT
Source organism: Pseudocheirus occidentalis (assembly GCA_028646575.1). NCBI lineage: Eukaryota > Metazoa > Chordata > Mammalia > Diprotodontia > Pseudocheiridae > Pseudocheirus > Pseudocheirus occidentalis. The sequence goes on from CM053593.1 coordinate 131,167,555, forward strand.
TCCCAGGCTGGGCTCAGGGAGAAAAAGGAAGAGACAGAGAAAGAATGGGAAACTGTGGAGCTTTATTAAAGAGGGGCAGGGAGGGAGACATGAATATCTTCTGAAAGATTTTCATGTAGTTTTTATTGACCAATTTTCCATTGGTTTTAGAGTTTAGAACCAAAATCAGTAAGTAGAAATCATACTGCAGAAGGCTTTTATTCAACGTAAGGAAAAACTTCTTGTCAATGAGAGAGATGTAGAAAGAGGAAATGCATTGCCTTGAAAAGTAGTGAGTTCCCTGTCATTGGAAGTCATCACAAAATCTCAGAGTAAGAAGGGATAGCAGAAAGCATCTAATCTAATAAATGTCTGGACTAAAAATCTCTTTACTTTGGGCTCATTTTGAGATAGCAATCTGCTTAAAAACCCAAATCTCTTTCAGTCCAAGGTATGTGTACTCCATCCTGTATTTGTAAAGTTGATTACTTAATCACAAATGAAGAGTTTTACATTTACCACCATTAAATTCCACCTAATTAGACCTGGTCCATCATACAACCTGTCATGAGTCTGTCATCTAATAAGTAGGTACCCCACCCTCCCGTCTTGTCATCTGCAATTTGACAAGCATGCTGTCTATGCCTTCATTGAGGTATAAAATGTCAACAGCAGATGACCAAGGAGAGATCTTCTCAATTACATTATCATAACTTATCCCACAATTTGTAGTTTCCTCCTTCCTCACAAAAGTCCACTAAATTGTCTATATTTCTCATTTGACTTTAGTTCTCAAAGTAGACCCTCATTTCTCAGAAATGCTTGGAAAAATATACTCATATTGAAGAAGTGAAATTAACCCTGAAGAGCAAGCAAAAGTTCCCACAGAAATGACTTAGTAATTTTAATACTTTCTTGTAAGATGTAAAAAAACTTCTATCACACCCTGAGGCATAGGTCACCATACTCCCCAGCTATCAAGGCATCTTCAGCACCTTTGAAAATGGCTCCTTGGCTGAGGCTCATAGTTACCAGTATTACTGCCCTTCCCTTTGAGAAAACTTGCTGGTCAACTGACCACTGGCTAATGAATTTGATTCTTTATTCTATTATCTGTATTCAAAGACAACAAGCAATGCCCTAGTTAAATTAGTAATTTTCATAATTTGCATTTAAAATTTATCAAAAATTTCTCCCTAGAAAAGCACATCAATGGGGTGGCTAAATGGCACAGTGAATAGAGCACTGGCCCTGGAGTCAGGAGGAGCTGGGTTCAAATCCGGCCTCAGACACTTAACACACAACTAGCCGTGTGACCCTGGACAAGTTGTTTAACCCCAATTACCCTAAAAAAAAGGTATATTATTTCGTGTGTTATCTTCACATCTATATAGAGATTTTTTTTCCTAGCAAAGAGCAGCAGAAGCAGCGCTAGCTGGGCTTTGAGTCAGAAGACCCAACTTCAATACTGACTGTGATCTTGGCCAAATAACTTTTCTGGGTTTCAGTTTTCTCATTTGTCACTTGAAGGAGGGCTATTGGACCAGATACCTTGCAGTTCTAATATTCTTTTAAATGATCATGTTACAAGAGGGGGAAAGTTCAAGCTCAGTTTGGTTAGTAATTAGGGGAAATGTGGGTGGGGTCTTCAAAAAGGAACATGTGATAGTTACCACAAAAACCTCGAGGGACTGACTAAGAAGCAGCTAGGGACACAGTGGATAGAGGGCCTGGTCTAGTGTCAAAAAGACCTGAGTTCAAATCAGACTTCAGACATTTACTGGACAGGGACAGTAACAGCACCTACTTTTCAGGGTTCTTGGGAGGATCCAATTAGGAAATATTGTAAAACACTTAGCACAGTGCCTGGTATGTAGTAGTTACTAGATAAATGCTTCTTCTCCTTCCCTTACCCTCTACTCAGTGGCAAAAACACCCCCAAACCAAGAAACACTTCATGTGGAGGGAACTCGGAACTGAAACTCAGGCTACCCTCCTTAAGGGTTTCATTCTTTCTCCATAGACCTTCCTCTCTGGTCTTCAGCGGCTTCCCATTACCCACCCAATATAGCATAATCTTCACATCCGGGCATGAAAGGCCCCATATAATCATGCTCCAGTCCACTTTTCTAGGTTTCCATCACATTGTTCCCTTCATGTATCCTACATTCAAACCAAACCACTCCCTATTCCCAGTACTTGTTGATCCATCTCCCACCTTTGGGTCTTTGCCCAGCCTGTTCCACATGCCAGAATGAGTTCCTCTTCCATCTCAACCTCTTGAAAGGTCTCCCTTCTGCTGTCCTGTCCATGGAGTCTGTCCCATGACTCCTCCTTCCCTTTTCAAGCTAACAAGGATCCCTCCCTCCTGACATTTCCCATAGTGCCTTGTATAGGTTATCTCTTTTGTACTTAGCCCTTTCTTCTAAAGGAAGGGAAGGAGCATTTATATGGAATCTACTATGGGCCAGGAACCATGCTAAGTACTTTACAAATGTTACCTCAGGCTCACAGTTAAGTGTCTGATCCTGGTTTTGAACTCGGGTCTTCCTGACTCCAGAACCAGCAGTCTAACCACTGTGCCATTGACAGCCTCCAGAGGTGATAAGTGTTAGATGGGAAGTGTGTTAGGATCAGGGGCTACATTGTGGGGAGTAGGCATGGGATAGTGTAAAGGGAGAAGGATCTGGAGTCAGGATACCTCTCTGCACATCATTTCCTTCATCTCTAGGCTAAATATTCATTCGATGCTTTTGTTAGTGTAGGGAACTTGTGAGTGTCAGAGCTGGGCCTTAAACCCAGGGCTACTAACTTCTAGTCCAGTATATACCACACTGTCTCTGGCTGTGACAAAGGAAAAATAACAGAAGGTGACAAACCTGATTTCCTTTGATGCTTGAAATAAACCAGAAGAGCAACCGCAATAAGACCAAGAGCACTGACCACAGCTGTGGTGATTCCTGCAACAAGTGGGCCTCTTCCATTCTCTGCAGGGATAGAGGAGAGTACGAATCTTAGAGAAGAGAAATCCAGGGCCTGGAATCTCCTTGGGCAAAAAACCTACTGCCTCGTCTGGACTGGGCCCTGTGGCATAAAAAGTGGAATAGCAAGTCTAAGAGGAAGAACATATGATGGCCTCTGGGGCTTCTTAAGCATCAAATAGACCTAGCAGAAGAAATTGGGGAAGGGATGAGGTCTTTTTCATCTCTATTGTCCTGACTGCCATTGGAAGTGTCCCAAAAATGCCTTCAATGCATCTACAGAAGGTAAAATGTCAGCTTGGAGATGTCATCCAATCAAAAATCTAAGGGCGGGAGCAGCTAGGTGGTGCAATGAATAAAGCATCAGCCCTGGAGTCAGGAGGACCTGAGTTCAAATCTGGCCTCAGACACTTAGTGCTTACTAGCCATGTGACCTTGGGTAAGTCACTTAACCCCAATTGCCCTGCCTTCCCCCCTTTCCAAAAAAAAAAAAGCAAAAAAAAATCTAAGGGCAATCCAGGGAGTCAGAGATTGTTGGAGAAAAGAATAATATCAGTTCATTTTGCTGCTGCCACCTTCCTTCACATCAGAAAATTCAAAATCTGCTTTTAGTGAATACCAAGTCTTCCTCCTAGGCTACCTCCAGTGCTCTTTCTATGCTTGATGTATGTGACAGTCTCAATGCTTCCTGCTTCTATCCTCCCATTGCCTAATCTTTAAGATGCTAGGTGTCTATGTAGACTCTAGAGATGGTGAATCTTGGAAAAATATTATTCAATCTGTATCACTTTTCTTGGAATCTCTTCATTTTCAGCTTATCCTTGGGAACAAAGAAATTCAGAAAATTGGAGAAACAATTAAATTTGGATTGAAAGAGTGGGGACATAGACAAAACAAAAGATGGCCAGGTGAGCTTGGTGGGAACCCAGCTTGAGCTGGGAGTAGAAGCAGGGAGGAACTAGAATAAAATGGAAACTTTGATCTGGACCAAGAATGGGCTTGACTGAGGGACTGCTAAGCAAACTTTTTCTCCCAAAAGCTTTTTTTTTGTATCTGTAATTACCAAACTGCATAGCTTATATCCTAAGGAATCTTCACAGGTCTAGTAAAGGAATAGATCATCTAAATACCAACACATCTCCATGTAAGAAAAAATGACTGAAGGTCAAGTATAATGTCATGAACCTACAATTCCTGCTACTGAGCAAGCCAGCAGATCATTGGAGCTCAGGATTTCTTAGCTGACCAATGAATTAAACTGAACAGGTATCCTAATACTCCAGATCCTAAAACTAATACGATGAGTCCCTGGGAATGAGGTGTCCACCAGGAAGGAAAGAAGGGAGGGAGGGAGGGAGGAAGAAAGGAAAAAAGGGAGTGAGGGAGAAAGGAAGGAAGGAAGGAAAGAAGGAAGGAAGGAAGGAAGGAAGAAAGGAAGGAAGGAAGGAAGGAAGGAAGGAAGGAATAGGGAAGGGTGGAGGGAGGATGGAGGGAAGAAGAAAAGAGAGGAGAGGAATGGAGGTAAACTCACTTCTCACAATGATGCTCAAAGAATGGCTGAAAATAAGGCTACTGTTGTTGTCAGCTGTGCAGTAGTACTTCCCAGCATCACTCTCCCTCACAGCAGAAAATACAAACTCTGCTACCAATGAACGCAGGATCTTCTTCCCCAGAGTGGCTTCTGTGCCTTCTCTGTGCCAGGAGAATGTGATGGCCCCTGAGCCTTCAGCTACTGAGCAAAGAAGAACCATCTTCTGCCCTTCTATCATGTGACCTCCATGAGGTTGCACTTCCATGTGGATTCCAGAGATGGGGATTCCTAGGTAAGCACATAATAACTTGTGAGGTCCTTTACTATGGGGGAGTTGGGAGGGCAGGGAAGAGATGGAAGCAAGCAAGATGCTCAAATGATCAGAGTAGAGGAAATAGGAAATGTTTCAGTGTCAAATGTTGAGGCATGAGGATAGAGAATAATTCCAAAACCATTTTTGGGGAGGAAACAGTACCCTCACTCCTCTCAACTGAAATCTTATGAACTTTCTAACCCCATGCCAATAGTATCAATTATCTAAGATTAAATATAGTTGGACCTCCCTATGAGAGGTTGGTTCCCTTAACTGATCTGCCTCTGCTATTTTTTGAAGGATAAAGATTGGCTATATGTCGAGTCAACCTTCTCCTCCAGCACACTTCTAGCTCCATCTCCCAGTGATATCTTGATAGGGAGAGGCATTTAATAAATACTTGTTGAAAACTGAACCCATTTATTTCCATACTGTTTTGGCCCTTAGTATACATTCCCTTTTTCTCTTTTTATAACTCCCCCACTAGATTGTAGACACCTTGAGGGAAAAGAACTTACATTAAGAGGGATTCTAGTCCTCGTTGTATCCCCAGTGCCTATCATAGTGTGTTACAGATTCTTTATTCTCATAATGGATGCCCCTTTTCTAAAGGTCCCACTCCATTGTCCTACCATCCTGGAATTTTGCTCATCTGAGCAATTTCAGTTTAGAGAACATCTCTCCCCATTGAGAGAGAGAGAGGTAGAGAAATGAATGCTGGGGAAGAGTTTGTCTGAGACATTGCAAACAGTAGGGACCTGGAGATTGAAGCAATCTCTTGTTTTGCATTCTTGCAGCTCCCGACTCATTCCTGATGCTCTGCTTAAGCAGAGGAGCCCCATCTCACTAGTAAGACAGTAAGTACTGCTTATACTAGTAAGTAATTCTTATACTAGGAATGGGAAAAGTCACACAGAAGAGAACTTAATACCCAAGATGATACCATTTACCCAGCCTCCCTCTTCTTAGTTCCAGACTTATTAGACCTCTTTCCCTCACACTTACTCCTTACACTCATTGTTACTGGAGGACTCTGTTTGCAGACCCGAGGAGACACAGTTTCTACTTCACACCAGTAAGATCCTGAGTCCTCCCTCCAGAATTTTGAGATCTGGAGCTCTTGGACTCTGGCTTGGCCCAATAGGATGACTCCAGGATCTCTGAAGAAGGAGAACAGAAGTTGGATGCTTGACTTCTCTGGAGGGATCCATATCTCACACCTCAGAGTCACCAGACTTCCCTCTATGGGCTGGGACTCTGTTGTTTTCAGCAATGGACGGGAAAACAACTCTAGAGAGAAGAGCCCAACGAAGAAGTGAGCCTTTATTTTTCAACACCTGAAGATGCCTAGAAAGACAAAGAGACACACCCATGCACAGTGCCACCCCCAAACCCATTCCTCTTCCCGTGGTTACTTAACTCCTGCTTTCCCAGCTCCCTAGAGAAGGAACATTATCAACCCAGTCTGAGTTTCCATCAATGGTCAGTCCATAAGATGTCCCTCTGTCATGTCCATCCCACTCTATTTAATCAATGACCCTGCCATTGACTATCCTTATCCTCTTCCCCGTAGGAATGGCAGTCATACCATGGATGTGGAGATGCACTTGACTTGATATAATCTTCCATGACACATGTTTGAATGCAGTACAGTGATATAGACCTCTGTTACTTAAACTTGCTTGTGGGATAAAGACATCTGAACTTTGATTAAAAGCAGAGAAGGGTTTTCTGTTCTTGTAGTATGTCACATGGGTCAAAGTATTGTTATTTCTTTCCTGGCACCGAAGAATCAGACTATCTCCTTCAAATACAAGGTATGGAATCCTCAGGATCAAAGGAACTGTAAGACATACCCATATTCATTAGCTACTTAACCATATAATCTCCAAACCTTTTGAGGTTTAATATATTCATTCATTCGTAACAAAGGCCATCCTACAGAACCTATGTGGGAATAGGCTTCTCTGCACATTCAATAGACCATTATCAAGTGCCCTCTGTGTGGATTACTGGGGGAAGAAAGGAGAACCAGGGAGCCCTCAGCCTGAAGCTTCATTAAGATAATCAGGACTTTCTTGGGCCCTCTGTCTAACATTAGACAATCCCCTGATCCAAATTCCCCTCTCTCCAAAGTGAGATGACTTCTCCCAAATACTGCTTGTCAACCTATCTGTTGAGCCTTTGGAGAGCAGACTTTGCATTTTAGATTTATGGGGAATGAGAAAAAGTGCTACACTTGGAATCAGAGTGGCCTAATGGATGTGTCATTGAACTTGAAGTTAGGAAGAACTAGATTCAAATTTTGCTTCATAAACTAGTCATATAACTCCAGGAAATTCACTTAATTTCTCTGGGCCTCAGTTTCCTTATCTGCAAAATAAAGATGATAATAATACCCATTTCACTGGGTTTGTATGAGGATTGAATGAGGTGATATATTTTTAAGTTTAGAGATAAGGATTATAAGCCTGATTTTCATTGGTATAAGAATTCTGTGGTGAGGAAATTCCCTCTACCAAGGGTCAGCACTTTCTCTAAAGTTATCATCTTAAAGAGTTGCCTTAAGTACAGAAAAGTCAAGTGATTTGCCCATGGTCACACAGCCAGTATATTATCCAAAGGGAAACTTGAATCTCATTCCTCCTGGCTTAGAGGTCAACTCTAGAAAATTATATAAATGGGAGCTGCCATCATCACCATTAATATCACTGTTATCTCATGACCCTAACTTTTCTGACTGAGATCAGGTGAAAATGATCTGGTAATATCTGATATTTAGTAATATACAAACCATTATTATACTTCCGAGATATTGTTTCCAGACCACTGCAATAAAGTGAACATAGCAATAAAACAAGTCACACAATTTTTTTTATTTCCCAGTGCATATAGAAGTTATATTTACACTACACTGTAATCTATGAAGTTACTCCCCCCTCCCCCAAATCCCATAGAGATTCCCTTAAGATTCTCCAGTGAGTTGACACTGTTCCTGGGCAAGGCTAGAACTTTGGCTATATTGTCCCCTGTGCTCTCACTAATACCTTCCCTATATCCTGATTTTTCCCCAGGTGAAAAAATTCAGTTAATGCTCATGTTCCAAATAGAACTAGTTATCCTTCCCCTCAAACACTCCTCTCTTCTCAGCTTCCCTTTTCTGGTCAAAGGTGACTTGACCTAAGATATTTCCAAGACTAAAGATGGAAAATGCTATCCACATCCTAAGAAATAAGTATGGAGTCTGAATGCAGATTGAAGCATATTATTTTCTTTCTTTTTTTTTGTTTTTTTCTTTCTTATGCTTTTCCCCTTTGGTTCTGATTCTTTTTTTTACACCATGACTAATGTGGAAATATGTTTAATATGATTGTACATGTATAGCCAATATCAGATTACATGTCATCTTGGGGAGGGGAGAAGATATGGTGGGGGAAAATTTTAGAACTCAAAATCTTATCAAAGTGAATGTTGAAGATGAAAAATTAATTGATTAGTTGTTTGTTTTTTTAAAGTGACTATCTTCACAGTCACTCAGGCTATTGGCCCATTTGTAACATTTCCAGTCCTTAGAAGGAGAAAATCTAAGGCAGTAGATTGAGAAAGCTAGAACTGGAGGTAACAGAGCCTTGGCCTGGAGGACAATTGAGCTTTGGGATCTAAATCCTGGGATTCTCAAGGAGAGAAAGATAGACCATTTTTAATGTTTTAATCAATTCACCTCTTTTCTTACCTCTAAAAAAGGTAAAGATTACAGAGTCACTAAGGGGTGAATTGTTGGTCTTGCATCTATATGCCCCAGGACTATTAACTATTATGCTGTTTCCAGGGGTTTCTTGGAGTATTTTCCCCTTGTAGTACCATTTTGTTTTCCCTGGTACATAAACCTGTAATCCACTGCATGTCAGATGCACTTTTTCCCCATTGAAGAAAGTGGTCCATGGAGGATTGACGTAAATCACTGGTTTTGGTGAAAAATCTGAGTAGAAGATAGAAAAAGAAAAAAATGAAAGATATATGTAGTTCCAACATTGGAAATATATAAATGATAGAAAAGGGATTGTTTCACGTGACCTGAGAACAGCTTCCTTCTAACAGAGCTCAGTTAACACCTCCTACAGAAATGTTGTTTATCACACACAGTTTTTAGTGCCCTCCCACTGCGAAGTAAAAACTTACTCTGCCTGCATTTTATGTTTAATTTTCTATGTACATGCTGTTTAGAATCACCTTTAAGGTGGACACTTTCTTAGTTCTGTCTCTATGCCTCCAGCACCTAGTACAAGGATTCACATATACTGTTGCTGCTGTTTTTATTCAGTTGTGTCCAACATCCTATGGACGTTGTCCATGGGGTTTTCTTGGCAAAGATACTAGAGCGGTTTTCCATTTCTTTATCCAATGTGTTCCCATTTTACAGACAAGGAACTGAGGCAAATAGGGGTTAAGTGACTTGCCCAGGACCACACAACAAGCACGTGCCTGAGGCTGGATTTCAAGTCAGATCTTCTTGATGCCAAGCTTGGTCCTCTATCCATTGCACCACCTAGCTGCCTGCCTATAAAGCTCTTGTTAGTGTGAATTAAATTTACCTTAACAGTTGAGACAGAGGAAAAGAATATGGGAACAAGGAGCACTCTGCTCTCAACCCACCATAAACCCTTTTCTCACTTGGAAGTATGAATAGGGCCCCTGCTAAATCCAGGCCTAGCACTGATTAAAATTGCTAGAAGATGAAGTTGTCTGTAGTTCCCTTGACCCTCCCTTCCTTCTGTGGGCATTCGTCCTTCCTGTCTTTTGCACATGTTCTCTTTGTAGTCACTAAAGTCATCCCCTATTCTCAGTCACTGCTTATCAAAATCCCTACTCGTCTTCCAAGACCTAGAAAAAATGCTGATTCAGTATAATATGTAGCAACATTTACAATTTATATTGGTAGCAACTAGAAACTTTACCCCCTTTTCCCACCCCAAACCAAAGGCTTTCTGCCTTAAAGGTAAACATGGAGATGGCTAATGGTAGTAATTTCTGGATCCCAAAGGCATAAAGAGAGAGTTGATTGGTGGCAGTAATGGTAACTAGGAGAGAAGAGAACTCTGGAAGTGTTGTCCCCATCCTGCACCAAATAAAACTGGAAGGACCATCCAATACTAAAGACTTCTCTTCATCTGACCTCTAAAACTGTTGTATATGGTAGCTATGCTAAAGCATCTTGAGAAATGGCAAGGAGATAAACAGACAGAGAAAGAGAGAAATAGAAACAGGGAGACAGAGAAAGACAGACAAAAGTAGAAACAGAGACAGAGTCAGAAACCAATGTGTCAAGACCAAAACTTATTGGGGTGGTTGGAAGGGGTTTCTTATTGAGCAACCTTTATATTTGGAACTCTAAGTTATTTTAGAGATAGATAGACAGACAGGCAGGCAGGCAGGCGGACAGACGGACAACAGATAGATAGATAGATAGATAGATAGATAGATAGATAGATAGATAGATAGATAGATAGATAGATAGATGATGGATGGATGATGGATGATAAATAGATAGATAGAGAGATAGAGAGATAGATAGATAGATAGATAGATAGATAGATAGATAGATAGATAGATTAGATAGATAGATAGATAGATAGATAGATAGATAGATGATAGATAGATATAGAGATATATCATTGGGATTAATGATCATTAGGTTCAAAAGTCTCTGTGTTGTAGTCCTCCTTGTACTATTTTATTGTTGTAAGTTCTATTGATGATTTGTGTTAAATAAAAATTGTTAAATTGCTGAACAAACTAAACAAACAAGTCATCCCAGTGCTCTCCCCTGATAACATATGCCATATCCTACACCTATATTCCCATGCGTCTCTACTGAGAAGAATCAAGGGCATTTTATCTTCTGTTCTCTGAAATGAATCAAGAGGCCCTAAGTGCCCATAGTTCAATTGTCTTTTAGCGTTCTTTTCATTTCCATTATTACAGTCCTCAAGTCTATTGTTCCCCTGGTTTATCTTCCATTATTTTACATGCACAGTGGTGCAGCGGGAAGTATCCATGGCATTTGCAGTCAGAGGATGATAGGGATCATCTAGTCCAATTCCTTCATTTGATAAATTAAAATAAAAAACATAATGGGGTCCCAGAGAATTTAAGTGACTTTCCCAAGGTCACACAAGTAGTAAGAGAGAGAGAGAGAGCTCTGATTTGACCCCAGGTTTTCCTAATCCAGACCCTGAATTCTTTCACTATGCCATAATTCACTATTTCCATTTGCCTGCTCTGTGTGTGTATGTGAGTGTGTGAGTGTGTGTATGTGAGTGTGTGGGTGTATGTATGTATGTGTATATGAGTGTGAGTGTATGCATGTGTGTATGTGAGTGTGTATGTGTGTGAGTGTGTGTGAGTGTGTGCATGTAAGCGTGTGGGTGTGCATGTGAGCATGTGGGTGTGCATGAGTGTGTAAGCGTGTGCATGTGTATGTGTGTGAATGTGTGAGTGTGCATGAGTGTGTGTGTGTGCATGTGTGTGTGTGTGTGTGTGTGTAAATGCTAGCTACTTTAAGACAGGGACTGTTTCTTTTTAGTCTTTGTATACCCAGTCCCCAGCACGCAGTATACACTTAATAAGTCTTTGTTATTTAGCTGTTATCTCAGCAATCCAAGGTAAATAGCTGGGATTGTCTGTATTATGTAGGTTTCTGCTTATTCCACCAGAGGCTTTTGGTTATCTTTGGTTAAAAGATGGCAAGAAAGGGTGGAGCTTTCACCTTCAACACCATGAAAAATATTTCTGTCCCTTGGTTTTAATCTGCTAGTACTTCTCTGAGAAAGATCCACCCACCCCCAAGTCCTGAGTGTCTTTTACACTATTGAGAGGCTCCTCTCCGTCCAATATGGGCCTGCTCCATGACGAGTGTCAAGAGCAACATGTGGGCAGCATGAAGGGCTTTTGCATAGCAGCTGGCCTGAGACAAAGGGTATGACCACAAAGTGGCTCTGACTTCTTGGCATCAGCATCATTAAGACCAGATGCCATTTTCACATCCGTTGGACCTTCACCAAAAGTGCTAAGACAGACAAGGCTTCTTCCCACAAAAGAAAACAGCTCTGCTGTGGTTGCAAAAATGATAGTTACCCAGACACCATGAAAAGCAAAGAGGAACTCACCAGATTGTCCACTGACCAGAGCTGCAAGAGAGAGTCAAGACTATGGGTTAGTTAGGGCAGCATTATTTCAACACTTTAAAGAATCCATAGGTATTCTTCCAAAGTAGCTACCAACCCCTCCACCTTTTAGGAAAGAAGGGAGGAAACAAGCATTTATTAAGTACCTACCATATGCCAGACACTGTATAAATGTCATTTTATTTGATCCTCACAACCCTGAAAAGTAGGCACTGTTATACTCATTTTACAGTTGTGTAAACTGAGGCATACAGAGGTTGAATGACTTATGCAGGGTCACACTACTAAGCCTGGCAGAAATAGGTACCTGAGCTCCCATGGGCTGAGGATCCTGTCCTTTTTTTTTGCAAGCAGTTGGGATTAAGTGACTTACCCAGGATCACACAGCTAGTAAGTGTCAAATGTCTGAGGCTGGATATGAATTCTGGTGTTCTGACTCCAGGCCCAGCCAGCACTCTGCCACAGTGCCACCTACATACCTCAGCTGAAGTAAGCACAAGTTCCTAACAGATCATGCAGTCATAGATTTAGGAATTCAAGGTGTCTTCTGGGTCATCTACCCCAGTGACCTCACAGAAGCTAAATGGTATCAAGTGGCAGAACTGGAATTTAAACAGAAATCCTCTGGTTCCTACTTTACCCCAATGTTAGTGGGGGTTAGGAGTTTGCTCCTGGTAATAACTATCTGGTATGTCTCTTGATACATATACTCACACATACACACATACACACACACACACACACACACACATTTACTGAATCTGCCTTGCTGTGAAAGGTGAGGGGTGAGCAACAAGAGCAGATATCCATTTGTCCCCTTGTCTTTCACCACTTGGTTCTATCCACCATAGCAGTCATAAGTCAGGAAAGAAATTCCACCCTAATCTGTCCTCTCCCCTCTCCGAAGTCACCAGCTCACACCTTTGCCTGCAATGTTTACACCTCCATCTCCTTCATATTTGAACTCTGACTTTCCCTGTCTGGATTCACACAACCTCAGAAATCTACTTTTGCTCAACCTCCACAATCCATCCCAGAGGTCATGGAGCCCCCGCCCACTGTGGTTAAAACAACAACACTAACAACAACAAAATGTTCCCCTCGGGCTGCCCAGCCTTCTGACACCAAACCTCTCTGAACTAAGGTAGGCAAGCACTGTGACTGTTCCAACTATTATGATGCCAGCTTAGTAGTCAGAGCCTTTCTAGTTTGGAAACAACTATCAGAACCAGGGCTCTGATGGCATGTCCATCAACACCCAGAGTTATAGAATGATGAGACGTAGAATCAGCAAGAGTTCAGCAGAGGTAGCAGAGGATGTGGAGAGAAGGTGTTCAGTCATGTGATTCCACCAGTGTAAAGAACTCCCAAAGAAGAAACTCTCTCTACCTACATATATCAACAACTGTTCTGCAACTTAATGTCTTAGAGTTACCTGGACACTCTGAGCTTAAATATCTTGCCCAGAGTCACATAGTCAATGTGTCAGAGATGGGACCTGAACCCAGGATTTCCTGACTTGGACCAGCTCTCTATCTACTATGATAGAATAGACAGGGGCAGCTAGGTGACTCAGTAGATAGAACCCTGGCCCTGAGGTCAGGACCTGAGTTCAAATCCATTTTCAGACATATGAAACTAGCTATGTGACCCTGGGCAAGTCATTTAATCTCAATTGCTTTGCCAAAAAAAAAAAGATAGGATGGGATGTTCCTCAGCCCATATGAACTCAGGTGCCTGTTTCTACCAGGAGAAAAAAATGGAAGTTTTTCTGTTCAACTGCCCCTAGCATGACATGGTCATTCCTATTCCCCCCAACTAGTACAGTGTTCCTCTATTCAGTCCATCCAACCCCTTCAAGGCTCAGTTCAAATGTCACCCTCTTATGACATCAGCCTGTACCTCCTTAGCTCACAATGAGCTCTCTCTCTCCCTTTTAATTCTTATCTCTCCCATTTATTTGGTGCTGTCACAGATGCCCTTATAATCAAAGATACCCCAAGGTCTTGATGGTCGCTTGCATCCTCTTGTGTGAAATAGAATCTGACCAGGCTTCCTCATCATATTCCTGAATACTTATATATCTCTGTGTGGAAAAGGTCCTCTACCCAGTCCTTCTTGCTTCTAGGTTCAATACAGAGTCAGGCTATACAAACCTCTGCATTTGCCTGGCATATATGTATGCATGTATATGTAATGTATGCATGTGTGTATTACGTAAGGCTGCATATACATCCACATACATGCATGTACATGTATGTATACATATAAACACATATGATATCTTTCTCACTGATACTTTCCCCAACAGAATCATTAATAAATAAATAAAATCCTCAAAACAAAAATGAATAGACCAGCAAAACAGATTCTCACACTGACCATGTTCAGAAATGTATATATGTATATATGTCTTTTTCGACATGCTCAGTCTCAAGTCTATCTTCAGAGTTCTGTGCTTCCATCATCACCCCACCTAGCAATGAACTTCTCTCTATTCTGCACACAGTCACTACTCGTTAACATTCACCGGTGATTCCCTACACAAAACATTTTTTCTCTGTGACATAGTTATGTTTGTGTACCCCAACCTGTTTAGTCTTCAGTTGATGGTATTTACTTGGTCTGCAATTGTTTGCTCCTAAAAAAAAGTGTTGCTACAAATATTTTGGTGCACACAAGGAGTTTCTTTCCATCATGGCCTCCTTGGGGTACATATTTCACAGGGGAATCTCTTAATCAAAGAGTACGCTCATTCTAAACACTTTCTTTTTTAATTCCAAATTGTTTTCAACAATTATTGAACCAATTCCCAGTTCTACCAAAAGTGCTACCTCTCCAACACTGACTGTGCCCATCTTTTGTCATCTTTGCCAATTTCCAAACGTCAGAGTTCTTTTGATTTGAACTTTTTATATCATTAGTGATTTGGAACTTTTTAAATATTGTTTCTAATAGTTAACAATTCTTCTTTTGAGAAGTTCATTTCTATCCTTTGACCATTTCTCTATTGGGGAATGGCTTTTGGTCTTACGTAGTATATAAATCACCCATGTATTTTGGATATCTGACCCTTATCAAGAAATATTTAGTACAAAGATTCTCAGTCATATGCTACCATCTTATCCTAACAGAATTAATTTTGGTCATGCCGGAGCGTTTTAGTTTCATACAATTGAACTCTCTTATCTTGTATTTGGTTGAGAATTAACCTCCTGTTATTAGAAGATAGAAACACTAGTCATCATTGGTAGAGCTGTGAATTAGTACAATCATTGTGGAAAGCACATGGGAATCTGACAAATAAAGCGACCCAGTGATTTCACCACTAGACGTATACTCCCAAAAGGTCACTGATAAAAAGAAAGTCCCCACATACAAAAATATTTACAGCAGAATTTTGTAGTAGCAAAGAACTGGAGACAAAGCAATTGCCCTTTAACTGGGGAGTGGCTAAACACATTGTGGTATGTGAATGAAATGGAATATTGCTAGCCTAAAGGAAATGAAGAATATGAGGAATGTAGAGAAGCACTGAAAAACATACATAAATCGAGGCAAAGAGAAGTAAACAGAGCCAAGGAAAACACTTATACAACAACTATGTAAATGAAAAGAACAAGTACATCAAAATGAATTGAAAGTGAATTTGCAAAATTACAAAAAAAAAAAAAACCTAGTCCGAAAGAAAAGCTATGAGACGACCCCCTCCTCTCACTCCTTTGCAGAGGTGGGAGGGAGGAGAGTCTACAGAGGTGGAATATAGCATATATTTTCACATCTTGTCAATGCCATGCTTCGTTTGGCTGACTTTTTTTCTCTTCCTCTTTTTGTTCTCAGTTATATGGAATGATTCTCTGTAAGGGGGAGGGAGATAGAAGAGGGATACAGGGAGAAACTTGGTTGGTATAAAAAAAGATAGTGATAAAATTATTTTTAAAAAGAATTAACCTCACAATCATAACTTTAAAAGGTACCTAATCTCATTCTTTGCTATATTTTTTAATAGTATGACCTATTCAGGTCATGTATTCATTTCAAGTTTATTATAGTGGAAGGTTTGAAATGTTTCTTTAAACCCTAATTTCTGTCATATTGTTTTCCAGCTTTTCTAGTAATTCTTGTCAAATAAAGTTCTTGTAAAGTAATTGATGTTTTTATGTTTACCTAACACTAGGTTATGGAGTTTGATTTTTTCTGATTCTTCCTTTTCCAGTCATTATACTAACCTACCTTTTAATTTTTAAACCAGTAATAAAGAACTTTTATAATTACTGCATTATAATATAATTTGAGACGTTAGGGTGCTAGTCTCCATTCCTTCCTATTTTTTCATTATTTCCCTTTATATTCAATATCTTTCATTCCTCCAAATAAATATTATTTTGTCTGCCTCTGTAAAGTACTATCCCTTAGCATTATTGATATATTAGTACATATTACTACATATTAATAATTATTGATATATTGCTAAATAAACTAATTTAGGTACAATTATTATTTTTTAACATTATCATGGCCCAACCATAATCACTGAATGGTCCTCTAATTATCCGTCATTGTATATTTCTTTAAAGTTTGATGCTTATATTGCCAGGCCGGTTCACTCCCAGATCCAAGTCCAACGCCTCCCTACCCCTCCCCACCTTCATCTTACTTAATTTAACCCAGTTATTATAAAGACCTAGCTTTTGGATCCCAGCTTAGTCATTCAGGGAGTACATTACTCTACCCTGCTTTCTGGACATCTACAAATTCAATAAACATTTCATATTCATGGATAAACATTCCATATCCATATGATAGAAATGTTAACAGCTCGAGAGTAGAAATGATCCCTGAGGCACTCCACTAGACTTTTCAGTCCAAGATCATTATTGAACTATGAATGATTATTCTTTGAGACATACTATTCAGCCAGTTCGCAATCCACCTAAATATATTATCATCTAACCCACATCTCCCAATCTTTTCTTCAAGAATATCATAGTATTGCAGTGGAGAGAGGGCTGGATCAGGAATCAGGAAGACTGGGGTTCAAATCTAGCCTCAGGCCCTCACTAGCTGTGTGGCCCTAGGCAAGTCACTTAACCTCTGTGTACCTTAGTCTCTTCATTTGTAAAATGAACATAAAAATAACACCTACCTCCCAGGGTTGTAGTCAGTGCTGATAAAATGAGATTATATTTATAAAGTGTTTTGTAAACCTCAAAGTGCTATATAAATGTCAATTAATGTTAAGATTTTGTCAAATCCTTTGTTAAATCTAGGTAAATGATATCTTTAGCACTCCCCCTTATCTACCAGCATGATCACCCTGCCGAAAAAAAGGAAGCACACTTAGGCTGGCAAGTCCAGGTCTTAATGAAATCACACTTGCCTTTTTGTGACCCCTTTGATAACAGTATTTAGAATTTTTCCAGGAAGAGAAGTCAAGCTCTGTCATCCGATCTATAGTTTGTGGGTTCTGTTCTCTTCCCTTCTTTTTGAGATCATAATATTTGTCCCCCTCAATTCTGCTGTATCTCTCCTGCTCATCATGATCTTTCCAAAATGAAACTCACCAAAAATATCTATTTCAAACAATCTGTCCAGGGACCTCATTTCTGGGAAACCCCTAGGGCTTCATCAGCACCTTATCCCCAAGGGCTTGTGTTAAGACACCCTACTCACCAAGGGCCAGCATAAAGAGCGGATCCATGGGGGCAAAGAGAAGAGATCAGACAAATTCAAAGTAGGGGTTGTTCACACTCCACACCAGAAAGCAAGTAAAGATACCTGCTTCCTCAGATAAAGTGAAATAGAAAAAGAGAAGTAGAGGAGCCCAGCTTCTCGACTAGGTATGTTAATGATCATATTGATCAATACTTCCTCAAGGCTGGGACAGACTCCCTTTTCTCAACTCAATCTTTTTATAAAAAAGTTTGTTTAAATAAATCCGGTCTGTGTGGTCCCTCAGGACCTTAGTGCCTTATCTGAACTATCTTGGATCCTTCAGCTTCTCTCTCCAAGAAATTTTCTCAACCCACTATTTCTGAGTCCAAGCACAAGACCAGCCTAGGGGCCATATAGAGTTCACATCATCAGTCCTGTATCACTCAGTCAGAATCCCAGGGACTTAGAGATGGAAGGAACTTTAGAGGCCATTAGTGTAACACTTCACACTCCATGTCAGAATCCCTCTCATAAGATTCCCCAAAAAGTGGTCACCTGGTTTCTGCCTAAACCCCTTCAGTTCTCTTCCATATAAATTCTCTCAGTGGTAACAAAGAACTGAAAACTAAGGGGACACTCATTGATCAAGAAAGGATTGAATAAATGACATAGAAATGTAATGGAATACCCTTGAGCTGTAAGGAATAATGAGGGGTATGGTTTCAGAGAAACCTGGGAAGACCTACATGGCCTGATGCAGAGTGAAGTGAGCAATAGCAACAACTTTGAAAGACATAAAACTCTGATCAGCACAATGACCAACCATGATTTCAGAGGACTGACAAAAAAGAATGCTATCAACCTCCCAAGAGAGGGGATAAACTTGGGGTGCAGAATGAGGGAAATGCAGATAATTAGAGAGAAGGGGAGAGAGAGAGAGAGAGAGAGAGACAATCTATATATACATATAATTAAACATATCGGTATGGATATTTGGGACATGACCAATGCAAGAATTTGTTGTATGTTATAAGTACTTGACTTTTTTTTCTTTTTTATTGGCAGGTGGAGATGGGAGGACTAGAAAATAAAATTTTGCTCATTGAAAAAAATAATTCTAAAATAAAATACAATTTAAAACTCTCTTTCATAGGTACCCTGACTTTCAAATGCTACTTTTAGCATAGTTATTGGTGCCCTTGTTATGTATGCCTTTTTAGTGTAAAGGAAAGAAGAAAAGAAGAAGGGAAGGAAGGACTTGGCATTTATTAAACATTACTCTCTTATATTGCCAGGTAATGTGAGCTAACTTTCTAACAGAGGAAGAAGACAACATATAAAAGTTAGCTGAAAATCAAGGAAGAGGGGTAGAGAAGAGAGCAGGTGGGGTTACACAATTTTGAATCCAGAAAGTCAAGAATAGGCTCCCATTACAAAACTGAAGCTCTAGGAGAGATTCATTGAAGAGAAAAAACAGGAGAGTGGGCCTTCCAGAGGGTCTGTGTGAGCAGACTTCACAGATAGTGAGATGATGGAGCAGAGTAAGAAAACTTCAGTAACTGAGATTTCCCTCAGAATCAAGCATCAGTAGAAGCATGATTCTAAAGTGCAGGTCAAGAATGGACTGGGATTGTCTGCTCTTTGAGAGGAAGTTGAAACTTGAGCTAGATCCTTGTATCCCAGACACCAAACATAGTAGTCATATAAGAAGTAAGTGTTGATATACAATTATAATGACCAAACTTGGTTCCAAAGAAGAGATACAAGATAGCACCTCTCCCTAGGCTTGTTTCTTTATAGAGGTAAGAGTCCATGTATATAGAACATCAAACAAGATCAGATTTTTTAAATATATTAATTGATCTTGATAATTTTTTTTTCTTTCTCTCTCCTTTTAATTTTTTAAAAATTTTTGTAAGGGACAGCTAGGTGGTGCAATGAATAGAACACCGGCCCTAGAATCAGGAGGACCTGAATTCAAATCCAGCCTCAGAGACTTAACCCTTACTAGCTGTGTGACCTTGGGCAAGTCACTTAACTCCAATTGCCCTGCCTTCTCCTCTCCAAAAAAGAAAAAAAATTTGTAATAAGGGATGGCTCTTTGGAGAAAGGAGGGAAGGGATACAAAAAAAATGTAGTCAACATAAAGATATCAATAAAGATATTTTCAAAAGAAAACAAAAAAAGAATTACAGAATTCAATTTCCTCTAACATGCCGTACACCTATCCTGACATATACAAAAACACATTTGCTCAACTGTCCCAGAAAAGTGTCAGATACTGTCAACCAACAAGTGTCTGTTTTGCAGAACACCTGCTAAATACACATGTCACATGGTATCTCAGTAATGCATGAGCGTTAAACCAAACAAGATAGCACCCATGAATCGGCCACATCCAAAGACTTACACAAAGTCACCTGAGAGATCTAAGAACTTTTCTAGAAGGTGGAAGCTACTGAAGCAAACTTATAAAGAACTATGTTAAACTAATAAATAATCTCATGAATATATATGATTGAATATGACCAAAAGTAGAAAGCTAAGACAAGTCAAATTGATCTTTAAACCCCATGATGACATTTGAAGATGGCTGAACAGAAGTTTCTTGTTTTAAATAATATGTTATTTTCCTCCAATTACGTCTAATATCAAGGGAGCATTCATAGATCAAGAAAGGATTGAATAAATGACATAGAAAAATTTTCAATTCTAAATCCCCTCCCCCCTCTGAGATGGTAAGCAATTTAATATAGGCTATACATGTGCAATCTTGCAAAACATATTTCCATATTAGTCACATTGTAAAAGACAAACAAAAAAAACATGAAAAACCAAAGTTAAAAATAATGGAGTTCTTAACTTTGAAGTGGACGGTCACTTAATTCAAAGACTAAGTATATGGATCAAAATTACAAGTGTGGATGGACAATACTTCACTGTCACATCTTGGCCAGGCCCAAACTGCTTGCCAGAGGTAAGTAGTGTCACTAACAAACTATGAATCCATCACATAGAGACTGCCAAGAAAGCTTAATGTTGATGCACATGCTTTACCCCAAGAGTCACTGAAGCTATGGTGAAATTTAAGAAAGAAGCAAAGGTTATAAATGATATCAAAGGAGCTGGGCCACAACCAAATGGAAGTGAAGCTTAGAGTGTGGGTTTTCTATTGGATAGCATGCTAGAACTGTATATGAAACTCATTTCAATGAGCCAACCAACTCTATTTGCTTCAGGTATCTGTGAATGACTGAAAGTGAGAGCAGATGTTTGGTGAAGAACTATGGGAAGCCATACAAGCCAAAATAATGAAGCTAAAGGACTCAAATTCCAACCCCTATGTACTTTACTTTTGAAACAATGGTGTAAATTGGAGCTATCTACCTATGATGTTGCATAGAAATACTAACTGATTTATACATGAAAACAGTTGGTGCTACCTATTGCATATTGTTCTATAGACATAAAATCATTATGTGATGACTTTAAATACATAGGTCAAGAGAGAATTATAACCCTAGTAAGAAATATGTTGAAATGATCCAATCTGGCAGTAGATGTCATTAAGAAAGATGAGACTTAGGTTCAATGAGTTCAAAGAATAGTGCTCCTAACAATACAAGCACTAGCAAAGCTTGGGGTCTTTTTTTCATTGACATTTTGTCTCTCCCAATTATGTATCATCTTCAAATTCGATGGGCATGCCATCTATCCAAGTTACTGATAAAAATATTAGACAGCAAAAAGTCAGTCATAGATCCCTGGGGAACTCCATTGGAGACCACCTAAATATATTTAATTATTATTTATTTATTAATGTTTGTCACTTTTCACTAAAAGAATAATGTGAGATACTTTAATAAATACTTTGCTCAAGTGTTTAATAAATTAGATCTAAATATATGACCAAAGAGATAGTGAAAAGGAAGAACATATTCATACAAAAATATTTATAGTAGTTCTTTTTGCAGTGGCTAAGAATAGGAAATTGAGGGGATGTTCATTAATTGAGGGTTGGCTGAACAAGTTGTGGCATATGATTTTAATGGAATATCATTGTGCTAGCAATTGATATAGTTATATTTCAATGTATATAGATATATTTCAATGATATAGAAATGACTATAGCAGGGTGACTAGGTGGCACAATGAATAGAGCACCAGCTCTGGAGTCAGGAGGTCCTGAATTCAATACTGGCCTCAGACATTTAACACAAAAACTAGCTGTGAGACCTTAGGCAAGTCACTTAACCCCAATTGCCCTACCTTCCCCCCTCAAAAAAAATAAATGACAAGCGAGATGATTTCAGAAAAATCTGGAAAGCCTTACATGAACTGATAAAGTGAAGTGAGCAGAACCAGTAGAAGATTGTGCAAAGTAACAACAATATTGTACAATGAAGAACTGTAAATAATTTAGCTCTTCTCAGCAATACAATGGTCCAAGACAATACCAAAAGACTCATGATGAAAAGGGCTATCCACCCCTAGAGAAAGAACTGATATTGTCTGAATACAGACTGAAGCATACTGTCTTTTACTTTTTTTCTCTCTCTTTCTTTCTTCCTTTGTTTCTGATTGAGTCTTCTTGCACAAAATGACTAATGTGGAAGTGTCTTACATGATTACACATGTATAATCTATACCAGATTGCTTACCATCTCAGGGAGGAGGGAAGGAGGGATAGAATTTGGAACTCAAAACTTTTTTTAAAGATGTTAAAATTTTTCTACATGTAACTGGAGGAAAATAAAACATTATTTAAAAATAATGAATTATATCTAGAGCATTCCATCTGAAAATTTAATAACTCTGTAATGAGGCTAGGGATGGATATATGGTCAAGGAAAAGAGTGTAGGGTTTCTTTCCTTTGAGTCGATGTTTCTGTTACCCTAAGCTGTCTGTCTCTCTGGGAAAATATTGCTACTTTCAGTTGTTTTGACTTCTTAGATCTTTTGCATAAAAAAAAAAATCCAACAGGACTCTGCCTCCCAAGACCAGTAGCAGCTGCTTTCTTGACAACACTGTGTGAGACTTTCCCTACTCTCCCGTGTGGCTGTGTCAAATATAGCAGGCACAGAACTCTTGTGTAGATTAAGGACTTAAAAGTTTTTTAAATTAAATCAGTGTGCCTGTTCTGAATTTATTTTGTTTCTTTTCCTCCTTAGCCATGTCCTTGAAGAAGACATTTTATTTTACCCCTGCATTGTCCTGCCCTACTCCCAAATTCACTACATCTCTCTTACTTCTGGGATAGCATCTGGTTCTCCACAAAGTTGTAGATGCTTTAGATCACAGTTTTTCAAACTATGAGACCTAAGTAGTAGAAAGGAAACTCCTACCCAGGTGTCTTGGGAGTCAATGATCTTTCCACTACACCACTTGGGGCTAGACATACTGCCTCTGCGGTTCCTTTAGGGTCTAGTATGTTTTGTCCTTAAGAAGATGAAGAGTATTACCTTCAGATTTCAGACTAGGACTCTACTCAACTGAAGAAAATTTTCTGCCCTTTGCAGTCCCCAACTTTCTATCCTCCATCTTCATGGACCCAATAAGCAATGCTTTCCTTAGTGTGCTTTCTGTTTAGTTTGATTTGCCTAGAGTAGGGCCTAGAGCAGGGTCTTAAGGCCACATGTGGCCTGCTAGGTCCTTAAGTGCAGCCCTTTTGACTGAATCCAAATTTTACAGAACAAATATTTGTTACCCACCCACTCCCGACCTAGAGGCATATAAGTGATTTTCCTTTATCAGGAGAGATGTGAGTTGTTTTAAGGGGGACAGGAGGGATTATACACTAAAGGCATCAAATATTTGCATATGTGAAAGTGTAGATCCCTTTGGTAATACAAAGTAAATTACATGAAATTTAACTGGACCCCAGTCTGGTCCTGATTCTGGTATCAGGGAGAGTTGGAACAATGTTTGAGAAACAGAGCAAAGTTATGAGAACGTGACAAATGAAATGAACAGATTATGGAAATCCAACTGTTTTCTTTTAGAAAAAGAAATAGTTAAAGAAGATGAAAGCCAATCAAAAGGGAGAAAATGCTAATTAGAACTGAAAGAGGATTCTTTTACTTCCCTTTTTTAAGATAGCCACTTCTCTTCTGAGAAGCTGCTTCCAAACATTGTCCTAATGTACTCATTTCTGTTTCAAGGATTAGAAGTGAACCTGTTTGTTACTGAAAGAACATTTCCTTCCCAGTCTCTCTTGGACCTTCTCATGCTCCTGTGGGCATCATTGACGGTAATTGGTAAGTAGAACTTTCAGAGTGGGATCTGGGCTATGATGGGAAAAAACCATCTGCAACCTGAGACTTCTAAATCAATCTCAGAAAAATTCTTGCCCTGGGCAGCCTGGGATAGTAAAATAATAGTTTGTATTTCTTTCTTTATATTTGTTATTCAAACAGGTTTAACAACTATTGGATTTACATTGCAGGAATTTTTAGGAAAACTTTCAATTCCCTACTCTCCCCCGCCTCCATATTGAACTCTCTTTTATTTAAAAAAAAAAAAAAGGTAAGCCACAGGTGATGAAAGACTAAATCTGACAATATATTCAGTCATGTACCTCATCATGAGGAGAGTGGTATGTTTTATGATGGATGCATCCTCCAGGACAGTTATTGGATTTTTTGGTTACACAGGTCTCAGCTTCCTGCTAGTAATATTTTCAACCCACAATGTGTATTAATCTTTGGGTTTCAGTGTATTTCACTATATATAAATTCATGCAAATTTTCCTATGTTTCTTTAACGATAATGATAGCTAATTTCTATTAATTCTATAGGCTACCATTAATTTATATAGTGCTTACAATATGCCAGGTATAAGATATATAGTAGGCATATATAAGACAGGTATTATATAGCAGGTAGGTGGCACAGTAGATAGAGTGCCAGGCCTGGTGTCAGGATGACTTATCTTCATGAGTTCAAAACTGGCCTCAGATACTTCCTACCTGTGTGACCCTGGGCACATTCACTGTGCCACCCAGCTACCCTGGACAAGTCATTTAACCCTGCTTGTCTCAGTTTCCTCATCTGCAAAATGAACTAGAGAAGGAAATGGCAAAGGACTCCAGTATCTTTGCCAAGAAAACCCCAAATGGAGTCCCAAAGAGTCAGACCCGAGTGAAATGACTGAACAACAACACTATACTTCAGGTTCTATGCTAAGCACTTTACAATTATCTCATTTGGCTTTCACTACAGCCCTAGGATGTAGGTACTGTTATTATCCCTATTTTACAGTAGAGGAAACTGAGGCAAACAGTGATTAAGTGACTTGCCCAAGGTCACACAACTAGTATCTAAAACCAGATTTGAACCCAAGTCTTGTTGACTCCAGCCCTAGTGCTATACCCATTGTACCACTTTGTTCTAAATTCATATTCATCATTTATTTTATTTTTTGTTATATTTAAGTGCCAAACTGTCTCCCTCACTCCCTCCTCACTCTGCACTAGAGAAGGCTACCATTTAACACACACACACACACACACACACACACACACGTAAAACCATACTATGCATACTTCTATTTATCAGTTCTTTCTCTGGAGGTGGATAGCATCTTTATTCATAATAGGTCATTTGTGCAAATTAATCATTTCTTAATGAATTATAATATTCCATTATATTCATATCTTGGACCATAAGCTGAAGGGATTCTCAGGGCCACCTAGTCCCACCTCTGGAGGCCCACTGAAATGACTTGCCCAAAGTCACCCAGATAATAAATATCAAAGATAGAATTTGAACCCAACACCTCTGACTCCAGAGCCCACTCTCTTTCCACTATACCATTTTCCCTTGCGGCATAGTTTATTCCATCCTTCCTTAATCAACATGTACTCACTTTGTTTCCTGTTCTTGGCCGTGATTATTTTGGAATCTGTTTCAGGTGTTGGTTTCTGGGGATCTTTCATCTTTAGAAAATATGCCCCTCGTGAGATTGCTTGGCAAAAGAGCATAAACAACATAGTAACTTTTTGGGTATAATTTCCAAATCTGTGTCCAGAACGGTTGTACTAAGTCACAGTGCCATCCACAGGCATGTGATCCTTTCCTCCCATGGCTCTTCCAAAATGATCTATTCCTGCTGTTTTTTAGCTTTTGCTATTCTGAGTGGTGAAACGAAGCCTCAGATAAATTCTTCATCTCCTTCCCGTCAGAGATTTAAAGCTGATTTTGCTATGTAATTTTGGTCATTTTTCATTTGCGAATGTTCTTTACAGATCTTTCAGTTTTTTTAGAAACCTGTGGGGAGTGACTTGGTCTAATATACTTCTGCCAATTCCCCATGTAGCTGTGAGATCAGACTAGAACGAGTGATGATTGATGCACATATTTTCCCACTTGACAATTCTTATTATATTTATCTTATTATATTATGCATATTTAATATATAAATATTATATATTTATTATACTATATAATATTATATTATATTTCTTGTATTATATGTAAGAATATAATAATTCTTATTATATTATATCTGTCCTATTCTGCCTTTCTCCTGCTCACAAATATATATATATTATATTTGTATTTTCTTTGTGTAAAAACTTTTAAATTTTACATAATCAAAACTAGCTTTTTCATCTTTTGTGCTCATCTCTATCCTTTATTTGGTTGAGAAATATGCTTTTAATTATTGATATGAAAGGTACCTCATCCTATTAGCTACTGTAACTTATGACGTTACATTTTATATTCAGGCCACATATTCATTTGGAGTTAATTATGGTTTGTGACATGAGGGGATCATCTAAATCTCTCTTTTTTTTTAAGTGACCCCATTTGGGTTTTTTATGTTGTTTGGTTTTTGGTAAAGATCCTAGAGCAGTTTGCCATTTCCTTCTCCAACTCATTTTACAGATGAGGAAAGTGAGACAAACAGTGTTAAATTCTAGGATCACACAGCTAGCAAGTATCCAAGGCTGGATTTGAAATCATGAAATCTTCCTGACTACAGGCCCTGCACTTTATCTACTTTGACACTTAGCTGCCCTAGTCTAAACTATGTTTTCCAAACAGTTCAAATAAGGAATCTTTTTAAAAGTAATTGTTATATTTGGGTATATTTGGTTATATTTGGGTAAAAAAATAGGTTACTTTTACCCATTGTTTCTGGTTTTTAACAGTTCCATCCCATTGATCTAATTTTCTAATTTTTTTAAGCTCAGATAAATAGTTTTAATGATTATTACCTTATAATATAGCTGGAAGTCTGATAAATGTCCTCTTTTTTCATATGCTTCATCATCATTTCTAGACTTCCTCCAAAGAACTTTCCAATTATTTTGTTTAATTCAACAAAATATATTCTTGGTAGTTTGAAAAGTATAAATATTAAAACTGTAAAATCATTTAAGTATATTATAATTTCCATTATATTGACTCTACTTTGGGAAAGAAAACTGTTCTCCTGAGTATATAATAATATCCAGCATCCTCAACAGAGTTCATTACAAGGACTCTGTTTCAGCCCCTTCCCAATTCTATGGCACTACTTCTTTATGCCATTTCTTTGTTTTTTTATTTTTTTACTTTCTTTTTAGAGGGGGGAAATCAGGAAAATTGGGATTAAGTGACTTGCCCAAAGTCACACGGCTAGTAAGTATTAAGTGTCTGAGGCTGGATTTGAACTCAGGTCCTCCTGACTCCAGGGCTGGCGCTCTATTCACTGCACCACCCAGCCACCCATATGCCATTTCTTTCTGTCAGTGGAACCAAACACCCATTCCTCCCTCTGTCATTCCTCTCCCTTTCCCAATATTCTATCCCTACTTTCCTACCTCCTCAAAAGCTGGGAGAGGAATCCTAAAACTTCCCACTTACCTATCCACTAGAATCCTGGCAAGTCTGATCTGTACCACATAGGGCCTGTGAGCCACTTGGCAGCAGGCTGAAAGATTTAAGGCAGCCCATGAACAATACAGAGAATGCAGAAGGAAGTAAAGATGTAATGAGTGCTTTGTCCATGTTCCACTTAACCCGTCTTCCACTAGTCACTACTGTGCCCATCACATAACTTGGTGAGTTTCCACTGTGTGCTCACTCCTTTTTGTCACATGATCCACAGTAACCACCCATCATCAGTCTGAGAGGAGTAAGAGCCATATCTTTTCACTGTTTTCTATCTCTATTAAATGTGAACAATAAGAAAATCTGAAAAATGTATTAAAACTTGCACTGTTTAGCAAAGTATTATTTTTAACATTAATGTGATTTCATGATAAATAAAAATCCTAAGTAATAAGAGTAATTAATTGAAATTCATTGAAATTTCCCTTTTTAAAATGTGGTTTATTTGCAAAAATAGTTTAATCATTAATTATACCTTTACTTGGAAAGTGAGCCACTAAAATCCTATCTGTGACCTGAAGTTTAACCTTTAATGTTGGCCCCATCTACTGTCAAGTTGTTCAGGTCTGTGATAAGTCTTTTCCAGAATGCTTCTGTCCTACTCTCCTGCTCACAAAAAATCTTTCACTTATTCAACTACCACAAATGAAGAGTGAGATGTTTTTGCCTCTGAAATATTTATCTACCTTTCTCCTACTCTCTTCCTGATTATTCTCTATTTTCCTCTTCTTAAAATTCTTTGGTCTATTAATACTCTTTTGTTTTCTCAATATCTCTTGGATATTGTAAGAGATTTTTTATTTTTAAGGAAATCAAAAGGCAACCAAAAAAGTTCCTCTTTTCTATACCCATCACCTTAATTGGGCCTAGTCACATGAGAATAGGCATTTCTTTTTCAGGAGTCTTTAATCACTAAGTTGTTTAAGATTTTCATTTCTGTTTGGTTGATTTGCATTTAAAACACTTTACTCCTGTCTGGGTTTTGGTTTTTTGTTGTTTTTTCAAAATAATGACTCAGATGTTTTCTTTTTGCTAAAAGTTGAGAGAGAAAGAGAGAGAGAGAGAGAGAGAGAGAGAGAGAGAGAGAGAGAGAGAGAGAGAGAGAGAGAAAGTTCAGCTTTTAAAGATGTTTTTTATTTGGGGGTATAAAACAATCTTATTTGTAATATATTTTTGTAATATATTCCAAAATGTTCTTTTTTTAAAATCAGGATCAACTATGCACTATTCTAATTGATTAATCTTGAAATATAAAAGATCATTGTTTTTTTTCTGGAAGCCTATAAAATTTATTGCTCAGTATTGTATTTCTAAAGTTGACTACATGGCTTCTTAGTGAATTAAAACTGCAGTTTCTTTCCATTGGTATTCTGGAAATTCACTGAATTGGTACTTTGCCATTTGCTTTCTGAATTTCTGGGAAATATATGAACTTCTTGATTAGGGTATTGAGATTTTTTTTCATCATTTTTCAAAAGATTTACAGTCTTTTGATTAGTTGTTTATATCCTATCTTCAAATTCAGCACTCTTGTTTTATATAACCCTTACATATTCTTCAATCTGGTGTCTTTTAGGAGGTTTATTCAACTCATTTTCTTTACATGTCTGATTTTTTACATTCCCATTCTGTCATTTTCCTTTTTGAGGAAATCTGGTAATTTAGAGAGTTGCCTCTGTCTTTTATTCTAAATTCTCCAATTTCTTATTAAACTGGTTTGTTTTTTCCTTGAGAACTCTTCATCTTCTTCATTATTTTATTTTTTAAATTGAATTCTTTTCTATTCTGAGCCATTTTGGAGGTTATTGAATTAAAGAGCAAGTAATTAATGGCCAATGAGATGGTCTTCAGTTATTTCTTGCATGTGACTAACACAGTGGAAGCTTCTTTGTTTTCCCTTTTCCCATCATTGCTTGTTTTTTTGGTTATACCATTGGGCATTTTTCTTGTGTATCTGAGGTAGAGAGGTAGGAGCTGAGCCCAAGGTTATCTCTTACTCCACCATCTATATAAGATTTTTCAATAGTTAACATTTCTATATAGTTAATATTTAAATTAAATATAATTTTATAAATATAATTTCATAATTAAATATAATTTCATTTGGCTAATATTAATGTAAAATTTAATTAAATAACAATTAATCATTTCTATACATTTAATATGTGGGCAAGTCCACAAATATTGTTATCATCCTCAGGGTACAGGTCAGGAAACTGAGGCTCAGCCAGGTAAAGTGATTTGCCCCAAGTCACACAACTAGTACCTATCAGAGGCAGGACATGTACTTCGATGTTCTGACTCCATAAGTCAGAACTTCTTTCATTCTACTATACAGTCACTCAGGGATGTGGAATATTTTAATCCAGGAGTGTATAAGAGGCAGTTCAAACTGGCTTTCTCGAACCAATTATTAATTTTTTGCATGTGAACATTTATACTTCAGAATCTGGCAAATATCGCAAATCAGAGATTGATTTTTTGTTGTTTTATTGATTGTCTAGATTTAAGAAAGTGGTGGAGAAAATGTTAATGATTCAAATTAAACTTAAAAGTTTGTGGGAAGCATTTTCCCCCAGTTAGTTGTTAAATATTTATCAAAATGCCTCTGTTTTGACCTCTCCTTTAAATTCAGGACCCATATAATAATACACTATTGGTGAAGTACTCAGTTGGTCTGATAGTTCTATAAAACTATTTGGAATTATGCTAGAAAAATGACTCAACTTTTCATACCCTTCAAAACCCAGCAACCATAACTATGCACATTCCCCAAGGTGATCAAAAACTTAAGTGCCATATGTACCAAAATATTTACAAAAAAAAATTTTCATAGTAGCAAAAAAAAAACAACCCTGGAAAAAGTTTGGGAAATGTCTATGCCTTCAAAAATTATAGTATATAATATAATAGAACATTACTATATGTTGTATAAATGGCATTTTATTTATGTTGACTGTGTTGTTTTTCTCTTTTGCGGGGGAGGAACGATGTTTTAAGGATTTGACTGGTCCAGAAGACAAAGATTTGAATGAATGGTGGAATTTCATTGCCACCTGAAGCATAGAGAGCCATACCTTGTAGTTTATAAAGAACAGTTAAGCAAAAAATAATACAGTGTGAGTACATCTGCATTCTCATAATTTCAAACCAGAAATGAATAAAAGTCATAATTTTTTGTCCACCTACCAAGGTTAAAGGGCTGTGTTCCCTCCATGCCATAGGGAGTAAGAAGCTGAATGAAGCAATCCCAAACACAGCAGTGATACAGGAGTCAGCCCAAGGCTGTGTAAGTGAAGTGTCAAACTCCTGGTATAGGTAATAAATGCAATAAGAATGGAGAAAAGCTATCCTCCATTTGGTTTATGATAGTTTATAATTTAATCTATTATATTGTACAATGTAATATATTGTTTGTAATATAGTATAATTAGTATATATGGTATATAATATAAAATAAATAGTATAATAGTTCATAATAAACAATAGAAATATGATATATGAATATAAACATAAAATAACAATAAATAATAATATATGATATAACATATCTATGATAACACAAATATATAATGGTTACATAATAATATATTGTATTATATAATAAAATATTTTATATTATAATGATTATGTAATAATATATAATACAATAGTCAGAGAAGGCTTTCTGGGTAAGGTAGGACTTGAACAGCTCATTGAAGAATGAGTAGGAATGGCTTAGATGGGCAAGAGGGTGACAAGCATTCTAGCAATGTCACCTGGAGGCAGCCAGGTGGCATGGTGTATAGACTAGTGGAATGGGAGTCAAGAGTCCTGCCTCAGGCATTTATTAGGTCTGTGACCTCGGTTATGTCACTCAACATCTTTCAACCTCTATAAAATGGGGACAATAATAGCTCTTAACTCCAAGGGTGGTTGTGAGAATCAAATAATCTAACATATGTAAATGCATTACAAAACATAAAGTGTTATAAAATATTAGCTATGACAATGATGGTGATAACGAAGATGATGATGAAGATGAAACAGTAAGAACAACAGTCTCATATTTGAAATGTACAAGGAAGAACACCCCTTTTCCCTCCTTGTGCTTCCTGTCATCCTTGTTTTCCTTCTCTTCCTTTGCTTTTCCACCTCCTCTTTTTCCTCTTATTTTTCTTTGCTAGAACATGAGGGGTATTAAATGAAAAGTTTTGAGAATTCCTGCCTTGGATAATCTTTGTCTCCTCCCTCTCTTGCAGTTCCAGTCTGTGGACAATCTGGTGAGTTACATTTTCTTTTTCATGGTCTCCAAATAACTGTTCATTGGCAAGTTGGGATCACAGAGCCAGAAACCATGACATTAATAGTATTCCTCAGATTAACATTTCCCAGGTTTTCCTTTGGTTGAAAAATACCTTGGGCATAGGAGATATTAGACCAGAACTGTAGACTCAACTCTGCCGCTAACGACATAACAAGGATAGATAGATAAATAGGGAGTGAGAGAGAGACAGAGAGAGACAGAGACAGAGAAAGACAGACAGACAGAGAGACAGAGACAGAGAGACAGAGAGATGGACAGATAGACAGACAGACAGATGGACCGACAGACAGACAGACAGACAGACAGGTAGATAGATAGATAGATAGATAGATAGATAGATAGATAGATAGATAGATAGATAGATAGATAGAGTATTTTGAGTCAGAAAACCTGGATTCAAATCTCAGTTGTCACTTGCAACTGTGTGACCCTGAGCAAATGACAACTTTGTAGGTCTTTAGTTTCCTCATCTATAAAATGGGCAGCTTGGATTGGATGACCTCATTTCCAGTACTAATATTCTATGATATTTCTTTTTCTGGAAATCGTGGCTGGCATTTGAGCCCCCTTGCTAGCAAGGTGGTCGTGCACTTCTATTGTGGAGTCAGAGAACCTTCATTCATATCTGATACTTAACACCTATGTGACCTTTGACAAGTCACTTAAACTCTCTGTGCCTCAGTTCCCTTATCTGTAAAGTGAAGGGTTAGATGACTTCTAAGGTCACTTACTGCTCAAAACCTACGATGCCATATGATACTGGATGAGGAGAAGCTATCATTGTGAAGCAGATGGGAGAGAAGTGAGAAAAAAAAATATAGTTCCTGACATCATTCCTAACAAGCCAGCTCTTCCTGAGGACTTTAGTTGATCCTATAGATACCCTTTTTAAAATGATCTTTCATTGTTTGAATTACATTGACAGACTTCTCCCAGTTGGTGAGTTAATGTCTACAGGCTGGGAGGTGCCTTTGAAAAGCAGGGACATCTGGGATGGGAGTGGGGGGAATAATGTAGGGACACCCTCTATGACCCCAAAATACATTGAGAAAAAGGGACAATCATCCTTCTGTGTACGCTAACTCCCACAGCTGTGGTTATGGGTTATGTCAACTTTGCCCCTTTTTTCTTCTTCACATCAGCTATACTGAAGCCAGTGATTTTCCTCATACCCCCATGGACCACTCACTTCGAAGGGGAAACAGTGCTTCTGAAATGTGATGGAGTTCACTCCTATGTAACAGAGGAAATACAGTGGTACTTCAACAAGAAACCACTTGAAGAAACCTCTAGCTACATTAAGGTTAAAAAGTCTGGACAGTACCAATGCAAGATCCAGAATTCACCCCTCAGTAACCCTGTATCCTTGTATTTTTCAAGAGGTAAGGGAGCAAGCTTGGATCCCCAAAAAAAAGATATGAGAAGGTGCTTTCCTCTACTTCTTTGCAGAAATTGGAGTTTGTAGGTGTTGAAATATTACATGCAACATCAGACTTTTTCAAGATATTGATTAGTTTTGCTGAAATGTTTTCTTCCTCTTTTTAAATCCTTTAAATGTAAGTGATATAGAAACAGCAAATACAAAAAGAAATCAATTAATTTAGTTTTTTAAAATTGGTTTCAGTTCATCTAAGGACTCAGTTCCCTCATCTCAGTCTTACTTCAGGCTTGGGGCTAAATCTCCATGATCTCCAGGCATAGATTTTGCATGTTAATGTTTCCTGGCCTAGAGACTGGTAATTAGTTAGAAGTTTTATAGGAAAATAATAAATTATACCCATTTTCAGGACCTTCTTTGCCCATACCTGGTTAGTCAAGAATCTGTCTTTTCTTTGTGCTTTGGCCTTCAGGGTGTTAATATTCACTTCCAGCTGGTTATGGGGTTAAATTTTGGTCCCTCACTATGAACAAACATGCATATAGAAAATCAGAACCTCTGTGTACTAGAAGACATATATCAAGATATAGATATACATATACATATATGTATGTATATATGTATAAGTAACAGTGGTATGGAGTGGGACTCATTTCTTGATTAAGAGTATGGAAATTACAAGTGTATAGGGTACTGGACCCTAGTTCTCTGGCAGTGTCATTAAGTGACACTTTTAGAATGGGATGGTTTTTCCTCCATAACTACAAGCTCAAATGATCACAGATATATCCTGCAAGCAACCGAATTTTTCTTGGAGATAAAATTATGACTTTACTGCCTTAAACCTTCTTGAAACATTTAACATCCAGGGGTTCCATCCATCTCTAGATCTATATACTTAGTTCCTATATTTACAGAACCAGGTAGTCCTCAGATTTTAAATCACTCCACAGATGGTTCTGCGGGTGTTTTAAAGAGGGAAGTCACTCTAACCTGGAAAGGGAAGAAGTCTGAGTCTTATGGGAAACATAAAAGACATTTTAAAAACTGGGACAATTACAAATTAATGCTCAGGCCATTCTCAGAGGTACACCCAAGTCATTCTTTCCAGTAGATGAAAAATCAAAAGACCCTTGGGGCGGCTAGGTGGCGCAGTGAATAGAGCACCGGGTTTGGAGTCAGGAGTACCTGAGTTCAAATCCAGCCTCAGACACTTAACACAAAAAAAAAATAGCCGTGTGACCTTGGGCAAGTCACTTAACCCCAACTGCTCTCCAAAAAGCCAAAAAAAAAAAAAAAAATCAAAAGACCCAAGAGAGGTATCTGTCAGGAGTAGACTAAGTGACTGTTGTCTCCTTCTGTCTCATACAGATGAGTTCATTCTACAGACCCCAAATCGTGTGTTTGAAGGAGACTCGCTGGTTCTAAGATGCCTGAAAAAGGAGGGGACAACACTTACTGAAGTAACACTTTTTAAGAATGGAAAAGCTCTTTCTAGTTTTGAAAAAGATTCAGATTTCTCTATCCCCAAAGCAACTTTAAGTGATAGTGGCCATTATCACTGCAGTGCAAAGAAATCACGTTGGTATCGTAAAGAAATGAAAATAGAAACCAAAACGGTAACAGTCCAGGTCCAAGGTAAAGACTCTCAGCCCCATAGGGCTGGGTTGGAGCAGAG
The DNA here is from genome assembly GCA_028646575.1 of Pseudocheirus occidentalis. Taxonomy (NCBI): domain Eukaryota; kingdom Metazoa; phylum Chordata; class Mammalia; order Diprotodontia; family Pseudocheiridae; genus Pseudocheirus; species Pseudocheirus occidentalis. The sequence goes on from CM053593.1 coordinate 131,202,440, forward strand.
TCTACAAGGGGGTGAGGGAAGGATTGGTAGGGGGCTGAGATGGGTAGTCTTTGGATCTCATGGGATGATCGAGGTTTAGAATTCTGGAGCATCACAGTTGACTCAAAGGGAATCAGGTTAAGTAGTACTTGGACAGAAGAAACTAAGAAGGAAAATGTGACAAAAGAATAGCGTCCTTTGGCTTAACCTTGAGTTTGTCATGTGTTATGCTAAAAATTCAGTGCTTGCCTCCCCAGGCTCTCTGAATCTCATGTCCTTGGAAACTGTTCAATCTTTTCTCTCTAGAGTTGTTTTCACTTCCCATACTGAGGAGTACACCTTTACAGCCCTCAGAGGGGACCTCCGTGACTTTGACCTGTGACACCCAGCTCCCTCCAGAGAAAGCAGATACCGAGCTGCATTTCTCCTTCTTCAGAGATGGCAGAATCATCTTGTCAGGCCAGGAAAGAGGCCCCAAACTCCAGCTCACTGAAATCTGGAAGGAAGACTCTGGGTTTTATCTCTATGAGGTCAAAGCAGTGACATCCAGGGTCTGGAAAAGGAGTCCTGCAGTTAGGATGGAAGTGAGGAGTACATGTCAGAGAGAAATCTAATAACCCTAGGGTTAAGAAGAGGGAGGCTAGGTAGACAGCATCATGCATTTTGGAATCTCTTCTGCGCTACTTCCATTATTAATAATAACCATGATAATAATCAATCTCATAATAATAGCTAGCACTTATAAATATTATCTCACTTGATCCACCCAACAACCATGGGAGGTAGGTGCTATTCTTATCCCTGTTTTACTGATGAGGAAACTAACACAAATAGAAATCAAGTGACTTGCTCAGGGTCATCCAGCTAATAAGGCCAGATTTGAATTCAGGTCTTCCTGATTCCAGATTCTGCACTCTACCACTCAGACCATTTAGCTGCCCCTACACAGTTCTACATTATCCCTGGGGCAATAGGTGATGACAGCTCTGCCAGAGAGATGGGCTACCTTTTTGTTGGGCCACAAGGAATGAAGTAAAACTGAAGAGATTATTAAAAAAAAAAAAGACCTATAAGCATCATTTCCCTTCCTACCTCAAGATCTCCAAGGCTTATGCTGTCCTATAGACTTACCCTTCACTGGTACATTATTGCCTTGCCCAGGACAGGATGTGAAGAAGTGCAGCTGAGGGAAGAGGAAGGTAGGAGCTTGGCTAGAAATTTAGTTGATGACTTCTACTCAGAAGTATAGTCAAATCCCCAAGGTACAAGGTCACTGACCCCTAAGATTGGGACGTCTCAAGAGTCTGGCATCTGGAAATGGGGAGGTCTAGAATATAATCAGTCCTAAGGAGATGGCGCTTTAAGAACAGATGAATTTTGCCTTTGCTATTGCTCTTCCATATCCCTTTAAAACAGAATGAGCTGCCCATCAGGACTTCTAGGGAAATGCCCCAAAGCTACCCAAGAAATAGTCTGCTCCTCTATTCCTGGGAGTTGGGAGGGAGATCAGGAAGAACTGAGCCCCTGAAATGGAACACTGTTAGACTAGATAAATTTTTAAAGTTCCTGGGTCAGAAATACACGTTCACCTGGGTCAGCAAAAAGTCAGCCTCTCAAGATTTAGAACTTTTAAGAGACCCTAGAGATGATCCAGATTAACCCTCTCATTTTATAGGTAAGGAAACTGAGGCCCAGATTGGAGAAAACCCCAAGCATATATAAGTAGTAAATTGCAAAGCTAGGATTCCCACCCAGATACTCTGATTTCAAATTCAATGCTATTACATCCAGACCAGACTTTTTCCCTTTGATTTTTTTTTAGCTATTGGCCTACACCCTAAAATCAAAGCCTGAAATGATCTGTTTTCACTAACTTGAATTCAAACATAATTTTACAATCACACAACAAGTAGCTACCATTAGCCTCACCTTCCACAGCCTCCCCAGACCTGAAGTCTCCAAGGATCAGTCTCCTTATATGTTCATTCATTTTCCACTCAGGAATCCCTGTCTCTGAAATCCATATGGAGATGCAGCCCCCTGGCGAACAAGTGATAGAGGGGCAAAGCCTCGTCCTCCTCTGTTCGGTAGCCGGGGGCACAGGTGACATCACATTCTCTTGGCACAAAGACGGCACTGGAAGAGTCCTGAAGAAGAAAACTCAGAGGTTACTTATGGCAGAGTTTAAAATATTGGCCGTGAGAGAGAGTGAAGCTGGGACATATTACTGTGAAGTTGACAATACCAACAGTCTGCTTCGTAGCAGAGCAGCGAGCATCTCTGTGAAAAGTAAATATTATATCTCTTCCTTCTGCTCCTTAGTAATAATACACATTTGCCTCATGCTCTGATGTTTGCAAAGTGCTTTCCTCACTAGATCCTTGAGACACAAGCAGAAGTGTTATTTTTATTTAAGGATTGTTTATAGACCTCATTTTACAGATGAGGAAATCAAGATTTAGAGGAGCAGGGTAAATTGTTGATGTTTATATAAGAGATTAAGTGTTGGCACTGAGATTTGAACCCAAGTGCCCCCAATGCCAAGGAAAGGGCTCTTTCTGTTAATTACATACCATGCTATTCATTCTCAACTAATGTGTTGGGTTTTTTTATTGATTTCTTCGGTTCCTTCAGAGATGAATCAGTAGTTTATGGACTAGTATCTGAAGATTTCACAACAATCAGAACTTTGGAAGGGAAAAAACTATATTTAATGGTGTTAGTGCCTCCTAACAAATTGTAGCTTGTTGTGGAAGGTTGGGGGATATGGGGCAAAGAAGGACCATGGGAGCCCTTGGGGTAGAAGGTATGGTGAGAAAAATAGTTGGATGAAAGTTAAGAAGGGCTCTGGGCTGATGTCCAGGTGATTAATATTTGGAAATTCTCTTCTTAGATTTTGGAGAAGACCTCTGAGAGAGCTAGATGCTGTAGCAGCAAACACACTAGCATACCCAGGATGGCTGCTAGCACAGGTTCTTAGATCTGTTTTTCTAAAGGAAAGCAATTCAAAATTGGTTAACAATCTTTAATCAAATAAATATCATTTACCTAGTTCAGGGGGAAAGTCAACACCATGAACTCCAGAGAATACAAACAGAAGTTACAAGCAGACAGAGAAACAGATCAGAAGACAGACTTCCAGCCATCTGACCATTACATCTATACCTAGTTAGTTACCAGAGAGGGAAGCACCAACATCTGGGTTTCCAAAGCCGGGGCAG
>CM053593.1:131205739-131217509 GCA_028646575.1 Pseudocheirus occidentalis
TGACCACATCCAGCCTAGTAGGGGGCAGAGTATATTTTCAAATCAGGGAATGTTCTCAGATTCACTTAAGCCTATCAAGGGGCCAAGAGGTAGGGAAGATCATCAGACTGCCATTCCCATAACAGATGCAGAGCAAAGAAGACAGAAATCAGAAGTGATGAGAAGGCTCCTTCCCTGCCCCAGATGCCTAGGGCCAGAGGGTCTTGATCCACAGCAGCAGAAGCTCATCCTAACTCTTGTCCTTCTCTCTCCCAGTTCCAGTGTCTCCTCCTCTCCTCACCTTCAGCATCCCTGAGGCACAGATGTTTGTGGGGAAGGCTGTGGAACTTCAATGTGATGCCCAGAGAGGATCAGCCCCAATCCTATATCAGTTTTATCATGAGGGTAAAATCATGAAAAACATCTCAGCCCCCTCTGGAGGTGCAGCATCCTTCAACCTATCCCTGACCGAACAACATGCTGGGAATTACTTCTGCAAGGCTGATAATGGTATAGCCGTACAGTTCAGTAAGGTGCTGACACTCAGTAAAAGGTATGTTGGCCCTTTCCATTAGGAAGCCACATCCAGGATAGATGGCACATCCCCAGCATTGAACATACCAACTATGGGGATCCATAGTCCTCGGGTGGGGTGTCCAGTATCATGGCAGGTTCCTGGCTTCTCTGCCCCTCCCTGAGGAACTCAGATCCTGCCCCTATTTCCTACAGGGCCTCTCACAGAAAGAGGAGTGTTTGAAATGGAGAAAGTTAATCCTTTGGTGGCATTATGGCTTCATGAACTAGTTCCTACTCGAAGTTTACTGTAGATCACTCTGGGCAGTCACAGGAAGGCATATTAATCTCTGGAAACCACTTTATTACTAGCTGCCAGCACAAGGGGCAACTAGTAAGTCAGTGCTATGACAACACAACAAAATCAGGGTTTCATTGTTGTTGTTGTTCAGTTGTTCTCAGTTGTGTCTGACTCTTTGTGACCCCATCTGGAGTTTTCTTGACAGAAATACTAGAGTCGTTTGCCATTTCCTTCTCCAATTAATTTTACGGCTGAAGAAACTGAGGCAAACATGTTCTGGAATGCAACAAGAATTGCTTTAGAGGAGGCTAGGTGGCACAGTGAACAGGGCACAGGCCCTGGAGTCAGGAGAACCTGAGTTCAAATCCAGCCTCAGACGCTTAACACTTACTAGCTGTGTGACCTTGGGCAAGTCACTTAACCCCAATTGTCCTCCAAAAATAGGAGAAAAAAAAAGAACTGCTTTATACTACAAGTGTAAACACTCCTCAGAATACAAATAGGTGCAGATAGACAGACTCCCCAAACACCATCTTAATTTGAATATACCAGTGAATAGAGCCTAATCCCTAAAAACAAAACACCACCAAAAACCCCTGCAGCACTCAGGAAGTTATTTTAATAAACTGATTTTTTTTAACAATGATGGTTTTAGCACTCCCTTTGCTTATGAAAATCTATGGATTATTATACCTTAGAGGGTTTTTAAAGAGAATTTAATCTACCACCATCTTTTCACAGAGGAAAAAACTGAATCTCAGAGGAATCAAGTGACTTATCTAAGGTCTCACAGTTGGTTAGTGAGAGGATGAGGCCTGGAACACAGGGCTTGCAACTCAAAGTACCTATACAACACATGCAGGGGGTAAAATAGACTCTAACTTAGGTAATGAATCTTATGGAGGGATCCCTTCATTCTTGATACTTCTAACCAACTATACATACCCATCCCATACCCAGCCCCAGTTCTCTCCCTGACTTCCCAAGAAATTTCTGCTTTCTCCTTTCTTGCCAGTCTTTCTGCCTGTAGTCCCAACTGAAGCTCTCCTGATCTCCCCACCCAAACAGTATTCTCTCCCTTCCAGGCCTTTATTCCTGCTCCTAGCAAAGTTGCAACCCCTAACTATCTATAAAAGAAATCAATTCTCTTTCCCCTGTTCCTATCAAACAAATTGACTCAGTGATTTAATTCCTTCTTCTAATCACTCAGTGATGCCTTGAATAATTGGGCTTCCTTCCCCTTTATGTACTTTATCCCCATTATTCTGCTCATCTCTCTCTACTAGAGCATCTCGTTACACAGTGAGGACAAGTACAGCCTCACTGAGAGAACACTGGACTGAAAGAGGGAGCGTGGGCTCAGGTCTGGGCTCTGTCAGCTCATCAAGGTGTCTTTCTCTGCATCTGTCACCTCAATTTTAAAAGGGGTAGAAGGGTGGCCTCCAACAACATTTCTGTGATGCTTTACATACATTGTCTCTGCTAAACCTAACTACAAAACAGTGAGGCAGATATGACTACCATGGTAGCTACTACCACTACAACACCATCACCACCACCACCACCACTACTACTGCTACTACTACTACTGCTACTACTACTACTACTACTACTACTACTACTACTACTACTTCTATTACCACTACTACTACCACTACCACCACCTCTACTACTATACCACTACTATAACCCCACCACTACTACTATTACTATGACTAACACAACCACCATCACTTCTACTAGTAGTAGTGCTTCTATTACCGCTACTATTACTACTACCACTACCACTACTACTACCATTACTACTATTACTACCACTACTACTATTACTCTCACCATCATCTCTACTACTACTACTACTACTACTACTACTACTACTACTACTACTTCTACTACTATACCACCACCACCATCACTCACCATCACTTCTATTAGTAGTAGTACTTCTATTACCACTACCACTACCACTACTACTTCTACTACTACTACTACTACTACCACTACCACTACTACTATTACTATCACCACCATCCCTACTACTACTTTTACTACTACTACTATTACTACTACTACTACTACTACTACTACTACTACTACTATTACTACTACTACTATTACTACTACTACTACTACTACTACTACTACTACTACTACTACTTCTGCTACTATACCACCACCACCATCATCACCATTATTACTACTAGCATTGCTGATGCTACTACTATTATTATTATTTCAGAGTGAAAAACTCACTGGCCTTGGTTTCATATAATCTACCAAACTCCCTAGTGCAACCAAGTCAAATTAAAATGTAATTGGAAAATGTTTAGCAAAATAAATAAAATACAATACAGCATAGTGTTAGTTTGTGGCTTTTGAAGTCAATGAGCTGCCCGAAGTAATCTGTTTCTATTTGGGTTTGACACCTCTGTACAATATCATGCAATCTGGAGAGGAGGGTCGTTAAGCCCCTGGCACAATATTAATTTAGGGCAGCTAGGTGGCACCATCCTGCACAGAGCACCAGGCCTGGAGTCAAGAAGACTCATCTTCCTGAGCTGAAATTTGGCCTCAAATACTGACTAGCTGTGTAGCCCTGGGCAAGTTACTTAACCCTGTTTGCCTCATTAGTATTAATAATAATTACAACAACAGAATAAGTGGAAAAGGCAGAGAAGAGACAATGGAGAAAAGTTGCTCCAGGCAGAGAAGAGTGCAGAGAAATATGGGCTGACCTTTATACCACAGAACAATAAGATCTCAAGACTGAAAGGGACCTCAGAGGTCATCTAGTCTACCCTATATATGAAGAGAAAACATCCCCAACATGTCCTCAAACATCCAGCCTCTGACTTGAAGACCTCCAGAGAGGTCTTTGAAAAATATAAAGCATCAGATTGATTTGAGATAGTCTCATCATTGTGACACCTGTCAATTTTTTCCCCAGATCTTTTTGGATAGGTTCCTAGGCAATATGGGAAAGAGGAACTTGGAGGGAATCTCCTCACTTTTATGAGGCAGTTAAATGGTATATGGATAGAGTGCTGGGCATGGAGTCAGGAAGACTTGAGTTCATATCCAACTTCAGATACTTACTAGCTACGTGACCCTGGTCAAGTCACATAACCCTGTTTGCCTCAGGTTCCTCATGTGTCAAATGAGCTGGAGAAGGAAATGGCAAACCACCCCAGTGTCTCTGCCAAGAAAAACCCAAATTGGGTCACGAAGAATCTGAAATGACTAAACAACAGCCTTAGTTTTATTGACTGTGTTTGCTCTTCTTTTTCTCTTAAAAAATATTCTTTGTTATATAAAATGGTTGGGGGGGGGGGAATATGGGAGAAATTTGGGTAATTTAGAAAAAAAAGAAGTTTATTTTTTAACTGTTAACACTTAAAAAGTTACTTTAAAGAGAAAAGCCAATAGTGATACACAGTTACAGAGTTTATTCCTTACTCCCTTAAGCTAACAGTACTTGCTGCAAGGAGGCAGGAGCTAAGTCCTGATTGATGAACAAAAGGATGAGAGAGCTTAATTACATTTTAGGACCATCCCAGTGAGGGGTGGCTGAATTACACAAATTTATGATTCCCATAATGGTCTAAACGTTCTATGAGACAAGGAATTTCTTAATTGGATAAATAGTAAATACAATAAAACAAGAGAAATGACAAAGTGTCAATTGAAATTACAATTTAGGACATCTGTGTTTCCTTTACCATTAACACGTCATACTAAAGTATATGTTCAGAAATTCTTAAGAAAAAACCCCGTTACTCAAGTTAATGCTTAGAGCTGAGGGTCTCGTCCTGAAGAGCCATAAGAGGTATTCTCTGGGCTCGCTCAATGAAGCAAAACAAAGCTGGTTCTGTTTGGAATTTATGATCCTACTCCCAGCCTTATCTGATCTCTGGAATGACTGGTATAGCCAAAGGGAGCCTTTTAAAAATGAGACAAAATAGCCAGTTTGATTATTTTGGATTTTGGCTAAAAAAAATGATAATCATAACTTAAGGGCATATCCTTGATAAAAGTTCTTGAAAGAAAGAGCTCATGTTTCTAAAGCTGAAATGCTGGTTTCCATTATCTCCCTGAGTACCAGTGTCTCATCTTGTCCTTACCATCAGGAAGGCCCCCGAAGGGGACATGGTGGAGCTTCAATGTGAAGCCAAGAAAGGCACATCTCCAAACCTCTATCGGTTTTTCACCAGAGTGTAATACTGGGGAGTAGTTGAACTCACTTAGGAGAAGATCTAGTTCTCAACCTCTCTAACAGCTGAGGATTCTGGGATCTACTCTTGTGAGGCTGACAATGGCATTGGTCCCCAGCTCAGTGAAGGGGTGAAACTCTCAGTCACAGGTATAAAAGGAAGGCCAGATCTGATATCTCAAGGGTGAACATTTGACTTCCTCCCATGATGGAGGGGCATTTCTCCCCATGCCAAATCATGGTTCATTGTTTCTGAGGAGAGGTCATCTGGGGATGTGCAAGGTTGAGTCCTTGGGGATCAGTGTTGTCCTGGGTGATGTCACTAGGTAGATGATGGGGGAAGGGATGGCTCAGCAACTGACTGCATCTCTTCTCCCTGAGTCTCAAGGCTATCACTTCGTTTAACACTGGACAAATATGCAAATACTGCTGGGTCACCTTAATGATAATAATAATAAAATTACTAATAACCTTGGTCACATTGCATCCCTGGCTTCACAATGAGTCATCACTTCTCAAACCCAATCTCAGAACTCAGCTGTTTAAAAGCAGAAGGGATATTTCCTGTATTCCTGCATTTGAGTTGAATCAAGTATCCACCTGCCTAGCTCTAAGTCCAACTCAAAAAGTCCTCCTGTGTTGCTGATCCTTAGGTCTATCTTCTTGCATTCTGAGCCATCAGGACTATTGGTTCAGGAATTCTCAGGCCTTGTCTCCCCATGCTGGCCTCATGCCGGACTCTCTTTTCTCAGTCCCTACAGGGAAGCAAAGGGGCCTGCTTGCTGGAGGAGTCAGCTTGGGCCTGCTCGGATTCCTGGGTCTCATCGGTCTTGCCCTTCTGTTGTACTTCAGGACCCAGAGGAGATCAGGTTTGTAGGCCCTGCTCATTTACCCTGTCCCCATCCTGCCTCATGCCCAGAGTGATTGTCACCTTGAGGCTTCAGACCCTCACCAAATGACTGGTGCAACACCAAGTTAAGAACAGAACAGAACAGACCAGAAATATGCTGGTAAATGTTTAGCCACCACATCTCTGAAAAATTAATATTTTTTTAAATGTGCACAGGATACACTTTTAAATTTAATCTGCATTTTTAACATTTTTTCCATTCTTTTCTTGTCCAGACAATTAAGAAAACAGTAAATAAAAAAAATTAAAAAGAAAAAATAAAGAAAAAAGAAAACAGTAAATCAAGCCCTGATTTATAATGTTTGCAGATTTCTGAAGTATAAATATTCACACAAAAAATTTAACGATAGCTCTCATTAAGAGCTGGCTCTGGCACATCAGCAGAAACAACATTTATCCAGTTTGGTTTTTTTTAAATAAGCAATCAGGGTTAAGTGACTTGCCCAGGATTACACAGATCTGAGTTCCAATCCAACTTTGGACACTTACTAGCTGTGTGACCTTGGACAAGTCACTTAACCTTTTCCTGCCTCCATTTCCTCATCTATAAATGGAGATAATAATAATACCAACCTCCCAGGATTGTTATAAGGATTAAACAAGGTATTTATAAAGTGTTTTACAAACTTTAAAGAGTTATACAAATGTTAGCTATTGTTATAGACTCTGGGGTCCCTTCAAACTCTGATACTATATGAATCTGTGAAATATTTAAAGTATTTATTTTGGGTCAGGCAAGGTTCTGTGAATACTTACCAACTTACTGTGGCCCTGGGTCTCCAGTCTGAGACTGTCTGTCTCCGTTGGCTGGGCCCCAGCCCATCTCCCCTAGGTATGTTCTCAGCGACCATCTTCAGTGTCTCCCTATCACCTTAAGCATCAGATATAAAATCCCACGTCTGGCATTTAACCCTCTTCCCAGCTCTGCTCCTTCCTACCTCCTGGGCCTTCTTATACCTTACACTCTGTGATCCAGCTGAATTCAAATCCAGCTACAGATACTTCCTAGTTGTTTGACCGTGGGAAAGTCATTTAACCTCTGCTTGCCTCAGTTTTCTCATCTGTAAAATGGGAAAAATGAGGATCATATGATGTAAATCATATGTAAAGCATTTAGCACAGTGCCTAGAAAGCACTTTATAAGTGTTAGTTATTATTATTGTCATATGACATATGCAAAGTCATACAAATAGTTACAGAAGCAACATCCAAGCACTGGTCCTTCAACCTCAGAACCGAGGTCATTTTCAAAATGCCTTCCTAGTTGTAAAGGATGTATCCAAGAAATGCCTGCTATGTCTCTCTGGAATCTGTGCTATTTCTCTTTAATGAGATGTTAAATTCCCTTGATAAAACTAACTCTTTCTAACCATAATAAGTGCTTTATATATGATTTACATCATATGATCCTCATTTTTCCCATTTTACAGATGAGAAAACTGAGGCAAGCAGAGGTTAAATGACTTTCCCACAGTCAAACAACTAGGAAGCGTCTGTAGCTAGATTTGAATTCAGGTCTTTATGACTACAGACCCAGGAATCCATCTACTTTGTCATCATCATCATTAGTATAGATAAAGAGTAAAATAAATAAATAGTATTACAACAGTATGAAATAAAGTCTTAAATATATTATATATTATATATAAATATATATTATATAAACATAATCAAATAGTATATTAAATATATTATATAAATAAATATATATGTAATTATATATTAAATATATAAACATAAATAATAAGAGAACTTCAAAGAGCTTTACATATGTTATCTCATTTGATAATAAGTGCCATCATTATCTCTACTTTACAGAGAAATGTTAAGTGATTTGCATGGGGCCACAGCCCCTTGGGTACCTAGAGCACGATTCTAGCTCACGTTTCCTGAGGTCAGTGCTTTCCTCATCTGTAAGACCAGGGAACTGTTCTAATTGGCCTCCAGGGTCCCTTCCAGATCTAAATCTACAGACCCATGATGCTATGAACTTCACAAGCTCCTTGAGTGCTGAGACCACCTTGTATTTCCTGGCAGGGCTTACTTAGCACAGGGCTTTGCAGATGGTGGGTGCTTAAAACTTTGGTTGAATCTGAATTTGTTTCTGTCAGAACTGTCAACATCTCAGGGGATGTTGGTGAATTCCCCAATCATGTCTAAGGGCCTCATTTAAATTCCAAGCTTCTAGCAGGTGAGAATGATGCCCTTCCCTTATTCTGTGTCACCTTAGTTTAACCTAGCACCAGAAAGGACCCAAGGCTTCGTTCCGTGCTTCGTTGGAGACTCCTACAGTGCTGCAGTCCCTCAACCGACATCCCCCACTAGAGCACAAGCCCCTTGAGGGCAAGGCGTCTAGACTCTTTATTTTTGTCTTCACATCCCTAGCATTAAGGACAGTGTCTGAATTATAGGAGAAACCTATTGCTTTCTGATCGAATGACATTAATCTTCTTTTTCTTTGCAGGAAAAAGTTTTGCTCTTGGTCCTAGGCAAGTTCTTGGTCCTTTCAGTGCCTGACTTCTTGAAGTCCACAGTCCAGGAGCATGGAAAATGCCACTTATCCCTGGGGCTATACCTATTCATTTCCTGATTTTACATGTTTTAGGATTTGTTGTTGCTGTTTAATTGTTTCTGTCTGACTCTTCGAGACTCCACTTGGAGTTTTCTTAGCAAAGATACTGACATGGTTTTACCATTTCCTTCTCCAGTTCATTTGACAGATGAGGAAATTGAGTTAAACAGGGTTAAGTGACTTGCCCAGGATCACACAGCTAGGAAGTGTCCAAGACCACATTTTTTGAAATCTGGAAGAGGAATCTTCCTGACTCCTGACTCCAGACCCAGTACTCTCTATGCATTGTACCACCTACCTGCCCTGTATGTTTTGGGATATCTAAAGAAAAGTTACTCACCAACTAAGATATGCAGTAACCACTCTGCTTATCCATAGCACTGATATGTTATTGATTTCTTTACTTAACTAAAATGTTCAGTATTTGTCCACTTGATTAAATATTTGCATAGCAGCATCTCATCCACTAAGGGGCAGATACCACTCTCATTTATTGAAGTCTTTATATTGCATCTCTAAGCATTAATGTATTCCTTTCATAGAGGAGGAGGAAAAGAAGGGGGGTAAGAAGGAAAAAGTGAAGAAGGACACTGGCAACATTGCCTAATGAAGTGGTAGACTAGCATGGCCACTTTGACAATGAGACAAAGCAGTACTTTGTGACTAAATGATCACTGCCCTTTAGGTGGGTCCTTAGGTAGCCTACCCTGCTTCCCTAACTTTGGCTGTCATTGGTCCATCCTATTACTCAATTGCTTCTGCTAAAAAGCCCCTTATAAAACACCTACGCACAGATTCTTGGGCAGTCAAACCCCACAAATCACACCAAGCTCTCTATGCCTTTCTGGTTGCTGATTTCTCTGAAGCTCAGTGTCACCACACCTACTGTTTCCTGCAGGATGCTCTCCTTGATGATCTCATTAATCACTGATATTAATTAATTAATTGATTATTAATACTACCACTAATAAAATTAATCAGATTAATGTATGATGAGTATGTTATGATGCCAGGAAATATGACATCCATGTGTATCTCACAGGAACCCTGCCATCCCAGGACCCCAAGAAAGCACCCAAGTGGAGTTAGAGCCAATATATGTCAATGGTAAGGACCTCGACATTGGACAAGGGCTCCAGGCCTGGGCTCAGGCAGTTAGGAGGGGCATAGGAGAAGGCAACATAAACTATCTTGTATGTTTAGCCTACCAGCTACTCCAGGTTTTGCTAAATCTCAGAGAACAGGACCTCTTGAGCACAGTTTTGTGAGGCAGCCAGGTTTGATTGAAAAGGTGATACAATGGGAATCAGGAGACACTTGAGTTTGAATTCAACCTCTGACACTTGCTAGCTGTTTGACCATGGTCCTCTCTGAGCCTCAGTTTGCTCCTACATAAAATGGGTTTCTTAATACCTATAATACCTACTTCACAGGGTTATAAGGATCTAAAGAAATAATGTCTACAAAGTAATTTTAACTTTAAAGCATCATATTAATGTCAGATGTCATTATTACTTTATCATGATTTCAATGATAAATCAAATTTATCTAGCACTTTAGGTTTCTTATCTAAAAAATTGGTTGACCACACCTGCACCACCTACTTCCCAGAGATGCTGTAGGAAAGTGGTTTAAAGTTGCTGTAGGAAAGCATCTTGACCACTAGGTGGTAGATACTACATTCACCTAACCTTTTGTTAGGTCCCTTTGACATCTCTTAATGGCACCATATAAATGTGAAATGTTCTTATGTGAGCTTACATAAAGTGGACATACTTTGAACATAAGTGACACTTACCATAAAGTGAACAACGTGACTTTTTTGGAGAATGGAGATTGGGAAGGGTTCTCGTGGTTCATCTAGTGCAATCCTATTGCATATTAATAAGGATACATAATTATTATTACCCCATTACATAATAATAAGGCTCTTAAAGGTCAAATTTTAAAGATCTTTGTGTCTATAGCCACACAGCTAATAAATGTCAGTGTCAGGACTAGAACCCAGGTCTTCTGAGAGCAAGTCCAGTACTCTTTGGGCTGCCTCTCAATTAACAGGGAATTTTCCTGGAATGCCACACATCATGCTGGGGACAAAAGATATTCCAGGAAAGAGGAGTCAGGGCACGTGTGTGAGGAAGGACTTCATCTTCTGCCATAGTGTACTAAGTATAAATATTTAATTTCTGGCACATCCATCTGATCCTGCTTATAAAGTCCTATTCTTGCCTCTGGTCCATCTACAGACCCAGACCAGCACTCTAGAACACACAATCCAGTATTTGCAGACTCAGGACTTACAGTGAATCCTGTCATCAGGGAAGTGGCATATTCTGAGCCCTGGGGATCGCAGCAAAATGAAGAAGAAGAAGGTGAGAGAGTGAGATCTGGTTCTTATGTTGAATTGTGTCCTGTCCTATTGCACCTGGCCTGCTCCAAATCACATTAGCGCCCTCTAGCACAGCCCCAGAGTCTCTGGGCCATTCTACTGTTGTCCCTTCTCCACAGATAACGTGCTCAGCAGAGCTGTTCAAGGGCTCTTCTTGAGAGAACATTCATTTTTTTGTCTTTGCATCTTCAGCTCTTAGCCAAGTTTTCCACACAAAGTAGATACTTAATAAATGCTTCTTGACTAACTGATGTGCCTGTTTATAGACTGCTGGATTGTTAGCATAATAGATTCACATTGTTGTTGACCAGTGATAAAATGTCTAGGACAATAAGGAAAATATCTTGCGGATGAATGGTGGAGCTTTTGCCCCCAAAGAGTCCCCTCTATACTTATTTTTGGATGCTCCCAACAAGATGGAAACACTGTGCTAGCTTTCTGAGCCATGTATTGGCAAATCCTTCCCTTAATTCATATAAACAGGGTGAGTTAAAAATAAATTCTCCAGGGGCGGAGTCAAGATGGCGGCATAGAAGCAGCAAAGCACCGCAGCTCCCACACAAACACGCTAAAAAACTCATAAAATGGGACTCTAAACAGATTTTCAAGCTCCAAAACTCTCCAAAAGACAGAAAGCATATCTGTTGCTACAGGCAGCTCAACAGGTGGGGCTCTTCGCAGCAGTCTGGGAGCCACAGCCAAAACCCCGGCCAAGTCAGGTCCTGGGGTATCGGGCAGGGAGCCGTGTCTATAGGAGAGCAGATAGGCTGCACTGGAGGCACAGTTACCACATTTATCAGGCTAGAAGAAAAAAAGGCTAAGAGAAAGGTCAGTGGATTTTGCTAACTCGGGAGGAGAAGAGCAGGTCCGGCCAAACTGCTCCCAGGTCAAGGAAA
>CM053593.1:131218009-131236214 GCA_028646575.1 Pseudocheirus occidentalis
GTGGGAGGGGCCTTACAGTGGGATCAATGTTCTGGGCTGGGGGGTAGGGGCAAAAAGGGGAGAAAATTTGTAACTCAAAACCTTGTGGAAATGAATGATGTAACCAAGAAAATAAATTAAAATTAAAAAAAATAAATTCTCCACTGGTTGAAGGTTGAGAGGGATGAGAAGAAAAACCAGTTTGCTTTTTTTCCAAATTCTATTCCCATTCCAAGTTTCTAGGATCAAATAGTGGTTGGCCTCTCACCAAGACTCACTTTGGGGCAGGACTTTTAGAGCCTCTGAGGTATAGTACCCTTGATAGGGGATAAGGGATTTACAGCTGGATGGGGCTTTAGAGTTTGTCATCTAGACAAACCCCCCCCTCATTTTTGGATGAAGAAAATGAGGTCAAGTACTCAATGTCACATAGGTAGTAAATAGCAGAGGTAGGCTTTGAACCTAGGCCTTTTTTGCTTCTAAATCCCAGATGTCTCTTTACCATACTATGAAAAGGAGCCCAGAAAATGCTTAGTTGAGCACCATGAAGTCAAGGGAAATTTGGTCCCTTTTTTACTCCCCATGAGCACCTTAATTACGGTCTAGGAAACAATCATACCAATCAGGAAGGGACCTTAGAGGGCATCTACTCCAGCTACTTTGTTTTATAGACAGGAAACTA
The DNA here is from genome assembly GCA_028646575.1 of Pseudocheirus occidentalis. Taxonomy (NCBI): domain Eukaryota; kingdom Metazoa; phylum Chordata; class Mammalia; order Diprotodontia; family Pseudocheiridae; genus Pseudocheirus; species Pseudocheirus occidentalis. Next base: position 131,218,671 of record CM053593.1, read on the forward strand.
AGGCCAGGTGAGGTCAAGTTACCTATCCAAGGCCATACAATTGGTTCACATCAGAGCTAGGAGAAAAATTAATTCTCCCCTAAACATCCAGATCTTTCAGTACTTAGGGCACAAATGGTACTACCATACCCTGGATTGTTTAGTCACCACTTCATTCTTTTTCTTTTCCTCTTCATTGAAAAAACAATGAGTTATGTCAATGACCCAAGGAAACCTTCCCTAAGGGATACTTACTAGCTGTGTGATCCTGAGCAAGTCACTTAACTTGTGTCTGCCTCAGTTTCCATAACTGCTATTGTAAAAATCAAATAAGATGTTTTTAAAGCACTAGAACAACAGTGTCAGGCACATAATTGTTTGTTCACTTCTGCTTGTCTCTAGGACAAGGTTCACTAACATAGGATCCATTAGCTCCCTAGGGGTCCATGGCTAGAGTACAGCCATTATCCCCTATGAAGGGTACTAAACCTCAGAGGCTCTAAAAATCCTGCCCCAATGTGAGTCTTGGTGAGAGGCCAACCACTTTGATCCTAGATTGGTAAGAAACTTGGAATGGGAACAGAATTTGGAAAAAAAAAAAAACCAAACTGGATTTTCTTCTCATCCCTCTCAATCTTCAACTCTCCCCTAGTGGAGGCATTTATTTTTAACCCACCCTGTTTTATTTGAATTAAGGGAAGGATTTGCTAACACATGGCTCAGAAGGCTGATCTGTGAAATTTTTTACATATATTTTGATAAATTCATTTCAATGAGAGGGATTTCCTTTGTAATCCTGCATATTTTGTTTTATCCATTTAAAAACATTATTCTGAGAAGGGATCCATAGGCTTCACCAGGTTCTGCTGAAAGGGACAATGACAGACTAAAAGTTAAGAACCCCAGCTCTAAGAGTCCAGGTCCAGGAACTGGCTGTTGTCAAGAATTCCACTATATCCAGCATTCTTGATCCTGGAAATCTTGGGCTTGTCTGAGAGCTACTTCATTCCCCCCAATGTCTTTGCTGTGCTATTGCTTGGACACATTCCTGCAACACCCAGACTAGACCAGGAATTCCTAGCCCATTGACCACTGCCATTTCTGGGGCCATATGGTTCACTTCTCACAAGACCACATGACTCCCTGGAGGTGCTTTGAAGAAAGTTTACTCAGTGAACCAAGTCGGAGCCTCAGAATACAGCCTTTCTCCTATCTACATTTCTCATCTCTTGTTCTCCCCAACTCCCTAGCTCCCTTTTTTAAAGACTTAGTCCCAGTGTGAAGCCCATGTTCTCTGAAAATGATCAGGAATCAGTTAACCATTTGTAACATAGCATCAACAGGCCAGTGCATACCAAGGCAAGAGAAATTTACTGCCCATCAAGAGGCATCTAGGTGGTTCACTAGATAGAGTGGTGAACCTGGAGTCAGGAAAACCTGAGTTCAAATCCTGCCTCAGACACATATTAGCTGTGTGACCCTGGGCAAGTCACTTAACTGCTATCTGCTTCAGAATATAGGGATAATAATAACAACCACTTCCCAGGGTGGCGGTGAGGATCAAAAGCAGTAACTTGCGTAGAATACTTTGTTGTTGTTTAGTCATATCCAATTCTTTGTGAGCCCATTTGGGATTTTCTTGGCAGAGATCCTGGAGTGGTTTTCCATTTCCTTCTCCAGTTCATTTTACAGATGAGGGAACTGAGGCAAATAGGGTTAAGTGACTTGCCCAGGGTCACACAGCTAGTAAATGTCTGAGGGTGGATTTTAACTCAGGAAGATGAGTCTTCCTGACCACAGGCCCAGTGCTCCATGAACTATGGCGCCACCTAACAGCTCAGTACACTTAGTAAATTCTATAACCATTAACAATGATTAAAACGGTATCATAACTGCTAATACAAATGCCTAAGTTAACAAGGAGTTAACCTTGACCCAGCTACTCTTGAACACACCCTCTCTAACAATAACAATAAACGTTTACTGAGAAACAAATGTGTGCAGAGCAAGACACCGATACTTTAATATCCTTAAAAATATAACCTCCTTTAGGGCAGCAAATTTTTCATTCCTTCTTTTTTTTTTCTTAGGATCAGCACCTAGCATAGCGCCCAGCACATAATAAGCTTTTAATAAAAGTTGAATTGAATTGAGTTGAACCATGGGCATATGAGGTAGTGAGTGCTCCATTACTAGAAGTTTTCAAGCACAGGTTTGATGAACAACCTTTAGACATTTGTAGAAAGGATTCCTATTCAGGTATAGCTTGGACCAACTGACTTTTCAACTCAGATTATGTGGAACATCATTAAGACAGAAATGAACTGATGATTGAGGGTTGTACGGTTTACACTTCAGGTGAGTGGACTTTAAATAGAATAACTGCCTGGACCTACAGCTGTTATTTGCTTTCCCCCCACAGATGACCTCACATCGATGCTACCACCTACCCAGGTGAATCAGTCAATTTCTTCCCAACCCCTGCCTTTCTTACCTTTCTCTCTCTGTCTCCTCCTGCTCTTCTCTTCTCTTCTCTTCTCTTTTCTTCTCCTCTTCTCTGCTCTGCTCTCCTTTCTCTTTCTCTTCTCTTTCTCTCTCTGCCCCTATGTTTCCTCTCTTCTCTCTCTCCTCTCTCTCTTCTCTTTCTCTCTCTCTCTGTTCTCTGTCTGTCTCTGTCTCTCTGTCTCTCTCTCTCTCTCTGTCTTTCTCTCTCTTTGTCTCTTTGTCTCTCTCTCTCTCTCTCTCTCTCTTCCTCCCTCCCTCCCAACACTAGACTTCATCCATGTGCTTTCTCCCTCTCTTAGGATTTCTCTGTTGTATACTCTAAAGTAAAGGTCAAACAGCCTCTGGAGGATAGAGTCAGGATGACTGAGGCTACAGATGGAACCCAGAAAGACAACATAGGCAACTATGAGAATGTCCAGCTTCATTCCTAAGCGTGACGGTGTGTTCTCCCTAGGGAAGCCAGGAGCTCCTCATCTCTCTGTATGGATGTGGAAACGGAGGGAAAGACAAAGGACAAGAAGACTTTTGGACTCCTAAGAAATGAGAGACAAGTTAGAGTTTTTCCTCCTAGGCCTCTTCTGTCACCTAGACAACAGGGAGCTTCCTTCTTTCCCTTTGGTGAAACAAGCCAGAAAGGTCTACAGTCTTCTCGGCATTCATTTTGTTTTATTACTTATTACCAAAAATAATCGTTCACATTTTTATAGAACTTTAAGATTTTACAAGTTGCTCTCCTCCTAAGTTAGGTGAGTTGTGAGTTAGGTTGTGCATTCGTTGTTACCCCTATTTTTTAGAGCTCAGACCAGGATTCAGGCCCAGACATCCACGTACTATTTTCTTTCTTTTTTCCCCAGTAATAACTAGTATTGATGTAGTTCTTTAAGATTTTAATAGTGCTTCAACTATGTCATCTCATTTGGCCCTCACAATAACCCTGGGGGGTAGGTGCTGTTATTGTTCCCATCTTATAGATGAAGAAACTGAGGCGAGTGATTTGCCTAGAGTCATATAGCTAGTGTCTAAGGCAGGATTTGAACTCAGGTCTCCCTGACTCCAAGTCCAGCACTCTACCTACTGTAGCATCTAGCTGCTTAGACATTTTACTGATGCCTTTTATTTTTGTCTTTTGTACCAGTTAGGTATCTGGATGGCAAAGTGGATAGAGTGCTAGGCCTGGCGTCAAGAAGACCTGAATTCAAATATGCCACCAGATACTTACTAGCTGTGTGACCCTGGGCAAGTCATGTAACCTCTGTCTGCCTCCGTTTCCTCAACTGTAAAACAGGGATAATAAAATGGGGGTGCTTACTTGAAAGGTAATTGTGAAGATCTCATTAGAGATCTCATGGAGATAATGTTGGAAAAATCATTTAATTCAGTGCCCAGTGGTATATAAATGTTTGTTTTCTTCCCTCCACCTTTTGTTGTTCTTCAGTCACATCCAGCTCTTTGCGACCCCACGGACTTGTCCGTGGAGTTTTCTTGGCAAAGATACTGGAATGGTTTGCAATTTCCTTCTACAAAATGTTCATATTTTATAGATGAGGAACTAAGGCAACAAGAGGCTAAAGGACTTGTCCTGGGTCACACAGCTGATGTCTGAGGTCATATCTGAACTCAGATCTGTGTAATTCTAAGGCCAGTGCTCTATCCACTGCACCACCTAGTTCCATAGGGAAGGAGCACTTGCAAAGATCTAATGAGGGAATAAAGGCCTTACTAATTAATACAGTTATGTATAAAATGGCGTTTGCATGTATGGAATAGAGAGCAATCAGTACTGATTCATTCACACTCCTCCAGGGTATGAAGGATATAGTTAAAGATCTAACACCCCTGCCATAACTGATTAGATATGAGAAGTGATGGAGGTAAAGATTTATTTTTTTTTATTTCAAACATGGAAGAGTAGGTTAGTAATGATGCCATAGAGAGAAATAGTGAAAGAAGGGAACTTTATAGGAAAATAATAGTTTAAATCTCTTTTTAAGGTTTTAAGCTTTTAAGGTTTGCAAAGTGCATTTCACACTAAAAATACTGTAAAAATATACATATAATCCCCATTTTACTAATGAAGACAGTAAGAATCCCAGAGGGGAAATGATTTAGGTCACATGGCTACTGTGTTGAAGCTAAGACCCAGCTCAGATCTCTAGACTCCAAGCCGACTCCTCTTTCCATGACACGGCTCTCAGTCAGTGAGCTCACTTCTAAACACGTGAGTAAATTGAGTCTGAGGTGCCGGTAGGGAGATGTTCTGTAAGCAAGTAGAGATACAGGCCTGGAACACCAAGAGTAGGCAGGACTGGCCGTAAGGATCTGAGGGTTCTGTGAAGGAGTATGGCCTTATCGTGAAAGTGAAAGAGATTCCCAGGGGAGAGAATAGGCAAAGATGGAACCTTGGAGGATCTCCATCTTAAGAGGGGAAAGGAAGACGATGAGATTGGGAAGGAGTAGTTAGAAAAAGAGAGTTCTCACAATATCCCATAAAAATAAAAATAAATTCTCACCTCTCCAGTGACTGTGACTTTCTCTTATGTTTCAAGATTCCCTGCCACTCTAGAGTCCAGATTCCCTATAGATAGACAATATCCCATCGTTCCAAAGACGCTTTGTTTCACTACCATCCCCTTGAGATAGTAATAGTACTTACTCTGTAGCAGGCACGGTCCTAAGCCACTTAGAATGACTGTCTCTTTTAATCCTCACATTAAACGGAGGAAACTGATTCAAACAAAGGTTAAGTGATTTGTCCTAGGGCCTATGGCTAGTAAGTGTCTGAGGTCAGATTTGAATTTAGGTCTTCCTGATCCCAGGCCCAGCATTCTGTCCATTGCACCATGTAGCTGCTATTATGGAACTACTGTGAAGGCTTAGCTTCCCCTAGAGAGGAAATGTACCTGGTCAAGCTCACTTGGAGCTGCTAGACAATCTACCATATTTCACCCCATAACAGTCGCATTCTGGGTTTGGGTTTGGGTTTTTTTTTTAGTCCAAAAATTGGTTTCATCACATAATCATCTCATGGTATAATTCTGTTCATCATGCCATTTAAAAGGTAAGCAAAGCAGCAATGTACTCACCAGTGGCACACAGATGTACATTTATCTCTTGCACATTATGAGCTGTGAGCCTGAGTTGTGAAGTTCAAGCCTAGAATTCTCAGAGCATGTGAATTGTCAATATTCAATTTTAAGGTGTATTCACAAGTATTCCATGCACCTTAATCTCACTCTAAAGGCAGTTTAGTTATTAGTAATAAATTATTTTTAAGTAATGCCAGCACAATTTTTTTAAGCTTCTCATAATGGTCACACCCCACTTTTTTGCAAAAAATTTGGCATGAAATCTGCAATGATTATGTGGTGAGATATGGTAATCCTCTTCCCATTGGACACCCACTGTCTGAATAACTCATAAAAGCACACTTTAAAATCCAGGTCTTTTACTCCATCATGTTTTGGCTTTAGTTCGTTGCTAAAGTACCCCCTCAACAGCGTAAGGGTCAAGTACATGATACTGCCCTCACCAAGAAACATGTTGATAGATACCTAGATAAACAGAGCATTTATTAAAGCACTTACTAGCCAGGCTCTGTGCTAAGAGCTTGGAATACAAGTACAAGCAGAAAGAAAAACATGCCTCTAAGAGGTTAGATTCTAATACAGAAGACTGCATACAAAAGGGAGCTGAAAAGCAGGATGAGGAGAGAACTTAGCAATGTGGAACCAAGGTAGGGAAGCATGAAGAGGCAGGAACAGAAAGAGAAATGAGAATGACTAGCTCAGACATTTCCTCAAAAGCAGGCTCTGGGGAGTAACTCAACAATCAAATAAGAGGGTGAAGGGGTAGAGGTCTCAAGGCTTGGGGGGGAAAGAAGGGGCAGCATGGTAAGATGTATAGAAATCACATGACTTTGACTTCTGTTCTTAGATCTAGCTTCTAATCCAAAGCTGAAGTACTTCCATGAGACACCCTACTTCTAGCTCATGGTGATTAACTGAGTGGGATATACTCTCTGAACTCTCTGTGAAGACTCCTCAGAGAGAGGAAGGAGAAAGAGATTGCATTGAAAACCAGAGGCAGACCTTTTGTGAGACTGGACAAACTTGAGTCCTGGGTTTCCTATGAAATTACACAATTCAGGACCCTTCCCCTTCACTAGAGGCCACATTAGCATTAAACCCTTTGGAAATCTCCTAGGACCCTCCCCCTTGGACCGACTATACCCCACTTCTCTGTTCTTTGTCCTTTTCCACTGTAAGCCTGCCTCCCAGCCAATGGGAATGAGGTGGGTTGTCTTCTTGTTCTTTGTCTATTTTCGAACCTAGACTATAAGCCCACCTCCCAACCAATCAATGAGAATAAGAGATAGAGATGGGAGGGTATTTGTTTATGCTAAGGTATATAATCTCATTTTATCTTTTGTAAAGGGTTTCATTCCACTGGTCTACACTGGTGGAAGGGATGCCCTTTTCTCCCAAGAACTGAATAAAAACTTCCTGTTCCTACCTCAAGACACCTCTGACTTTTAATTTTGGGGTAGGGGATTTTGGGGGTCCCCATGCCCCACACATTAACCAAATCCAAATTTCCTCTAGCTAAATCATAACCAGTCCATCAACTCAACCCATTTGTCCAACAGCCCAAAATAGTTCTGGGATTCAACATTCTTCCACTTCTACTTCCAAGTTTTTCCATTGGTCATATGAAAATAAGGTATTGGAAAATGGGACACTGACTAAAAATACAGCTATCTTTAATCTTATCAATTATTTTGTTTTTGTGACTGGGGGGGGGGCAGGGAGGTAGGCAATCAGGGTTAAGTGACTTGCCCAGGGTCACATAGCTAGTAAGCGTCAAGTGTCTGAGGCTGAATTTGAACTCCATGGCCAGTACTCTATCTACTACATTACTTAGCTGCCCCCAATTGCCTGCTTTCTTAGTGCTTCTTGTATATGCAAGTCTCACATTTGTTTTTGACTCTGTAATTAACAATATTTTCCTTCCCTCCCTCTTCTCCCTCTCTTCCTTCCCTCTGTCCACACAGGGAATCATACCCTTACCTGCAAGTGCTCTGCCCAAAGGAATATAAATTTTGATCGCTAAACCTCTCGAGATATCTTGAGGTTTACAGGCTAGAATTCTTTTCTAAAGACCATGACTTAAACCCAAATCACTCTGGCTATCATTGCTTGTTCAATAGTAGGACCCAACCCAAGTCTCACTTGAGCATTATGTGGACTCAGAGTGAGTGTAAATAACAATTGTTTCTGCTTTAGTCAGAAACCCTGAGGGTCTTCCCCTCTCAGAGTGATTTTATTTTTATTTTTTCACTAGGTAAACCAGGTCATTCTTTGCTTCATTTCTTACCTAGCCTTAATCTCTGAATGGGCACTGCCTCACTCATACTGAGACCTTGGAAAGGTCTCAGTTTAAAAAGGCAAGGTCTCCCACTACACCTGGGGCTATCTCCGGTGGTCCTGATCTGTATCTTACCACTGGACCCAGGTGGTTCCAGAAGAGAGAATGAGGCTGCTGACTTTGCACAGCCTTCTCTCACTTAAATCCAATTCACTCGCATGTCATGGTGTCACCTTCCTGATGTCATGGTCCTCTTCCAGAACAAAAGACAAACAACAAACTTCCTTCGGGAGATGCTTTTCACAGGCCAAACCACTGCTTTCAAATTTCATCAAACTGATCTAGCAACTCACAAGATCAAAACCTACATAATTAGTGATCGAAGCTCAAATTGGCTGTTCCTGGTGAGAGAGATATTGGGCAAGGGAAGGCATAGAGTGGCATACTTGAAAACCTGGAGCAAAAGAGAAACATGGGAATAATCATGATCAACAAAGTATTACAAGGTGAATCCAAGGAAACATCTTGTCATTTTGCAACCTAAACTCTGTTTAACTTTGTCTCTTTATTTCTACTTTTTCCACCATTTTAGCTAAAGGTTGTATTCTGTTGTAATTTGCCCCATATGATTAGATCAGAGGAGGTAGAAGTGGTGATCTGTTCCATACACTTAGAGTCTGGGAAAGTCCCAGATACTTCAGGTTTGAGATTGTAGCAGCCAAAGTGTGATTCTGACCCTTTAGAATTTAGGGGACTCTACGTCCACCTGGAAACAATTGCACCATACTGGATGAAGGTCTCACAGTTGGTGATGTGGTTCCCCTTGGTGGGCAGATGGGAATAAGAAAAGAATAGGGAGGAAAGAGAAAATGTAATTGTTTAGAGCTACAATCTACTTTTATTTTACACAGAAAAATCTAAACAAAGGCAAGTCAGTTCCTTACAAAATACCAATCTATCAATCTGTTTAAAGTGCAATTTCCTTAAAAGAAACCAATACTACAAGTATTATGGTCTCTATTTTACAGAGTTCAAGTACTTTGTCCTTTGACATATGGTGGCCTTCCCTAGTGAGTAGGTTAACCCATAGAAAGAGGATTTCTCTCTAGTCATAGGGGTCTGAAAGGGCCCAGTTAAAGTAAAATTGTTACCAAATGTCCAAATATAGAACAGAATGATTTGAGAGTGATTTCCCATTCTCTAGATGTTTGAGCAACATCTAGAAGGTTCCCTGTTGGCTATATCACTGAGGAGATTTTTGTTCAAGAGTGAATTAGGACTAGTAACCACTTAGGTCATTCCTTATCATGAGATTCTATGAAGTTGGAGGAAGTGGTCATAATAACACATCTCACATTTTCTGTAGGTTTGGAGAGAAGTGACATTTCCTTCTACCCTGAACTGACCAACAAAACTTTTGCATTTCCTGTTTTGATCATCCATTTTACCCCTTAGCCTGTGTACCCAATTAGCTCGATGCTGATTATACTGTCGCAATTATACCGAGTTGGAAGAAGTGCCCCAAGCTCAGAATGAGGAGAATTCTCCAACTTTTACTCCTGTTTCTTCAATACCAAAAAGGTGAGTGAATCCGCTAAATCTGGTATTTTTCCCTACTCAGGTCCTTAGTCCCCAAGTGTCTTATTTTTTTTCTGTCCTACTCCAGTTTAGAACAATGAGCAGAGGAAAAAGAGAATTCAAAAAGCAACCATTGAATTTGACAATCATTCTGAACCTGACTTTGAAGAGGCAAGGTGTGTCAAGTGGTAGAGAGAAGCTGGACTGCAAGACATTATGGAAGAGAGGGAGGGGCAGGGAATTAGTAGAAAGCAGATATGATATAAAGGCAGCATTTTGTTGATGTTTGGAAAAGAAGGAGATAACAGAGATGGGACAGGAAATGGAGAGGAGAGGAAGATCAAGAGGATGCTTTTTCAAGAATTGAAAATATATGGAGCTATGGATAGAGAGCTAGGCCTGAAGTCAGAAAGACTCATCTTCCTGAGTTCAAATCTCACCTCAGACATTCTAGCTGTGTGACCCTGAGCAAGTCAGTTAACCCTGTTTGCCTCAGTTTCCTCATCTGTAAAATGAGCTGGAGAAGGAAATGGCCAACCACTCCAGCCTCTTTGCAAAAAACAAAACCCTTTTTGGTCACAAAAAGTCTGACTGGACTGAAAAATAATTGAACCACAACAACAACAGGAAGAAAAGGAAGAGGCTGAATTTGTGTGTCTGTGTGTGTGTATAAATATATAACAGAAAAGATAAGCTATAAGATTACACAGGATTTGGAATTAGAAGGTCTTTAAAGACTCATCTACTTCAGTTTCCTCAATGAGGAAATCAAGTTGACAAGAGTATAAATAACCTACCCAAGATCATACAGGTGGTAACAGAAGGCATTGGGATACAAACTCGGGTCTTCTGACTGCGAATCTGGTGCTCTTTTTATCACACTGTACCAACTTCAGTCACCCGTCTGTTTCTCTAACCAGAGAGAAGAGCATCTCTCACCTTTCCTGGGTATAGAAACCCTGCCCTCTTCTCCTTTACTCTTTCTCCCTTCCTCTTTTCCCTTCTGTCTTTTTTCCTCTTGATTTCTTCCCCTTCTCTTTTCTTTCTTTCTCTTTCTCTCTTCCTCCTCTTTCCTCCTTTCTTTCCCTCTTCCATGGAGCATTCTCTTTATTTGCCAGCATATTCTAGGATATGGGGGACAAAAAGAACTATTTAAGAGAGCTCTGAATTCTTTGGCTTGCATCTTCCTTTCCTGGCAGTCTACCTCTTCTGACTTTACTTCTGGGACTGTAGGGCTGGCTATAAGTAGGACGGGACAGTCTGGATAGGTGAGCACATGGTATATCTGATGGCACCCAGGACCCAGAGTCAACTTGTAGGGCTGCCATCACAAAAGGTCTGATTCTTCCATTTTTACTGAGATACAATGGGAAGGAAATGACCATAACTTAGACTATGCAGTATCAACTGTGTATAAAGCCATGTTTGAGCTGTTGTGGTGGTGGCTCATTTGTGTCCAATTCTTTATGACCTTATGGACTATAGTTTCTCAATACTGTCCTTGGAGTTTTCTTGGCAAACATATTGGAGTATCATTTTCTTCTCCAGTGGAAGGCAAACAGAAGTTAAGTGATTTGCCAAGAGTCACATAACTAGTAAATATCTGAGAAGGAATCTGAACTCAGGAACTCCTGACTCCAGGCCCCGAGCTCTATCCACTGAGCCACCTAGTTGCCTCCATACTTGAACACAGACAAATCACTTATGATAGTCAACACAGCAGACTGGTCTTTTCTGAGAGAAATAAACAACTTACCTAGAAGTAAAAATGATTTAAAAGGGAAAAAAAAGGTTAACAGTACCTTTACCAAGATTGACAATATATTAGGGCATAAAAATGTTATAGTTAAAAGCAGAAATATTAAATATATCCTTTTCAGATCACAATATAATAAAAATACATTTCATACAGGACCACAGAAACAGAATAAAAACTAATTGGAGACTAACCAACCTGATCTTAAAGAATGAATGGGTTAAAGAACAAATCACAGAAACAATCAATAATTTCATTAAAGAGAATGATAATATTGAGATAACATCTCAAAACCTATGGGATATAGAAAAAGCAGTGATCAGAGGAACATATCTCTAACTGTTTACATCAATAAAATAAAGACCAGAGTGATGAATTGTATATTCAGTTTTAAAAAATTAGAAAAAGAACAAAGTAAAAATACCCAATTAAACACTAGTTGGAAATCCTAAAAATTCAAGGTGACACTAAGAAAGTTGAGTATAAGAAAATCATTGAATTAATAAATAAAACTATGACTTGGTTTTATGAAAAAAACAATAAAATAAACCATTAGTTACTATAATTTTTAAAAAGAAAAAATCAAATCACTACTATTTGAAATGAAAAGGGTGTACCACATCACTAATGCAAATGAAATCAAAGCAATTATATGGAGTTATTTTGCCCAGTTATATACCAATGAATTTACCAATTTAAGTGATATGGAAGAATATTTACAAAAATATAAACTGCCTTGGTTAGCAGAAAAGGAAATAGACTATCTAAATAGACCTATTTTAGAAAAAGAAACTGAAGAGGCCATAAATGAGCTTGCTACGAAAAAAGCACCAGGACTGAACAGATTTGCAAGTGAATTCTATCAAATATTTAAAGACCAACTAATTATAATATTAAATAAATTATTTAAAATAATAGACAAAGAAGGTGTCCTATCAAACTTCTTTTATTAAACAAAAGCTCTACTGATAACTAAATCAGGAAGAATAAAAACAGAGAAGGAAAATTATAGACCAATTTCATTAATGAATATAGATTCAAAAGTCCTAAAGAAGATACTAACTAGGAGATTGCAACAGCATATTACAAAGATTATACACTATGAATGAGTGGGATTTATACTAGGAATAAAGGGATGGTTTAACATAAGGAAAACTATTGACAAAATTGACTATATCAACGACAAAAGTAACAAAAATCATGATTCTATCAATAGATGTAGAAAAAGCTTTTGATAAAGTGCATCCCTCATTTCTATTAAAAATACTTAAAAGTATAGGTATAAAGGAATTTTTCCTTAAATTGATTTTTTTTAATAAATGTTTACCTAAAACCATCACCAAGTATTATTTCTAATAGGGATAAACTAGAAGGTTTCCCAGTAAGATCAAGTGTGAAACAAGGATACCCACTGTCAGCAATATTATTCAATATTAGAAATCCTAGCAACAAGAGAAGAAAAAAATAGAAGGACTCAGACTGGGAAATGAGGTAATAAAACAATTTCTTCTTGTAGATGATATAATGATATACTTGGAAAATCCCAACAACACAACTAAAAAGTTAGTTGAAACAATAATTTTAGCAAAGTAGCAGGATATAAAATAAATCCACATAAATCATCAGCATTCCTATACATCACCAACAAAACTTTGCAAGAAGAGAGAGTAAGAGATACTCCATTTAAAATAACTATAGACAGTACAAAATCCCTGGGAGTATACCTGCCAGAACAGACCAAAATGAACCAAGTTATAAAATTTTTTTTAATTTATACAAATAAAATCAGATATAAATAACTGGAAAAATATTAATCATTCATGGATGGGAAGGGCCCGTATAATAAAAATAGCAATTTTACCTAAACTAATTTATATATTCAATGCCATTCCAATCAAATTAACAAAAACCAGTATTTTACTGAGTTAGAAGAAATAATTTTAAAAATTCCTTCAGAAGAACAAAAAGTTTAAGAATATTAAAAGAACAAATAAAAAAAATGAAGGAAGTTGGTTTAGCAGTACCAGATCTTAAACTATATGAAAAGGTAGTAATTACCAAAATTATTTGATACTAGCTAAGAAACAGAAAGGCCAATGAGTGGAACAGAGCAGACATATAACTTATAGCAATAAATATCTATAGTAACCTTGTGTTTCACAAGTGTAAAGTTTTGGGTTTTGAGGATACTAATTGATTATTTGCTAAAAAAAAAAATTGTTGGGAATGCTGGAAAGAAGTTTGGCAGACATTGGGCATAGACAAAAATCTTATACCATTTACCAGTCTAAGGTCAAAATGGATACATGACCTAGATATGAAAAGAGATATTACAAGAAAATTTGAAGAATGTGGAATATATAACCTATCAGATTTAGGGATAGATGAATAATCTATAAGTAAACAAGAGATAGAGAGCAATGTGAGGTATACAATGGATAATTTTGATTACATTAAATTAAAATGTTTTCTACCAAAAAAAAAGCCCAATATAGCTAAGAACAGAAGATAAGCAGAAAATTGGGATGAGGAGGGGGGAGAAATTTTATAAACAGTTTCTCAGATAAAGGTGCCATATCTAAAATATAGACAGAATTTTGTCAAATCTGTAAGAACACAAATCATTCCCAAATTAATAGTGGTCAAAGGATATAAAGAGGGAGTTTTCTGATAAAGAAATCAAAACAATTAATAGTCATATTAAAAAGTTCTAAGTCATTATTGATTACAGAAATGCAAATAAAAATTACCTTGAGCTATCAGAATAGCAAAAATTATTGAAGGGGAAAGCAACAAATTTTAGAGGGGATGTGGAAAAATTGGGTCACTAATTCACTGTTGGTGGAACTGTGAACTAACCCAACCATTTTACAGAATTATGCCCAAAGAGTTATTAAACTATTTATATCCTTTACCCCAACGATGTCACTACTAGTTCTGGTTCCAAAAATAATTAGAAAAAAAGGAAAAGAATCTATATGTTCTAAAATGTTTATAGCAGCTCTCTTTGTGGTAGCAAAAAACTAGAAACTGTGGGGATGCCCATCAATTGGGGAATGACTGAACAAATTGTGGCATATAATTGTGGTGGAACTCTATTTTGCTATGAAGAATTATAAACTTGATAATCGTAGAAAAACATGGATAGACTTGCATGAAAAAAAAACAAGAGTGATAAATAGTATGTGTAGAATGGTTTTATAAATATACACATGTATGTTATATATGTGTGTATATATAACCTATGTGGCATGTAGGTTATATATACACAGATTGGTGTGAAGGTAGCCATCTCTAGGGCATGGACAGGGAGTAGGAGGGAAGAAAAACAGAAAGTTACATGAAAACTTTATTAAATATTTAAAAGGAATAGTAAGTTGTATATAACAGATTTGCAGTTTCATATGCAATCATCTTTTTTCTATCATGTTATAGAAATGCTGCTTTATTTTTTAAATTCAAAATGAAAAGAATGAAAACAAAAAAAGAAGAGGTGGGAAAACAAGAAGGGGAAAAGGTTAATGTTCTATTTAGAAGTGAAACAGCACTGGCAAAAATTCCTTCTCTGACTTAATAACTACGTAACCGAGACAAATCTCTTAACCTATCCAAACCACTTTGTTTCCTCATCTGTAAAATGGTCTCCCGTTGCATCCCAGGCCATCTCCACTCATCCTGATCTGTATCTGGCCACTGGAACCAGATGGCTCTGGAGAAGAAAGTGAGGCTGGTGACTTTGCACAGCCCTCCCTCACTTCAGTACAATTGAATTGCAAGTCATGGCATTATTTTCCTAATGTCACGTTCCTCTTCAAGATTGAAAGACAAACCACACAAAATGCAGATTTATAAACTACTTCCTGATGACTATCAGTGAAACCTATGAGTTATTTTCATTTTAATTTCCTTTGGAAATTAATTTCTTGCTGGGAATTTTGGTTTGGAACATTATTATATGTGGTTATTGATAACTTGCATTTCTTCTTTTGAAAACTACTCACATATGGGGAGGAACGGATGATTCTACAGCCCCTCGACACAGATAGAGAGACATAAGAGAGTAGTATTTGCAGTAAGGCTGAGGGCAGGAAGGTACCCTGCTAAGGAAGGGGGGAGGTATTAGTGCCAATTGGCACTAACTCTATCAGGGTCCTTGCAAGCATTCCATGGGCTCTGGGCCTAGGGTGGGAGCAGAGAGTGCAATGCCTTCCTTGGCACCAGCTCTGAGTTTCAGTAGCAAGTGGTATATTAGGAATGTTCTCCTGAAGATTGTATTTATGTGAGACCACAGGACCATAAATCTAGACCCTGAAAACTCCTTAGACCTCAGAGAACATTTAGTATAACTTCCACATGTTACAGACATGGAAACTAAAATCCATTAAAGGACTCATCCATGGTCACAGAGATAGTAAGTGGGAGAGCAATCCTTGGACCCCAGGACCAGCTGCTCTTTCCACTGCTTCATGATGCTTCCAATGAATTACAGAGGGATGAATGTGTAGGTCACATGATGGACTGGGAGGCCATGAAATAATTCAGGGAAGAGGTAATTAGAGGTTTAAAAAAATGCAATAGAAAGAGCGAATCACAGAGACATTTCAAAGAACTAAGGAAAAACCTTCCCTTAGAAAATCTTGGTAATCTGCTCAAACCACTAATGCCTTCAGCACAAGAAGGGAAACAATTAAGTGGGAGGAGAATCTTGATGTCAGATTTCTCTGATAAAGGTTTGGTATCCAAGATATATAAACAATTAACGGTGTACAATTAACAAATTATGTGTGTGTTACATAATATATTTATTATACACACATACACATATTTTTTATTATTGTTGTTGTTTAGTTGTTTGGCATTTCTTTCTCTGGTGTGTCCCCATTTTACAGATAAGGAAATAAGGCAAATATGAGTTAAGTCTTCCTCAGGGTCACACAGCTAGAGAGTATCTATCTGAGTCCAGATTTAAATTCAGATCTTCCTGACTCCAGGCCAGTGTTCTATCCGCTGTACCACTGGACTTCACATACACACATACACACACAAGTTTGCATGTACATATAAACATATATACATGTATACATGTATGCTCACACGTGTATATCACCTCTTTGTCTCATCATATATACATACATATGTATTATATGTGTGTGTATATAATATATACATATGTCCAAAAACCATTCCCCGATTGATTGGTCGTCAAAGGATATGAATAAACTATTCTCAAAAGAAAAATTGCAGAAAATTAACAGCCACAAGAAAGAACACTACAAATCACTAATAAGAGAAATGCAAACCAAAACAATAATAATAGTTAGCATGAATATTGCATTTTAAGGCAGTTAGGCCGTAAAAAGAGACTGGACCTAGAGTCAGGAAGACCTGAGCTCAGATGTGTATCAAAGTACTTAGCACAGTGCTGACACATAGTAATATTTAATAAATATTTGTTTCCTTCCCTTCTTAAGGTTTGCAAAACATTTTACAAACATTATCTCACTTTCTCCTTACAACAACCCTAGGAGGTAGGTGCTGTTATTGTTTCCATTTTAGAGATAAGGAAACTAAGGCAGAGAGATAGTAAGTGACTTACCCAAGGTCACAGGCCAGATTTTAACTCAGGACTTCCTGATTCCAAGTCCAAGGATCAATCTATTGTGCCACCAGCAACATATAACAACCCTGAGGATCCACTCTGCAAATTGAGAAAAATGATCAAAAATGAGATTAGTCAATGTGGGAGGAATTTGAGAAAACAGAGTCATTAGAGCATGGTTGGTGGAGCTGCAAAGTAGTATAACCATTTGGGAATGCAATTTGTAATTATGCAAATAAAGTGACTAAAATGCCCATACACATTTGATCCAGAGATTCCATTACTAGGCTTCTATCCCATGAAGGTATAAGAAAAGTGCCTGTCAGATTAAGGAGGTTCAGAATTAGCATGAATGGAACACTTGGCACTTCCAAAGATCCAATATAGTTTATTTAGAATATAGGCACGTGGAAAAAAAAGCCAGAGATAACAGAGTAAAGGCTTAGGAAATAGTAAAATAAGAGCAACTATGATTTATATATACATACACACACGTACACACACACACACACACACACACACACACACGTACACACACACACACACACATACATATCCACAATCATCACTGTTGCAGGGAAGCACCAACACCTGACCACCCATCAGGGTCCCATTTGGGACAGGCAGGGCTCTAACTGCATAGTAGAATATATCTATACATATTTACATTTATCACTGATGTGGGGAAGCACCAACACCTGACCACACAAGCTGGGGAATCCCAGGTACAGCCATCAGGGTTCCCCTCAGGAGGGCCCCAGGC
>CM053593.1:131236314-131253313 GCA_028646575.1 Pseudocheirus occidentalis
AACCAGGAGTCCCAATCAAGACTTGCAAATTACCTTTCAGTACTTTCTTTAGATATTCAAGAAACCAATGAGAGCATCCACCCAACAAGATTATACTCTCCTTGCATATCTGACTAATGACCTTGTAGAACTGGGGAGCTAAAGTGGCCAAGATCCCTGAAAGTCTTGGCCTACTACACCTTGGGTAAGATTCCAATTTGGGGTCTGAATCTTACAGTTTAAGTAATGCTGAGAACAAAGAAGGCATACTGCCAGGTCTTTTTTAGCAACCATCATCTTGTGTGAGGCCAAGGAAGGAGGCCAATCCCTCCAAGGTCCTTCCCAAGAACAATGTTTCCTTGGAATGGCTAGTTCCAGGAGTTGGGCAGTTAACCATATATCTTCTCAAGGTCCTGGCCAGGGTCCTAGGAGAAGCGCAGCCCTCATGTTCCCAGGATTTTATGTTCCAAAACAACTCAGGGTAATAGAAAGATCCTATTGAGTTAGGGCCTTCATTTGTATAATCTTATTCCTTACAGAGGGGCTTACCTTGCCCCTTCAGCGCCCGTATAAAACAAAATATTTATAGCACCACTTTTTGTAATACCCTGCCCACCACCCCCAAAAAAGTAAAGCAAAATAGATGACTATTGGTTGGAGAATGGCTAAACAAATTATAGGGGTGGTGGTTGTTGCTGCTGCTGCTGTTGCTAAGGGGCAGCTAGGTGGTACATTGCATAAAGTGCCAGGCCTGGCATCAAGAAGATTCATTTGAGTTCAAATTTAGCCTCAGACACTTACTGGCTGTATGGACCTGGTCAAGCCCCACTTTCCTCATTTGTAAAATGAGAAGGAAATGGCAAACTACTCCAGTATCAAACAGTGAGACACAGCTGAAATGGCTGAACAAATTATGGTACATGAGTTTATTAGAATATTGTTGTGCTGTAAGAAAGACAAATGTGATTAATAGAAAGACCTACATTATGAATTGATCTGGTGTGAAAAGACAGCAGTTTTTTATATCTGATATATATGAAATCATATATTAGACATATGGGGAAAAAACAGTATATGGAACAATAATGAAAACAATTAATAACCACCAAAAAAATCAAAAGTGAATGTAGCAAAATTACAAAGAACAAGCCTGGCTTAAAAGGAAAGAGAAGACTCCCACTCCACCCCTTTGCAGAGACAGGAGATCCATAAGTATTGTACATTTTACATATCATGAGACATTTTCAACGTAGTGATCATCTATGCTGATTTTTTCTTCTTTCCCTTGTTTTTAAAAGTGTTGGAACAATTTTCTAGGACAGAGAGAGGAAAGGATACTGGGGAAAATTATGATGATGTGAAAAAACAAAAGTTATCAAAGTTTTTAAAAAGTAAAATCTGTTAAAAATTGCTTTGCGATGATGGGGACAGTCTCACTTTCAGTGGTAGACTTGACATTCTCTATCCTATTTGCCTCTCCACAAAGTCTCTCATTGGGTAGAGACTTCCTGGACCCTTGGGTCACCACAGAGATGAAAAAGATAGCAACCCACAAAATGCTATATAAATGCCAGCTACAGAGATATAGCTTGGTAGAGTGGCTAGCAAGCCACTCACAGAGTCAGGAAGACCTCTGTTCAATTACTGAATCAGATACCTACTGGCTATAACATGGAGCAAGTCACAGACCCTCTCAATGCCCCCAAGCAATTCTCTGCAGTTGCAGTCGGTGCTAATCACTAGTAATTCCCTATACCAAGGAAATCACAGGTCCAGACTGAACCTAGTCAAGGCATAATCAGAGCTTCAGGTCTAAGCCATGGATCACATGGCGGTTTTCAAAATACGTGATGGTATAACACTGGTATTTGGTTTGGAAAGTTTGCATTGCTCACATATAGGGCTCCCTAAACTTGTCCCCTCTTCCTTGTTCTAGTCCCTTTTTTAATGGGCCCAAAAAACACAAGTTTATCTTCCACAGATTGTCATGCAAGATGGAAGTAGTTATTTGTTATCCTCTTGTTGGGGATATTTCAGACTAGGTCCAGGGACTACAGCTTTTTATTCAGTCATTTTCAGACTCTGTGACCCCATTTGGGGTTTTCTTGGCAAAGATACTGGAGTGGTTTGCCATTTCCTTCTCCAGCTCATTTGACAGATGAGGAAACTGAGGCAAATAGGGTTACATAACTTGCCCAGGGTCACACAGCTAGTTAGTGTCTAGGGGTGGATTTGAAATCAGAAAGATGAGTCTTTCTGACTCCAGGCTCATCAGTCTATCCACTGAGCCACCTAGCTGTCCCTAATCTGCTCTCTAGTGATATTTATTAACTAAGAGAACACATCTTATCTACTTCCATCTGTACTTTTTTAAATTTAATAAGACTTGTGATTTTATCAGTGAAAGGGGTTCCTAGTGAGGAACTTCCTCTACCAAAAAAAAGAGAAAGTATCACCTCTGCAACTTATAGTCTGAGGGAGCTGTCCAGGGCACTTGGCAATTAAGTGATTTGTTCAAGGCCAACTAAATGTCTAAGGCAGGACGTAAACTTCCTGTATTCAAGTATAGCTATTGACTTTAGCAGGCTGTCTCAATTTCCCTTTGGTTGTAGCTGAAGAGCACTAGGAGATCTATGAGCTCAGGGATTCAGTGGAGTTCTGAAGTGTGGCATGAGAGGCATGATGCAAGAAACATCTTTTATCAGTAATATGGCAGGTCCCAAAAGTCTTAGAGAAGCTTTATCCCATCCTGAAAGCCTTAATTCAGTTTTGAACTAAGGAATCTTAAACTGATTTTTTCTTATTTATTGCTTTATTTATTTATTATTGCTTTGTTATTGTTTTATAGGGTTTAGCTATTGATGCTTAAAATGGTCCTAAGTTCTCTTCTTAGCAATACAATGATCTGACTATTCCAAAAGACTCTCAATGTAAAATGCTATCCACATCCAGAGAAAGAACTGTGGGGTGTTAATGCAGATAGAAGCATACTATTTTCTTTTCGTTTCTTTCTCATGGTTTTCCCCTTTTGTTCTGATTCTTCTTTCACAAAATGACTAATGCAGAAATATATGTAATATGATTATACATATACAACCTATATAAGATTGGATACCCCCTTGGGGAGGGGGAAATTTGGAACTCAAAATCTTATAAAAGTGAATGTTGAAAAGTAAAATTAAATAATTAATTGATTTATTAATTTTTTTACAATTCAAACTGCCCTAAGACTTTTGGGACACCATATTAACAATTACGACTTGGATACAAAAAAGGTAGAATAAAAGGAACCAAACGGCTGAAAAAAGAGGTGGCCCCAGGCATCTATCAAAAGGAATTCAGAGCCTGCACAGGTGATCACAGAAGATCAAAAGATCTACAAAATGGCCATAGTTCTGTTGAATAAGTCTTCTGTGGAGGATTTATGGGAGAACAGAATCAAAAATCAAGCAGCTAGGTGGCTCAGTGGATAGAGTGCCAACCATGGTGTCAGGGAGACTCATCTTCCTGAGTTCAAATCTGGCATCACTCACTAGCTGTCACTTAACTCTGTTTGCCTCAGTTTCCTCATCTTTAAAATGAGCTAAAGAAGGAAATTACAAACTACTCCAGAATCTCTGCCAAGAAAACCCCAAATAGGGTCATGGAGAGTCAGATATGTCTGAAAAACAACTGAACAAATAGACAAAAATCCCCCAGGGATTAGAAGGGGCTTCAGACAAAGCCCCACAGGAGCCCTGTGGCCCCCATCAGTGGAGGACCTATACAAGAATGCCTATAGTGTCTGGGTCATTCAGTTACTGATGTCTTAAGCTTCAAGAGTTGGCTGGTATATAGAGGAAGGAGAGCTCCAGGACCTAGGTTCAGTTCTCAACTCTAATAGCAATTTTGGGACTTGAGGCAAGTCAGTTCTCCTCTGCACATCTGTTTCCTCAACTGTAAAATAAGATTAGACCAAGCATTCACTAAGTCCCCTTCCAGTTCTCATGTGTTCTCATGATACTGCAATTTAAGTAAATTAAGTAAACACCGCAAGTTAAGTAAATTAAAAAGTAAAAAGCAATTTAAGTAAATTTAAGTAAAAGTCAATCCTGACTATGCGTTATGCCCTCTAGGCATCTAGATGATTCATTGCACAGAGTATTAAAGTCAGGAAATCTTGCTTGAGTTAAAATCCTTATTCCAACATTTACTAGCTGTGTGATGCTGGACAAATTGCCTCGCCTCTGTGTGACTCAGTTTCCTCGGCAGTGTTATAAGTAAATTCTGTTGTCCCAAGATCAGCTCAGTTTGGAGCTCAGTCTGGGGGGACTATAATGAGGTATAGGGTTAAGGGGTGCATGAGACCCCAAAATATCAACACTTTATGTCCTGCTGAATGAATTTGACTCAAGTCTTCTCTCAGCCAAAGAAAAGCAAAGTTTATTAAAAGTTCACCATAATGGGTAGACTCTTAAGGAGCCTCAGGATCTGTGACACTTGTATTGGACAAGTAGGCCAGAATCATCTGACACAGAGTAAGTCTGTACTAGATAATTCTCCTGTGTTCTCTTTTTTCATGGAAGCAAGATGGGGTCTTATATACAGAAAGGTTGTGGGAGGATTTAGGGGTGGTCTAGAGGAAGAGTCTGGGGAGGGTCTTCAGGAGGCAAATGAGGTCAGACTCCAGTACAAGAGATTAAGGGTGGGAAGTAATTGGACAAAGGAAGGCTAGGCTTGTCTATAATGAAAGGCAAATGCCTCATGTGGAAAGATTCAAGGAGAGTTCAAGGGTGTTACCAGAGCCTATACCTCATCATTCCCCCCCCTCAAACAAATGGGACCCAAATTCCTTTGGGGTAAAGGGTGAAGGTTTCAGCTTCTGAACATGCTTCCTGCAGGCAAGGGGCATAGAGCCATCCCTGCTTCTCTGAATCCTGTTCAAAGGGGTCAGACTTCACATTCAAGGGGTCAGACTCTGGAATATGGCTGATGCCAGGTCCAGTGGGTTGGAGAACTTGGATTCAGCCAGAGATTTGCATAGCCTTAGTGGTCATCCAAAGGTTGATGGCTTGAACCCTGGAGGAGATAAAGCTGGCAAGGAGGTTAAGCAAGCACAGACCAAACAGGCCCAAAAATGTATAGAGAAATGACAATTTCCCTGGTTGGAATTAAAAATGACTAGACCAAAACACTGTCAGATATCCCCTTCCTTTCCAAGTTGCTCCATGGTCATTTAGGATCTAGAAGTTGAACAAATGCTGGGGTGACAGAAGAAGCTTGCCCAGGAATTCCCTGATTCCAGACAATTCACTCAACTATCTCCCACACTCCTGAGGGAGCATGGAAAGATCTGGGAGGCTTAACAAAAAAATTGTCTTCCCAATTTCACCATCAGGTCCCTTCCCAATAAGAGTGAAGATCATAAGGAAGGAGTGTTCAAACAACAGATCCTCAAGTAGGCAGGGGACTGGATATGTCTGGAGACATCCCTTAGTTTCTCCTTCCATGCCCCTGACCTGACTGGTCAAGGGGAGGGTAAAACCACTTGGTTAGAATGCAGAACTTAGCCATGATAAAGTAAGTAACCTTACCTTCAGCCACGATGCTTGTCCAGAGTTCAGTGAGAGATGGAAAAAGTGGGAGCTCTGCCAAGCCCCAGGCTTCCCCATCACTCCAAGTCTTGAGAAGACTGGAGGACAGGGCACTGGGAGGTGGCTCTACCACTTTCCCAACCTTGGGGACAATCCTTCCTCCAATGTCCCTCCTGGTCAGATGGGCATGGTTCTAGAGGTATTTGGTCCTGGGGCTTCCTCTGGGGGTGGGGTGCCCTGTAGGGGCACTCCTTGGACCAGTGACCCTCCTTGTGACATTAAAAGCAGGTTTTCCCCCTGCCCAAGTGACTGGGCTTCCTTCAAGGGGGTGCCCTGGATGGGTTTTTCCTGGCCATGACAGTAGCCAAGAATTGAGTATGTTCTCTGTCTCTGGTTTGTTCCCTGTGTTCTTTCTCCTCTGCTGCCACTAGGTCTCTGTTGTTAAAGACTCTAAAGGTCATCTCCAGTAATTGGACCTGAGGTGTTTGGGGTTCCATTGCCAATTTCTGCAGTTTCCTCCTGATATCTAGAGCACACTGATTAATAAAATACATGTTAAGGATTGCTGCCCCTTCTATAGAGTCAAGATCTAAATTTGTGTACCTTTTAATAGCTTTTTGTCTTCAATAGAACTTTGGTTCGTATTTGTTCCCACAAATGACACACTGCACAATTAAGAAACAATATCTATTTTAATTATATACATATATATATATATGGAATAATACAAGAAGTCTTAGAAAAGTGAAGACAAAGTCCCTATACGCACAGAAACAGGAAGAATACAACTATAAGGATAATTATAACGTAAGCAGAGAATGAAAAAGAGAACATCACCAATTCAGGGGAGCACCAACTCGTTCCTCAGAGGCTGGGGAATCCCAGGTTCAGCCAAAGTCCTAATTGGGAGAGTCCCAAGCACAGTGTCCTCTCCATGGGTGAGATTCCAAAGTGGGTAAGGGACTATAGGGGATTATATACTTGCTAAACAAAAGTGGCTCTATGCCAAGGAGTTTGGTGTCTGACCCTTTGTAGCCAACAGGTGGCTTCACTATCTAGGAAGGGCTACGTACTGCTGCAAGATATAATTTGATTAATGGCAAGCTTGGAGGAATAGCCAGTTCCTCCCAGCATGCCTCGATGCCAAGAATGGCTAGTTCCTGGGACATGATAAATAGCAGCCAAGTTACATAGTGCATGTCCTTGATAGGTCATCTTAGGGGCAAAATTAACGTACTTACTATAGGGGCATGAATTGTCCCTTCACTTCTACAAGTCAATGTTGGAAAAGGGTGGGGTTTCCTTTATCTGTCTGAGTAATTTCCCTAATCTTCTGATAATTTACTTGCTTTTGAAATGCAGTTCTTAGATCTTCTAACAGACAAAGTATCCTATGGTCTCTTTTTCCCCTATCCTTGTGCATTTGATAATCCCATCCCAGGTCACTAGTGGGGACAGCTGCTGTTCTTGGGGGGTATTTTCTGGGGTCATTGCTAGCCAAATGATCCCCAAATTTGGGGGCTTGTTCACAGATTCTCCTCTTCTCCTCAGTGGGACAACAGGTAGAGAAGAGGATATGCCAATCTACCCAAGAAAGCTGGAACTTTAGGAATGTCTCTGAAGTCATCAGTAAACTTTGTGGGACCTTCAGAGAACTTCCCTAACTTTTCTTTAACTTGGATGAGATCCTAAATGGAGAATGGAACATGCACTCTAGTCGTCCCACAGGATGAGACAGGCACTTCCCTTAAGGTAAAAAGTCCTGAAGGTGCTGTGGGGACAGAGGCTTGAGAAAAGAGATAGGACATCCCACTTCTTGTGAGGGAGTAATTGGGGGGTGCTGGCTGAACTGGATCAAACTGCAAGACTGGGGAATCTGGCTGGCAAGGGAGAAGGTCAGCTGGCACCTGAGAAGGGGAAGGGGTCAGAAGAGAAGATACCCCTAAGACTGCTGCAGTGGTAGGGCCTGAAGCCTGAGTGGGTGTCATCTCAGGGAAAGAGGCCACAGAAGAAGGCACCTCAGCAAGAGCAGTGGCTAGGACCTGAGCAGAATTTGCTGATCAGGGAGGGGCTGGGGCGGAAGCTCTGGGGGCCATGGAAAGGGAGTCATTTAATTGGTTCCTGTTTGCCCCTTTGTGAAGGGGTTCTAGCTTCCAGTATCTCACAATCTTTCCTGAGAACTGTGTTCTGAGACAGTTCAACAAAGGCCATTAAATAGGCCATTTCTACCCATCTTCCCTTTCTGCGACAGTATAATTCTAACTGCAAGAGAGTATTATCTCTTAAAGTCCCCAAAACAGGCCATGCTCCATGGTCCTCTAAGGTGATACCAAGGTCAAATAGTGTTGCAAAAGAACACCAATTTTTTCCTTCTAAGTTCTTTAAAGAAACTTATTTTTTCCCAATGTTGTAAAAGACAACCCAAAGGTAAACTTTTGGGAACTAAAAAGGATCCTCCCAATATAGTGTAGGGCCTAGAAGTCTGTTCCTCCATAAAGGAAGATTTGGGAGCAAACCTCAAAAAGCAAACAAAACAAAACAAAAACACAGAAAGGTACCTGACGTTTTCCCAATTCCCTAGTGCCAAGAATTGAAAGAATCTGGCTTGCAATTCCAGATGGGGAATCTGACCTTGTCATCCATACTTCAGAAGCAGTGCCCAGGTCCATGGCCTCAAACATAACCAAACTGGACCGAGAACCTTAGAGTGTCAGGTTGAGTATGAGACAGCCTCCTAGCTGTCTGACCTAATGGGACCTGAGAGGTCAGGCCCCCCCCCCAAAAAAATACCTCCAAGGAGAGGGTTTGCCCTTCTTGGAGGACAAGAAGCCAATAGGGAGAATGAGAGGCTTATATACCTTCCAGTCCTGGATGGAGAAGAGCTTGAGACTAGTAGTGTTTCCTGGTATCAAGGAACCATAAAATAATGAGGTATAAGGTACCATAAGATGTTGAGGTTTAAGGTTTAAGGTATAGATATTTTAGGAGGATCAAGGGTGGGAAGTAGCTGGACAAAGAAGAGCTAGGCTAGTCTATAATAAAAGGCTTGTAGCCTCAAGCAAATGTTCAATAGTTATACAGAAGAATTTATTTAAAAAAATTTTTTTTGCTTTTTTTTTTGGAGGGCAATTGGGGTTGTGACTTACCCAAGGTCACACGGCTAGTTTTTTGTGTTAAGTGTCTGAGGTCAGATTTGAACTCAGGTCCTCCTGACTCCAGAGCTGGTGCTCTATTCACTGCGCCATCTACCCGCCCCAATAAATTTACTTTTAAGAAACCAACTTTTACTTCAGTTATCATAAAAGGCTTGGGAAGATCCATAAGTAATTAATTCTTAAACAGTGCATACCAATGAGTTGCTTATAATAAAACATGTTTGTACCACAGAACACACAGAATAAACAGGTATTATTTCCACAAAAATAACAAACTTTGAATGAAGTTGACTTTTCCATTAATACAAAAGTATTCCATAATTTACCTCCCTTTAAGAAATCATATGTGCATTGTGCTAACATATCTTTCGCTACCACTTGCTTTCATTACAGAAATTTGCTATAAAAGGAAAGGCAAGGACTTGATTAGCTTACAGTTTTCCAACCATTAATCACTATTTCAACCACTATCAATTCCACCTCATAGCCAGACTCAGGAATAGTCAGGTGAAAAATATTGCTTTTCAAAGGAACACAATGGAGAAACTGAGCCATAATCAACAATCTTATAATTTTCATAAGGGATAGCCAAAAGAAGGATGAACTGTCTTACCCAGTGCAAACAACTGCTGGCTTCTTACCTCACAGGAGGTACTTTCAGGCTTTCTGCAGCAGGGGCTCAGGCCATTACCAGCCAGGCTGTCATGGTAGTTGAAGCCCCTTCCTCCTCCCTGCCTCCACTAGGTGGGAGGAGTTGAATTTTCAGGTTGGGGGGGGGGGAGGGTGGAACTCTCTTTTCCTAATCTGACCTGGGGTGAGAGGAGTTAATAGAAAAACTGCAAGGCTGTTGGCAGCTATACTGAGATGCCCTCTTGACTCAAGGGGGAGGGAGTGGGGGAAAGGGAGTGACCAGGGGTTGTCAAGAGGTGTTTCAAGACCCATTAAAAGATCAATTGCAAAACCTTGCAAAACCATAGAATCTGCTAAGCTATTTTTTAGCTGTTCTAACTTTTCACTTTTACGCCCACCCTCCACTTAAAAATTTAGAGTAGGATATTGAATCTTTCAGATCCACAGTAAGAAACTAGTGCCCTTTCTTAGGATATCTGAAGCATGAATCAGTGACTGTTTCCCTGAAAGCACCTATAAAAGACTGATCCATGTACACAACAAACCTAGGAGTGAAACTTAAAAAATTCACAGTAGGTTTGAATATAATTGTTATCAGTATCAAATTATTGAAACAAATTAGCTTGAAAATTTGCTAGGCCTTTAGAATCACACAAAAAGATTTTGCTAAACATTTTAAGTATCACAAATCCCCAAAGTGCCATAAGTTTTGTGGTACTTCAAGATAAGGGGAGACTTTAGGATGCCAGGGAATGAATAACTCAACCCTTAGGGCACCTTTGTATCCACATCTCTCCCATACATCCTGCTCAGGATCTGTTTCCTACACACCCATTGTTCCTATAGAATCTATGGAAACCAAACTCAATATTTCTCACAGCTGCAAAATGGGGATATTAATTGCACCTACCTCCCAGGGTTGTTGTGAGGATAAAATGAGGTATGTGTAAAGCCCTTTGCAAATCTTTGAAGTTTCAGCTCTAGATAAATGCTAGCTATTATTACTAGAAATGATAGCTATCTTCTAGGTGATAAGCTCTAAGAGGCTTGTAGATTCCCCAGGGTCAAGCACCTGCACATAATAAGAGCTTAATTAATTGGTTGTGGAATAAAATGAATACCTTCTGAAGGACTCTCTTGTCTTCCAACACAGGCACTCAGAAGAAAGGAGCCAGGAACTCTTGCCACACAGTGGATGGGATTGTGGGGGGAGACATCCTGCTCCCACTGAATGTCTCCCTAGGAACAGAAATCCAAGAGATTGAATGGAGGTTTAATTCTGAGAACCTTCAGCTACTCTCCCTAGGACCTGGTAGCCACTCTTTTCTCTGGCAGAGCCCTTTGGACAAATACAAAAAAAGACTGGATGCCCTGGATGATGCTTCCCTCATCATTAGGAATGTGACTCTCAAGGATACTGGACTATACGAGGCTTGGGTCATATTTCTTTCTGGAATGTTCACCATTCATTCCTTTGCCCTATCTGTCTATGGTAAATATAGCTCCCGTTGCTAGGAAGGGACCTCAATGGACATCTAGTTCAGGGCTTCTTAAAGTTTTTCCACTCAAGATCCCTTTTCAAGGTTGTAAAGCTTTTGGTTGATGCTGTGTGACCTGAGGGCATACACAGTGCAAAGTGAGCATGCTTTGTGTTCAGAACCAAGGCTGCTGTGAAGTTGCACAATGAAACATGGGCAATGACTGCCAGAAATACCTCCAATTCAGTAGGCATTTGATTTTTTAATTAATTTTTGGTCATTGCATGTTCAGAAACCTTTTACTGTTGCCAAATTTGGGGTCACAACTCACAGTTTAAGAAGCACTGGTTCTAGTCCAGCCTTCAACCTCAGGGACATCCTTCTATAGCATCCTAGGCAAGCAGTCATTTCTGCTTGATGAAAGACTTCCCTTATCACAGAACTCATGACTATGGCCTGACTCACTCCAAAGTAGCCCACTCTATGCTCAGACAGTTCTACTTAGAGCCTATCTAGTTGAAACCCTGCTCCACTTTACAAACTGAGGGCTGGGGAAATTAAGTGACTTGTCCAAGTTTACACAGGTAGTAAAAACAAACAAGGTTGGGATTTTTCTTGTTGTTCTGTTCTATTTTGTTTTAGGTAGTGTAAATCTTTAAAAATTTTGGTTAAAGGAGATGACAACATGCTATGTGATATGCAGTTATAGCATTTATTCCCTTAAGACTAGTGACTTGTACAAGGAGTTAAAAGAGCTAAGCCCTAGCTGATGAACAAGAGAATGAGAAGGTTTAAATACATTTTAGAGCCAGACCAATTCAAGATAAAATTTATGATTACAAGGAATTGACGAGGTGTCAACATAGAACATTTGTGTTTTCTTTGTCATTAACATGCCATAACATAATACATACCCCACAAAATATTTAGATAAGAAAAGGTTCCTTATTCAAGATAGTATCTTAGGTTCAGAGACTCATCCTTGGCAAAAGAAAGAATACTCTCAGGTTAGCCGTGTCTGGGGGAGGAGATATTCTCTCAGTTTGCTCAAAGGAAAAGGCATTTTTAAGGTAAGGCAAAGCAGTCTGTTTTATTAATTCAGACTTTGGTCAAAAATATGCTATTTAATGATTATCAGTAGCTAGGTGGATAGAATCTTAGACTCGCAAATCAGAGAGATCCAAGTTCAAATCTGACCTCAGATACTTTCTAGGTGTATGACCCTGCTGATGCTGCTATGACCAATTTTTCTTCTTTCCCCCTTCTTTTTATTCTCTTCCTCTTCTTTTTCATCTGCTTCTTTTCCTTCTGCTGCTGCTTCTCCCCTACTCCCTTCCCTCCTCAAGGGAAAGCTTACTGAAGTCAACAGAGCTAGATGACCTTTTCACCCACAGAAACAAGCTATTATTCATATCTTTCCATTCCAAAGTCCATTATGCATGCCAAAGTCTATAGAAGGGGGTTCAGAGAGAATAGAGAAGTATTCATTCTAAAGCATAGTTCCCAGTTTCCTCCAAAACACAGGATTCTTCTTCTTCAACGTTAATTCAGTCATCTATAAACATCCTTTCCACTACCCCCCCATTTACCCTAATTCTAATCCTTAAATCTGAAAACAATTACCAAAAAAACCCACTCATTTATTAACTACATATTTTGACATAGTCTTTAGTACCAAATGAGAGAAAGCAGGAGCTAAAAGGCAGAACTTTTAGGCTTCTTGGCCAGGAAAATGAATCTCTTCTCGTCCCTGATCTTCACATTCTTCTTTGGAAAAATAGGATAGTGCTTATCAGAGCTCTAACTAGGGTAGAAAGCCCAGGAATTTGCTTCAGAGCACCAAAATTGAGAGGATGCAAAAACTGTGCTCCTTCAAAAGCATGGAAGCAAATTTAAGAACTAAATCTCCCACGTATTGAACTAAATTTCTGTCAAATACTTGTATTTTTTCACAACATGAATTATAGTTTTGATTGAAGTGTCTAGTTGTTGCTTCTTTTCCTGGGGCCAGATTTCCCTAACACATTCTGGTGGTGATTGTTCTGTATCTGTGAGTATTATAAAGGACTAAAGACAGCTGTCAGCATGAGGAGTGAAAACTTCTGATATTCCATGTGCCCAACCCTAATTTCTCTTCTTTTCCTTTGACCCTAGAACCTATCCCTGTCCCTCAGATCCATATCCAGTCACAGTGTCTCACACCACTCTGGTTGCAACATCACCCTGGATTGCCAAGTCTTGGGGCCTGGGAAAGCTGTAACAGTGACCTGGAACCTCCTGACTGGACTGACGCAATCAGAAATGGCAGAGGAATCTCCCAACTCCAGAACCCTGAGTTTGTCTTTACCTGTGGGTCTATCAAACTCCTCACTCACCTGCTTAGTCAGCAATCCTATTGATCAGAAAAATATTACCATAGACCTGAAGAATATCTGTGCTCTGAGGGACATCTACGCTTCAGACAAAGCCCCACAGGGTAGGCATGATGGATTCCAGAAGTGGGAGGAAAGTATAGGGAGGAGGGATTTTAGGATTAAATTAGAAAGCTGGGAAATTCATACCACATATGAATTGTGGAGGTAGGAGTTTAGACAACTGCCCAGTCATACCCCTTCACTGGAACTAGGGCAGTGCTTCTGAAACTTTTTCCACCCATGCCCCCTTTCTGCCCAAGAAATTTTTATGCAACTCCAGGTATATAGGTATATAAAATAGGTATACGAATCAAACATTTACTAATAATAAATCATAAACAAATTTATTTTAAAACAATTCTTTGATATGTATATAATTTTACTGTTTATTGAAGACAATGGTCTTGAATCTGAGCCAAGGTTTTTCTGGCAGTGTTTGTTGATGTTGTGTGGCATAATGGCACATACAGTGCAAAGTGTGAGTGCTATGTGTCCAGAACCAAGACTTCAGTGAAGTCACATCATGCAGCACAGGCAAACTCTGCCAGAAACACCTTGGATTCATTAAGCATTTGATTATTAATTAATTTTTTATCATTGTACATTCAGAAACCTTTTACTGTTGCCAAATTTCTTGCATCCCCCACATTCAGTTACACAATCCCATATGTGGTCTCAACCCACAGTTTAGGAAGCGCTGAACTAGGGAAGAAATGCTCTTGTCCCATATCCTTGTTACCTCCTCTAGCGAGACTTTTGGAGGCTACTCCAGTGAAATAAGAGCATTGTGAATTTTCTGTGCTTTCCTAGGAGTGGAGGGGGAGGAATGGGGTTTGGGGAGCAGAAGAGATAACCTTGATGTCAGGGGTAATATTTATGACTGGACCCATAGACTGGACCCATCTACAGACCTAATGTTTTACCACTGAAAGAATTATAGAGAAGGCAGCAAGGTTTTACCATAACCATAGCCCTGCCTCTCAAGTGATATCAATACTCTGATCTCATCTACACATAAAAGCTCTACTGAGTGGTATGGCATCCTGGGAATCTGCCCAACCTCTTGGGAGTAAGCTGCCCAGATTAATTCCCACCCATCATCCCAATCAGCCTGAACTGTCTCATATTTTACATGGCCAATTCTCTGTTTCTGATCCAATAGATCCTGTGAATGTGTATTCCTGTCCCTTGAAGTGGATTCTCCTGTGGAAGGGGCTTCTCCTCCTTGGGATACTCTTGCGGAAGGTGGGCATCAGATTCACCCCAGACAAGGGGCAAACTGAAGAGGGCCGATCTAAGAAGGGCAAGGTCAACAAGCCCCAGCCACGTGGAGTAATAAAGAACATGTCATTGGCCTACACACAACAACAGAAGCCCCTACCCCATCCTTCAGGTTCCCCAGCTTCTGTTAGAATCAAGGTACTGAAGCCAACCAGGACCCTCCAGTCATAATTTACCTGTTTGGTCAATGGATAAAACTACCTTTTTCCTCCCTCTAACCATGCCAAGGCTAACAAGAAAGGCTAAGAAGACCTCCACCCCCAACTATGACAGAAGAACTGATAAATTATCCTCTAATCTGCTGGGATCTCAGGGTCAGTGAGGGAGATGCCTCTGCCCATGAGAGAAGGCTACTGAGAAAAGTCAAAGCAAACTTCTTCCTCCACCAGGGCATAGTCCTACAATGAAGGGTAGGGAACCTGCCACCTGAAGGCCACATGTAGCCTAGGGGGTCCTAAATTCTACACCGCGGTCATAGACAGACGTGAACCTTCTATTTTATACATGATTGCCTTTCTGCCTTTGCGTCGCTTGGTCCAACTCACTAAATTATATTTTGTGACTATATAATAATTGCACAATTCCATCTGTCTCCCTCTTTTACCCCCCTAGATCTTCCCAGAAGTCACCTTACTGATCTCTGGGCATGAGTCAAATTCGTAGGACTGACTTTCATGAAGTCTTCCTAGCAGCTTTCCATTATTAAGCTATTGACTTCATGATGGCAGGAAACCTATATCATCTAATATTTCTACATTACCAAGTACCCACCACAATGCTTTACACATAGTAGGTGCTTAAAAGTTGATTGAGTAACCTGTGTGGATGAAATCTCTCACAACCCATAATAGAGACTGGCATTGTTGTTGTTGTTGTTGTTGTTTTGTTGTTGTTGTTGTTGTTGTTGTTGTTGTTGTTGTTCAATCATGGTCCTAGTCAACCCTTCATGACCCCATTTGGGGTTTTCTTGGCAAAGATACTAGAGTGATTTGCCATTTTCTTTTCCACGTAATTTTATAAAAGAGGATCAGAGATGAACAGGACTAAATTTCTTGCCAAGGTTCACACAGCTAGGAAATGTTTGAGGCTAGATTTGAATTCAGAAAGATAAATCTTCCTGACTTCAGGTGCAGCACTGGCTCACTATTCATTTATGGCAAGAGTAATTGGGGAAATGGAGGGGCAGAAAATCAAGACATAACTAACTTCACTCTGAGGGACTCAACTTGTCAGTAAGTGGAGGTTAGATAAAAACCCAACCAAGTATATATAAAGCCTACACCTGCATTACAAACTACATTGTTATAATCGTTTCTGTAAAAATTGTCTTGTATCCTGTAGAAGCTTTGTGAAGTCAGAAATCTCATCTTTATCCTTGTATTACACATAGCATCTAGTATAGTGACTTGAATAACTAATGTTCAATAAACTTTTCTTAGAAAAATTCTCTTACTTTCTTTTTTTTAAATATATACATATATATTTTTAACATTTGATTATAGAACTTTAAATTCTAGATTCTTTCCCTTCCTCCCTCATTACCCACACCCACTGGAAGGACAAGCAATTCAATACAGGATGTACATGAGTAATTACGCGGAACATCTCCACAGTAGACAAATTGTGAGAGACTGATTATATGTCCCTCCTTCCTACCCCTCCTCCCTTGTTCTATTCTCTACCCTGTCCCTGTACCTTGATAGAAGTGTGTACTTCCAGCAATCCTCCCACCCACCCTGCCCTCCCCTCCATCATCCTATATCTCATCCCCATTCCCCCTACTCTCCTGTGTGGCAAGATACCCAGATTTGAGTTTATGTCATTCCTTCCCTAAGACAAATTCAAGGAGAGTAAGGTTGACCCTCTCCCTTTTGCCTTCCTGTTCTTCCCCTCCATTGTAACCATTATCCCTAGCCTCTTCTATATGAAATGATTAACCCCATTCTGTCTCTCCACCTCTTCTCATTCTAATCCTCTCCCACCTCAGAATTTCACCTTTTAAAGTGTCGTCCCTTCCTATTCAATTGATCCTGTGCCCTCTATGTACACATAATATACACATACTCAGATATGTGTTCATACACATATATAAACCATCCTACATAGACATATATATATATAGTATTCCCTTCCCCTATCCTCATGCTGAGAAAAGTTTCATAAGTTACAATTATCACTTTTATATGATGGCATGTAAATAGTTCAACTTTGATAAGTTCCTTATGATTTCTTTTCCATGTTTACCTTCTCATGCTTCTTGAATTTGAGTGTCAAATTTTCTTTTCAGTTCTGGCTTTTTCAGCAAGAATGGTTGAAAGTCCTCCATCTCACTGAATGACCATATTTTCCCCTGGAACATTATACTCAGTTTTGCTGGGTAGGTGATTCTTGGTTTTAATCCTAGCTCCCTTGATCTCTGGAATATCATATTCCAGACCCTTCAATCCCTCAATGTAGAAGCTGCCAGATTCTGGGTTATCCTAATTGTG
>CM053593.1:131253813-131272725 GCA_028646575.1 Pseudocheirus occidentalis
GGAGTTCTGACTGTATTGTCTTCCTCCTGTTCCATGCTTTGATCCTTTTTGTCCCCAAAAAAGGATTCTAGAATTTGGTTGCTATTCTTACTTTGCTTCCTTTTCCTGCTCATGTTGCCAGTAAATTACTTGATTTTTTAGCTTTGTGGAACTCTGCTTCCAGAGGGGAACTCTCTGGCCCAAATCACTGGGGTTTTCACAGCTGCCACAGCTATTGGGAGGTTGCTGCAGCCCCCACCAGCTTTGGCTCACTGGAAATGCACCCTAGGACTACCACCCAAGGCCAAGATCCGGATCCAGGCCGCTCAACACAAGAGCCCTTAGCCTCTGAACGATCACTTGGCCCCCATTAAGTCTGCAGGCCAGGAGCTCTGAAGCAGCCACTGGAGGTGGCAGCAGGGCCTCTGCTTCTGCCACTTCCTTGCCCTGGGGGCAGTTCAGCCAGACTGCTTTTCTCCCCCAAATTCCACTGACCTTTCACTTAGTCCTTGTTTCTTATGGCTTGATAATTCTAGAAACTGCCACAGCTGCCCGTTGATCCACTCTCCTGAAGGCTCCAGCTGCCACTCCCCCTGGCTGCCCCAGGGCCAAGCCCCGGTTTCAGGCTGGGCTGGTTTCGCCTCCCAGTATGCTGCAATGCACCAAGGTGCCTTCAGCGGGAGTTGTTTTTCTGTATTTTTGTGAGTTTTGGAGCCCTAAAATTTGTTTAGACTCATATTTTATGGGTATTTGAGGTAGCTACGTGTGAGCAGCAAAACTGGGCTGTGAAACCTTGCTGCTACTAAGCCTCCATCTTTGCTCCACCCCCTCTCTGACTTTCTCTTAGAAGAATCACAATAAAACCACGTTGGAAAAAGGAAAAAATGTTGGATTTGGTATCAAAGGACCAGAGTTCAGATCCTAGCTTGGCTGCTTACTCTTTATGTGACCTTAGGCAAGTCACAACCTTCCTAGTCCTGTTTCCTTAAATGAGGGGAGTAGACTAAATGACCTATGTGCTAGCTTTACATCTATGACCCACAAAAGTATTTTTCTTCACTCAATCTCCTTTTGTACTCCCTTCCCCCTCACACAGCCACCATATTGGTGCAGCCTTCATCACATCATGCCTAGACATGGCCAGAGACTTCAGGTTGGTCTCTCAGCCTTCAGTCTTTCTCATTCCTCTAGTCCATCCTCCACACAGTTGCCAAAAGGATTCTCCTACACTGTAAGTCTGCCTATGCCATCCCCCTACTCAGTAAGATGCAGTGGTTTCTATTGCCACCAGAGTTACACATCAGTTTCTCTCTTCAGCATCTGAAGGCCTTCACAACTCTTTCTAGTCTTCTCTCCTCTGAGATCCAGGAACATCCACCTTGTGGTTCTTTGCACACAAAGTTCCCCCTGATTTTGTTCTACTTCAGGTGGTCTCCCATGCCTGGAATGCTTCCACTCTTCACCTCTACCTCGTTGCTTCTCTGAACTCCTTTAAATGTCAGATTAAATGCTGCCTTCTGCATACTCATACTCCCTACTTCTACCGACTACCTGCTGAGATTACCTTTCATGTCTACAGTATATATTTCATATGTTCACATACAAAGTACCTCTTGGATTGCAGTCCCAGAGCCAAGCTAGCTATAATGATTCCTTAGGTTACTAGAGAGGATCCCTCAAGGGTTAGGGCTCTGAACCTTGGGCTTCTATGGGCTGCCAGGTTTTCTTTCCCCTCATACTGCTAACTACCAGTGGACTAATACCTCACTGTCTTTTAACCACCTAACATCAACTAGCTTTTACAGAAGGATAATTACTTTGAAGATATAACACCCTTCGTGGCACTCTCTCTCCATATTATTAGTCTCTGGGAAGAGTGGACTCAGACTTAAAACAATTTCTAAACAGCACTGGTCCCACCAAGTTCACATCAAAATTCATCTAATGCTGGCTGGGTCACAAAGATCCTGAAGGTTGTTCCTTATTGCGAGCTGCAAGACTAGCATTGACTCAACTCCCAAACTCCCAAATGGTTTACTCTCCTTAGGTTTTGAAACTCACAGGGTTGTCACCTCTAATACCTTCACCTACAAGGAAAGAAAAAACAGGGGGGTAGAGCCAAGATTGTGGAGTAAAAAGCATGAATTTGCTCGAGCTCACATATCTGTAAAAAATTACTCCAAAAGAATTCTAGATCTGCAGAACCCACAAATGACAGAATGAAACATATCTCCAGCCCAAGACAGCCCAGACAGGAAGGATATATTGCACCAGGCTGGGAGCAAAGCACAGTCCAGTGGGATTTGGGCCAAGCACAGACAGGAAGGGCCTCAGGAGACTGAATTGCTGGCAGTTGTGGTTTCCAGACTTCTCATAAAATCCAGAGAACAACATGGAAGGTCTTTGGCAGAACTCTGTGGGACCTGTGTGAAAGAGGAGCACTGGTCAGGCCCCAGTCCTGGGGTGGTAGAGGTAGTGGCAGCAGCAGCAGCAGTAACAGTAGCTGCTTCTGGATCTCTGGACCCAAAGACAGTGGGGGATCCAGCATCTGATACAAAACTCCTGAACCCTAGGACATTACACTCACACCCACACCCACTCCACCCTCACTGGAAGCAGAGTTTTGCCTTAACCAGGAGTTAGAAAGTCAAGTATTTGGCTGGGAAGATGGGTAAACAGTGTAAAAAGTCAGACTATAGAATCTTACCTTGGTGACAAAGATCAATACATACAACAAGAAGAAAACAACAAAGTTGAAGCCCCTACATCAAAAACTTCCAAGAACAAATAACAAGGCAAGCAAAGAGCTGAGGCCTCTTTTCTCAAGGTCATCTCTGGGTCTCATAAGGGGAAAAGCTAGAGGCCTCTCCCCTTACACCTTTATCTTTCACCAGATGTCATCAGTGAAAGGGTCAAACCAAGAGAAAGCTTCAACCAAAAGAGAAGAAAAAAGGCCAACCACAGCCAACCAAAGGACCTCATGGTTAGTTGACCAGAACCAGTTGAGGGTATTTACAAATGCTACAAAATCTCTCCAATGTAGTTCTTTTACATTCCATTGTAGCCTAGCCTCTTTCCTATGAGGAATTCCATCAGCAGCACTCAGCACATTTTTTGCAATTGGGATCACTGAATAGTCCCTCATTATAGACTGACATTTCCATGTCATCTCTTTTATTAGATGAGCTCTTCTAGGCCGAGGACCATCTCTTTGCCTTTCTCTGTATCACCAGTGCTCAGCATAGCACCTGGCACGTAGCAAGCACTTCATAAATGCTGGTGGACCGACTGACTGACAGGAACAATTTCAGATGCAGGATGAGGTCAGACGTCAGATCTCAGAGCACTGAGAGGAGAATGAGAGAAGTGAAGGTGCTGGGCAGAGAGGGCTTTTTTCTAGGAGTTTAGTCAAGAAGGAGAGGAAACATATCAGAAAACAACTATGTTCAAATCCACAGAGAAGCTTTTTTGTTTGTTTTTAATGTGTAGGAGACTTGGCTATGTGCTTATACAGCAGGGAAGGAGCCAATAGAGAGGGAAAAACTAAAGATTAGAGAGAGCGGGGATAAACTTCCTCCAGCTTCACTCAGCAGCACATGAGAAGGAATGAAGGAGACGACAGATGCTGGGAGCAATCCAGGGTTAGGATTTGGCCAAGTGGCATCATAGCTAGGAAGAAGGAAGAAGGGATTTAGGAACTGAAGACAGTGTAGAGATGAACCAGCTGTGTAAGGGGTAAAAATTACTATGAGAGAGTGTAGTCAGAATATCAAGATAAAAATAAGGAATTAAATTAAGCAGTGAGTGTTCTTGATACATATATTAAGTGCTTTCCTCTGGTGTCCACCTGATCCACGTAACAACTCTCACCTGTGGCTCCAAGAAGCCACAGCAGTCACAGATAACCATTTTGGCAGACAGGTTAAATGAAGTTAAGGGTAACTGAGGGTCTCAAACACATTGTTCAGTTAGAGGAGTGTCTACCTCAAGCAGGTGAAGATTTCCCGTGGTGTGTTACAGTTTTGGGGGGTCAGGCTGTAAAGGTTTCACCTATACCCTTCCTCAACAGGCTTCGGGCGTCCCCGGCTCCCGGCTTCTGCTTTCTCCAGGAGAAACAGCTGCACAGAAAACTTAAGACACAGGGCTTGCTTCTTGCTACTTTCTCTTAGGTTTGGCGTGGCTGGAACTGTCTTTTCTTCTCTAAGCTTGGTGCAGCTGGAATTCTCTCTTCTTTAGAACTCAACACTTGCCTCTAGCCACGTTCTCTAAACTTGGCTGGCTGGACTTCCTTCTGCCTCCCGGGCAGCCTGTATTTAAGTCCTTTCTCTAGGGCCCCTTAGGGCCCCTCTCCTGGCCTTGCCCTTGCCACAGTGAGCCAATCATGCATCACCTCGAAGGCAGAGAGATAATCCTGCTTATCGCAAACAGGTGCAACCTTCGCATTCTGGCCCGAGGTGATCACATGCCTGTTAGTTGAGGACGGTTCAACCCATTACCAACAAGAGCCCCAACAGTGGTGGAACAGGCAGATGACCGCAGTTGGTTCCTATGGCCATGAAGGTAGTTGAAGCAGGTACTGTGGAGCACTTGGAGCTTGTTTAGACATCAAAGATGCCAAGGTCATCTGCTGCATCTCAAGCCATCACCAGCCATCTTGACTCCATCCTGCCACTAGACTGGGATGACTTGGAAAAGATTGTGAGGATGACGACTTAATGCAACTCTGCCTCACTTCAATCCAATTTACAAACGAATCAAAAGACATCACCCATACCATTTTACCATTTTTACCTACCTCAAAGTCCTGTGGTAACAGGCAAGTGATGATACAGCAGGTGTGGATAGACTGGGAGCTACAGTCACAATCCTGCACACAGGTGGCCCAGGCCATAGGTTCATTCCTCACTGGAAGCAGCAGTGCAATTCGGCAGCCCCCTGGGTGTCTGAGCAGCTTCTTAAGGATAGCACTGCTCACCCCTCTAATGTGGGAAAAGGGCTAGAAAAGGTGCCCTAAAAATTGTCTGCTTACCCAGCCCTGGCCTATTACTGTGGCAGGCAGGGATCCCACCCTGCTATCAAAACACATTTTAAAAAAAGGTACAAAAACTTCTAGAAAGATGATTCCTCTCACCATCAATACACAGAAC
Source organism: Pseudocheirus occidentalis (assembly GCA_028646575.1). Classification (NCBI taxonomy): domain Eukaryota; kingdom Metazoa; phylum Chordata; class Mammalia; order Diprotodontia; family Pseudocheiridae; genus Pseudocheirus; species Pseudocheirus occidentalis. Next base: position 131,258,940 of record CM053593.1, read on the forward strand.
GTGTGCACACTGATAGACAACACATAATCCAGTAGACCTGAAAGATGAACAGCTCTTGTTGCAAGAGAACTCAGCAGATATTACATCCAAATAGCAGTCCTCAGTGAAACAAAGCTGGAAAATGGCCAGCTTACTAAAATGGGAACTGAATACACATTTTTCTGGAGTGACCACAGTGAAGGGAAATGCTGTGAAGCTGGTATAGGCTTTGCAATCAAAACTAATCTAATCAAGAAGCTTGTATGTCCACCAAAAGGAGTAAATGAGACTCATGACAATGTGGTTGCCAGTTACAGGAAAACACAGTGCTGCTACCATCATCAGTGCCTACTCTCCTACCATGACAAACCCTTATGAGATCAAAGAAAAATTTTATGAAGACCTGAAGACCCTTATCATCAATGTACCAAAAGAGGACAAACTTACTATTCTGGCAGATTTTAATGCTAGAGGAGGCTCAGACTACCAGACATGGCAGAGCATCCTTGGGAGGAACGAACTTGGAAACAGCAACAGCTATGGTCACTTACTACTGAATGCTTGTGCATCTCACAACCCTCTCATCACCAACCCCATCTTCTATTTACCTAAATGCAACAAAACTTCGTGTATACACCCTTACAGAAAACACTGGTATTTAATATATGTGATTGTAAGGAGAAGAGACAGACAGGATGTGAGAGTAACAAAGACAAGGTGTGACACAGTGCTGGATTGATCATAGACATCCCCTCAAAGCTCAATATTTGCATTCAACAAAAGTGGTGTCAACCAAAGTGAAATGACTACCAGAAGAATTAATGTGAACAGATGAGAGCTCTAGCTTGAGAGAAAGTTGAGCCAACACACAGTTGCCAACAGTGGAGCAGAAAAGGAGTGGGCAGTTTTCAGAGATTTGGTGCACAGCACTGCATTTGCTCATCCAGGTCAGATCACTCACAAACATCAAGACTGGTTTGATGAAAATGGTGGGGAAATTCAGAAACTGCTAAATGAAAAACAACAACTCCACAGGGTTTACCAGTAGGATAATTCATCCATCTCTAAGAAGGCAGCAGTTAATTCCATCAAAAGTAAAGTACAAGTGAAACTTAGAGAGTCAGGATTCTTGGCTCAGTAAGAAGGCAGATGAAATTCAGCTTTATGCTGGTAGTAACAATCCAAATCACTCTTTTGATGCCCTACAGGCCATTTATGAGCCAAAGACTTATGGTATATTTCAACTACTCAGTACTAATGGGGCCACATTGATTAGTGATAAGGACATAAGCCTAAAGAGATGGGCTGAACACTTCCATAGTGTTCTCAACAAACCACCATAAATCAATGCTGAAACCATTTACCTCAGGTTGAAGTCAACCCCTCCCTAGCTGAAGTTCCAAATGAAGATGCATGATTGAATGCCATTATGCTCCTTTTGTGTGGCAAAGCACTTGGCACTTGTTTCTATTCCAAATGATATTAACAAGACAGAGAGTTCATTGTTCATACAAAAGCTGACCAAAATTCTCCAGGTTATATGGTAAGAGGAGATCATTCCCCAGGAGTTCAAGAATGCCTCCATTATCCATATCTATAAAGTAAAGGAAATAGATTGTCCTGTGACAATCACAAGGCAGTCTCTCTCTTAGTCTTTACTGGCAAGATTCTTGCCAGAGTCCCCTTAATAGGCTTCACCTGGAAGATGGTCAACTGGTTTCAGAAAGGGCTGAGGAACACTTGATATGTTGTTTGAGCCTGACAAGTCCAGGAGAAATGCCAAGAGCAGAACTACATTTATAGATCTGACCAAGGTCTTTGACTGTCAGTTGTGAGGGTTTGTGGAAAACTACGTCAAAATTTGGTTGCCCAGAGTTCATCAGTATTATATGTCAGTTTCATGATGGCCTTCTTGTCTGGGTTCTAGATAACGGACCATGCTCTTGTGCCTTCCCAGTCACTAATAGAGTGGAACAAAGCTGTGTGCTTTCTCCCATGCTTCCTAGTATGATATTCTCAGTCGTGTTGTCAAATGCCTGTAATGAGGATGAACATGGCATCAAAGTCAGCTAAAGCACTGATGATAAATTCTTCAACTGGAAAAGGCTGCAAGCCAAGACCAAAGTGGTCTTGTCAAATGTTGATACATGATTTTTTATTTGCAGATGACTGTGCATTCAATGCATCCTCTGAAGCTGAGATGCAACAAAGTATGGATCACTTTTCTGCTGCTTGTGCTAATTTTGGCCTAACAACACCAAGAAAAACAGGTGCTCCATCAGCCACCACCACACCACCATATATGATTATAGCAAAAGGAGAAGTTTTGAATTCTGTGGATAAGTTTGCTTACCTTGGTAGTATACAGGGATACGCACATTGATAATGGAGTTGACACACCCATTGCCAGAGCTACCTCAGTATTTGGGAGGCTCTGAAAAAAAGTGTGGAAGAGAAGAAGTATTAGACTGATTATCAAACTGAAGATCTACAGAGCCACTGTGCTGAACTTGTTGTTGTATGCCTGTTGTGAAATCTGTAGAGCATACCAGCACCATGCCAGGAAACTGAATCTCTTCCATTTGAATTGTCTTAGGAAGATCCTGAAGATCACCTGGCAGGATAAGGTAGCAGACACTGGGGTTCTTTCATGAACTAAACTGCCAAACATTCAAACTCTACTGCAGAGATGCAACTACAATGGACTAGCCATTTGTTCACATGCCAAATGATGAGATGTAGGCTCTGCGACCCCCCTCCCCTTGAGCTCTCCTTGAATCTTTGGGGAGCCCCTTGAGGTCTGGTTGGGTCTTCCCACTTGGTGGGGCATTTGCAGAGGCCATGGTTATTTCATTGTGGCTGGGCCCAAACCTCTGTTACTAGCCTGGCCCTCCATTGTTCATCTGCTTCCCACCCTGGAGTCTATCAAAATATCAATCCACTCTTGCATTGACCTCATTAACTCCACTTGAAGTCCTTCCCCAAACTCATTACTGCAGTCTGACCTCATTGACTCTTCCTGAAGACCCTCCCCAGGCTCCTCCTCTGAACCACCCCTAGATTCCTCTGTATATAAGACCCCATCTTCCCTCCATCTGGGAGAGAGCGCTGTAGAATAGCTTAGCACAGACTTTCTCTGTGTGAAAGCTCCATATAACAGCCTAGCATAGACTGACTACTTAAGAGTCTACTCCATACGGCAAACTTGAACTTTCAATAAACTTTACTTTTTCTTTGGCTAAGAAGACTTGAGTGGTATTCTTTCTGCAGGACCCAGCATGTTGGTATTTTGGGGTCTCAGGCAGCCCTAACCCTCTTTGGGTAGCCTCTTCACCAAACATACACTTGCCTAAAAGACTATTTTATGGAGAACTCACACAGTACAAATGCTCACATGATGATCAGAAGAAGCAGTAAATACAAGGACCCTCTCAAGGTCTCTCTTAAGAACTTTGCAATTGATTGTGTGATATGGAAGACACTGGCACAGGATCACCCAGCAGTGTTGTGCCCTCATCAGAGAAAGTACCATGCTCTATGAGTGAAGCAGAATTAAAATAGGTCAAAAGAAACACAAGATGTGCAGATTTAGAGAATCCACCCCAAATGTCCACACAGACTATTTGTGCCCAACACAAATGTAGAGCATTCTGAGTTCATATTGGTCTGACACACTATACTTTGACTCTAGCATAGTGATGTCATTTTGATACGCTTTGAGAACAAATGACAACACTCATGTCAAGTGGCTGCTTCTCACACCCCCAAAGGAGAAACACTAATCAGTTTCCTGGTGTAACCTTTCTGAGTCTCCAATCCGGCAGAAGGGACTCAGATTATACTCATGAAGCTGGTGATATAAGACAGCCACTCTCTTTCTCAACATCAGTCTGTGTGTGCTGTCAATGCTATCCTTCCCCACCCCATCTTCCCCAGTCTCTCTCCAGGGAATAGCTTCTTTCTTGATGCCTACAAATATTCACAATTCTCCTTCATCCTTAAATTCACACTAAACACTACTATCCCTTCTAGTTATCATCCTCTAGGTTAAGGAACAAGTTAGTAGGTAGAAGTAAAGAGGAGTAGAGACAAATGAGGAGAGAGAGTAAAGACTATGAGAAGGATAGGAACTGGGTAGCAGACTAGATAGCAGACTAAAATTTTGACTTCAACAGTATGTTGCTTCCAAGAGACATACATAAAAGTAGGAATTTATTAATAAATTTTATCAAGTAATTTATTGATAAAATTATTCATTTTTAATAATTATAAATTAAGTTCTTAATTTAAAAGCAGTGATAGTAATCTTAATCTCAGACAAAGTTAAAGTTAAAATAGATTTAACCAAAAGTGAAAAATAAGGAAACTACTACATGTCAGCAATATTACTCAGTATAGTTTTAGATCATCGAAAATACCTAAACAGTGTAAAATATCTAAGCGTATACCTGCCAAAACAGACACAGGAATTACTTGAACATAAACATAAAACACTTTGCATACAACTCAGACATAAATAATTGCAGTAATATTTACTGTGTATGAGTAGGTAAAGCCAACATAATTTTTAAGATGAAAGTTTTACCTAATTACTCTATTTATTTAACATCATCCCAAATAAATTACTAAGAAATTATTTTGCTGAGTTAGAAAAAAAAATAATAGCAAAGTTCATTTGGAAGAGCAAAGGTCAGGAACATCAGAGAAACCAGGAGAAAAAAAAACATAAAGGGAATAGTTTCAGCAGTATCAGACTTCAAACTATACTATAGAAGGTTTGAGTGTATGAATTCATTCTAGGCAGATGCTGCCCTGTACCCTGACATCTTGGGGTTCCCAGTGTGAGAAATGTTGGCAGTTTAGTTTCCACAGATTCTATAGGAACAATGGGTGTTTACATGCAAGAAGGCATAAATCTATAAAGAGAGGCCTGAGCTAAGCTAGCTCGGAGCAGTTGGGGAAATGGTCACCAACTTTTCATTAACACACATGTTTAATGGGCAGGTCAGGAGAGTCATAACCCAGAAGAGATGGAGCTAATTCGAGCTCTGAAGGGAGGACACTACAGGAAATGTAGTGGAAAGGAGCATAAAAAGGGTTACCTTTGTCTGATACTTTGTGGTCTCTTTCAGGAGGCTAACCATTTATTTGTTACAAAATAAATGTAAAATAAAGATCATATAACTTCCCGGATACTCAACAAGTGTGGTCTATTCCCTAGACAGAGCACATAGATTTTCATTTATAACACCAGCAACCCCAAACCACATCATGAAGACTGGAGAGAGACTCGATTTTCCCATCCCATGTGGGAGAAAGAGCTACAGCTGCCTCAAGGGAGGAAGGGCCTTGGCCTGCCTGAGCAAAGAACCAAGTACAGCCAAGCCAGTCAGAGGGGAAGCACCCCTGTGGGTGCCTCAAATATTTCGTTCCTGGGAACTGAGTGAAGGCAGACTTGCTGAGAGCTCTTGGGTCAGTCAGAAAAATTTCTGTCTATAGCTATACTGTCCTAAACTCAACCAGATCTAAGAAGCTAAGGAGGGTGGGGCCTGGTTAGTTCTTGGAAGGGAAACCACCTGGTAATACTGGGCTTTTTCCTTTACCTCCAGTCACACATTCCCACCACCACAGAACTGTGTGGGGTCCAGAAAGTGAGAGGCCTGGGAGAAGTAGAGACTGGCTTCTAGGCGCTCTACCCTTCCAATTGTGAAGGGAATTATGATTTTCATATGAATTGATATAATATGTATGCTAGATTAGATTTTTCAGAGCTATGTTTTCCAGTTTATGAGTTAGAGGCGTACAGTGCAGCTTGAAACGATCGATCAAACTTTGGCAATCCTTGCTGTACCTTAAGTGTGCCTGTGTACCTTAGGTGAAGCATCTCAAAGATTGTAGAACCTGTTGCTGTTACAGAACTCTGGTCCAGTGAACCACCAAGGACTGAAGCAATATTGCTTCCCTATAATTCCAGAATTGCTGTATTGTCTTCCATTTGTGGGTTTGTATTGTCATGGGAAACTACTCTGCCCCTAGGAAAGATTGTTTGTAAAGCATTTCCACCCCTCCCCCTTTCCATTGTGATTTATGTATATAATCTCTATCTTTACTTCAGCAAGGTAGAATTCAGATCAAGAGAATTCCTGACTTGCAAATCTATTCTTCATAATGAAACTAATTAATTAAAATGCTACCAGATTATTGGTATTTTGCCTCTGGTCTGCTATTTCCTTGTTCTCTGGTTAGAGTGACTCAGTAAAATCCAATTAGATGGTGAGCCTGGATCTCTGGGAGGACCCTAGGACCTGAAAACAATACTAAAAAAAAAGTTGGGTAAAAGTAGGAAGGGTTTGGAAAGTTCTCTCAGGGTAGTTCTTTGATCACCCCCAGAGAGGTATGCATGCACTAGAGACAAAGTCCAAAACAGTGTAGATGATGGGAAATGAGGAGAAAAACTGCTAAGCCACCTCTTTGTCAACCTCCAGAGTTTGGTCTATGAGAGATGACTCAATGAAATTTCCTCATTTTTTAAAACTCCCTGTTATATTCCTATCTCTTCTCCATACTTGGGAAGCCAGTTCAGTCTCACGAATAACTCATGATTTCCCTGAAATGAGGTAATTTGAAAGAAAACCATATGAGTCCACCTCTGATTGGGCACTTCCAAATTTGGTGAAAAGAAACACATAATGAAGGATTGAAATTGCTTTGCAACAATTAGTGGTAAGGTAGGACAGGTGTTAAAAGTGGAGTTGAAGAGGGAGAAGGGTTTTTGCAGGGATTTCTAAGAAATCCTTGGAGGGTTCTTTTAGTCTGAAATGAATTCCCCAGACTCAAGCAATCTTGGCAGTGAGGAATGTAAAAGTTTATTGTTACTCTAGCTTTGCAGCGGACAGGAGAGTAAGGGGACCTGCACGCTGCAGGAATTAGAGATACAGGTTATAAAGTGAAAAAGCCATAAATCTGGTATCAATTAAGCTAACTAGGTGAGTAAAGAATGGGATTAGGGAAGACTTAAGGAGTGATCAGTGCTTAAAGAAAAGAAAAAAATGAAAACACAGATATCCTGAGTCATAATTTCCATTGACACTTTGTCAGCTCTCTTATTTTATTGTATTTACCATGTATTCAATTAAGAAAATTCGTTTCTCATACACAGGTTAAACATTTATAGAGATCATAAATCTGTGTGACACAGCCACCCTGAATTGAGATGGTTCTAAAATGTATTTAAGTTTTCTCATTCCTTTGTTCAAGTTAGTTAGGACTGAGCACTCCTAACTCCTTATACAAGTTCACCAGTCTTAAGGAAATAAATTCTGTAATTGCATATCACCTAGTATGTTGTCTCCTTTAACCAAACATTTTTAAGGTTAACAAAAGATATATAAATTCTATATGGTCAACATGAAGCTCGATCACTAAAAAAAGATTCAGTATCTGAACTCTCTTTGGCATTTGCTTCACCTTCCCCAACAGGCACTGGGACATCTGACCTCTCAAGAAGATCTGAGTCCAGTCCTTCAGATATCATTTTGTTTCTTATTGCCATCACAGGAACATCCACTTAAATTATTTTGAGATTGGCTACAGTTAATGTATGTTCCGCAGCTGCTTCACATTTCTGTGGTCCAGTGTCTTGTACACTCTTCTGCTCAGATTGAGGAGATAGAGATGATTGTTGATCTGTGAGGGGGCTTCAGGACCATTTGTAACACCATTAACATGTGCAGCCAATATTTCAAATTTAACATCTTCTAGACCTGGAATAGATGATAGCTCTTCACAAACTGTATAAAACCAGTTGAGAAACTGTACAATATGTGCCACAAACTGGTTTAGAAATGAAATAGTCCTTTTCTATTGAAATGATGACACCTTGGTCAGGTCTATGCCCAACCCCATCAGAGGCACCCAATCCTCATCCATGGCTCTGGTAAACAGGCTCCACACCCTCTGCTTTCCCAACCCAGATCCCAGCAGTGGTTCCTGACCAGCCCCCTCAGTCTGAGGTCCCACAGTCCTTTTCCTCTGGAAGTGGACAGAGTAAACAGCCAGGGTGAAAATTCCTCTTTTACAAGTCGTTTTTGTATTACAATTCATGACATTCTCAAAATGACAGACAAAATTCTACAAGACACTTATTATAATGATCAGGATAAAGAGCAAATAACATTTTGTCCCATGAAACTGAAAAATAATAATTCAATTTTGTACATATTCTTAAAGAGTCATTTTCCTAAAACTATTCAGTCTCTCTTTAACTACTTTTCAGGTTTTATTGATATGTTTTATTTTTACATTATAAACATTCACATACTATTCCTTTTTCATCAGATCTCTTAAAACAAATTTTAAAAGTTAAATAAAACTAATACCACACTGACCTCATCTGAAAGTGCAGGAACATTTCATACCTCTTATAGGTATCCATAGCATGTGCATGAATATACACATCTCTCTTTGTTTACTTAATAGAAATAAATTTTCCTTCTCACCCCTTTGGATAAAAGAGAAGATAAACAAATTTCTTGAAACAAATATATATAGTTAAGTAACAATCCCCTCCATTGTTTTATACAAAAATATTCATACCTCATTCTGCACCCCAAATCTCACATTTCTGTAATGGATATCAAGTTTCATCATCATTTCTGGAATCATACATGGTCACTGTATTGATCAGAAGTCACATAACTTCCAAAATTTTATGGTCTTGTTATTCTATAAACTCTTCTGGTTTCATTCACCATCACTTTATAAAATTCCTCAAAATTTCTCATTTTAATAATACTGATGCAGTAACATAAATTATTCTTCTGGTTCTGCTCACTTTACTCTGCATCAGTTCATATACATCTTTCTATATCTTTGAAGTCATCTAGTTTTTCATTTTATAAAGCCCTAAAACATGGCATGTTCAAGGAGGACTAGCATCTCTAAAGTGAGGTCTTACTGAACCCTTTTCAGGGCTACACATCCATTTTTGGTATCTACTTGGCACTCAACTCTCACCTCTGGCTCCAAGAATCTGTAGCATTCACAAAGGCCATATGTAATATTAATGGGATATAAAATCTTCCTTCCCCATTAATAGGCCTTAGTGGAGCCCATTAAGGGAAGCTTGCTTAGGAGAGGCTTACTTGTAGGAAGGTTTTCACACCTTTTGTTAATTTCTAATTGGGCACCGAGTCATGAGGGTTGAGATGCCCTCTGGCATTAAAAAGGGTATATTGACTCTGGGGTTAGCATTTTGCTTTGGGGCTTATTCATTGGAAGAGTGTTCTTGTGATTTGAGCAGATGAGAATCTGGGTATCTGTTAAGGAGTCCCCTTCCACATACCCCGCCCCCCTGATCCCTGCTTTGAAAAACCCAGACATTGGTGCTTCTCTCTCTGATAACTATGTATGTATTGCCTTGGTCAGACAGTTGGATCTGTCTGTTGATCTGTGCTAATTTCTCAGACAGTCAGAGCCCTGCTGGTCTTTATTTTTCTGCTTGTATTTTCTCTGAAGTTCAGGGTGCTGACTTTTCCACTGAACTGGTGAATGTAATTAAAAAGATTGTTGACCCTTTAACATCTATCCTTCCTAGTAAAGCAGATCTAAGAAGCTGTACTAACAACCATCCTGGGTATGCCAGTGTGGTAGCCCCTACACCATACCCCAGTAAAAATGTCTAGATAGACAGATTAAACCAGGTTGAGGATAACTGAGGGTATCTCAGAAAGGTTGGTGAGTTAGGGAGGAGTCTACCTCAAGCATGTAAAGACTTATTCCCTGTGGAATAGGATGATGAGAACAATTTGTTCCAATGGCCATGAAGGAGGCTGAAGCTCTATAGATCACTTAGAACTTGGTTATATATCAAAAATGTCAAGGTCATTCATTGCATCCTTGGCCTTCACCAGTCATCTTGACTTTGGTCTTTCCACTGGACTTTGACGACTATGGAAGATGGAGGTGGAGGACTTTGTACAAGTTGGCCTCACTTAAAGCCAATCCCAGCATGAGTCAAGACTTCAGCCCTTGATGTCATTGGTCCTCTTTAAAAGGAAGGACAATCAATATTTCATCACATTCAAATAACACAACTTTTTCAGCCATTCCTGATTATTGAGTGTCCTCTTTTTGCAGTGACCACTTTTCCCAAGGATTCTTTTTTCTATCTGATCCATTGGACTTTCAATAAATTAAGTAATCAAAGGGTTCTTTCTCCTCCTATGATCATTACCCAATTTAGTCAGAACAGGAAAAGAGAGTATTTCTTTTGGGTAGACCAGTGAAGGTCCCTTTCCCTAATCCAATCACTGTCCTGATTACTATGAATGAGTCTTTCCTGGAAGAGGAGAGAGAGGAGCAGTACTATGCATTGTTTCAAAATGGTTAAAGGCATATAAAGTTTGTCTTCCCTGTGACTATCCCTGGCACCAAAATTCAATCTAATCACCCAGCTTTAACTCTTGTTGTCATCCTCCACTCCTTTTTCTCAGTAACCCCACTTACCCAGTCCACATCTCTTACTAATGGTATCCCTTTTGTCTCCATTCACTCAGTGACCACTCTGGCTCAGGCTCTCACCTCTTCTAACTTGAACTGTACTGCTTTCCTGTTCTTAGGCCTGCCTCAAGTCTCTCCCCGTTCCAAGCCATCCTCACACAGCAGCCAGAGTGATCGTCTCAAAGGGTTAATCTTATCATGCCACTCCCACACTGCCCTACCCTCTGGTCCCACTTAGTAAACTTCATCAGTAACTTGTTACCTGTCCTTTAGGGGAGCGGGATATGTAAAGCTCTTCCTAACTTGGCCTCTTTCCATCTTTTCAGTCTTCTTACATATTACTCCTATACACTGAATAATCCAGGCATAAAGGCTTTGCTTTCTTTGAACATGAAACTCCAGCACCTTTCGCCATTCCTTTTTCTCTGGGGGCCCCATGTCAGGAATGTACTTCCTCCTAACTTTTCTGGCTTCCTTCAAGACACCTCAAAATGCTACCTTCTGTAGGAGGTCTTCTCCATCCCCCTCCCCCAGCTGCTAATGCCTTCCCTTTCAGGTTTCCTTCCATCTACAATGAACACTATACATACTTTGCATGTACTTGATTATACATATTATCTCCCCCAACAGAATGTAAACTTGTAGTCTAGGAATGTTTTTGCTTTTTCTTTACCCCAATTATTTAACATAAACCCTTGTATATAGTAATCATTTGATAAATAATTATAAGATGATTGGCAGAAGAGATTCTCATTGAGCTCTAGGTGATCTCTATGGTCTCTACCAACCATTTCAACTGTAAGATTCTGTGTAAGGCTTTGAATGACAGAATGAAAAGGCTTTTATCTAGGACTCCATGTGCTAGGCTCAGATGATACATATACAAAACTGAGATAGTCCCTGTTCTCAAGGATCTCATGTTTTATAGGTGGAGATAACATTTGTAGGGTAGTGAGTGGCCATGGAAGACAGATTTTGTCTGAATAATCACAGAGATAGTGAGGGGACCCTTAGGACAGTAGACTGTCATGCCTTTTCCAATCACAAGAATATTGTTAGATTTTTACTGTCTCCTGGAGTAGATAAAAAGGAGTGGAAAGGAAGGAAACAAGCATCTATTAAATACCTTTTATATACCAACAGCTTTAAAACAAGCCTGGGAGATAGGTGCTAATTACTGTCTCCATTTTACTGTTCAGGAAACTGAGGCCAACACAGGTTAAATGACTTGCCCAGGATCACACAGCTAGTATCTGAGGTAAGATTTAAATTCTAGTGTTCCACACTGCAGACTGTGAGCTCTATTCCATGCCTCTAGTAATTTGGATAGGGATAGAGGGAAGAGGAAGTGTTTATTAGTGTGGCTACAGGGTAGATGGCAAGATGCCAGAGTAGGTACCTGTTGGTGGCTGGAACGTGAAACAGAGGGCTGGCTAAATAGAGCGAGATAGTTGAATTTGCTCTCTCTGATCCACCCACTGATCTTGACAATTCAGGCCCAAGACTGAGTTCTAAAACTAAGCAGATGAACTGGGGGAAGAGGAAGGTTAGAAACAAGGTATCTGGAGAGAAGGCAGAAGAGTTCCAGGGGGATGGAATAAGAGAGAGAGCCTATTATCAGAGCAGTTAATAGGATGTCCCTGCCACTTCGTAGATGCTAGGGTGAGAAGTGAGCACCAACTGGTTCAGGAGGCTGTACATGACTGTTGTAGGCAAGTGCACAGGGTGGCAAGACTAATTGGAACCAAGATAAAAGGCCATTGTGGGAAAAGCCTGAACTATTTACTGAGTTTTACCTGAGCACATGGGCTAGAGCAGTGCTTGATTTCTTGGATCAGAAATGTAGCCTGTCGGGATTCCTCTTTACCTGTGTTCTGCAGTATTCTTTGAGTCATATGAGAGGTGAGTCATTGCACCCAAATGGTCCTGCCCATACTCTGGACCTCTCATCTAGAGTTCATGAAATTGGGGGAGGGGGTTGAAAAGGGGAGAGGGGAAGGAAGGGAGTGGGAAGAAGCGGAGTGCATGAGGGGAAGGGAATGGAGAGCAGCAAGACTCTTGGGACTTAGAAATAGCAAGTACAGCACTGGAGAAAGAAGAGGGGAAGCCATGAAGGGTACAAGGTGAGGAAGCTGCTATGTGCCCTTAAGCCTCACAGATGAGAGCCTAGCTCTCCAAGACATAAGAACTACAGATAGCTGGAGGAGATCAGGCAGGAGTAGGAAGGGCTACACTGAGCCATGTCACCTGCACCGCTGAACAAAAACTGTCCTTCCAGCTGAGGTGCATCTTTTTTGGGGGGCAGCTGATTTTTTAAAAAATTTATATATTTATTTATTTTCTTGTTTACATCATTCATTTCCACGAGATTTTGAGTTACAAATTTTCTCCCTGTCCCCTACCCAAAACCCCAAAACAGCAATCCTACTGTAAAGCCCCTCCCCAAGTCTGCTCTTTTTAATGTCCTCCTCCAAAGCCCCTCTAACTTTCTGGTAGGGTAGGGTGGGTCTCCCTACCCCAGTGCCTGTATATCTTAATTCCCAGTTGGATGTAGTTAATAATAAGAATTATTTTTATTATATATATATTTGATTGTAGAACTTTAAATTCCCTTGTCACCCACCCCCACTGGAAGGACAAGCAGTTCAATACAGGCTGTACATGTGTAATTATGCTGGACATCTCCACAGTGGACATATTGTGAGAGACTTATTATATGTCCCTCCTTCCTATCCCGCCCCACCCCTTTTTCTATTCTCTACCCTGTCCCTGTCCCTTTACTGAAGTGTGTGCTTCCAGCACCCCTCCCCTACCCTTACCCTGCCCTCCCCTCCATCATCCTGCCTCTCATCCCCATCCCCCCTACTCTCCTGTGTGGCAAGATACCCAGTTTAGAGTTTATGTCATTCCTTCCCTAAGCCAAATTCAATGAAAGTAAATGAAGGTAAAGTTCTAACAGTTATCCCTTGCTTCTTCTATATGGGATGATTAACCCCATTCTATCTCTCCATATCTCCTCTCATTCTAGTCCTCTCCCACCTTAGGATTTCACCTTTTAAAGTATCGCCCCTTCCCATTCAATTGATCCTGTGCCCTCTATGAACTCATATACACACATGCTCAGACATGTATTCATATGCATATATAATCTCCTATATAGATATATGTGTATGTATACATATATATACATTTCTATTCCCTTCACCTATCCTCATACTAAGAAAAGTTTCATAAGTTACTATTATCGTTTTTCCATTTAGGCATGTAAATAGTTCAACTTTGATAAGTTCCTTATGATTTCTTTTCC
>CM053593.1:131273225-131341329 GCA_028646575.1 Pseudocheirus occidentalis
GACTTTTTAAGGCATTCTTCTCCTCATTGGCTTTCTGGGTCTCTTTTACCATTTGAGTTAATCTCTTCTTTAAAGTGTTGTTTTCTTCAGTCAGGTTGTTGACTCTCTTTTCATGATTTTCTCACATCATTCTCATTTCTCTTCCAAATTTTTCCTCCACTTCTCTTATTTGGTTTTCAAAGTCCTTTTTTAGTTCATCTATGGCTTGTAGACAATCTTCATGTTTCTTGGAAGCATTTGGTATGGGAGTTCTGACTGTGTTGTCTTCTTCCCATTCCATACTTTAATCCTTTTTGTCCCCAAAAAAGGATTCTAGGGTTTGGTTACTGTTCTTACTTCGCTTTCTTTTCCTACTCATACTGGCCAGTCAATTAATTACTTGATTTTTTAGCTCTGTGGAACTCTACTTCCAGAGGGGAAAGCTCTGTCCCAAATTGCTGGGTTTTTCACAGATGCCAGAGCTATTAGGGTAGTACTACAGACCCCACCAGCTTGGACTCACTGAAAACACACCCCAGGACCACCACCCAAGACCATGATCCAGATCCAAGCCACTCAACGCAAGAGCACTTGGCCTCTGATTAATCGCCTTGCCCCCCCTGCAGTCTGCAGGCCAGGAGCTCTGAAGCAGCCTTGTGGAGGTGGTTGCCTCTGTTTTTGTAGCTACTGCCACTTCTGCTGCTTCCTTGCCCTGGGGGCAGTTCAGTCAGACTGCTTTTCTCCCCCAAATTAAGCTGAATTCCACTGATCTTTTACTTACTCCTTATTTCTTCTGGCTTGATAAATCTAGAAACTGCCACAGCTGCTGCCAATCTACTCTCCTGAAGACTCCAGCTGCAGTTCCTCCTGGCCACCCTGGGGCCAGGCCTCAGTTTTTGGCCTGGGCTGGTTTCAGCTCCCAGCCTGCTGCAATGAGCCCCACCTGTCAAGCGACCTTCAGCAAGAGATGTGTTTTCTGTATTTTTGTGCATTTTGGAGACCAAAAATTTGTTTAGTGTCATATTTTATGGGTATTTGAGGTGGTTGTGTGGGAGCTGCAGAACCTTGCTGCTTCTATGCCACCATCTTGGCTCCACCCCTCGAGGTGCCGTCTTAATATAGACTTCACAAATACAGTCCTGAGCTCTTCTTCAGCTCCACTTGTCAGGAAGTGGCTTGGCTGGGGTGGCCCCAGAGGGAGCCCTGGCCTTTCAGTGTGTTGGCATCAGGTGACTTTCCTCCATTTATTAAGCCCACTGGCCACACAGAAGGGATGAACATCTGAAGCAGCCCTACCCCCTGTGCCTTGGCCCTGCAGGCTTGGAAGCAGGATTGATAACAGGGTCTGAGGAGTGGGGTTTGGTAAGGATGAAGGAGAGGAGAGAAGCTTGGGGTTGGGAGATGAAGATAACATTAGAAGCCACTGAGTCCAACCCAGATTTGAAAAGAAATCCTGCCATGATATACCTGACCAGCATTCATCTAGCCTTTGCTCCAAGGCCTACAGTGAGAAGGAGCCCACTCCATCCTCCTGAGATGACCCATTCTACAACTAGCTAGCCTGAAGGTTAGGATATTTTTTTCAATTACATAAAGGCTGAATTTGGTCTTCTACCTATCTATTCATTACTCTTGGATCAGGCCCCTAGGGTCAAAAATGACAAGTTCTTCCTATACATTATAATCTGGAGAATTCTGTGTCTATATCTATAAAGATAGACAGAGAAATAGGTAGATATGTATGAATATATATTTATTTGTGTATATTATCCAATATACCATTAATTTATATGAATGTGTATGTTTATGTGGATACATAACAGCACTAATGGTATATTGGAGATATTCATGTATATTTATGAGTGTGTGTTTAAAATGTGTGTGTTATACATACATACACACATGTATATACTCATATACACATATGTATGTTAAAATAAGGAAATTTAAGATGAGATAAAAACAGTTAGATGGGGGTGGGTGCATCAGCCGAACTAAGAAGAGTTAAAGAAAAGTCTTTGCTTTCAGTCTGGGGTTACTAGGCAGGATGTTAGTATTTAGGACAGAAATAGCAAATTTTAGGGAAGAAGAAGGCTGGGATGGGCTGGTAATTAACCTTCTCTTGGGCATACTGAGTTTGAGAAACAGAAAGGTCTTCTAGGCCTTCTCCAAACCTATATTTCCTTTTTCAAGAAATGTTAAGTAAAGTCTCATTTGTTCTTTTCTCAGGCTCAGACATGATTGCCAATGTAACAGGTACTGATATTCATGCAGATAATAATTCTGCCCATTTTGCAGTTGAGGAAATAGATTTAAGTGATTTAACCAAGTCAGAAACCCAGGAAGTATCTAAATCTGGATTTGAACTCTGGTCTTCCTGACTCTCTATCCACCCAGTTAGAGCTATATTGTCTGTATGACCCTAAACAAGCCACCTAATCTCCCAGTGTTCTCCCCTCCCTAGAAAATGCTATTCTACCCTGCCCTAGGCTTCTGCCTGGAATCCTAGAGCTGGAGCTAGAAAGGACTTCACTTGCTTCAATTTAGAAATAAGAAAGACTCCAATTCCACTCCATTTTCTAATGCACCATAACACTCTACCCCATGAACTGACTTGAAGGAAAGTAAACATCCAGGTAGGACCATAATGCAGAGAGTGCTGGGACTCAAGTTGGGAAGATTCATCATCAAGAGTTCAAATGTAATCTCAGACATTTTGTGATCGTAGGCAGAAAATGGAGTGGACTTAGAACCTGTCGGTATTCTCATGCTGGAGGGCACAACACCTCCCCGCTCTACCACCTGACTCTCAGGGATGGTTTGGAGAAAGGGAGGGGGAATGGGCAGACTGTGCCTTGATTGCTTTGTCAGCTCTGATGAGGATGGATTAGAGAAAGAAGAGAAAATAGAAGCAGGGAGATGAATTAAGAGGCTATGACAACATGCCAGGTGAGAGGTGGAGAGAGCCAAGGGAGGCCATGTGAGCACAAGGAATGGATTATAGAGGAGAGGATGGGCTGGAGAGGGAGGAGGAACAAGGCTTGGTGACCAGGGGGCCATGAGAGCAGGACAGGGAATGTCAGGGCTGAATCCAAGGCTCGAGACCTGAGGAATGGGGCTCATGGATGGACATGCAACAGAAGGAGGGAGATCTGGAGAAGGGTCAGGTTTGGGGAGAAAGACAAGCACTTTCATTTTATAATGCTTCTAAGATGCCTGTGGTACATGCAGCCCCTTCCCCAGGACCTTTCTGCATTTTTTATTCCCTTAGGATACTAAGGGGCCACCTTTCCTGTGACCTTATGAGTCTTGTTTCCATCCTGTCACAGGCAACTGCATCTCAAAAAGGGTATCCTTTCTGAACAGTACCTGTGGAGATGATGTTCTGTTTTGTCTAGATCCAAAAATAGGAAACAAGACCCGGCAGATTAAGTGGTACTTTGAATCTAAGAATCAGCAACTACTGACCTTCTCTCCAAGGGAGAACAGACCAAGCTGGATCATTGGTAGGCTATTTGCCCACAGTAATAAGTCTCTAATGTTAATGAGTGTGACCTCTGAAGACAGTGGATGTTATGAAGCTCACATCATGTCAGTCTCAGGAAAGACAGATATTCAGAAGTTCAATTTAACTGTCTTTGGTAAATGAACCTCTGGCCACCTTTAGGACTCCACCCTCCTCTCACATACTTGTACACATTTAAAAGCTTCCTTCCACTCTCCTACTGTCAGACCTTTCCAAAACCTGTCTTCCCCTCCCACTTTGCCCCTTAGAAAAGGAAGGAGGATGGGCAGAGCTGCTTTTTACTGACACATGGGAAAGTAGAGGACAGAAAACTGAGGCTGGAAGGCCTGTCCCAAGGTCACACACCCCTGAGTCAGCCCAAAGGAATGAAGAGGACTGGCTGAACTACAGACCTACCTTCCCTGGAGAACCATGTGAAAGTCAGCTACTCAGTCCTTCCCCTGGGAATGTCTCTAGACTGAAGAGCAGTCCCTGAAGGCTGAATGTGCCCCTGAAATAATGAAGCAGGAACAACAACTCTTTCTTCTGGGTGTGCCCAGTCTGATGAGAGAGAGAAGAGATGTGATGTAGGGGGTAAAGAGGGGTACTAAAAGATGAGTGGTGCACACTAGGAGAAAAGACTTTCTGGGGAGAAAATGGGGGAGAATGGAAGGAACTTAGTAAAGACTGGCACTCTAGAAGAGAGACACTCTATATACTGCCTATTGTCATGTTTTATTCATACCTCATCTGGTCACCTCTGTATCTCTGCCCTCTGTTCCAACCATCTAGACCCTTTTCTTTCTTTAATTACCCTCCTTTCCACACTTTTGCAACCCCACTTTCCTGGTCCTTCTTTACCCAAGTGTCAAAATCTCCCTTACTTCACATATTCCCATTTCTAAGTCTCTCTCCCATTTCTCAGAGACAGATTGATCCTGAATGATCCTGACTTACTGTTTTAGGATGTTGTGAGTACAGAGTCTAACGTGAACCTGCAGAATTGGTCACCTGTCTTCCTCAGCCTGTTTGGGATGGATTTATTGGTGGGCCTGCTAGCAGTATGTCTATCTAATAAAACAATAGAATTGCCTTAACAAAATTAGAGGTAATTTGAAGACAAGAGAGATTATGACTGTGCTGAGACAATGGGGCTTGGGCAGAGAATTGCACTGGTTTTAATTTTGGAGATGGGAGGGAGGAGATTGGTCCAGAACCCTGCATATTCTCATCAGTGGCCTAGTTTCATGGGAGGGATGTGACCAGCCTGTTCTTTGACACCTCTCTTCTCATCTCCAGACATTCACAGAAAAAGAAGAAACATATCACCAGTACCAAACCATAGGGAGGAGAGAAGAGTAGAGGAGGGATGTACACTTGTCCAAATGCCTTTCTTTCAGATCAAGAAACATAGACTGAGGCCACTTGGGTAATACAGCTCCTTGCTAGCTATTCATAGATATTGATGCAGACATATATAGATATAGACAGAGACAGAGACAGACATAGAGATAGAGACAGAGATAGAGATAGAGATAGAGATAGAGATAGAGATAGAGATAGAGATGGAGATGGAGATGGAGATGGAGATGGAGATGGAGATGGAGATGGAGATGGAGATGGAGATGGAGAAGGAGATGGAGAAGGAGATGGAGATGAACACGGACATGGACAGAGACAGAGACATAGATAGAGATAGAGATGATATAGATATATAGCAAAGGCAAGAATGAGGTCTGTCAGTGGTAGGCAAGAAGAACATGGTCTTGCTTCTTTGTCTGTTTTCCTTTTTGAGTTTTCATCTTCTAACTGATTTGCAGTAAGTCTGGAGTTAAAAAACAAAGGATACCTTAATGCTGCGATGCCTTGACAGTTTCTAGAAGAGTATCCTCTAAATGGACAGTGATAAGGTGCACTTAAGCAATACAAAAGTAAGCAGCAAGACCCAAGAAATTCTAAGTCTAAATAAGAGAGGCCTCTGACAAAGACCTTACCCTGGTGACCAGAAATTAAAGTAAGAGAACAGAATTAAGTCTAATGTAAGTAGGTGTAAAGGATAACTTTGTTCCAATGTGATTGGCACCTGGATCAAGAAATATCCTTCTAGACAGGAAATGTCCATTCTAGTCAAGGTTGGAAAAACAGATGTATTCTACCTTATTGGGAAAAATCTTCTAGGGTTTTTTTCTTTTAATATCATCATTAGGTGTCTCAGTGCTCTCTTGACTTTTAAAAGAGCTGAGCTGTGGTAAAGGCTCTCTGAGTTGTAAGCTCAAAGAGCAACAGTGGCAGAGACCAGTCCTTCTTCTATGAGAAAGAGGGAGCAGCTCAACTGAAGATTCCAGTTTGGACCTGGAGCTAAAAGGCCACACTCAAGGAACTGGAAGGCGACATGTGGTCTAGAGGCTGAAGACTCCCCACCCTTATCTATAACATCTGGTGGTTTTTCTAGGTCATTAATTTGGGGTTTCATATGTGGCAGTAATTTGGTGGTGTTATTGGATTCATCAAGAATAATAGCACAAAAAAAAGAATAATAGCACAGCAGGAATTGTACTATAGCAAAGACCTGCCTTGGGCAGTGGTCAAGATGTCTAGTGCCATTCTATTTCCCAATACCATTTTAGGTATTTCTGTTACTTATAATGTTAACAATTCCTTTGCCTCAACACTATAATTAAGTGCACTTTGTATAAAAGGTGCAAAGGCTTCTACTTGGGTCTTTATAAGTTCTAATCCAATACCATATAATTAATAACATACAATATATTATAAGGTAGTGATTATCAAAATTATCTGGTACTAAGAAATAGAAAGGTAAATCAATGGAACAGAGTACACATACAATTTACAGCAGCAAATGACTACAGTAATCTTTAGTCTGACAAGTGTAAGTCCTGCCTGTCAGTTGGGGAATGGCTAAACAAGTTGTGGCATATAATTGTGGTGGAATACTACTGTGCTATGAGAAATGATGAACTTAATGATCTCAGAAAAACCTGGACAGACTTGCATAAAAAAATGAGGAGTGAAACAAGCAGAACCAAGAGAACATTGTATATAGTGACTGCAATATTGTTTTAAGAACAACTTGAGTGTCTAAGTCATTTTCACTGTTATAAATACTCAAATTAACTATAAAGGACCTATGAAGAAAGATGCTATCTGATGTTATCTGCATCCAGAGAAAGGACTGATAAATAGAAGTATGTGTACAATGTTTTACATATGTACACTTAATACAACCACTTAATGGCTGTATTTTGGGCCCTCCTGGCTCAGAGTAAATATCAATGATAACTATTTCTCTTTGGAACAGCAACCTTGAAGGTCTTCCCCTCCCAGTTTGATTTTTCTTTTTTCTAATTAAAGGGACCATCCCTGGACTCACTTCTTAAAGAGACCTACTCACTGAATGGGCATTACCTCACTCTAAGTGAGAACCTGAAAAGGCCTTAGCCTAAAAGGGACAGGGTCTCCCATTGCATGCTGGGTCATCTCCAGTCATCCTGAGGAATATTTAGTCACTGGATCCACAGGGCTCCAGAGGAAAAAGTAAGTGTAGTATAATTAATTTAGCTTTAGTTACTAAGGGCTAAGTACTTCTGTGAAAGAAACAGAAGGTGTGAACTCTGTCTCCTATTGCTGACATAAAAGGAAAGGGTTGGCTGAGACAGGAAGCCAATGTATATGTATTTAAGAAGAGCTACAGAAGAGAGTCAGACAGAATCAAGAAGTTTCCTCCTGGTGGCTCCTGGTGGAGGAAGCAGAATTTTCACAGCATCTGGAAGCTGGGCTACTGGACTGAGAACTGAATTGGAGTTTTCTGAGACCAGAATCTGGTGAAGGCTGAAGTTGCTGCCAAGGAGGTGGCCTGGAAGGCTGAGATTTCTTCTGGGTCCTAGGGCCAGCTGATCTGCTGGAGGACTGAAGAAGCATGACCAGGATAAGACTTTGTTTGTTTGTGGCTTGGTTGATCCTTGAGTTCCTGGCAACAGAAGTGGTGAAGGTTTTGAGATGTGCTGGACCCTGTGAACTTCAGTATGTAACAAGAACTGCCAGGAGGACTGGACAAGGACATGGGAGCTGTCTGCCTCTGAATCCAGGTGACTGGTGAATTCAAGTAGTAGCTGGGACTATGGAAGGGGATCCAGGGAATCTGAGAGATCACCCCAAGTCAAGATGAAGAAAAGGCCTCTCCTTGGATACAGAATGCTTGATGAAACTGAAGTTTACTAGACACCAAGGGGTGGAGGGTTTGTGTAATTTTCTAATTATTGTATTTAGTGATTAATGATACTTAGTCATTGTGAATCTGGATAAGTGACTGATTTAGCTAACTTATGATTGCCCCATGAGTGGAAGACTGACTTGTATTATAAAATGATTGAATGATTAAGTAAGGAGGGTTTTCCCCTTAGAGAAACCAGATCATTATTCTTCTGTTCTTTGTTCTAAAAACTGTGGCCACTTTAGTGAAAACTATGTGGCCATTCTAATGTTAAGCTGTTGTGAACACTATATTGTGATTTTCTGTGATAAGATTTAATGTTGTGAATATTATACTGTGATTTGTTTTGAATGTTTGCCTTGATGTGTAATGGAATAAATGGAGTGCTCACTATACTGTGTAATCAGAATCTTAAAAGCTGTTTACGGTAGCATTCTTTAGGGAAGCTGCTTGTGCATGGCATTACAGTAAGGCTGGTGACCTTGCATAGCCCTTCCTCACTCAAATCAAAGTCAACTGCAAGTCATGTCTTCATTTCCCTCATGCCATGGTCCTCTTTGAAAAGGAAAGACAAAGACAACAATCTGTGTTATCATAAGATATGATTGAATTTTTTTCCATAGAAATTATATAAAACCTGATTTGAAGCCACACTGATGTCTCAGGTCAGAGACAAAAACTGCTTGTAGAGGATAGTGGGGGAGGCTGGTACCTGAAAAGCAGTATATCAAAAGGCATTGCCAGGTCAGGTGGCATTCACAAAGACAAGGCCCTTTAACCCAGACTCTGTATTAGATGATGGGACTTTTATTATTGACATCCTGGACTAGAATCTTCAAACTAATGCTTTGGTCAAATCTATTAGCAATTGAGGAGAAACCTTTTCTCATGCTATCTGTTGCAGACAAATGGGGAGGCTACTAAAAATATTCTGGCTTGGCATTTCCTTTTATTAATAAAGTTGGGGTTGCTAAGTGGAGCACTGAATAGAGCTCCAGAGCCCTGGAGTCAAGAAGACCTGAATTCAAATCCAGCCTCTTGACACTGTTACTATCTGCGTAGCCTTGGGCAAGTCACTTAATCCCAACTGCCTTGCCTTCCCCCCTCAAAAAAAAATAAAGCCTATGAGGATGGGCTGTGAACTGTGAAGCCTATGAACTGAAGTGTGGAAATGAGAGGATGTGGTCAAGGAGTGGGATATAATGAACCATGAAATGCTAACCAATGGGGTTCAAGGTTCAAATTTCAAATCAGGATGAATTATAAAAATCTTTTTTTTTCTATATTCACTCATGGTCAGGGAAACTTCCTGGTCATTGCTAACAATTTGGAGAGTCATCTAGAGATCTCAAAACATCTGAAGCAAAAAGTGCTGGAGGAAGAGAAAAGATTCATCCCTTTATTTTAGATGGTTCTTGTGCTTCCTAACTCTCCCTTGCAGACTGTTCAGAACTGCTGCGGCTAGCAAGTCTGAGCCTAGCTACCAGCTGAGTGAAATAAAAGGAGAGAGAGAGAAAGAGAGAGAGAAAGAGAGAGAGAGAGAGAGAGATTCTAGTCTACAAGGGAGAGTTAGGAAGCACAAGAACCATCTAAATTTAGGGGAAAAAAAAGATTTTTTTTGAGGCAGAATGCAAGGAACCACCCTTGGTCTTGATCTTTCTCTACCCCAACCCAAAGCCAATCACTCCTTAAGCTCTTTATCCTGGGACCATGTCCAGAGGCACAAACAGGATGTTACAATCAAAACTTGCAGATTAACTCAGTACTTTCTTTAGATTGAGAGCATCCACCCACCAAGATTATACTTTTCTTGCATATCTGCCTAATGACCTTTGTAGAACTGGGGAGCTAATGTGGCCAAGGACCCTGAAAGTCTTGACCTACAACACAGAACCTCAGGACCATAACAGTTAAAGAGGCTGCTGTAAAGAAAAGGAAAAAAAGTAAGAGGAGAAATAAAAGTACCAGGAACAGGAAGGAAGGAAAAAAGGTAAGTAGGAAAAAAGTATTTGGGGCAGTCACGTAAATTTTACAAAATCAAGGTAAGGGAATTAGGCTAGATATTCTAATATTCTACAGAGCTGAGACTGTGTGTTTGAGACTGAGACATACCTGGATTGGTACGAAACAAGTGTGGAACCTATATCTGCAGTTCTATCCTCCCGAGAGGGAAACAGCCAGAGAAGGGCAAAGCCGGAGTCAAGCGGTTTGTCTTAAGTCTCATAGGGAGGATAGAATTCAAAATAGAGGAAGTAAGGCACCAGAAGGGGTAAATTCCCCTGGAAAGGAAAAAAAAAGTTTTCCTTAAGGAAAAGGGAACAGATTCTCTTGTGAGCATAACTCCAGAGAATCCTTTAGGAAAAATATTAAAATACTGGAAGACTACACCAGAGACCAAAGCACAGAAAGTTAGCTCCTAAGGCCATCGAGGTAGAGCAGACTAAGGAGATTGGAGTGATGTTATTGGAAGAAGTGGTGAGGTAAGCGCAGAAAGTGTATGTGAAAAGGAAGGAAGAAAGCCAAAGGCAGAAGGCTAGAATTGTGGTGCTAACTATGAATGAGTTTATGAGGAAAAACCCAGAACAGGGAATATATAAGTATAAAGGTGTGAAAAAACAAAGGAGTTTTGGAAAAGGAAGGGACCATGAAAGGGTTTTTTGTTCTGTCCGGCAGGCTACATGTTTCTGTTATGGAAAACAGGGGCATTTCAAAAGAGAATGTCCCAACTGCCTGGGCCTGCCAGACTAGGGGGTCCCCAAGTTGCCTACCTTATACCACGTGGTCAGTCTCAGTTGCCTCTACGACTTGGTCGCCTCTACAACCCTTCGGGATACCCTGGAGTGGACAGACTAGTCAGACACGCCTTGGTGGAGTTGCATAGGTCTCTTTATTCTATCCCATTGTGTGCCATGCCTCCTTGTGTGCCATGTCCCATGATCTCCAGCCCTCCTCTGCCTTATATAGACGGTCAGTCTTTCCCTTGTCATATGCCTCAGCAACAGTAGCCTGATAGGCGGGGAGCACTCCTCCGTTACTGGCGCATGCTCAATGCTACCTGTGACCTTTTATCACCCCAAGGCACCTGTGCCCGTGAAACATGGGACAGCAAGTGCTTGTTAAACAGGAAGTGTGGTCACAGGGGCGGAGCAAATGCCCAGATGCCTCTTAGACCTGCCTCCAGGTCTTCCTGTTTGCAAGGACACACTGACCAAATTCAGACATCTAGTCACGTAAGGCTTAAAAGGGCCCTTACACCAACCTGAAGAGGAAAGGAAAGGATTATTTCCCTGATGACTTTTGAGACTTATATTAGGTCTCTCTTGGAACCTAACATGAACATTAAGGTATCGGGCCTAGGAAGGGAGATGTGGAAATGTCCCACCAAGTCAGGTGCTGGGGGGTAGGGGGAAGCAGAGATGTGGAAGGGGTCTCTGGGAAGAATATCCTTTTCAAATTGGCTAAAAATCAGAGCAAAATTATAATTCCAAGTTCTTGACCAATATGAATTCGAATTCCAAATTGTTGTTGGGTTTTTTTATGTGTGCTTGTCCTGTCTGTCAAATGTCTATGTGTTAAAAATGTTTTATGTTTTGTGTCAAGAAATTTCTAAGGTCTGTAATTAGAGAAACAGAACATTTGGAAAGATTTCCCACCATAGGCTTTCTGGGAAGGAGTAGGAGATTCAAATTTTTTTCTTTCGGATCCCAACACTAGTCAAGTTGGGATCCTCCACTAAAATTAAATATTAAATAGGCAGCAGCCTTTTAGAACTAATAGAGAATCAACCCTGAGGAAAAAGGGAGTGGGAGAGAAAAAGAAAACTGGGGGGGGGGGGTTTGAATTAAGATTTAATTAGATCCGAAAAGGTTTTTTAAAAATCTGTATTTTTTTTAATCCATGTATCTGATATCAGTGTTTGAAACTGCAAAAACAAGGGGGTTATCTGTTTAAAATGCATTATAAAAAGCTCTTTGCAGAAGGTGCGGGAGAGAAATTCGGCTCTTTTTATTATATACATTGTTAGGTATTTAACTTGATCTAGTTTTTAAGGTGAAGAAGAGCAAGACAGAATTGAGTTGGTAATTATGATTCTTTTCACTGATTTGAAAAATAAAGCAAAAATATGGAAGGTAAAATATGGGGGGAAAGAAATGGTTTATATGTAGGTGGGGAAATAACAAACTCACATGCTGTTAACCACTCCCAATCTACTTCAGATGTTGGGGGGGGGGGGTGTCAAGGGGTACAAGGAAATTTTGATGTTGTTTTAAATGTCAGGGCTGAAGGTGAAAATTTGTAGCCTGACTTGTTAAACCAATAGACACAGTAATGGAGAGTTCTATTGAATTTAAAAATGGGTACTGTGGTAAAAATATTGATTGTTACAATCAATTATTAAGCTCCAGTGGTGCCTGCTTAGAGGGGAAGCCAAGCACACCTTATTGACAGTGACATATAGATATATAGATAAATATGTAATTAAAACATTTACATATTGTTATTTGGCATTCTAAATTGTATTAAAGTTATAGTTTATTTTCTGTGCAAGGTGATATGGAAATACATTCACCTAAATTGATATTGGGCTGTTTCAAGTTTGGGGGGTTTGTTTGTTTGTTTGTTTTTTAATTAATTAATTTACAACATTCGGTTCCACAAGCTTTTGAGTTCCAAATTTTCTCCTCTTCCCTCTCCTCCCTGAAACCCCTCTATGGAATGGGGAATCTACTAAATGAAGAGTCTACTAAAATGGGGGGTTTACTAAATATAATCAGACTTGGCATTTCCTTTTACAAAGAAAAAAGTATATGAGGATGAGAAGGAGAGGGGAATTGAAGTGTGGAATGAGAGAATGTGGTCAAGGGGTGAGATTTAATCAACAATGAAATGCTAATCAATGGGGTTCAAGGTTCAAAATTCAAATCAGGATGAATTATAAAGTCTGCATATTTAGTACATAAGTCTTTTCACTAGGGGGTAAAAAGTCCAGTTACCCAATATAAAATAAAAATCTTTTTTTCTAAATCCATTCATAGCCAGGTGAAATTTTTGTTATTTCTAACAATTTCATCATCCACATATACTACTATAGGTATTCCCAAGGCTCTGTCCAGGGCCCTCTTTTCTGATCTCTCTATACTCTCTCACTAACTGATATTATAGACTCCAGCAGATTTCATCATCTCTCTGAAGGTGCCTCTGAGATGTAGATATTTATATTTAATCTCTCTTGACCTTCAGTCCCATATCCCCAAATGTTTATTGGGCATTTTGATACATCATAAGGATCTCTGGTTCAACATTTCCAAAACAACTCATTATCTTTCCCCCAAATCCACACTTTTCCTATTTTCTCTCACTGTCATCATCATACTAGTTCCCCAAGTGGCCATCTGGATGTCCTCCTCCACTTAGTACTCTCACTCAATAAAATTATTCACTCATTTGCCAAATCTTGTCATATCCTCCCCCTTTTCTCTTAAGGGCCTGGGCAAATTATTGGTGGTCACTCTGACGTGAGGTGGCGAAGCTGACTGTTAGAGGTCAGTGAGTTAGATCCCTCCAGGCAGTGAGCCTGCGGGTACTGGGGTGGCAGTAGAGCGGGTTGGGAGTGAAACGAGAGAGGGAAAGTTGGGCGGGGCTTGATTGGCCACAGGTAATCCTCCGAAAGGAGGAAGATTTGGGGGATCCAGGAGGTACCTGTGTTTGAGCGATCAGGGTGGACTAGTGGTGGTCAGTCCGAGGTGAGGTGGCCAGGAGAATTCTTGGTTGTCAGTGAGTGAATTCACCCCTGGGGGTGAGACAGCAGGTACTGGGGCAGCTGTAGCTTGGGTAGGTGGTGGAGTGGCAGGGGAGGGGTCAGGAGAACTGCGAGAAAGGCGGAGGACTTTGATGATCCAGGGGCTCCCGGTGCTTAGAGTGCATGACATATTAGTGGTGGTCAGCCTGAGGTGAGATGGCCAGGAGAATTGGCGGTGGTCAGTGACTGAGTTCAATCTGTTAGATGATCGGGATCCTGGCGGGAGCCCGGAACAAACCAAGGAAAGGCTGCAAAAGAGGAGGATTTGCCCATCCAGGGGCAACTGGTTCTTGGGGTGCAGGACGGATTAGAGGTGGTCAGTCCAAGGTGAGGTGGCCAGGAGAATTGGCGGTGGTCAGTGAGTAAGTGCACTCGACTAGATTATAGGGACCCTGGCGGGAGCCCGGAACAAATTAAGGTAAGGCGGATTTGCGCGTCCAGGGGCAACCGGTTCTTGGGAGGACGGATTAGTGGTGATCAGTCGGAGTTAACGTGGTGAGGGTGCTAGGCGGTGATCACTACAGGCTGAGTCAGTCTGGGGAGGCATTGAAACAGTTGGCGCAAGGACTGTGGAGCCGGGAGGGGAAGGGCGGAGACCTCCGATTGGCCCCAGGTGAGCGCCCAAAAGGAACAATACTGTGTAGAAGAAAGGTCTACAGGTCTTTGAGGTTCAGGACAGATTAGTGGTGGTCATTCCGACATGATGTGGCGAAGAGGACTGATGGTAGTTGGTGAGTGAGTTCACCACAGTTAGTGAACAGGTCCCAGTCTGGGTCTGCAGTAAGGCAGGTTTCCTGGGAGGGGCGTGTGGGCGTGATTGACCTGGGGAAATGCCGGAAAGGAAAAGGACTTTCGGGATTCAAGGGCTACTGGTGCTTGGGGTGCAGAATGGATTAGTTGTGGTCAGTCAGAGGTGATGAGGTTGTGAGGGTGCTAGATGAGGTCATCTACAGTTTGAATCCACTACAGGTTGTGAGTGGGCCAGGGATGGGGTGGTGGTCGCGCTGGAATGGGAGGAGGGGGGGCCGAGGGGAGCGTGCAGGGCTTGATAAATGCCAGGTAAGCAATGGAAAGGAGGAGGATTTGGGGTATCTGAGGGTCTACCGGTGCCTGAGCTTTAGGACGGATTACTGGTGGTCAGTCCGAAGTGAGGTGGCCAGGAGAATAGGCGATGGTCAGTGAGTGAGTTCACTCTGCTAGATGATTGGTACCCTGGCGGCAGCCCGGAACAAGTCAAGGAAAGGCTGCAAAAGAGGAGGATTTGCGGCATTCAGGGGCAACCGGTGCTTTGGGTGCAGGACGGATTAGTGGTGGTCAGTCTGAGGTGAGGTGGTCAGGTGGACTGGTCTTCAGTGCATGACTTCACTAAGGAAGGGTTAGAAAGCAGGAGTTTCGGCAACCAGGGACTGCTGGACCTTGGAATCTAGGAGGGATTGGTGGTTGTTAGTGAGTTAAATCGCTCCAGGTGGTGTTGTGCCTGGAAAAGGACCGGTTTTCCTGTGAGCTGTGGGGGATGCCAGAAGCTAGGGAGGAAGGATATTGGCCTTGCAGAGTGAATTGCGTGGTGCCTCCAGGCCAGCAAGAGGGGAACCACCCCGATGGGACCCTCTGGGCCTGGTGGATACTGAGTGGAAGAGGAGTTGGCCAGAGCTCTGGGATAAACCTAGAGAATTTCATCCTAAACTCACCAGGTCTCCCATGCTAAGTTGGGTCGGGGCTGGTTAGTATTTGGATTGGAGACTGGGTTGGGAATACTGGGTCCTATGGGCTTTTTTCATTTTCCTTCAGTCGCATCAGGGTTTGTGTCTGAAGACTGAGAAACCTGAGAGAAGTGGAGGCTCTTCCCCTTCCACTCTAAGTGATGAACCTGGGGTTCATGGGAGACCTGGGTGCGCTGGAGCAGTACTAGGGAAATCCGTAGAGGTAGGAGGGTCTGGGAAGTTCTCTGAAGGCATTCCTCTGCCCACTTCCAGTGAGAGGCATGGATGCACTTACACCAAGCCACAAAGTGGAAAAGCAGTTTAGTTGGGGAGAAATCAGGAGGAAAAACTGTCTTGAGTCCTCTCTTTAAATAGAAGCTCTCCCCTCCAATCTAGAAAACAACAGAACAGTGGCTTTGACCCTAGAAAACACTTTCCTAGTAGGTTTGCTAGTCCTTGGAGAAGTTTTCCAGCAATTCCCAATTCCATTTACCAGCAGTCTCAGGGGAAATGAGCTGGAACGTTTGGCTACCCTCCAAGCCAGGGGTGGGGAACTTTTGGCCTGGAGGCCAACTTTGGCCCTCTAAGTCTTCAAATGGGGCTCTTAGAGTACACACACACACACACACACACACACACACACACACACACACACACCTCATTTTGCACCCTAAATCTGACATTTCTGTAATGGGATAGCATGTTTCATCATCAGTCCTGGAATGATCCATTTTTGTGTTCTTGTTGTTCTATGAACTCTTCCTGATTCTGATCCTTTCATTCACCATTATCTTATAAAATTCCTCAGAACTGCTCATCTTAAAAATATTGACACAGTACTATAAATTATTCTGGTTCTGCTAACTTTACTCATCATCAGTTGATATACATCTTTCTATGTTTCTGAAGTCATCTGTTTCTTCATTTTATAAAGCTCAATAATATGGGGTGTTCAAGGAGTACTAGCATTTCTGGTGTAAGGGCTTACTGAGCCCCTTTCAGGGCTGCCCATACTATGGTGTCTACTTGGTACTCAACTATCACCTGTGGCTCCAAGAAGCTGTAGCATGTGAAGCTGCCATACTCCAGTAAAACTGTGTAGGTAAGCAGGCTAAACCAGGTTGAGGGTAACCCAAAGGTCTCAGATAGGTTGGTGAGTTAGGGAGGTGTCTACCCCAAACATGTGAAGACTTATTCCCTGTGGAATAGGATAATGAGAACAATTTGTTTCAACAGTCATAAAAGAGGTTCAAGCAGGCAATGTGGAGCAGTTAGAGCATGGTGAGACATCAAAAATGCCATGGTCCTCCATTGCATCCTGGGTCTTTGTCATCTTGACTTTTGTCTTACCACTGGATTTTGATGACTCTGGATGAGTGAGGCTGCTTTATTTAAATCTAATCCTAGCATGTATCAAGACATCAACTCCTGGTGTCATTGGTCCTCTTCCAAAGCAAGTACAAATAATATTCCATCACATTCATATAACATAACTCTTTCAGCCATTCCTGATTATTTGAACATCTTTTTTTGTGGTAATCAATTACTTCAAGGATTTTTCCTTTCCATCTGATCAGAGGGACCTCCACTAAATGTAGTAATCAAAGGGTTCTTTCTCCTCCTCTGATCATTAGTCAATTAAATCAGAAAAGAAAAAGAGAATAATACTCTTGGATGGATCATTCAAGGTCCTTTACCCTAATCCAATCACCATCCTAATTACTAGAGAAATGATCAGAAGAGGGAGGAGCAGTACTATGAATTGTTTCAAATTTGTTAAAGACCAATAAAGTTTCTCTTCATTGCCACTGTCCATGGCACCAATATTAACCCTAATCACCCTTATTTAATTCTTGGTGTCACCCTCCACTCCTCTTTCTCAGTAACCCATATACCCAATCAGTCCTCAAATCTTGATCTCTTTCACTACATCTCCTGTTAATGGTATCTCTTTGTCTTCATTTATTCAGTGACCACTCTAGTTCAGGCTCTCACCTCTTCTCACCTGAACTGCACTGCTTCCTTGTTTTTATCCCTGCCTCAAGTCTCCCCATTCCAAGCCATCTTCACACAGCAGCCAGAGTGATCTTCTCAGAGGGCTAATTTGATCATGTAATCCCCACACTGCCCTCCCCTCTGGTCCCACTTAGTACTTCAGCAGTTCCCTGTTAGTTCTCCTTTTGGGGGACCTGCAAAGCTCTTCCCAACTTGATATTTTCCTACCTTTTCAGTCTTCTTATGAAGTATTACTATACATTCAACAATCCAGGTATAAAGACCTGCTTTCTTTGACCATGAAACTCCAGCTCCTGCCTCCATTCCTTTTCCCTGGAGTTCCCCAAGCCAGGAATGTGCTTCCTCCTGGCTTCTCTGGCTTCCTTTAAGAGATCTCAAATGCTACCTTCCATAGGAAGTCTTTTGCAGTTCCCTCAGTTGCTAAAGCCTTCCCTTCTCAGGTAACCTTCCATCTATACTGTATGTGCCTTATATGTACTGATTATACATATTGTTTCCTCCAGCAGAATGTAAACTCCTTGAGGGCCAGGACTCCTTTTGCTTAGATCCTTGTATGTAGTAATCATTTAATAAATGGTTATAAGATGATTGGTTGATAGAAGAGATTCTCATTGAGCTATATAGGTGATCTCTATAAAACCTTCCAGTTGTGAGGTTCTGTGTCAGGTGTTATGTCTGAATAAACAAGCTTTTATTAAGCACCTACTATGTGCCAGAAATTGTGCTAGGCACTGATGAAACTTATACAAAAGCAAGATATAGTCCCTCCTCTCAAGGATATTACATTTTAAAGATGGAGATAACGTTTGTAGGGTAGTGGGTGGCCATGGAAGACAGATTTTGTCTGGAAAATCCTAGGATACTAGACTGCCATGTCCTTTCCAATAGCAAGAGAATTCTTAGTTTTTTACTGTCTCCTGGACAGTAGATAAAAAGGAGCAGAAAGGAAGGAAACAGTCCTCTCTTAAGTACCTGCTACATGCCAGCTGCTTTACAACTATTCTGGGAGATAAGTGATAAGTATTACCCCCATTCTGCAACTAGTTACCCCTAATAGTTAGGACAATTTTTTTCATTACATAAAGCTTGCATTTGTCCTTCCACCCATCTATCCATCACTCTTGGTTCAGGCCTCTAGGGTCAAAAATAACAAGTTGTAGATCCTGTACATTATAACCTGGGGAATTCTATATCTATAAAGACATGCATCTTTATGTATAGTATTCAATATATGTGTGTATGTGTATACATATGTATGTATGTATGTATATGCATGTATAGGGTGTTGCCTGCCAAAACACCACTAATGGCATGTTGGAGAGAGGGAAAAAGATCCATCTATGTTTACGAGTGGGTGTTTAAAATATGTTATTATACACACACATATAATTATGCATATTTATGTTGATATTATGTAATCTGAGCTGAGAGAAACGCAGTTAGATGGGTGGCACCGGTTGAAAGAGGCAAGTTATAGATAACTCTTAAGGCTTCAGTCCTTGATCACTGGGCAGGATGTTGGTGTATTTGGCAGAAATAGCAAAGTTGGAGGAAGGAGAAGGCTGGGATGGGCTGGTAATTAGTATTCTCTTGGGCAAACTGAGTTTGAGAAAGAGAAAGGCATCCAGGCCTTCTCCAAACCTACTTTTCCTTTCTTCATTCTCTGTAAGTAATGTCTCATTGGTTCCTCTTCCCTGCCTAGGTGTGACTGCCAGTAGCACAGGTACTTGCATCCCTGCAGATAAGGGGTTTTGCCTGAACAGGATGTGAGGATTTTCCATCTCCTTCCACACACATCTTCTTCCTCACAAACATAGGAACTGAGATGTGAAAGACTGAAAAAAAGGCTCAAGTTAGAGTCACAGGGCTTGAGTTCAAATCCTGTCTCCAAAGCTCATGAGCTGCATGACTTTTGGGGCAAGCTCCTTGGGACCCCAGTTCCTCATCTGTAAAATGAGGGGATTGAACTAGATGGCTTTTATTATCCCTTCTGGGTATAAATAAAGGACCCCATGACTTGGCCTTTTAAGTCACTCTTCTTTCCATTACTGAGATACTATGCCAGCTTAACCCATGCCATCATGTCAATTTAACCCTGCTTCTAAATAAAGCCTTTGTTTAGCACCTATGTGCAGGCACTGTGCTAAATGCTTATGAATACTATCTCAGTTGTTCCTCCCAACAACCCTGTGAAGTAGATGCTCTCATAATCCCCATTTTACAGTTGAGGAAATAGAGGCAGAGAGAGGTAGCTTAGCCAGGTCACACACCCAGGAAGTAGCCAAAGCTGGATTGACCTTGGGGCTTCCTGATTATCCACCTAGTTAGAGTTATTCTGTCGGTGTGACCCTGAACAAGTCTCCTAACCTCCCAGTATTCTCCTCTCCCTGTATCTATCTCACTCCACCAAATGCTCCTCTACCCTGTCCTAGGCTGCTGTCTGTAATCTTAGCCCTGGAGCTGGAAGGGAACTTCGGGGTCATCTAGTTCATTTCCGTCGTTTTAGAAATAAGAAAGGGGAGTTCTGGAAAGGTAAAGTGACTTGTCCACAATCACAGAGAAAAGAAAGGAGCACAGCTGGAATGAGAACCTGGTCCTAGCACAGAGATCTCACTTTACCGCACTGCCATCCCAGTCAGGACGGAGTCCCGACTCCCAGGTACCAAACTATTGTTCTGTCTCCAATTCCACTCCATTTTCTCATACACCATAATGCCACCCCCATGAGCTGAGACTTGCAGGAAAGGAAGCATTCAGATTGGCTCACTAGGTGGCACCATAGTGCACAGAGCGCTGACTTCATCTTCCTGAGGTCAAATTCTGCCTTAGTTACTGCCAGGGTGACCCTGGGAAAGTCACCCTGTTTGCCTCAGTTTCCTCACCTGTTAAATGAGCTGGAGAAGCAAATGGCAAACTACCCCTTTATCGCTAGAGGCTATGACAATAGTCCAGGTGAAAGGTGGTGAGAGCCTGCAGGGCCAAGGGAGGCCATGTGAGCAGAAAGAATGGATTATACAGGAGAGGGGCTGAAGGAGGAGGGACAAGGCTTGGTGACCAGGGGACCATGACAGCAGGACAGGGAATTTCAGGGCTGAATCCAAGGCTCCAGACTTGGGGAATAGGGCTCATGGAGGGACCTGCAACAGAAGGAGGGAGGTCTGGAGAAGGGTCAGGTTTGGGGAGAAAGACAAGCACTTTTATTTTATAATGCTTCTGAGATGCATGTGGTACATGCAGCCCCTTCCCCAGGACCTTTCTGCATTTTTTTATTCCCATTAGTAAGTCAGGGACCACCTTTCCTGTGACCTTATGAGTCTTGTTTCCATCCTGTTACAGGCAGCTGCATCTCAGAAGATGTGTCCTCTCTGAACAGGACCCAGGGAGATGATGTTCTGTTCCATCTAGACCAAAAAATAGGAAATGAGACCCGGCTGATCAGATGGTATTTGGAATCTAAGAATCGGGTCCTACTGACAATCTCACAAGAGGAGAGCAGACCAAGCTGGATCGTTCCCCAGAAGGAATATGAGGGGAGGCTGAGTGTCACCAATGATAAGTCCCTGATGTTAATGAATGTAACCTCTGAAGACAATGAATGTTATGTAGCTGACATCATGTCAGTCTCAGGAAAGACAAATATTCAGGAGTTCAATTTAACTGTCTTTGGTAAATGAAACTCTGGCCCCCTTTTGTACCCCACCCTATCATTACACATTTCTAGACTTTTAAAAGCTTCCTTCTCCTCTTCCACCTTCAGACTTTTCCAAAACCTACCTTCCCCTCCCACTTTACCCCTTAGAAAGGGAAGGAAGGACAGAGATGTTCTTTCCTTACATAAGGGACAGTAGAGGACAAAAAACTGAGGCTGGGAGGCCTGTGCCAAGGTCACACACCCCTGAGCCAGCCCAAAGGAATGAAGAAGACTGGCTGAACTACAGACCTACCTTCCCTGGAGAACCAAGTAAAAGTTACTGAGCTTGTCAGGCACTCAGTCCTTACTGACTCTCCCCCTGGGATTTTCTCTGAGTCTAAGTGCAGTTCCTGA
The DNA here is from genome assembly GCA_028646575.1 of Pseudocheirus occidentalis. NCBI lineage: Eukaryota > Metazoa > Chordata > Mammalia > Diprotodontia > Pseudocheiridae > Pseudocheirus > Pseudocheirus occidentalis. The sequence goes on from CM053593.1 coordinate 131,294,502, forward strand.
AGGCTAAATGTGCCCCTGAAATACTGAAGCAGGAACAAAGTCTCTTTCTTCTAGGCTTGTCTATTCTGATGAGAGAGAGGAAATGTGATATAAGGGGTAAGGAGGTCTAGTAGAGGAAAAGGATTGGCGCACACTGGAGGAGAAGAAAGGCTTTCTGGGGAGAAAATGGGGGAGAATGGAAGGAACTTAGTAAAGACTGGCACTGTAGAAGAGAGACACTCCAGACACTGCCTATTGTCATGTTTTATTCATGGCTTATCTGATCATCTCTGTGTCTCTGCCCTCTGTCCAAACCATGTAGGCCCTTTTCCCTCTTTATTACCCACTTTCCATACTCCCCCCCAATTCCTGGTCCTTGTTTACCTGAATGTCAAAAACTTCCATATGGAATAGAATCTTTGCTAGTTCCCTTCCTCTTCCCTTCTCCTTCCCACTCTCCCTTCGCAAATTCCCTTTTCTAAGTATCTCTCCTACGTCTCAGAGACAGTTTGATTCTGAACTATCCTGACTTACTGTTTTAGAGAGTGTAAGTACAGCATCTAACGTGGACCCATGGAGTTGGTTACCCATCTTACTTATTCTGGTTGTGATTGGTGGATTGGTGGCCCTGATGGTGTATATCTGTCTACAAAGAAGATGGAATTGCCTTAACAGAATAATAGGTAAACTCAAGATAAGAGAGATTATAACTGTACTGGGACAATGGGGCTTGGGCAGAGAATTGCATTGGTTTTTGGAGGCAAGAGGGGGGAGATGGGCCCTGAGCCCTGCATATTCTCATCAGTGGCTCAGCTTCATGGGAGGGATGTGACCAGCCTGTTCTTTGACACTTCTCATCTCCAGGCAGAGGAAGAAACATATCACCAGTAACAAACCATAGGGAAGAGAGAAAAGCAGAGGAGGGACATGAACTTTTGCAGATGCCTTCCCCTCAGATCAGGAAACACAAAGTAAGGCCACTTGGGTAAGACAGCTGCTTTGTAGCCATTTATAAATATAGATACACACATGGATATACATATAAATAGATACCAAAGGCAAGGCAGAGAGAAGTTGATCTTGCCTCTTCTTAGTTTTATTCCTTTGACTTTTCATCTTCTAACTCATTTGCATAAGTTTGGGGCTTAAAGAGCTAAGGGTACCCTAATGTCAAGTTTTCCGGATGGGTATTTTCTAAATGGACAGTGATAACGTGCATTGGAGCAATCCAAAATTAAACAGCAAGACCAAGAAATTCTAATCCTAAATGAGAGAGGCCTCTGACAAAGAGCTTAGCCTGGTTACTAAGAAGTCAAAATAAGGGAACAGAATTGGGTCTAAAGTAACTGAATATAAAGGATAACTCTGTTTCAAAGTGATTGGCACCTGGATCAAGAAATCTCCTTCTGCACAGGAAATGCCCATTCTAGCCAAGCCTGGAAAAAAAAGATATATTCCACCTTATTTGGGAAAAGCCTCTAGTGCAGTGGTTCTCAAACCTGTGGGTCCCAAACCCTTTGGGGGTCAAATGACCCTTTCATAGGGGTCGCCTAAGACCATTGGAAAAACGCATATTTCTGATGGTCTTAGGAACCAAGACAGCGCTCCTCTATCCCTCTCCAGGCAGGTCTGCCCACATGCAGATATACCCACATATGAGTATTAAGGGGCTGTGTCATTAGGAAGGTTGAGAACCACTGCTCTTGTGTTTTTTCCTCTAATATCATCATTAAGTGTCTGAGGGCTCTCTTGCCTTTTAAAAAGCTGGACTGTGGTACAGGGTCTCTGAGTTGTGAGCTCAAAGAGCAATAGTGGCAGAATCCAATACTCCTATGAGAAAGACGGAGCAGCTCAGCTAAAGATCCCAGGTTCAGCCTGGAGCTGAAACCAGATGGGAGCCTCAGATCCCAAAGCACAACTTCTGGGAGAAATGCAGAAAGCAAAGGCTACCTTAGTAGCACCTTGAGATCTTTTACAGCAAAGCTGTGGCTTTCTAACAGGTGTATGATTGTTGATTAATGACTTGAGAGAATATGAAGGCCATTTATTTAGAACTTTGTGTCCAATAGAGCCTTGCCAGCTATAACCACACAGGACAGAGGGTCTGCCCACCACAGGAGAGCAGCTGAGAGCAGCACAGAGGGCAGCAGCCCAACAACATGGACCAAAGACATTTCCCCCTTGCACTTTCGAGAGCCTGAGCACAAATATCCTCCTTGTGTGTGCTTCTCCATCAGTGTCCAGGCTTCCCACTGATGGCGAATATTGGTGACAATCTCTGTTTCAGATTTCCAGAGGAAAAGTCCTCACTTCTCTCTTTCCTGACTTCTTGGATGGCATCTGGTCCATTATCCTCATTCCCCCATCTCCTACTGTGAGGGTCTGGAAAATACTTGCAGGTTGCAGGTGGTTATGTTGAGGCACTGGGAAAGTTGAGGCCCTGGAAAAGCCTGGGTCACGTAGAGTTTGGGGCGCTCTGGACTCTCCAGGTCTCTCAAGGGCTGTGGGGAGCAGCGGTGCTTAAAGTTCTCCTGCGTGTGGAAACCACATTTTCCAGACAGTGTCTCCTTACCCTGGGGCCAGGTGAAGCCCTTATAACTGCAACTTCCCACCCCAATATTTGGCTATATCCTGCTCCTTGCATCTGGGCCCTGTTGTTTATTACCTGTAGTTTGTGAGTCTGGATGATATATAAGAGTCAGGTTTGGGGGGCAGGGAGCTGCCATCTTGAGATCTTGCTGTTAGGCTTCCCCATGGAGAGGACTCAATAAACTTTCTCTGTTTGCACCTCCAAGCCTTGAGATTCTTCTGTTCTAGAGAACGTGCTGGTGCCTTCTCAAATTGAGGTAAGTAGGTAACTGGCGACCCCTGCCATCAGAGTTGTGAGGGAAAGTGACCCTGACAGACCTGTTGTCAGGGTGAGAGGACCCTGACATCCTGCAGGAACTGCATCTTCTCAATGCTGACCTCTGATGAATAAGCTTTCCCTTTTTCTTGTCTGCAAACACGGTTCCAGGCTATTTCTCACCAGCTTTATAGCAGGGACCACAGAGTACTTTCTCTACCTCATTACAGTTCTGCTTCATGTATTGTCTTCTGCCAGTCACACACAAGTTCCCTGAGGATAGTGTGAATACCAAGATAGAATCCCAAAGACCTCAGTTCCTGTCCTAGCTCTTAATAGCTATGTGACACCAGGCAAGTCACTTAGCCTCAGTTTGCCTCAGACTTATCTGTAAAATGGAATTAATGAGAGCACCTATACCCCAGATTTGGAGAAAATGAGATGTTTGTCTGGGTCTCACAATATTTTCCCCTTAATTACATGCAAAAACAAATTTTTAACATTTAGTTTTTTAAATTTTGAGTTGCAAATTCTCTTTCCTCTCCCTCCTCCCTGAGAGAGTAAGCAGTCTAATATATGTTAATCATGGGTGACCAACTAACCTATATTTCCATATTAGTCATTTTATAGAAGAAAACTTGAACCAAAAAAAAAAAAGAAAAAGAAAAGGAAGAAGAAAATAAAGTGAAAAAATAGTGCCCGCCCTCCAACTCACTTCTTAAACAGGACTATTCACTGAATGAGTGTTGCCTCACTCAAAGCAAGAACTAGGAAAGACTTTACTTTAAAAAGGCCAAGGTAGGTCCCCACTGCATCCTCAGCCATCTCCAGTCATCCTGATCTATATCTAGCCACTGCATGCAAATGGCTCTGGAGAAGTAGCTGAGGCAGGCGTGGGGAGTTAGGTGGGGGGCAGTGAATAGAGCACCAGTCCTGGAATCTGGAGGACCTGAGTTTAAATCCGGCCTCAGACACTTAACACTTACTAGCGGTGTCACCTTGGGCAAGTCACTTAACCCCAATTGCCCTGCCCTCCCCGCTCCAAAAAGAAAAAAAAATAAGGCTTGTGACTTTGCACAGCCCTCACTCAAAACAAATTCACCTGCAAGTTATGTCATCTCCTTGATGTCATGGTCCTCTTTGAGAATGAAGGACTAATCACAAGCCAGATCTGGCAGATCTCCTTAGCCTACTGCACTTTAGGACTGCTGAACTCAAGCAGTCCACTAACTCAGCCCTCACATTAGCAGATATTATAAACATGCACCAGCATACTTGGTCAGATACCATTTTTGACAGAAGATGTGGAGGCCAAGAAACCTTGTAACATTCACACAAGTGCAGGTGGTGGAACCAGGATTCCAGGCTAGGTTTTGTGCCAAAAATCTAGTTCTTTCACATGGTACCATGCTACCTCCCACAGGCCTGGATCAAATATCCCACTAGGTCTATCCTGACTTTAGTGAAGCCTGGGGCAGGTGAAGGCCAGGTTGTTGGATTTATTCCTTCACTGGGTCCTTAGAGCCCTTGGGAAGGCCCTTCTGTCTCTAGAAAGTAGGTAGTTGAAAACACTCTTTAGAGAAATAAAGACACTTAAATAAGTGGATAAATAATCATTGTCCATGGAAAGACCATGGCAGTGGAATAAGTGATAAAAGTGACTAGTTATTCAGGGCTGTTCCAGTCAACCAAATAATTATTTCGTAAAGTTACAGAAAAAAGTAATATTAACATTCCTCTCAAGCAGATGTCAGACATGGGGCCAACAACCCTAACCCTCCTGAGTAGATAAAAATACTATTGAACATAGGTAATGTTAATACGCTGTTTTCTAAGTGAAGAGTATGATTCTTATGTAGAGTTTATTGACCCTATTTCTATTTTAGTTTGGTACCTCTGACCTAGAAGAACCAAAAGTGAGGAATATCAAGGGCAAAAATGAAAGAAAGTTGAAAGGAGGGAAGCCTTACTAATACTAGATCTCACACTATTCTGTAAAACAATAATCATCCAAATGGCATGGTATTGCTTAAAAAACAGAGTGGTCCATCAGTGGAACAGATTAAGTAGGTAACATACAGAAAGAAATAGCAGCCTAGTGTTTGATAAACACAAAGGCTTCAGGTAGTGGATAAGGACTCACTATTGGAAAAAACAATTCTGGGAAAACTGGAAAGCAGCATGGCAGAAGTTAGGTATAGACCTCTTACACAATATAAAAAGATAAATTCCAAATGTATACATGACATAGACATTATAGGCCACGTTGTATACAAATCAGAGGATAAAATATGGACATAACTTACAACTATGGATAAAGGAAGAATTCTTGACCAGACCAGAGATAGAGTAAAAAAATCAACATTTTTAATATATATAAGTTCTTTTGTTTTGCACAAACAAAAACCACACAGATAAAATTAGAACGGAAGTAGCAAGGGAAAATCTTTACATGATTTACTTTTTCTGATAAAGATCATTTCTAAGATATGTAGGGAACTGATTCAAATTTATAAAAATAAGAATCCATCTCCAATACATAAATGATCAAAGCACATATATAGGCAACATGGACAAACTTGCATGAAAAAAATGAAGAGTGAAATGACCAGAACCAAGAGATCATTGTATAAAGTGACTGCAATATTGTATGAAGAACAGCTCTGAGTGACTAAGTCATTTTGATATCATAAATATTCAAACTAACTATAAAGGATCAATGTAGATATAAAGGATGCTACCTGCATCCAAAGACAGGACTGACAAATAGAAGTACGTGTAGAATGGTTTTACATATACACACGTGTTACATATGTCTTATATGTAATATATTGCATGTGTGTTATACATGCAAATATCTGTGTGAAGGTTAGCCAACTCTAGGATGGGGGAGGGAGGAGGAGGAAATAAAAAAAAGTTCCATGATTATTATATATTTAAGATGAATAACAAGTTGTACATAATAGATTTGCAGTTTCATATGCAATCATCTTTTTTCTATTATGTTATACAAAAGGTTGTTTTATGTTTTAAATTCAAAAAAATGAAAAGAAAAAAGGGGTGGGAAAGGAAGGAGGGGAAAAGGCTAATCTATTCAGAAATGAAACAGCACTGGCAAAAATTCCATCTCTGACATAACAGTTATATAATTGAGACACATTTCTTAACCTTTCTAAACCACTGTTTCCTCATCTGTAAAATGGTCTCCCACCATATCCTGGGCCATCTCCAATCATCCTGATCTATATCTGGCCACTGGATCCAGATACTTCTGGATGAGAAACTGAGACTGGTGACTTTATACAGCCCTCCCTCACTTAAGTCCTATTCAGTTGCAAGTCATAGCATCATCTTCCTGATGTCATGGTCCTCTTCAAGACTGAAGGATAAAACACACAAAATGGAGATTTAGAAACTACTTCCTAATGGCTATCAGTGAAACCTAAGAGTAATTTTAATTTTAACTTCTTTTGGAAATTAATTTCTTTTTGGAAATTTTGGTTTGAAACATTCATATATGTGGTTATTGATAACTTGCATTTTTTCTTTTGAAAACTATTCTTCCTTTGACCACTTATCTACAGGAACCTGGATCTTGTTCATATGAATGTATATTAATACCCTATATATGTTTCAAATCAAACCTCTATCAGATATAGGACTCCCAATTTCTACAACATCACTACACATACTTCCTCCTATATTAGTTTAAGACACTGAGGGAAGAACAAGAAGTGTGGACACATGGGGAGGAATGGATGATTCTATAGCCCCTCAGACATGGATAGAGAGACATAAGAGACCAGTATTTGCTGTAAGGCTGAGGGCAGGAAGGTGCCCTGCTAAGGAAGAGGGGGCATATTAGTGCCGTTTGGCACTAACTCTATCAGGGTTATCAGTATCAAGCATTCCATGGGCTCTGGGCCTAGGGTGGGAGCAGAGAGTGCAGTGCCTCCCTTGGCACCAGCTCTGAGTTTCAGTAGCAAGTGGTATTTTAGGTATGTTCACCTGAAGATTGTATTTATGTGAGACCACAGGACCATAAATCTGGACCCTGAAAAGTCCTCAGACCTCAGAGAACATTAAGTACAACTTCCACATGTTACAGACAAGGAAACTAAAATCCATTGAGGGACTCATTCATAGTCACAGAGATAGTAAGTGGAAGAGCAATCCTTGGACCCCAGGACCAGCTGCTCTTTCCACAACTTCATGGTGCTTCCAATGAATTACAGAGGGATGAATGTGTAGGCCACATGAGGGACTGGGAGACCATGAAATAATTCAGGGAAGTAGTAATTAATAGAGGTAAAAAAATGTAATAGAAAGAATGAATCACAGAGACATTTCAAAGAATTAGTGAACAACCTTCCCTTAGAAAAATTTGTCAGTCTCCTCAAACCACTAACGCCTTCAGCACAAGAAGGGAAGTAATTGAGTGGGGGGCGAGGGGGGAGGAATCTTGATGTCAGATTTCTCTGATAAAGGTTTGGTAACCAGGATATATGAACAACGAGCATATTCTATGTGTATGTATGTATGTATGTATGTTTTATATATATATACACATACATACATATATATACACACACATATAATATACACACATATTTTTTATTTGCTATTTTTGTTCAGTCATGTTGGACTCTACATGATGCCATGAATTGGGTTTTCTCAACAAAGATGCTGCAGTGGTTTCACTTTTCTTTTTCCCTCAGTATTCCCTCCTTATCAGCCCCCCTCCCTTTTCCTCCCCTTCCCCCTTGTTCCTTCTTCCCTCCCTTCTAACCACCACCCCCCTTTTCTTATCCTTTCCCCCCTCCAGCTGCCTATAAGGTACAATAGATTTTTATATTAAATGTAGTATGCTATTTCTTCCTTGTACCAAAATTGTTAAGAACAGATCTCATGCAGTACTCCTCTCCCTACCCTCTTTCCCTCTATTATGACAGGTTTTATGTCTCTCCTTGAATAGAGTTCTATACTTAACTGATTATGTTATTCCCTCTTTATACTAGAATCACTGAGGGTGAAGCTTATATAATGTTCATCTCCCTCCCTTCTTCCCCTCTACTATAATGTTTTGTTTTTTGGGTTTTTTTGGAGGGCAGCTGGGGTTAAGCGACTTGCCCAAGGTCACACAGCTAGTTTTTGGGTTAAGTGTCTGAGGCCGCATTTGAACTCAGGTCCTTCTGACTCCAAGGCCGGTGCTCTATTGACTGCGCCACCTAGCCACCCCTATAATGTTTTTATGCCTCTTTGTGTGGCATAATTTACCCTTTTCTGCTTCATTCTTTCCTCTTCTTCCATTGCATTCCCTTTGCAGCCCTTAATAAGGTTTTAAAAAATCATTATTTTGTTTAATGTATACCCACACCCTCTATCTATATCCCTTTTAGATGATGCCATAAGTATGGAATTCTCAGGTTATCAGATTATTAACCTTATAAACAGGTTATCAGCTTCCTATATAGGAATGTAAACAGTTTGCTCTTATTAAATAACAAGTTGTGTGTGTGTGTGTGTGTGTGTGTGTGTGTGTGTGTGTTTTGAGTCTCGTAATTGGAGATTGAATTTTCCATTGAGCTCTGGCTTTTTCATCAAGAAGGTCTGGAAGTTCATTATATCATTGAATGACCCTCCTTGCGAAGATTTTGCTCAGTTTGACTGGATAGCTGATCCTTGGTTCTAACCATAGCTCTTTTGCCTTGTGAAATACTGTATTCCAGTCCCTCTGATATTTCAGTGTGGAAGCTGCCAGATTCTGTGTGATCATCACACAGAATATATAGTTCCACAATATTTGAACTGCTTTTTTTCTGGCTGCTTGCAGTATTTTCTCCTTTATCTGATAGTTCTAGAATTTGGCTATGACATTTCATGGAGTTTTAAATTTGGGATCCCTTTTAGGTGGTATCTGGTGGATTTTCTTGCTTTCTATTTTACTCTCTGGTTCTAGGATCTCAGGGCAGTTTTCCTTGATAAACTCTTGGAAGATGTTGTCCAGGCTCTTTTTTCATCATAATTTTCAGGTAGAACAATAATTCTTAGACTATCTCTTCTGGATCTGTTTTCCAGGTCTGTTATTTTTCTCTTGAGGTATTTTACCTCTTTGTCTCATTTTTCATTCTTTATGTTTTGTTTGACTGATTCTTGGTGCCTTGTAGAGTCATTAGCTTCAGTTTGGTTGATTCTAATTTTTAGTACATTATTTTCCTCAGTTTTTGAAGCTCCTTTTCCACATGTTTTTCCATTCACATATTTTTCTTTTTAAGGAGCTGTTTTCTTCATTGTAATTTTTTTCTAATTTAACAATTTTGATTTTAAAAGAATTATTAATTTCATCTTCTACCTCTCTAATTTGATTTTCAAAGTTCTTTTTGAGCTCATCTAGGAATGCTTTCTGTGCTTGAGACCAATTCATATTCCCTGTTGAGGCTTTGGCTGTGGTTGTGGAGTCAATGCTGTCAATGCTGTCAGTGCTCACAATAATAGGATTCTAGAGTCTTTGTCTTTGCTGTCTCTTTTTTTTTAACCATTTAGAGGAAAGGCTTTAGCCATGCCCTTCCTCTAGGGCTCCCAATCCTTCACCATTTAAAATTTTACTCTGGGGCAATAATTACTGTGTTTTCAGGGTTGGGGGGATTGGAGCAGCCGGGATTCATTCTGCCATTCTCGTCCCTGGAAGTTTAGATAGGTGCCTTTTAAATTTCCAGCATGTGGGTTGGAAGTCCCAGGAGTAGGTGCTGCCCCTGCCCGAGGCCCTGCCTTTGTCTTTTACTCAGCTCCTTCAGATCTCAGCCCTGTGATGATATGCCTGGGAATAGCCCTTGTGGTTAATGGATCAACTTGCTGCCACATTGACCAGGCCTGGACCATGCCTCTGCATGCTGCCCCTGGGTTGTCCAAACTCACATTTTTAAAAGAATTCAGACTTCTGTTTTTCAGCTATTACCATTTGCCTGTACATGAAAATTGCTTCCAACTCAGAAGATGAAAAAAAAATACTAAACAACCCTCTATTTTCCCCCTGCAAAAAAGAAGTAGGAGAAGTCATTCATTTTATTTATGCTACTAGAGATTATTTGTGTTTGGATATCAGCCTCTAAGCCAAGTAAAGATAATCCAATTCCAAAGAAAACTACTGGAAGCCATAAGCTGTGCAAATGTATTACAACTGATGCCTCAAAGAAAACAAGACGGTAACAACAAACACCACATGAGTCAGAATAAGGAAATGCCTGATATTTATAGCTTCCATATGACAAAACACAACTGGGCGCTGGTTTTGGCATCAAAAACCCCTAAGCCATCTCTGGATGGGTCACAGGACAATCTGATGCAACCCATGCTGGGAAGTTCTCAACCCCAAGAATGGAAAACTGAAGAAAGTAAGCCAGTTAGGACTGCACATGCCTTGGTCTTCCTTCAGTTCAGTTACTAAAAATGACATGAGATAAATGGTCTGTTGTGGTTTTACAGAAAAGCTTTTCTTTCACCTGTCTTTAGAAGAAACTACTTCTCCATGTAGGCATTGGGTCTAGGGGTGTTTCTAATGGCCACTTAGGGGAAGGGTGTTTCTCTTGGTGAAGTTGTATGAGGATAGGGCTCTACAGCCTGTAAGCTTCTGCATTGATGGTTCTTCTAAGAAGTCACTCTTGGCTTTTTGTTTAGCTTCTGATCAATCCTGTGTGGGTTTTTATTCTTCCTCTTTTTATGGGTGCTGTGCTTAGTCCCTGAAGAGATGCAGGAAGCAGCCTTCTGCAGTTTCACTGCCTGCACAGATCCACCCAGATTTTCTGTGTCCTCTTGGCTCAGTTCATTCTCCTGACTGTGACAGACTAGAGGTGCATCACTCTCTGTATCCCTGCCTGGTTCCCTTTTTTCAATGAGTTGATCCTGAGCTCCAACTGATGCCCTGACTGCTGCTGCTGAAGTAACTGAGGATTTACTAAGAGTTGCTCAGCTTCCTTAAATTTCTGGCTGCTATGATCATTTTTGCTATTGGAGGTTTTTTGATTTGTCAGACAGCGGTCCCATACTTCTGAGCCTCTTCCAGGTAGCTCCCTTCAAAAGTATAGATCTATGTCTCCAAGTTTGCCAGTGTCACCAGTAGCTCCTGCCTGCACTTTGCCAGTTCAACCAGTTCCCACTGGGTATCTGGGATCTACAGTGGTGCTGCCTTGTTGTGCATCACCGTGTTGGGATGAGGCCCTAGGAAGGAGGTAGAGTCCTAGCCAGATAGCAAGGAACCAATGGAAGGAGTGAGGGAAGCAGCCCTGCTGTGCTCCCACCCCTCCAAAAATGTCCATTTTTACCCAATCTCTGCTCTGGTCAAGAATTCTTCCTTTACTATCCAGAGGTCAGCCCATTTGCAGTGCAATGGATAAGATCAGGAGGTTCTCTGGGGAAATCAGCAATATTTGCAATCAGTGGAAAGCCTAGACACATGTAGAGAAGCACAAATGAAGAGGATATCAGTATTCAGGTTTTCAACAGTGCAGGGAAAAATGTCCTTGGTCCATGTTGTTGGGCTGCTGCCCTCTGGGCTGCTCTCAGTTGCTCTCCTGTGGTGGGCAAACTCTGGCCAGCATTACTCCTTCATTGTCCTGTGGGGTTGTAGCTGGCAAGATTCTACTGGACAGAAAGTTCTATGTAAATGACCTTCATATTCTATCAAGCCATTAATCAATAATCATACACCTGTCAGAAAACAACAGCTTTGATTTAAAAGATCTCAAGATGCTTCTAAGCTAACCTTTGCCTTTTGCATTTCTACCAGAAGTTGTGCTTTGGGATCTGAGGCTCCCATCTGCTTTCAGCTCCAGATGGAAGCTGGGATCTTCAGCTGAGCTGTTCCCTCTTTCTCAAAGAAGGAGGAGGGGATTCTGCCACTATTGCTCTTTGAGCTCACAACTCAAAGTCCCTGTACCACAGCACAGCTCTTTTAAAAGGCAAGAGAGCCCTCAGACACCTAACAATGATATTAGAGGAAAAAATACTAGAGGATTTTCCTCAATAACGTAGGATACTTCAGTTTTTCCAGCTTTGGTTAGAGTGGGCATTTCCTATCCAGAAGGGTTTTTTTTCTTTTTTGGAGATGAGAAGGGATGTCAACTGGGGTTAAGTGACTTGCCCAAGGTCACACTGCTAGTAAGGGTTAAGTGTCTGAGGCCAGATTTTAACTCAGATCCTCCTAACTTGAGGGCCAGTGTTCTATTCACTATACCACCTAGCGGCCCCCCAGAATATTTCTTGACCCAGTTGCCAAACACTTTGAAACAGAGTTATCCTTTATACATTGTTACTTTAGACTTGGTTCTGCTCTCTTATTTTAACTTCCTGGTCACCAGGTAAGGTCTTTGTCAGGGGCCTCTCTTATTTAGGATTAGAATTTCTTGGCCCTTGCAGTTTAATTTTGGATTGCTCAAGTGCCCATTATCACCATTCATTTAGAGGATACCTTTCCAAGAAACTGTCAAGGACTCTCAGCTTTAGGGCACCCTCAGCTTTTAAAGTCCCACACTGATGCAAATGAGTTAGAAGATGAAAAATTTAAGGAATATGGGTGGCTGGGTAGTGCAGTGAATAGAGCACCATCCCTGGAGTCAGGAGGACCTGAGTTCAAATCCAGCCTCAGACACTTAACCCAAAAAAAAACCTAACAGTGTGATGTTTGGCAAGTCACTTAACTCCAACTGCCCTCCAAAAAAGCAAAAAAAAAAAAAAAATCAAAGGAATAAACAAAGTCCAAGAGACAAGATCATCTTTTTCTCTCTGCCTACCCATGACACACCTCATTCTTGCCTTTGCTGCCTATTTATACCTATATCTGGGTCTCTGTCTAGCTATAAATAGCTACCAAGGAGCTGTCTTACCCAAGTGTCCTCCATTTGTGTTTCTTGATCTGAAGAGAAGCCATTTGGACAAGTACACATCCCTCCTCTTCTTTGTTCTCCTCCCTATGGTTTGGTACCAGTGGTGTGTTACTTCTTCTGCTGGCAATGCCTGGAGATGAGAAGAGAGATGTCAGAGAAGAGCCTGGTCCCATCCCGCCCATGAAGCTAGGCCACTGATGAGACTATGCAGGGCTCAGGGTCCATCTCTTCCCTCCTTCCAAAAACTAAAACCAATGCATTTCTCTGTCCAAGCCCCATTGTCCCAGCACAATCATAATCTCTCTTGTCTTGAGGTTACCTTTTATTTTGTTGAGGCAATTCCATCGTTTTTGTAGATAGACAGTATCAGTGTCACCAATCCACCAATCACAACCAGGCTGAGGAAGACAGGTAACCAATTCCATGGGTTCACATTAGACTCTGTACTCACACTCTCTAAAACAGTAAGTCAGGACAGTTCAGAATCAATCTGTCCCTGAGCAGTGGGAGAGAGACTTAGAAAGAAGAACATGTGAATTAAGGGACAGTGGGAAGGAGAAGGAAATAGGAAAGGGGGACTAGCAGAGATTCTTTTCCATATGGAAATTTTTGACATTCAGATAAACAAGGACCAGGGAAGGGGGGGGGGAGCGGGAAGTATGGAAAGAGGGTAATAAAGAACGAAAGGGGCCTATGGGTTGGAACAGAGGCCAGAGATACAGAGATGACCAGATGAGCCATGAATAAAACATGACAATAGGCAGTGTCTGGAATGTCTCTCTTCTACAGTGCTAGTCTTTACTAAGTTCCTTCCATTCTCCCCCATTTTCTTCCCAGAAAGCCTTTCTTCTCCCCCAGTGTGTGCCAATCCTCTTCCTCTACTACACCTCCTTACCCCTTATATCACATTTCCTCTCTCTCATCAGAATAGACAAACCTAGAAGAAATAGACTTTGTTCCTGCTTCAGTATTTCAGGGGCACATTTAGCCTTCAGGAACTGCACTTAGACCCAGAGAAAATCCCAGGCGGAGGGCTGAGGAAGGGCTGAGTGACTGACAAGCTCAGTAACTTTCACTGAATTCTCCACTAAAGGTATGTCTGTAGTTCAGTCAGTCCTCTTCATTCTTTGGGCTGGCTCAGGAGCGTGTGACCTTGGGACAGGCCTTCCACCCTCAGTTTTTTGTCCTCTACTTTCCCTTATGTAAGGAAAGAACAGCACTGCCCTTCCTTCCCTTTCTAAGTGGTAAAGTGGGAGGGAAGGACAGGTTTTGGAGAGGTCTGAAGGTGGGAGAGTGGAAGGAAGCTTTTAAGAGTGTACAAGTGTATAATGATAGGGTGGGGTCCAAAAGGGGGCAAGTGATTTATTTACCAGAGACTGTTAAATTGAACCTCTGAATACATATCTCTCCTGAGGCTGACATGATGTGAGCTTTATAACACCCACTGTCTTCAGAGGTCACATTCATTAACATTAGAGACTTCTCATTAGGGACAGATAGCCTCTCCTCATTTTCCTTCTGGCTTGGTCTGCTCTCCCCTGTAGAGATGGTCAGTATGTATGGATTCTTAGAATCGAAATACCACTTAATCTGCCAGGTCTCATTTCCTATTTTTGCATCTAGACAAAACAGAACATCATCTCCACAGGTACTGTTCAGAAAGGATACCCCTTTTGAGGTGCAGATGCCTGTGACAGGATGGAAACAAGACTCATAAGGTCACAGGAAAGGTGGCCCCTTAGTTACCTAAGGGAATAAAAAATGCAGAAAGGTCCTGGGGAAGGGGCTGTATGTACCACAGGCATCTCAGAAGTGTTATAAAATAAAAGTGCTTGTCTTTCTCCCCAAACCTGACCCTTTTCCAGATCTCCGTCCTTCTGTTGCAGGTCCCTCCATGAGCCCCATTCCCCAGGTCTGGAGCCTTGGATTCAGCCCTGACATTCCCTGTCCTGCTCTCATGGCCCCCTGGTCACCAAATCTTGTCTCTCTTCCCTCTTCAGCTCCTCTCCTCTATAATCCATTCCTTCTGCTCACATGGCCTCCCTTGGTCAGGCTTTCACCATCTCTCACCTGGACAGTTGTCATAGCTTCTTAATTCATCTCCCTGCTTCTATTGTCTCTTCTTTCTCCAGTCCATCCTCCTTGGAGCTGATAAAGTCATCTTCTGGAGCCCCAGTCCTGCCCATTCCCCTCTCTGGCTCACAAATACCCAGGGAGAGTTTTGGAGCTTCTGTTCCCTCCAGGATGAGAATACACACTCTCATGTTCTTTCTGACCCTTTATGCATTTCTGATTCCAGACCAACTTGACCATCAGCTTTTCCCAAAAGTCTTCATTCCATTTCCCATGTTGGTGTCTTGACCCAGGGCCCCATCTAAATGCTTATCTCCTTCAAGTCCCAGCTCACGGGGTTGGGCATCAAGGCATTTTAGAAAACAGAGTGGAATTGGAGTCAGAGCATTAGTTAGAATCAGGCCATTCTCAGTGGGATGGGAACATGAGGCCTTCTGCTGGGACCAGGTTCTAATTCTAGCTCTGTTCCTGTCTTACTCTACGACTTTGGACAAGTCACTTTCCCTTTCCAGGACTCCCCTTTCTTCTTTCCAAAATGAGTTAAATGAACTAGATGATCCCAAAGTTCCCTTCCTGGTCTAGGATTCCCAGCAAATGCCTAGGACAGGGTAGAGGAGTATTTCCTGGGCAGAGACCACTGGAAAGTTAGGAGACTTGTTTAGGGTCACATAGACAGTATAGCTCTAACTAGGTGGATAGTCAGGAAGCCCTGAGGTCAATCCAGCTTTGGCCACTTCCTGGGTGTGTGACCTGGCTAAGTCACCTAACGCACCATCAAAAATGAAGCAATATCATTACTAAACATTTATGCACCAAGCAGTACAGCATCCAGATTCCTAAAGGAGAAGTTAAGGGAGTCAGAGAAAGAGATAGCAAAACTATACTACTTGGGGACCTCAGTCTCCTCCTCTCTGAACTTGATAAATCTAACCTCAAAATAAGCAAGAAAGAAGTTAAGGAGGTAAATAGAATCTTAGAAAAGATAGATATGGTAGTCCTCTAGAGAAAATTGAATGGGGATAAAAAGGAATATACTTTCTACTCAGTGGTACATGGCACATATACAAAAATTGACCATGTACTAGGGCATAAACACCTCACAATTCAGTGCAGAAAGGCAGAAATATTAAATGCATCCTTCTTAGATCATGATGCAATAAAAATTATATGTAATAAAGGGCCTTAGAAGGATAGACTAAAAACTAATTAGAAACTAAATAACTTAATCCTAAAGAATGAGTGGGTCAAACAAGAAATTACAGAAACAATCAGTAACTTCATTCAAGAGAATGACAATAATGAGACAACATGCCAAACCTTGTGGGATACAGCAAAAGCAGTTCTTAGGGGAAGTTTTATGTCCCTGAATGCATACAAGAATAAATTAGAGAAGATGGAGAATTGGGCATACAATTGAAAAAGCTAGAAAAAGAACAAATTGAAAATCCCCAATTAAATACTAAATTAGAAATAATGAAAACCAAAGGAGAGATGAATAAAATTGAAATTAAGAAAACTATTGAATTAATAAATAAAACTAAGAGCTGGTTTTATGAAAAACCAATAAAATTGATAGACCTTTAGTCAATATGATAAAAAAAAGAAAGAAAGAAGAAAACCAAATTCTGAGTATCAAAAATGAAAAGGGTGAATCTATCTCCAATGAAGAGGAAATTAAAACAACAATTAGGAATTATCTTACCCAACTGTATGCACATAAATTTGACAATCTTAGTAAAATGGATGAATATTTACAAAAATATAAATTGCCCAGATTAACTGAAAAGGACATAAATTACTTAACTCTGTCTCAGAAAAAGAAATTAAACAATCCACCAGTGAACTCCCTAGGAAAAAATCTCCAGGGCCAGATGGATTTATTAATTAATTCTATTAAACATTTGAAGAACACTTGATTCCAATACTCTACAAACTATTTTGGAAAATTGGTGAAGGAGTCCTATGAAATTCTTTTTATGACACAAATATGGTACTGATACCTAAATCAAGAAAAGACAAAATGGAGAAAGAAAATTATAGACCAATCTCCCTCATGAATATAGATGCAAAAAATTTAAATAAAATATTAGCAAAGAGACTATAGCAACTTACTGCAAGAATAATAATTTTGATCAGGCAGGATTTATTCCAGTAATACAAGGATGGTTCAATATTAGGAAAACCATCAATACTATTGATCATATCAACAATAAAACTAGCAGAAACCATATGATTATCTCAATAGATGCAGAAAAGGCCTTTGACAAAATACAACACCCATGCCTATTAAAAACACTACAAAGTATAAATGGAGTCTACCTTAAAATAATAAGTAGCATCTATCTAAAACCATCAGCAAGTATTATATGTAATGGGGATAAGCTAGAAGCATTTCCAATAAGATCAGGGGTGAAACAAGGATGTCCACTATCACCTCTTTTATTCAATTTTGTACTAAAAATGTTAGCAGTAGCAATAAGAGAAGAAAAAGAAATTGAAGGAATCAAATTAGGCAAAGAAGAGACTAAGCTATCACTCTTTGCAGATGATATAATGGTATACTTAGAGAATCCTAGAGAATCAAGTAAAAAACTACTTGAGATAGTATTTGGCAAGGTTGCAGGATATAAAATAAACCCTCATAAATCCTCAGCATTCCTACATATCTCTAATGAAATCCAACAACAAAAGATAGAAAGAAAAAATCCATTTAAAGTTACTGTAGACATTATAAAATATCCAGGAATCTACCTGCCAAAACAAACCCAGGACTTATACAAACACAATTACAAAACACTTTTCACACAAATAAAATCAGATCTAACTAATTGGAAAAACATCAACTGCTCATGGGTGGGTCAAGTTAATATAATAAAAATGACAATCTTACCTAAATCAAATTACATATTTAGTGCCATGTCAATCAAGCTACCAGAAAATTACTTTGTAGAGCTAGAAAAAATAGTAGTGAAATTTATCTGGAAGAAGAAAAGGTCCAGGATATCAAGGCAACTAATGAAAAGAAATGCTGGGGAAGGTAGCCTAGCCATACCAGATTTTAATCTGTACTACGAAGCAGCAGTTATCAAAACTACTTGGTACCGGCTGAGGAATAGAGCAGTGGATCAATGGAATAGGTTGGGTACATGAGACTCAGCAGCCAATGACTATAGTAATCCACTGTTTGATAAACCCAAAGACCCCAGCTTGGGGGAGAAGAACACACTATTTGACAAAAACTGCTGGGAAAACTGGAACATGGTATGGCAGAAATTGGGCATAGACCAATATTTAACACCGTACACCAAAATAAAGTCAAAATGGGTGCATGATCTAGCTATAACAGTTGATACTGAAAGAGCAAGGGATAGTTAATCTGTCAGATCTATGGAGCAGGAAAGATTTCATGACAAAACAAGAGTTAGAGAGCATTACAAAATGCAAAATGGATCATTTTTATTATATTAAACTGAAAAGTTTCTGTACAAACAAAGCCAATATTACCAAGATTAAAAGGGAAGTGGAAAACTGGGAAAGAATTTTTACAACCAGTGTCTCTGATGAAGGCCTCATTTCTCTACAATACAAAGAATTGAGCCAAATTTATAAGAATACAAGCCACTCCCCAATTGATAAATGGTCAAAGGATATGAACAGGCAGTTCTCAGAAGATGAAATTAAAGACATCTATAAGCATATGAAAAGATATTCCAAATCACTAGTGATTAAAGAAATGCAAATCAAAACAACTCTGACCAAATCTCACTGGCCAGACACGCTAAGATGACAAAACAGCAAAATGATAAATGCTGGAAAGGATGTGGAAAAATTGGAAAACTTATGCATTGTTTGTGGAGCTGTGAACGGATCCAGCCATTTTAGAGAGCAATCTGGAACTGTGCCCAAAGGACTATAAAAAAGTGCATACCTTTTGACTCAGAAATACCATTGTTAGGGTTATATCCCAAAGAGGTCAGAGATGTGGGAAGAGGGCCCATATGAACAAAAATATTTATAGCAGCTCTTTTTGTGGTGGCAAAAAATTGGAAAATAAGGGATGCCCATCAATTGGGGAATGGTTGAACAAGTTATGGTACATGAATGTAATGGAATACTACTGTACTATAAGAAATGAGCGGACAGATTTCATAATAACCTGGAGAGACTTATATAAACTAATGCTGAGCAAGAAGAGCAGAACCAGGAGAAATTTGTACACAATCACAGACACAACATACATGTGATGATTAACCTCAGTAGACTGGGCTCCTATCAGCAATCCAAGGTTATAGGACAATTCCAAAAGACTCAAGATTAAAGGAGATATCCACATCCAGAGAAGGAGATGCGGAGTCTGAGTGCAGATTGAAAAAAAACTACTTTCTCTATTTCTTTTTCTTGTTTTGTTTTGTTTCCTCTTTCCCAGTGATCATTCCATCAGTTACAATCCTTCTTTACAACCAGACTAATGATTAATGGGAAGATATTTGTAGATCCTATATCTGAGTGCATGCCAACATGGGGAGGGGAGGAGAGGGAGAAGGAGAAAATCTGAAACTCAAGGGACTGTGGAACTGAATGTTGTAAACTAAAAGTAAATAAACCAAAATAAAAAATAAAATAAAAAAATAAAACTCACAGTATACAAAATTTAAAAAAAAGCTTTTGACAAAATACAACATCCATTCCTATTAAAAACACTAGAAAGTATAGGAATAAATGAAGTTTTCCTTAGAATAATAGGTAACATCTATTTAAAGCCATCAGCAAGTATTATATGTAATGGGGATAAACTAGGAGCATTTCCAATAAGATCAGAGGTGAAACAAGGATGTCCACTATCACCTCTCCTATTCAATCTGGTACTAGAAATGTTGACAGTAGCAATTAGAGAAGAAAAAGAAAACAAAGGCATCAAATTAGGCAAAGAAGAGGTTAAGCTATCGCTCTGCAGATGATATGATGATATGCTTAGAGAATCCTAGAGAATCAAGTAAAAAAACTTTTGGGGCAATAAATAAATTTGGCAAAATTGAAAGATATAAAATAAACCCACATAAATACTCAGCATTCCTATATATTTCTAACAAAATCCAACAGCAAGAGATAGAAAGAGAAATTCCATTTAAAGTTACTGTAGACATTATAAAATATCTGGGAATATACTTGCCAAAACAAACCCAGGACCTATATGAAGACAACTACAAAACACTATTCACATCAAGTCAGATCTAACTAATGGAAAAACGTCAATTGCTCATGGCTGGGTATAAGCTAATAAAAATGACAATTTTACCTAAATTAAATTACATATTTAGTGCCATACCAATCAATCTAACAAAAAATTACTTTTTAGAGCTAGAAAAAATAGTAACAGAATTCATTTGGAAGAACAAAAGGTCCAGGAGCTAATGAAAAGAAATTCTAGGGAAAGTGGCCTAGCCTTGCCAGATTTTAATCGGTATTATAAAGCAGCAGTCATCAAAATTACTTGTTACTGGCTGAGGAATAGAATTGTGGATCAATGGAATAGATTGATTACTGTAACACCATGCACAAGCAGATTCCCAAGAATGCTACTCTGAACAGCTATTAAGATTCAGATTACACAGTAATAGTGAACATACTCTGTTTAGTCCATTACAAATCAAGGCAAACATTCACAATATAATATTCACAACATTACATCTTATCACAGAAGGTCACAATATAGTGTTCATAACAGCTTAACATTAGAATGGCCACAGAGTTGTCACTACAGTGGCCACAATATTTAGAACAAGGAACAGAAGAATAATCATCTGGTTTTCCTAAGGGGAAAACTCTTCTTACTTACTCATTCATTCAATCAATTCACAATATATCAGTCTTCCACTCATGGGGCAACCATTAACTTAATCAGTCATTCATCTAGCAGTTAATCACTAAGCTAGATTCCCAATTACTAAATATCATTAGTCACTAATACAGTCATTAGAAAACCACACAAACTCTTCGCCCCTTGGTATCCAGCAAACCTCAATTTCCTCCAAGGGGAGGCCTTTTCTTCATCTTGACTCTGGGTGATCTCTCTGATTCCCTGGATCCCCTTCCATGGTTCCAGCTCCCTCCTGAATCTGCCAAACAGTCACCTGCATTTAGAAGCAGACAGCTGCCAGGTTCTCGCCTGGTCCTCAAAAGTAGACAGCTTCCAGGTCCTTGTCCAGTCCTCAGGGCAATCCTGGCACACACTGAAGTTCACAGGGTCCAGCACATCTCAAACCCTTCACCACTTCTCTTGCCTGGAACTCAAGGATCAGCCAAGCTATGAACAAAGTGTTTTCCCAGTCATGCTTCTTCAGTCCTCCAGCAGTTCAACTGGCCCTAGGATCCAGAAGGAATGTTGACTTTCTAGGTGGCCTTCACCAGATTCTGGTCTCAGGAAAATTCCAATTCAGTTCTCAGTCAGCTTCTAGATGCTGGGAGAGGAACTCTCTCTCCTTCTCTCTCTCTCTCTCTCTCAGCTGGCTTCAGTCTCCATGAATCTTTCTTTATGAGGAGCAACATTCCAATTCTGTCTCTCTGTCTCTAGAATTCTTTTTTATATACAGCACTGGCCTCCTGTCTCAGCCAATAGCCTTCTTCCACAACAACAGAGGAGTTCACACCTTCTCAACAGTGGACAGGGCTCACATCTTCCATACTTAGCCCTAAGTTACAAAGTGCTACTTAACCCTAAGTTACTAAGAGCTAAGTATCTGCTAAACTTGATTGCTATTACAGGTACACCAACTCAGCATTCAATGACTACAGTAATCTACTGTTTGATAAATCCAAAGACCCCAGTTTTTATGATAACTCACTATTTGACAAAATCTGCTGAGAAAACTGGAATATAGTATGGCAGAAACTGAGCATAGACCATTATCTAACTCCATTTACCAAAACAAAGTTGAAATGTGTGCACAATCTAGGTATAAGGGCTGATATTGTAAGCAATCTGGGAAAGCAAGGAATAGTTTACCTGTCAGATTTATGGAGAAGGGAAGACTTTATGACCAAACAAGAGTTAGAGAGCATTATAAATGCAAAATGGATAATCTTGATTACATTAAATTGAAAAGTTTCAGTACAAACAAGGCCAATGTAATCAAGATTAAAATGGAAGCAGGAAATTGGGAAAGAATTTTTACCACCAGTATCTCTGATAAAGGCCTCATTTCTAAAATATAGAGTGAATTGAGTCAAATCTCTAAGAGTAAAAGTCATTCCCCAATTGATAAATGGTCAAAGGATATAAACAGGCCATTTTCAGAGGTAGTGTTGTGCAGAGAATAAGAGCGAGCCAAGACCTGGATTCAAGATAAATTTAGGTGTGGATTTATTAATTAAGCACGCCACTACCCAAGTGTATTTACTCAAATGAGTAGTGTTTTTGGGGATTTACAGACCTGATTATATAAGCCAAAACCACAAAAACCACAATCAGGGAAGGGAGTTAGCAGAAGCATGACGTACAGAAGCAAAAACCAGCCATTGGTCAGATCTATAGCTCAGAGCTAATTTGCGAATATGGTGCAAGGGTACAAAGGTGCAAACTTCCTGTGTCATGGAGGTCCCTCCTAGAACAGGGTGGAGGGCACCAAACTGGAAGGCCATAGTCAGTGCTTTCCAGAGCAGGGTGGAGGGTCATGGGGGTAAAGGGGACTGGAATTCCCCAGAACAGGCTAGGGTCATGTTCTGGGTGAATAGGGTGTGGGGCCCTGCTTGGTCAGTGGGACAGGACAGGGTGGTTTCTATATAAGATCCTTACACCATATTGAACCTTATACACTACAATAATTCAAAGAGAATATATAAAATGCTGATTAAGGAAGAAAGGGGCAGGGGACTACTCCTTGAGCAACTTTGCCCAGACTTGAGCAATGATGCCCAGACATGCCTTAAGCAGTTTCAAGCTATGACAGGATATAGAATAGGGACAAAGACAGAAATATAAAGGGAGCTTAATGGTAGGTCACAAGTCAGGTGACCTGGGATTGTGGTCTCTGTATTACAGGAGAAATTAAAGATATCTATAAGCATATGAAAAATGCTCTAAATCACTATTGATTCAAGAAATGCAAATCAAAACAACTCTGAGGTACCACATCTCACCAGTCAGATTGGCAAAGAGTACAAAACAGGAAAATGACAAATGCTGGAAAGGATGTGGAAAAATTGGAACATTTATGCATTGTTGGTGGAGTTGTGAACTGATTCAACCATTCTGGAGAGCAATCTGGAACTATGCCCAAAGGGCTATACATAATTACATACCTTTTGACCCAGCAAAACCACTTCTAGGGTTGTATCCCAAAGAGATCAGAGAAGTGGGAGGAAGACCTGTATGTATAAAAATATTTATTGCAGCTCTTTCTGTGGTGGCAAAAAACTGGAAATTAAGGAGATGTCCATCAATTGGGGAATGGCTAAACAAGTTGTGGTATATGAATGTAATGGAATACTATTGTGCTGTAAGAAATGAGGAGCAAATAGACTTCATACTTACCTAGAGAGACTTATACAAACTGATGCTGAAAAGAGCAGAACCAGGAGAAATTTGTACATAATTACAGACACAACATATGTGTGATGACCAACTTTGATAGACTG
The DNA here is from genome assembly GCA_028646575.1 of Pseudocheirus occidentalis. Classification (NCBI taxonomy): domain Eukaryota; kingdom Metazoa; phylum Chordata; class Mammalia; order Diprotodontia; family Pseudocheiridae; genus Pseudocheirus; species Pseudocheirus occidentalis. Next base: position 131,317,911 of record CM053593.1, read on the forward strand.
GACTCTTCTCAGCAACACAAGGTTATAAGACAACTCTAAAAGACTCAGGATGGAAGGAGATGTCTATATTCAGAAAAAGACCTAGAAAGAACAGAGTTTAAATGCAGACTGAAGCAAACTATCTGCTCTCTTTCTTTTTCTTGTTTGGTTTTGTTTCCTCTTTCCTATTGTTCATTCCATCAGTTACAACCCTTCCTTACAAACTGACTAATGTCTGATGTGAAAGTATTTGCAGATCCTATACTTGATTGCATGCTGCCATGGTGGGGGGGAGGGGAGAAAATTTGAAACTCAAGGGATTCTGGAACTGAATCTTGTAAACTAAAAGTAAACAAATCAATAAAAAAAAACCATAAGCTTTCGTTATTTTGTCTAAAAATTTAATTTTGCAGGCTTCAAAAACTGGACATTTTATATATACATATATGTATGTATGTATATATATATAATATATATTCAGTTTTCTGAACAAACAAAAACCACACACATAAAATTAGAAGGGAAACAGATAGCTAGGAAAAAGTTTTATATCATGTTCTCTCCCTGATAAAGATTGTTTCTAACATCCATGGGGAACTGATTTAAATTCATATAAATAAACAAACAAACAAACAAATAAATAAATGAATAGATAGATAGATGATAAATAAATAAATGAATGAATAAACAAATAAATAAATAAATAATTGAGAATAAGAACCTACCTCCAAAAAAAGAAGAAAAAGAACAACGTAAAAGTACACTGTAGAGTAGGAATGAAATTTACAAGGAAGTGGACTGTTCTCAGGACAATGTGTATTATTTATCATAGAGGCTTTTCTGAAATGAAAATTTATTGTCACATATTTTGAATCCTCTCTTACATTCTGCTATGCATGACATGTTTTTTTTCCTTTCTAACTTTGCATTTAAACTCCAATGTTTAAGTTTATGATATTTTTAGGCACTATTTTTTTTATTAAATTTTTTATTTTTAGTTTTCAATATTCACTTCCATAAGTTTTAAATTTTCTCCCCTTCATCTCCAAGATAGCTTGCAATCTGATATGGACTCTATACATACATTCCTATTAAACACATTTTCACTTTAGTCATGTTTCATAGAAGAACGAAGGGGGGAAACCATGAGAAAGAAAATAAAACAAAACAAAACAAAACAAAAAAAGAAAATAGTCTGCTTCGTTCTGCATTCCAACTCCATATTTCTTTCCCTGGATATAACTGGCTTATGATATGTTTTTGTTTCTTTTCTCCACTCTGTGTGTTCTGGCCTCTGAGTCTAAAATGAAATTTTTTTGAAGGTAAAATAAAAACATATACAATAAAACTATTTTTATTAATTTGTTTTTAGTTTTCAACATTCATTTCCACAAGATTTTGAGTTACAAATTTTCTCCCCATCTTTCCCCTACCCCCCACCCCAAAATAGTGAGCCTACTGAATACCCTTTCCCCTAATCCGTTCTCTCTTATATCCTCCTCCATTATCCCTCTAAGTTTCTAATAGGCAAGATGGATTTCTATACCCCAGAGCCTGTATATCTTATTTCCCATCTGCAGGTAAAAAAAAATTTTTTTAACATTTATTTTTAAAACTTTGACCTCCAGATTCTTTCCCTTCTTCTCTCCTCACCCACCCCCACTGGGAAGATAAACAATTCAATATAGGTTGTACATGTGTAGTTACGCAAAACATTTCCATAGTAGATATGTTGTGAAAGACTATATTTCCCTCCATCCTATCCTGCCCCTCACATTCTATTTTCTACTTTGATTCTCTTGCTTTTCAAAAGTATGTGCTTCTAACTACCCTTTCCCTCAATCTGCCCTCCCTTCTATTATCCTCCCTCTTATTCCCTTCCCCCCTACTTTCCCATAAGGTAAGATGCCCAATTGAGTGTGTATGTTATGCCCTCTTTAAGCTAAATTCAATGAGAGTAAGGTTGACCCATTTCCTTTCACCTTCCTGTTCTTCCCCTCCATTGTAACAGTTTTTTCTTGCCTCTTTTATATGAGATAATTTACCCTATTCTATCTATCACTCCCTATCTCCTTCTCTCATTGTATTCCTCTGTCACCTCTTAATTTTATTTTTTAGATATCATCCCTTCCTATTCAACTGATCATGTGCCCTCTGTCTACGTATACATATACACACACATATATATATACACTCACATACATTCACCCTTCTATATAAATATATATATATATATTTATGAATGTATACCTATATATACATATATATTCCCTTCAACTATCCTCACACTGAGAAGTCTCATGAGTTACAATTATTTTTTTTCTATGCAGGAATGTAAATAGTTCAACTTTAATAAGTTCCTCATGATTTCTTTTTCCTGTTTACCTTCTCATGATACTCTTGCTTCTTGTATTTGAAAGTCAAAATATTCTATTATGCTCTGGTTTTTTCATCAAAAATACTTGAAAGTCTTGGGGCGGCTAGGTGGTGCAGTGAATAGAGCATGGGCCCTGGAGTCAGGAGGACCTGAGTTCAAATCCAGCCTCAGACACTTAACACACACAAAAAAAAACTAGCCGTGTGACCTTGGGCAAGTCACTTAACCCCAACTGCCCTCCAAAACCAAAAAAAAAAACCAAAACATAAAAATAAAATAAAATAAACTATTTTACATTTAATTGTGGAAATATATGATATTAAATTTAGAGGGGAAAAAAAGCGACTTGTCTAAAATTGCAGATTTAAGGTAGTAATAGAATTGGAATGAGAATCTGAGTTTCTCAAGCCCCAGATCAATGATGCTCTTCTCTATCTGAGAAAACTACCTGACTCCATGAAACCAAAGTCTCATGCTTTCACTCCAATTTCAGGTCACTTTCTTTTTTTTTTTTTTTTTTTTTTTTTTGGTTTTTGGTTTGTTTTTTTTTTCAGGTCACTTTCTAATATAACATAATGCTCACCCTATGACCTGAGATTGGAAGGAAGGTAAGGATTCAGAAAGAAGCAGCTGAGGAGGGTGTGTGTTCCAGCCACACAAACCAAATGTGAAGACATGAAAATGGGAAATGAAGTGCAAAGTTTGGGGGGTGGGGTAACTAAAAATCAAGTTTGACTGCAATGAACAATACACAAAAAGGAAGAACGTAAGGAAGCCGGTAAAGAAGCAGACTGTGGAGGCTCAGGAGTTTGTATATTCATCCTAAAGGTAACAACCCTCAACCCCATGAAGGCTTTTGAGCAAGGAAGAGTAATGGTCAGGGTTCTACCTTGCTTTGGCAACTGGAGAATGAATTGTAAAGGGAGAAAGAATGGGCCCCGGGAGATGAATTCAGGAGCTATTATAAAATTCAAGCAAGAGATGGTAAGGATCTGACCTAGGGTAATGGCCCTGTGATTAAAAAGAATGGGCTACATATGACAAGTGCTATAAAGATAGAGAGATAATATTTGGCATCCAATTGAATATGGAGAGCAGGGGAGAAAATTCAAAGCTGAACTCAAGGGTACAGATGCAGGCAATTAGGAGCATGATGGGACTCATGACTGAAGACTGGAGAAGGTTTAGAGGGGAAGTCAAGGAGTTCCACTTTACACATGACTGAGATGCCTTTGGGCTATGCAGCTGGACTTCTTAAGGTCCCTTCTGCATTTGTGATTCCCTGATCTGTCCCAGGTAAATGAGGGGGTCACTTTTCCTATACTCTGATGAGTCTTATTTCCATCCTGTCACAGATAACTACATCTCAGCAGAGAAGGAATCCTTTCTTCAAAAGACCCAAGGAGAGTCTGCCATGTTCCATGTAGAGCAAGATTTTGGAAGTAAAACTTGAGTGATTGAATGGAATTTTCTGACTGAGAATCTACAACTACTTACAATCTAACCATGGGAAAGCATGCCGACCTGGATCAATACAGAGGAGAAATACAAAAGAAGGCCGTCTTTAGAGGGTGTGAAAACTCTGAATTTGACTTCTGAAGACACTGGATGCTATGAAGCTCATATCAAGTCAGTCTCAGGAAAGATAATCATCCAGAAATTCATACTGACTGTCTGGTAGGTAACCTTGTCCCCCCAGTTGTAACCCAACCTATCCTACACCCAGCTATTAACAACTTCCTTCTATTCTGTCATATTCAGAGCTTTCCAAAACCTGTCTCCTTTCAATCTTTGCCCTTCGAAAAGGAACAGAGAGACAGAGCTGCTGTACATTGCAATAAGATGAAGAGTAGAAAACTGAATGTGGAGGGATTTTCTCAAGTTCACCCACTTAAGGGGGGGGGAACAGCTCTTCCCCTCTATCTCTTGGTTTGGTTCTCATGTCAGAGTTCAATATTGGAATGAATGGGACTGACGGGACTGAATGAAAGGCAGCTTGACCTTCCCTAGAAAGAAGTCAAATTCACTGAGCTAATCAGTCACCTAATCCTACCCCAGTCCTGTGGGCAAATTTCCCTATCTTATGGACTCCAGAACGAAAAGAAAGGACCCTGTCCTTGTCTACTGAGATCTCTGATTCTGACAGACTAAAGAAGAGATGGGGGTGAGGGGAAAGTGTGCATTAAAGGAAGGACAGTGGAGGACCTGAGGGAGAAAGGAGGCTTCCTGGAAGAAATTGAGGGAGAAATACAGATGCAAAATAACCATTAGGGGACATTGTAGATCCTGCCTATTCTGACATTTAATTCATAGCTTATCTGCTCCTCACCTCTTTTTCTCTGCCCTCTCTTTAATCCACCTAGCCCCTTTTCCTTCTTTGCCCCCTTTCTCTCCCTGTTCTTTACTTTCCAATGTCCTGGATATTCTACTAAGATTATAATCTCTGCCAGCCCCTTCCTTGTTCCCTGCTGTAGCACCAATGCAACATTTACAGCACCCATGATCACGATAGAGATGTAATGACAGTTACACAACATTTGCTCGCAAAATATGCCAAACTCTCCAGATAAAGGATACAGCTGAAGGATTTATTCAGACACCAGAAAACCAAATTCCCAAACCAGTAAGCTGATGTACCAACGACATTCAGAAGCCATAATAACACTGAGAGCCATGCCATCCTTCAGCCTTCCCACAAACCAATATGAGATCAATATTTACTCACAAAACTCTCTTTCTCCTTGCCTAAGCTCCTCTGTCTCCAAATGCCCCCACCTGTCTCCAGTTGTGTGGTTAGCTCTCTACCAGCTTCTCTGTGGATTCGGCTTCTCCTCAGCAAACTCCTCCTACCACAGTCTCCACATGACTACATTCAGCCTATCAGGGGACAAAGATTATCTTCACTGCAGGGAAGCTTCTGGTGAGCTCCAAGGGGCAGGGGAGGTCTTCAAACTATGGCCCCCACCCCCATCCCATTAAGGGGCAGGGAAGATCTTCACATTCCCATTCCCATTACACCTGCTAGTTCCCACCCCACATGTTTCCTTCACCCTCCCTCCACCCCACCCCAGTTCTCATTCCCCCTTCCTCGTGACAGATCAGTCCCAGTTGACTCTAACTTATTGTTCTTTGTACTGTGACTACAGGAGAGAAAAAGAAAACGTGTAGTCAGTGGCTCCTGCTTGGCAGTCTGATCCCAATGGCAAAGCTTCTGTGGTAATGTCTGGAAATTTCCACATAACCTAGAGAAAGACAGAAGGTGGCTGTCCTGAGACACCAGTGAAAGTTCTCATCCCTACTCATTCTCAAAAGAAACATACAAATACAATACCACGGAGATGACAGAAGCCTAAAAGAGAGTAAACAACTTGTCCAAATCACAAACCTGAACAAGAAATATAACCCCTGGAGAAGATCAGTCAGTCTCTGAAGAATGTGGCCCCACAATGAGATTGCCCCTAACCTTCAGAAAACATGATCCTTAATCTTGGGCCTTAATCTCCTCCAACCAGGAACGGGAAGAGGGTAAACAGAATACAGTCTGGGCAAGTTCAGAATTTAGGGTGACCCAGATCATGAAGGAGAAAACCAACCAGAGTAGTCTGTGTGGAGATGGATTCCCTAGTCCAGATTACTGGAGGCAGCTGAGTCTCATGATCAAGCTAAGTTATCAGCAGGAATAGCTGAAGACTTCTAGTTTACCTCATTAAATGTCTACCAATCAGGGTTGATTTCTTCTCAGTGGTGTTTAATTTTCATCTCAGGCCCATGAATAAGTTGCATGCAAGAAGGTAATGACCTCTTAGGTGCCATACTACCTGTGACCCATGAGGACAACTAGTGATTGTCAGAAGTGTCATCAGCTTTGCTATGGCCCTAATGTTCCTGATGCTACTCCTGTTGATTGTCACTGTTTTATATAAAAATATGTTTTTTCAAGGTTCTTCCTTGAACCTTGCCATCACCCCTATAATATGGACTATACTCCTTCAGAAGACTATTACATTGCTTGTTATCTTTTTTTGTTTCTTTTTTTCTTTTTCATTTTCATTTTATTTGCACTACCTTTCTCCTCCAGTGCTATTTATGATTCCTATATTCCTCAGGTCAGGGTAATTTTTCATTTTTGTCATTTTTCAGTCGTGTCAGTCATATCCAACCCTTCATGACCCCATTTAGGGTTTTCTTGGTGCAGATACTAGAGTAGTTTACCATTTCCTTCTCTAGCTCATTTTACAGATGAGGAAAAAGAGGTAAATAGGATTAAGTCACTTGCCCAGGGTCACAGAGCTAAGAATCAGGTTGGATTTGGACTCATGAAGATGAAACTACCTGACTATAGGCCTGACGCTCTATCCACTGTGTCACATAACAGACCTAATTCCATTTAAAGCGTGGAAAGTCCCCTAGAAAACATTTTAGGCCTTTGCCACTGAAGGACTGACCCTTTCTTATTTCCCTCTACATTTTCATCAGCAAAATACCAGCCTTGCCTGAGGCAAGTGAAAACTGCATATCTAACCTCAGCCACCAGGTGTCACCAGTGTTCTGCACCTTGAGATACCATCTCACAGGCAAGCTTCATGACTACAGCAGCCTTTATTCAAAACCACAGCCCACAAACTTATGACCTTTTAAAAATTTTGATCAGACAGATGACATAAGAGTTCAAAGCAGACACATTTAGTGAAAAAACACACTGAGAAAAATAGCAATAAATAGCCTCCCTCTCCCACCCATAGACCTGGGGCATCCTAACAGTTATACAAACTATCAATACAAAGATATGTATCCACTGGGGAATGAATGGAGAATGAGTGGATATGTATCTACTTCATGGCTGGGAAACATCTAGGGATCATATGGTGCCAGACTACACCTGTAGAGGATTAATTTATACCTTAAGCACTACAGAGGTGTCAATGTCTTCTGGTGATATCACTGCATTCAGCCCACTGGGTGTAGCCCCTCCCACCTCTGGTCTGGTGCTGTACATAACCTCTGCCCAGGGTGTTGTCACTGCTAGAGAGGTGAGCCTGTCCTCAAGGACTCTCTGCTGAGCACTGTTTCCTGCTAATCTCATATACTGTTGCTTGGGGATGTCCTGGTCATTGCCAGGCATGGTTCCATTGGGCATGAGATTATGGAGCTTTCTTTTCCTCACCCTTTCTAGCTTCAGCTAGTGTCCTTAGCTGAAGTGTTATCAGACAAACAAATAGAGAAGGGGGAGAGAGAGCAGGCTCTGCTTTATCATTATTATTTGTTTAAAGCCCAGAGACCTAAATCACATCTCTTTTAGAAAGACAAGGTCCTCAGTCATGAAACTGGAGAAAAACTCGAGGCTACTCTTTCTGTGCATAGAAAAGTCTGTTAATCAGAGACTTTCCTTACACTTTCTAGCTTCAGGTAGTATCCTTAAGTGTTATCAGACAGACAGGCACACAGAGAGAGAGGTGGCTAGGTGACTAGGTGGTACAGGCACTTGACACACTTTCTAGCAAAAGCAAAAATAAGAATAAATAAAATCATTATTTAAAAAGAAAGAAAGAGAAGAGAGAAAAAAATGTTCCTCTGCAAGAAAACCTTCATCATAGGACTGGGCTCCAGAGCAGCCAGATACCTACTACCTATAGACTCTAAATTTTTTTTTGGAGGGGAGAAGGCAAGGCAATTGGGGTTGAGTGACTTGCCCAAGGTCACACAGCTAGTAAGTGTGTCAAGTGTTTGAGACCAGATTTGAACTCAGGTCCTCTTGACTCTAGGGCCCATGCTCTATTCATTGTGCCACCTAGCAGCCCCTGATTTTTTAAATCTTCGTTTCCTCCTCACCAAAAGTCATGTTAAAGTCTTTGTCATTCCCTGTTTAAAGCCAAATTGTGAAACTATACCAAGTCAAGATCTGAAGGAAGATGGTGGGGTAGGAGGAGGCAGCATAGCACATCTCTCTCCACAAGTATTCCAACAAGGATCTAATAAGAATGCTAGACTGAATGGGAAATCAAAGGGGAAGCCATGGGGGAAAGGAGGAGTGATCTTACCAGCACAAAATCACAAATTCAACAGACAAATGGCCAGGGTGGGAACTGTGGAATCATAGACTCTGTGCTCAGAACTCAGAGGTAGGCCATAGTTGACTATAGATTCAGCCCTGGACTAAGATCCACAAGTTGAGGTCTCCTAGATGGGCCAGGAAATTCTACTCAGAACCTAGAACTAGGAGCTAGGTCAGAAATATGGGGACACTTGGACCTGATCACAGACTGAGACTTGACCAGTAGCGCAGGGGTTTCCCAGAGAGGGTTTAAACTTCTAGTCAGTGTTCAGAGCTCCAAGTAAGGCCACCAGCATAAGGTCCTCCAGCATTTATCATATACTGAGTACCCTGACCAGATAACATTCTAAGGGAATATCCACAGATTCCATTCCAACGATTCTCAGCCAGATTGACAATGTAGGGTTGCCCAGAACAGATCACAGGAAGAATAAGTAAACAAAAAAGAGATACACACTGATGCCCAAGACAAACACCTGGAGGAGAAGAATATTTCCAAAACACTTAAAAACAAAGCCCCAAAGGAAAACACAGCTTTACCACAAAAGCAATTAGAATTTCTAAAACGAAGGTGGAAGGCTTCTTTAAAAGAGTTTTTTAAAATTGTATTATAAATGAAATAAGAGTCATAGAAGAAATAACTGAAAAAGAAAGGAGAGCTATAAAAGAGACTTGAAAAGAGAAGCAATACTTTGACATAGAGGTACAAAAATCTTACTTAAGTAACAGACACCCTCAAAATTAGAATAGACCAAATAGACATTAATGACACAATGAGACAACAAGAAATATTAAAATAAAATCAAGATTTTTTAAATAGAAAATAAAAGGTATTTCACACTAAAGGCAACTGATCTGAAAACTATAACAAGAGGATATGATTTTAAAATCATTAAACTACCCAAAAAGCACAAACAAAAACTCTGTGACTCATATCTTTAAAAATCATGGGGGAGAAAACTGTCCAAATTTCTTACAACCAGAGAGCAAGGTTAAAATAGAAAGATTCCACTGGTCATCTCTGGGGGGGGAAAAATCCTAATGTGAATACCACCAGCAATGTCATAGGCAAAATGCAGAGCTTCTAGGTAAAAGAAAAATTACTGGAAGCAAGAAGAAAAAATTAATTCAGATGAATAAACAAATGAATGAATTAATATAAACAACAAATGAATAAATAAATAAAAAGATTGAATTTAGGCCCCAAAGAACCATAGTCAAGATTATACAAGATTTAGCAGCTACCACTAAAAAAAGCAGAGAACATGGAATACAATATTTAAAAGGCAAAATATATAGGCTTACAACTAAGAATTACTTATCCAGAAAAATCTGGGCATAATCCAACAGGAGAAGAACATTCCAAGAATTTCTAATAATGTTTTAAAAACCTAGAACTACATAGAAATATTGTGATACAAATAGGGGAATAAAGAAAAGCATAAAGAGGTAGAACACTATAAAGGTGAAGTATTTGCATTTTAATTAAGGAGAGGATGAAACAAGGGTTCCCCAAGAACCATAATGTCATCAGTTGTCATAAAAGAAGTCTAATAAAATGAAGGCTCCTGGCATGAGTAGACATACTGTTGATCTCAATGTCTATATTTTTTGTGTGTGTGGTGCTGAAGTCCTCAGGAAGAGCCTTCTTTAGATTTTTTTCACGAGAGATGACCATTGGAATCTTTCTATTTTCACCTTGCTCTCTGGTTGTAAGAAATCTGGGCAGTTTTCTCTCCCATGATTTTTACAGATATGACTCAAAGAGTAATTTATTCTGGGGCACAGGGATAGCATAGAAGAGTGGCCTGGTGATTCACAGTGCTGGTATCTTGGCAGCAGGCAGAAGGAGGAAGCTTGGAGGTAGGAAATGACTGCACTGAGTAGTGATAGGACAGCTTGTCTGGGCCCTATCTTCTGAGAGTGATAGTTATACACAATTCACCTTTTACTTGAGAGTTCAGGCAGCATGTGTGTAGGGTTAGCAGGGGAATCTTTCAGGTCACACTCACCTCAATATTATTAGTCTCTGGGAAGAGTGGACTCAGAATCAGGAAAATTTCTAAACAGCATTGGTCCCACCATGTTCACATCCAAATTCATCTAATGCTGGCTGGGTCACAAAGATCCTGAAGGTTTCTCCTTATTACCAGTTGCAAGACTAGCATTGACTCAACTCCCAAACTCCCAAATGGCTCACTATCATTATGTGTTGAAACTCACACAGTTGTCACCTCTAAGCCCTTCATCTACAAGGAAAGAACAAATACTAAGGCAAGCAAAGAACTGGGGCCTCTTTTCTCAAGGCCGTCTCTGGGCCTCATAAGGGGAAAAGCTAGAGGCCTCTCCCTTTACACCATTGTCTTTCACCAGATGTCATCAGTGAAGGGGTCAAACCAAGAGAAAGCTTCAACCAAGAGAAACAAAAGGAGGCCAACCACAGCCAACCAAAGGACCTCATGGTTAGTTGACCAGAACCAGTTAAGGGTATTTACAAATGCTCCAAAATCTCTCCAATGTACTTCTATTATGTTCCATTTTGACACTTCCAGAAGAAGGCTCCCTAGCCTCTTTCCTGTGAGGAATTCCATCAAGAGCATTCAGCACACTTTTAGCAACTGGGATCATTGAAGAGTCCCTCATTATAGACTGATAATTCCATGTTGTCTCTTCTATTAGAAGATGAGCTCTTCTCGGCCAAGGACCATCTCTTTGCCTTTCTCTGTATCACCAGTGCTCAGCACGGACCTGGCAAGTAGCAAGCACTTCATAAAAGCTTGTGGACAGACTGACTGACAAGAGGAATTTCAGTTGCAGGATGAGGTCAGAAGTCAGATCCCAGAGCACTGAGAGGAGAATGAGAAAAGTGGAGGTAGTGAGCAGAGAGTGCTTTGTTCTAGGAGTTTCACCAAGAAATGGAGGGAACATATCAGAAAATAACATTTAGAGTATCTATGTCAGAATCAATAGAGAAGGTTTGTCTCTTTGTTTCTTTTTAATATGTAGGAGACTTGACTCTGTTCTTTTGTAGCAGAGAAGGCACCAATAGAGAGGGAAAGACTAAAGATTAGAGAGAGTGGGAATAATGGTAAAGATGAAGGCAAGAAGGGGGAATGGAAGCTTCATGTAGAGGGACTGACCTTTGCCAGGAGAAAAGACAACACTTTATCAAAAGCTCCAGTGAAGTATAAAATAGCAGGTGACATCAGAGTGACATGAGATGAGGAGAGGGGGAGAAGAAGGCACTCTTTGGTAAAAAATCTCAATTTTTTCAATGTCCTCAGCATAGTCTTCAGCTGGAAGGGCAGGGGTTGGCAGTCCCTTGGGAGACTTGAGGAGAGAAGAGAAGGCCTGAAACAGCCACCATGGTGGGGGGCAGGGGGCAGATAAGAAGAACTGATGAGGGAGGAGTAAAGTATTGCCTTGCTGCACTATTAAATTTGTAATAGTCCCAGTGAGCTTGGCTTTGTGAGTCCCTCCAGCTCCACTCAGCAGCACATGAGGAGGAATGAAGGAGACAAGACAAATGCTGGGAGTAATCCAGGATTAGGATTTGGCCAAGTGTGATGGTAGCTAGGAAGAAGGAAGAAGGGATTTAGGAAATGAGGTGATGGGGTACTTGTTCTTGGACCCCAGTTTCACAATCACATTTTTCCCTAGCCTCAAAACACTGAAAGGTTCCTCACCAGGCTAAGGACATTATGCCTAGCAATAGTTCATGAGTGGGCCTCAGGAGGACAAACTACCTTGCCCCATCACTAGAACAAGCTGACCTCTGAAGAAATTCTCTTGTAAAAACAAAAAAAAAATCCAGAGGCCAAGCTACAGTTATCAGCTCTCAAAACTATCTTGCTACAGACCTAATAGACCAAAAACACACCCCCTAGACACCCCTTCCCCTGGTTTCCCTTAGTGAATGACTCCTGTAACAAAGGTTTTAAATGATCAACTAATTAGCATATTTGCCAGATAATCCGCCACTTTTGCTATATAAGCTTTAGCTTCATTCCTGTTAAGCTACAAGTTCCTCAAGGAAGTCAAGTTTCCTAAGGAGTTCTGTCTCCTATATTGGCCTTATGATAAATCTTAGCCACCTAGTCTTAAAGAATCAAGTGCACTTGATTCCCATTTCGGAAATGTTAAGAATGCCTTGTTTGTATATAGTACTATAGACTAAGGCCATGTCCTACAGTCATTGTCACCATCCAGCCTGGTGGAGTTGAAGAATATCATCAGATCACGTGTTTCTTCTCCTTCCCTGTCGCCCGTAGCCCTTCCCCTCCCTCTCGCGTCTCTGTCTCTCTCACCTGCTCTGTGTCTCCACCCTCCCCACACAGAACTGCCGGAAGTATAAGGTCTGAGTCAGGTTACTGTGGCAACCGTCAAACCCTGGATGCAAAAGGGGTGGGGGAGAAAGAGGATGTGGGGGAGGAGGAGGTGGCCATCCAGGGGCAGATTCCGACTAGGAACCTGGAGGGAATCGTTCCGCGCGACACTTGCAAGTCACCTCGGTGGACCTGTGTCCGGCGGGAAGTGCCGAGGCAGAACCGTCGCGTTCAGTCTCCATACCCTGTATGCTCTACAAAAACCCGACTTCTTGTTAGTGGCCCGGAGCAGGATTCAGTTGGGAGAGCGTGGCCGGCAGTAGTCGAGACCCGGGCAGGAAGTCGAAGGAGGACGGTGGGCATCCCCGGCTAGTTTGTAGGGCTTTCTTCTGTCAGTAAGGAGCGGGACGTTTCAGTGCAGGTCAGTCCGAGGGGAGGGGGCCAGACGGATTGATTGTGGCGGTCCGTGAGTGAGTACAGCCCGGGCGCTGTACTAGAGAGGGTCCCGCTTTCCAGTCCGCTTTCAGGGGAGGCGGATCAGCTCCAGGAGGAAGCGCTTGTCTAGGCAGAGCCGCGCGTCGCCGCGGACCCAGAGGGGAAGCAGCCCCGGGCGGCCTCGCGCGCTCCCCAACACTGAGCCCCCGAAGCGGTGGCGCCGAGAACTTCGCCAGGACCGGAGACGTTCACCCAGAACTCCGCGGGTCTCAGAGGTAAGCGCGGTGGGACCTGCTTGGTTCTTTAGTGGGAGAGCGCCCGGGAATACCGGCTGCTGTCGGCTTTTGCCTTTTCCTCCGATCTCAGCTGCCCACTTTCACAGATCGCGGTGCAGTCCAGAGACTGAGACACCCGCGACAAGTGGAGGGGAATGCCCAGCTCCGGGGCCTCCTGCCCTTGCAGTCCAAGCGGCCAGCCTGGGGCTCCGAGGTGTCCTGGAGCAGGCCTAGGAAGTTCGCTAGGAGTAGGGTTTGGGGAGCTCGCCCAGGGCTTTCCACGAGGTCTCTTGTATGATCTGTAAAACAACCTGGGAGGGAGCTGCTGTATTATCTCCATTACACAAATCAGGGAACTGCCCGGGGTCACACACCTCTGAGTGTCTGAAGGAAGATTTAAACCGAAGTGTTCCTCACTCCAGACTGGGTGCTCCGTTCAATGCCACTAGCAATTGGGGTGGGGGTGGAGGGAAGTAGGAGCATTCTTAGTGTGGATAAAGGGCAGATGTCAAGATACCAGAGAAAACGGCCAATTGGTGGCTGGATTTTGAAGCAGGGGACTGGCCTGATAGAGTGGGTGACAGTTCAGGCCCTAGGATGAGTACTAAAACTGAGCAGATTTACTGGGGGTAAGAGGGAAATGAGGAACAAGGTCTCTGGGGAGAAGGGGAAGATTCCAGGGGGAGCCCATTGTCAGAGCACTGAATAGGCTGGCCCTGCCTCCCAGTGGATTCCTGGGCTGGATGTAAAGGATAAACTGGGCTCTGAGGAGACAGCAGTCATTATTTAGTTTGAAGTATGTGACAGAATGAGTGGTACTGTAGGTAAAATTGTATGCAAACGCAGGGAGCACCTGTGCAGGAGGCTGTATGTTACTGTCCTAGGCAGGCACACTGATTGGAGACACCAGTTGGAAACAAGAGAAAAGGCCTTCAAGGGAAAAGCCTGAACAGAGCACACTGGCTGGAGCAGTGTTTGATTTCATGGGTCAGAAATTCCTGTCCAGATTCCTCTTTACCTGGATCCTGCTGTATGTTCTCAGTCATGTCAGAGGTGAGTGATTGCATCCAACTGGTCTTGCCCAGACTCTGGGCCTCTGAGGTGGAATTCACAAAGCTGGAGGGAAGGGGTTGGAGAGGGGGGAGGGGATGTAGAAGGGAAGGGAATGGGGAGAAGCAAGGCCCTGGGACTTGGAAAGAGAAAGGACAGCAAGGGAGATAGAAAAAAGGAGGCCATGAAGGTTACAAGGTGAGGAAGCTGCTGGTCACCCTCACTGCTCACAGATGAGAGCTCAGCTCTGGAGGTTTGAGGACCTAACACCTGAGCATAGCTGGAGATCAGGCAGGAGTAGGTATGGTTCCAGTGAGCCATGTCACCTGCACTGCAGAACCGAAACTGGCTTTCCAGCTGAGGTGCCTTCTTAGTATAGGCTTCTCAAGCACAAGTCCTGAGCTCTTTTTCAGGCCCCCCAACCTCAGTGTCAGGGAGAGGCTGGGCTGCGGCAGCCCCAGAGGGAGCCATGGTCTTTCAGTGTGCCACCATCTGGTGAATTTCCTCTCTTTATTAATGTAACCCACTGGCCACACTGAAGGGATGAACATCTGAGGCAGTCCTGGCGCCATTGCCTTGGCCCTGCAGGCTTGGAAGCAGGATTGATAACAGGATCTGAGGGAGGGGGCTGGGTAGGGATGAAGGAGAAGAGGGAAGCTCAGGGTTGAGAGACAGAAATAACATTAGAAGCCACTGAGTCCAACCCAGAGCTGAAAAAGAAATCTTGCCATGATACACCTGACCAGTATTCATCTAGCCTTTGCTCCAAGTCTTACAATGAGTAGCCAACTCCAGCCTCCTGAGATGACCCACTCTACAACTAGTTACCCATAAAGGTTAAGATTTTTTTTTCAATACATAAAACCTGAATTTGGTCTTCCACATATCTATCCATCACTCTTAGTTCAGTCCTCTAGGGTTAAAAGTGGCAAGTCCTTCTTATACATTATAACCTGGGGAATTCTATATCTATAAAATTCTATATCAATTATATAGATATTTTATATCTATATCTAAATTCCATATATACATATATATATATATATATATATATATATATATATATATCCCACCAATTTGTCTCATTATAACCCAGGTAATATCTAGCTAGCTACCTACACATATCTAAAAATTCTATGTCTATAGATATGTCTAAATGTGTATTCAATATACCATTAATATATCTATAAATGTGTGTTTGTGTGTGTGTGTCTAGGGTGTCCCCAAAACCACACTAATGGCATATTGGAGACAGATATGCACCTATGTCTAAGAGTGTGTGTTTAAAATATGTGTATTAATCACACACATATATCTCTATACACACTTATATATTAATATCAAATAATCGAAGTTGAAAGAAAAACAATTAGATGGGGGTGGGAAAGTCACAGATCTAAAGGCAAATTACAGGTAACTGGCTGCAGTAGTACATTACCGGGCAGGATATTGGTGTCTTTGGCAGAAACAGCAAAGTTTGAGGAAGGAGAAGGCTGAGATGGGCTGGTGATAATTAGCTTTCTCTTGGGCATACTGAATTTGAGAAAGAGAAGGGCATCTGGGCCTTCTCCAAACCTACTTTTCCTTTCTTCATTCTCTGTAAGTAAAGTCTTATTTGTTCCTCTTCCCTGCCCAGGCGTGACTGCCAAAAAGGACTCAAGTTAGTCCCAGGGCTTGAGTTCAAATCCTGCCTCCAGTGATTATGACCTCTATGACCCTTGGGGCAAGCTCCTTGGGCCCCCAGTTCCTCATCTCTAAAATGAGGGGAATGAACTAAATGTTCTCTATTATCCCTTTTGGGTGTAAATGAATGACCTCCATTCCCAGACCATTTAAGCCAATATTTTTTCCATTACTAAGATACTATGCCAGCTTAACCCATGCCATTATGTCAGTTTAACCCTTCTTCTAAAAGCCTTTATTTAGCACCTACCATGTACAGGCACTGTGCTAAATGCTCACAAACAGTATCTCAACTGATCCTCCCAACAACCCTGTGAAGTAGATGCTCTCATGATCCCCATTTTGCAGTTGATGAAACAGAGGCAGAGAGAGGTTAGGTGCCTTAGCTAGGTCACACACCCAGGAAGTGGCCAAAGCTGGATTGACCTTCAGACTTCCTGACTGTCTACCTAGTTAGAGCTATACTGTCTGTGACCCTGAACAAGTCTCCTAACCTCCCAGTGCCCCCCTGCCCAGGAAATGCTCCTCTACCCTGTCCTAGGCATCTGCCACGCATCCTGGACCTGGACCAGGAAAGGAACTTAGGATTCATCTAGTTCATTTGCCTCATTTTAGAAAGAAGAAAGGGGAGTCCTGGAAAGGGAAAGTGACTTGTCCACAGTCACAGAGTAAGACAGGAACAGAGCTAGAATTATAACCTGGTCCCAGCAAAAGATCTCATGTTCCCATAACCACCATCCCACTGAAAATGGCCTCCTGATGCAAACTAATGCTCTGACTCCAATTCCACTCCATTTTCTAAAATGCCCTGATCCCCACCCCCATGAGCTGAGACTGGAAGGAGAGTAAGCATTCAGACGCGGCCACTAGGGGGCGCCATAGCGCAGAGAGTGCTGGACCTGGAGTCGGGAAGCCTCATCTGCCAGAGTTTAAATCTGTCCTGAGGCACTTAGCTGAATGACTCTGGACAAGTAACTTAACAAGCTTTGCCTCAGTTTCCTCAACTGTAAAAACAACTGGAGAATTAAAGGACAAACCACTCCAGTATCTCTGCACAAAAAAACCTCAAATGGAGTCACAAGGAGTCAGACATAACAAACAGCTGAACAACAAAGGTTTCAGACACATGCAAGCAAGGGTGCTGTTTGGCCTGGGTCAAGACACCAACATGGGAAATTGAATGAAGACTCTGAGGAAAAGCTGATAGCCAAGTTGGTCTGGAATCAGAAATGCATAAAGGGTCAGAAAGAACATGACAGTGTATATTCTCATCCTGGAGGGAACAGAAGCTCCCAAACTCTCCCTGGGCATTTGTGAGCCAAAAAGGGGAATGGGCAGGATTGTGGCTCCAGAAGATGACTTTATCAGCTCCAAGGAGGATGGACTGGAGAAAGAAGAGACAATAGAAGCAGGGAGGTGAATTAAGAGTCTATAAGAACAGTCCAGGTGAGAGGGAGAGAAAGCCTGGCCAAGGGAGGCCATGTGAACACAAGGAATGGATTATAGAGGAGAGGCGCTGAAGAGAGAGGAGGGACAAGATTTGGTGACCAGGGGACCATGAGAGCAGGACAGGGAATGTCAGGGCTGAATCCAAGGCTCCAGACCTGGGGAATAGGGCTCATGGAGGGACCTGCAACAGAAAGACAGAGATCTGGAAAAGGGTCAGGTTTGGGGAGAAAGACAAGCACTTTTATTTTATAATGCCTCTGAGATGCCTGTGGTACATGCAGCCCCTTCCCCAGGAACTTTCTGCATTTTTATTCCCTCTTGTAAGTCAGGGGCCACCTTTCCTGTGACCTTATGAGTCTTGTTTCCATCCTGTTACAGGCAACTGCATCTCAGAAGATGTGTCTTCTCTGAACAGGACCCAGGGAGACGATGTTCTATTCCGTCTAGACCAAAAAACAGGAAATGAGACCCGGCTGATCAGATGGTATTTGGAATCTAAGAAACAGCTCCTACTGACCATCTCACAAGAGGAGAGCAGACCAAGCTGGATCGTTCCCCAGAAGGAATATGAGGGGAGGCTGAGTGTCACCAATGATAAGTCCCTGATTCTAATGAATGTGACCTTTGCAGATAGTGGATGTTATGAAGCTCACATCATATCATCCTCAGGAGAGATATGTATTCAGAAGTTCATTTTAACAGTCTCTGGTAAATAAATCACTTGCCCCCTTTTGGACCCCACCCTGCTCTCACGCACTGCTACACTTTTAAAAACTTCCTACCACTCTCCCACCTTCAGACCTTTCCAAAACCTCTCCTTCCCTCCCACTTTGCCACTTAGAAACAGAAGGAGGGGCAGACCTGTTCTTTCCTTACATAAGGGACAGGAGAGGACAGAAAACTGAGGCTGGAAGGCCTGTGCCAAGGTCACACACTCCTGAGCCAGCCCAAAGAATGAAGAGGACTGACTGAACTACAGACATACCTTTAGTGGAGAATTCAGTGAAAGTTACTGAGCTTGTCAGTCACTCAGTCCTTCCTCAGGCCTCCCCCTGGGATTTTCTCTGGGTCTAAGTGCAGTTCCTGAAGGCTAAATGTGCCCCTGAAATACTGAAACAGGAACAAAGTCTCTTTCTTCTAGGCTTATCTATTCTGAGAGAGAGAGAGATGTGACTTAAGGGATAAGGAGGTGTAGTAGAGGAAGACGATTGGCACAACTGGGGGAGAAGAAAGGCTTTCTGGGGAGAAAATGGGGGAGAATGGAAGGAACTTAGTAAAGACTGGCACTCCAGAAGAGAGACACTTCAGACACTGCCTATTGTCATGTTTTATTCATGGCTTATCTGGTCATCTCTGTGTCTTTGCCCTGGGTTGAAACCATAGAGGCCCTTTTCCCTCTTTATTACCCTCTTTCCATACTTCCCCCCGCCTCCCCTCTCCTGGTCCTTGTTTACCTGAATGTCAAAATTTTCCATATGGAAAAGAATCTCTGCTAGTCCCTCTTTCCTATTCCCTTCTTCTCACTGTCCCTTAATTCACATATTCTTCTTTCTAAGTCTCTCTCCCACTGCTCAGGGACAGATTGATTCTGAACTATCCTGACTTACTGTTTTAGAGAGTGTGAATACAGAGTCTAACATGGACCCATGGAATTGGTTACCCTTCTTCCTCAGCCTGGTTGTGATTGGTGTATTACTGGTGGTTCTGATACTGTCTGTCTATCTACAAAAACGATGGAATTGCCTCAGCAAAATAAAAGGTAATCCTCAAGACGAGAGATTATGATTGTGCTGGGACAATGGGGCTTGGGCAGAGAAATGCATTGGTTTTAGTTTTTGGAAGAAGGAGGGAAGAGATGGACCCTGAGCCCTGCATAGTCTCATCAGTGACCTGGCTTCATGGGAGGAATGTGACCAGCCTCTTCTCTGACATCTCTTTTCTCATCTCCAGGCATTGCCAGCAGAAGAAATAAGACACCACCAGTACCAAACCAAAGGGAGGAGAACAGAGTAGAGGAGGAATGTGCACTTGTCCAGATGGCTTCTCTTCAGATCAAGAAACACAACAGAGGACACTTGGGTAAGACAGCTCCTTGGTAGCTATTTATAGATAGAGACCTAGATATAAGTATAAATAGGTAGCAAAGGCAAGAATGAGGCATGTCAGGGGTAGGCAGAGAGAAGATGATCTTGCCTCTTAGACTTTGTTTATTCCTTTGATTTTTCATCTTCTAATTTATTTGCATCAGTTTGGAGCTTTAAAAGCTGAGGGTGCCCTAAAGCATAGAGCTCTTGACAGTTTTCTGGAAAGGTATCCTCTAAACGGACAGTAATAATGGGCACTTGAGCAATCCAAAATTAAACAGCAAGGGCCAAGAAATCCTAATCCTAAATAAGAGAGGCCTCTGACAAAGACCTTACCTGGTGACCAGGAAGTTAAAATAAGAACTGAATCAAGTCTAAAGTAACAAGATTAAAATGATAACTGTTTCAAAGTGATTGCCATCTGGGTCAAGAAATCTTCTGGGGGGCTGCTAGGTGGTATAGTGAATAGAACACTGGCCCTCAGGTCAGGAGGATCTGAGTTAAAATCTGGACTCAGACACTTAACACTTACTAGCCTTGTGACCTTGGGCAAGTGACTTAACCCCAATTTCCCTGCCTTCCCATCTCCAAAAAGAAAAAAAAACCTTCTGGATAGGAAATGCCTATTCTAACCAAAGCTGAAAAAAAAAACCAGAAGTGTCCTATGTTATTGAGGAAAATTCTCTAGTGTTTTTTCCTCTAATATCATCATTAGGTGTCTGAGGGCTCTCTTGCCTTTTAAAAGAATTGGGCTGTGGTAACAGGGACTCTGAGTTGTGAGCTCAAAGAGCAATAGTGGCAGAATCCCCTCCTCCTCCTTTGAGAAAGAGGGAGCAGCTCAGCTGAAGATCCCAGCTTCCACCTGGAGCTAAAACCAGATGGGAGCCCAAGATCCCAAAGCACAACTTCTGGTAGAAATGCAAAAGGCAAAGATTACCTTAGAAGCAACTTGAGATCTTTTACAGCAAACCTGTGGTTTTCTGACAGGTGTATGATTATCGATTAATGGCTTGAGAGAATATGAAGGTCATTTACATAGAACTTTCTGTCCAGTAGAGCCTTGCCAGCCACAACCACAAAGGACAATGAAGGAGTAATGGTGGGCAGAGTCTGCCCACCACAGGAGGGCAATTGAAAGCAGCCCAGACGGCAGCAGCCCAACAACATGGACCAAAGACATTTCCCCCTGCACTGTTGGAAACCTGAGTACTTATGTCCTCTTCATGTGTGCTTCTCCATACATGTCTAGGCTTCCCACTGATCACAAATATTGCTGGTTTCCCCAGAGAACTCCCTGATCTTATCCATTGCACTCCAGATGGGCTGACCTCTGGATAGTAAAGGAAGAATTCTTGACCAGAGCAGAGATAGGGTAAAAATGGACAATTTTTAAAATATGGAAGTTCTTTTTTTTTTGCACAAACAAAAGCCATGCAGATGAAATTAGAAACAAGTAGCTAGGGAAAACCTTTATATCATGTTCTCTCCTTATAAAGTTATCTTTCTATCATCTATGGGGAACTGATTTAAATTCATAAAAATAAATGAAAATAAGAACCAATCTTTGAAAATTGAAAAGAACAGAACAAAGTAAAAGTGCACAGCAAAGAATGAACAAAACCTTACAAGGAAGCAAAGATGGACAGTTCTCAGCACAGCATGTATTATTTTGCATAGAGGCTTTCTTAAAGTATTGTTATATATTTTGAATCCTCTCTTATGTTCTGCTATGCATGCCATCCTTTCTTTTTCCTTTCTGTTTTTGCATTTAAGTTATAATATTTACATTCATGATATTTTATTATGTGCTGTTATTTATTAAATTATTTATTTTTGGTTTTCAATATTCACTTCTATAAATTTTAAATCTTCTCCCCTTCTCTCCCCAAGATGGTTTGCAATCTGATATGGGCTCTACACATATATTCCTACTAAACACATTTTCACATTAGTCATGTTGCATAGAAGAAATTATAAGGAAGGAGAAAAACCTTGAGAAAGAAAAACAAAATACAACAAAACAAAAAAGAAAGCAGTCTGCTTCATTCTGTATTCCCACTCCACAGTTCTTTCTCTGGATGAGGCTGGCTTATAATATGTTTCTGTTTCTTTTCTCTCTTTTGTATTTGTGTTCCAGCCTCTGAGCATGAGATGAAATCATTTTTAAATGTAAAATAAAAATAAAAACAATAAAACTATTTTTTAAAAACTTTTTAACCTCGGAAAATGACAGTTGTTGGAGGGGCTATGGAAAAAACTGATAAACAAATACATTTCTGGTCACAGCCAAGGTGGGAATCTCTTTTGCTTTTGTGTTACAAGGGTTCTAATTGGGCTTTAGGGCTCCAAAACTCACGCAAATATAAAGAAAAATACATCTCCTGCTGAAGGCAACTTGGTACAAAAGGCTCATCACAGAGTGCTGTGAGCTGAAACCACGGCTTAGCCCTGGGGTGGCCAGGATGAGTGGCAGCTGGAGCCTTCAGGAGAGTGGATCCGCGGCAGCTGTGGCAGTTTCCGTAATTATCAAGCCATAAGAAACAAGGACTAAGTGAAAGCTAAATAGAATTCAGCTAAATTTGGGGGAGAAAAGCATCTGGCCAAACTGCCTCCAGGCAAGGAAGCAGCAGAAGCAACAACCACGCAGCAGCCACTTCCATAAGGCTGCTTCAGAACTCCCAGCCTACAGACTGCAGGGGGACCAAGAACACTTAGCCACTTCAGAGGGTAAGTGCTCTTGCATTGAGAGGCCTGGATCCGGATTGCGGTATTGGGTGGTGATCCTGGGGTGCATGTTCAGTGAGCTGAAGCTGGTGGGTGCAGCAAAAAAAAAATGGCACCCTCCCAATAGCTCTAGCAACTGCAAAAACCCCAGATATTTGGGACAGAGCTTTCCCCCCGGAAGCAGAATTCCACAGAGCTAAAAAATCAGGTAACTCACTGGCAACATGAGCAGGCAAAGGAAGCAAAGTAAGAACAGCAATCGAACACTAGAATCCTTTTTTGGGGACAAAAAGGATCAAAGTATGGAACAGGAGGAAGACAATACAGTCAGAACTCCCACAACAAAAGCTTCCAAGAAACATGAAGAGTGCCTAAAAGCTATAGATCAGCTTAAGAAAGATTTTGAAAACCAAATAAGAGAAATGGAGGAAAAATTCAGAAGAGAAGTGAGAATGATGCAAGAAAATCATGAAAAGAGAGCCAACAACCTGACTGAAGAACACCGTAAAAATTAGATTAACTCAAATGGCAAAAGAGGCCCAAAAATCCAATGAGGAGAAGAATGCCTTAAAAAGTTGAATTTGCCAGATGGAAAAAGAATCTCAAAAGCTCACTCAGGAGAATAATTCCTTCAGAATTAGAGTGGAACAAATGGAAGCAAATGACTTTATGAGAAATCAAGATACTATGAAACAGATCCAAACAAATGAAAAAATAGAAGGCAATGTGAAATATCTCCTTGAAAAAACACTGACTTGGAAAATAGATCCAGGAGAGACAATCTGAAAATTATTGGACTATCTGAAAGTCATGATCAAAAAAAGAACTTGGAAAGCATCCTTCAAGAAATCCTCAAAGAAAATTGCCCTGATGTTTTAGAATCAGAGGGCAAAATAGAACTTGAAAGAATTCACTTATCACCTCTCCAAAAAGATCCCCAAAAGAAAACTCCCAGGAATGTTATAGCCAGGTTCCAGAGTCCCCAG
>CM053593.1:131341829-131405411 GCA_028646575.1 Pseudocheirus occidentalis
TGACTTTTTAAGGCATTCTTCTCCTCATTGGCTTTCTGGCCCTCTTTTGCCATTTGAGTAAATCTATTCTTTAAAGTGTTGTTTTCTTCAGTCAGCTTGTTGACTCTCTTTTCATGATTTTCTCACATCATTCTCATTTCTCTTCCCAATTTTTCCTCCACTTCTCTTATTTGGTTTTCAGAGTCCTTTTTCAGTTGATGTATAGCTTCTAGGCATTCTTTAAGTGTCTTGGAAGCATTTGGTGTGGGAGTTCTGACTGGGTTGTCTTCTTCCCATTCCATGCTTTGATCCTTTTTGTCCACAAAAAAGGATTCTAGAGTTTTATTGCTGTTCTTATTTTACTTCCTTTTCCTCATGTTGTCCAGTCAATTAATTGGTTGGTTTTTTTTAGCTTTGTGAAACTCTGCTTCCAGGGGAGAAAGCTCTGTTCCAAATTGCTAGGGTTTTCCCAGCTGCCGGAGCTATTAGGTGGGGTATTGCAGCCCCCCCAGTTTTGGCTTGCTGAGGGCGCACCCCAGTACCACCACTCAAGACCACAATCCAGATCCAGGCTGCTCAACGCAAGAGCACTTGGCCCTGATCAATCGAGTCAGCCCTCCTGCAGGATCTTCAGGCCAGGGGCTCTGAAGCAGCCCGGTGGGGGCCACTGCTGGTTATAGCAGTTCCTGCCCTTCCCCCACTGCTTCCTTGCCCTGGGGGTAGATTGGCCAAACTGCTTTTCCTCCCTCAAATTTAGCTTGAAAGCTTCACTCACTTTCACTGACCTCTAATCCTGGCTTAGTAGATGTGAAGATTGCTCGAGGTGTAGTAGATCTTCTCTGAAGTAGACTCACGCTGTGGCTTGGGAGGTTTGGCTTCTCCCAACCATCCTGGAGCCTGGCCGCGTTGGGGTTTCAGCCTGGGCTGGTCTTGGCTCCCGGCCTGCAGGCCTGTGCAATGAGCCCCTCCTGCTGATGCCTTTCTCTAATCCCTATTTTTCACGCCTTGGTAGATGTGGAGTTGCTGGAGGTGTTGTAGATCTTCTCTCTTGTAGACTGGCTGCAGGTTGGCTCCTCCTGACTGCCCTGGCCACGTTTTGGTTTCAGGCTGGGCTGGCCTCAGCTCCTGTCCTTCCACGATGGTCCCCTGCTGCTGAGCTACCTTCCAGGAGAGATGTGTTTTCTGTATTTTTGTGAGTTTGAGAGCCCTAGAATTTGTCCAGAGTCATATTTTATGGATGTTTAGGAGGCTGTGTGGGAGCTTCAGGACCTTGCTGCTTCTATGCTGCCATCTTGGCTCTGCCTCCCAGTTGCTTTTCTTGCTTCTTGTGTTTGAAAGTCAAATTTTCTATTCAGCTCTGTTTTTTTTAAAATCAAGAATACTTGAAAGTCCTCTATTTCATTGAATGACCATATTTTACGAAGTATTATACTCAGTATTGCTGGGTAGGTGGTTCTTGGTTTTAGTCATAGCTCCTTTGACCTCCAGAATATCATATTCCAAGTTCTGCAGTCCCTTGATGTAGAAGCTGCTAGATCTTGTGTTATCCTGATTTTGTTTCCATAATACTCAAATACTCTTCCTGACTGCTTGCAGTATTTTCCCCTTGACCTGGGAACTCTGGAGTTTGGTTATAATATTCCTAGGGATTTCTTTTTGGGATCTTTTTCAGTAGGTGATCTGTGAGTTCTTTCAATTTCTATTTTGCCCTGTTTCTAGAATATCAGGACAATTTTGCTTGATATTTTCTTGAAAGATGGTGTCTAGGCTATTTTTTTTGATCATGACTTTCAGGTAGTCCGATAATTTTTAAATTATCTGTCCTGGATCTATTTTCCAGGTCAGTGGTTTTTCCAATGAGATATTTCACATGGCCTTCTATTTTTTCATTTGTTTGGATCTGTTTTAGAGTATCTTAATTTCTCATAAAGTCATTAGCTTCCAATTGCTCCAATCTAATTTTGAAGGAGTTATTCTCTTCAGTGAGTTTTTGGCAAATTTGGCTTTTTAAAGCATTTTTCTCTCATTGGCTTTTTGGGCCTCTTTTACCATTTGAGTTAGTCTATTTTTTAAGGTGTTATTTTCTTCAGTGTGTTTTTGGGTCCCCTTTAGCAGACTGTTGACTTGCTTTTCATGATTTTCTTGCATCATTCTAATTTTTCTTCCCAATTTTTCCTCTACTGCTCTTACTTGATTTTCAAAATCCTTCTTGAGCTCCTCCAGCGCCTCTAACCAGTTCATATTTTTTTGGAAGCTTTTGGTGAAGGAGTTCTGACTTTGCTGTCTTTCTTCCACTCCATGCCTTGATCCTTTTTGACCCCAAAAAAGGATTCTATGGTCTGTTTGTGCTTCCTTTGCTTGCTCATATTGCCAACCAATTACTTGAATTTTGAGCCCTTTGCCCCAGTAGAACTCTGCTTCCAGAATGGAGAGAGCTCTGTCTAAAATCACTGGGGTTTTTGCAGGTGCCAGAGCTATTAGGAATGCGCCTTCTCTGCAGCCCCCACAAGCTCTGGCACCTGGCCACACACCCTGGGACTGCCACTTGAGATTGTGATCCAGATGCAAGCAGGTTAAAGCAAAGGTGATTACTCTTTGAATGGTTGCTTGGTCCCCCTACAGTCTGCAGGCCAGGACGCAGCCACACAGCAGCTGTACAGCCCCCATGCTTCTGCTGCTTCTTGTCCCTGGGGAAGGGACTGGACTGCACTCTTCTCTCCCGCCCTGTTCTAACAGAGTTCCACATTGACTTTGTCTTTGGTGTTTATGGTTTGAGAAGTCTGGAAACCTGCAGAGACAGCTGCAGGTGATTCACTCTCCTGAAGTCTACTCCAGCTGCCACTGGTCAGGGCGTCCCTGGGGCAAGAACCCTGCATCTCACATGGGGCTGTGCTTGGTTCCCAGCACACTGAAACAGACCTTTCCTGTTGGCCTGCTCGGATATTTTCAGTGGGAGGTTTGTTTCTGTCACTTTGTGGATTCTGTAGCTTTAAAATTTGTTTAGAGTAATTTTTTTTTTTTTACAGATTTTGGAAGTAGGTAGAGCCAGAGCCCACACCAAGTTTGTGCTTCTACTCTGCCATCTTGGCTCCACCCTCCCCTTCTTCATAGATTTGACAAGTAAACTATTCCTTGCCCTCCTAATCTTATAATATCACCCTTTATGTCTAAATCGCGTACCCACTTCAATCTTATCTTGGATGTGAGATGTTGGTTTCTGCCTAGTTTTTGCCATACTCTTTCCCAGTTTTTCCAGAAGTTTTTGTCAGTGAGTTTTTATCCTAGAAGCTGGAGTCTTTGGGCTTATCAAACAATAGATTACTATAGTCATTTACTATTGTGTCTTGTGTACCTAACCTATTCCACTGATCTATCACTTTATTTCTTAGCCAATACCAAATAATTTTGATGATTGGCATTTTACAATATAGTTTTAAATCTGGTACAACTAGACTACCTTCTTTTGCATTTTAAAAATTAACTTCCTTGATATTCTTGACCCGTATGTGGGGCAGCTAAGTGGTGCCTCATCTTTGTGAGTTCAAATACAGTCTCAGACACTTAGCAGCTGTGTGACCCTGGGCAAGTCACTTAATCCCGTTTGCCTCAGTTTTCTTATTTGTAAAATGAGCTAGAGAAATGGCAAACCACTCCAGTACATTTGCCAAGAAAACCCATGAAAAATTGGACATAACTGAACAGTAACAAAATTTGCAGCAAAAAATAAACTTTCCAATAAGTTGAATCATCCAAAAGTAGGAATAGGCTGCCTTAGGAGGCATTTCTTTCCCCTTCTTTGGTGTTCTTATAGAAAAAGCTTCAAGAGGATGACCTCTATCAGGTATGTTGTAGGTCAGGATTTCTTAACCTTTTTCTACTTAAGACCCCTTTTCATGTGTTGGCAGTGTTGATTGACATTGTATGGCCTGAGGACATACACAGTGCAAAGTACCCATACTTTGCGTTCAGAACCAAGGCTGCTGTGAAGTTGTACAATGCAACATGGGCAAGTACTGCCAGAAACACCTCAAATTCATTAGTGTTTTGTTTTTAGTTTTTGGTCCTTGTGCATTCAGAAACCTTTTACTGTTGCCAAATTTTTTGTGACTCCACATGGGTCTAAGCTCACAGTTTAAGAAGTGCTGTATAGAGGAGATTTTTGGAGTAACTGGTGATGCTAGTTGGTCCCTGAGCTGTCTCAGAGGTTGCTGGTGCCAGGTTTAGAGCCCCAAGCCTGGAATCAGGAAGGCTTGAATTCAGATGTTGCCCCAGACAGTCAGTAGCTGGTGACTCTAGACAAGTCACTTAGCTGCTGACTCAGTTTCCCTAACTGTAAAATGGGGATAATAGTAGCACCTCAGTCACAGGGTTGTCAGGATCAAATGATATACGAGTTGTAAAATGCTTAGAACATGGTAGGCACTTAGCAAGCACTTATTCACCTTTCCCTTGTGCCTCTGAAAGAGTTGCCAAACTGCCCTTGGGGAGTATCACCAAGCAGGCAAGGGAAGAGAGGACAGACATCCTGCCTCTGATTCTCTTGGTTCATCTGGTTCTTAGTCTTTTTGATGGTTTCCTTTTCCATCTTTAAAAAATGAGGAGAAAGTACTTTGGTATAATTTAACCAGATACTCATAGAACCTTGTCTAGGAGCTTCTCTGTTCTTTGTGTAGCTTTTACAAAGCTGTGGGGATTCTCATTCCAACTCTTACTCATACTGGTGAGTTAAGAGCCAGTGCAAGGTACTACATGTCCTCAGGATTCTAGAGGGATCCCCAGAGACACTGGGGGTGGGTTGTAAATTGCTTTCTGACACTATTGGCTCAAGCTCCCACTTCAGTGTTTTCCTGAAGTAACTGACAATAAATAGTACCTCAGTAAAATTTAACCAGTTTTTACTACTTAACCTTTAAAAGGGATTATTTTCTGAGAAGAAAAGAACAGATATACAACCCACCCCCCATAACCTGGGGGTGCACTCTCTCTTAGACTTCTTAAGTGCTGGGAGAGCAGACTCAGGCTTAGAGTACCTTCTGTGAGTATTCACTGTACAAAATTCATTTCTACATTCACCAGAAGCAATGGAGCAGTAGTATCTTAGTATCTTAGGTATCCCTGGGCTTGGTTCTCATTCCTTGGGAGTTTTGCTTGCTACCAGTCAGCAAACTCTGGTGTAGACTCCTGTCACTGGTCTTGGTATGGCTCACTCTCCTAGCCTTCAGAAGCTCACTAAGTCATGGCCTTCTCCAATACTCCTTCACCTAAAATCAGTAAAGAAGAAATGCAATGAGAAAAAGAACAGTGACCCATATTCACAGGCCATGTGGCCCCTTCACACACAGAATCTCATAGTATGTCTTCCTCACTTGACTTAGCCAGGCAGGAAAAAAAGGGCTAGACCCTTTTGACTTTCCAATGCACACCCAGCTCTGGCTCCATGGCAAATTAAAAGTCCATCTCTTTGCCATGGGGATTACATAGACCAAACAAGCTGCTCATGGTTGTGAGGGCTGGATTTGGCCAGTACCCTATTATATTTGAATCTTAGTCTCTTTTGTTCTCAGAGCCCATCTTCCCCAAGATCAAGATACTCTCAAGTTTCCTGACGTCAGATTGGTGCAACCTCACCTTAGCATGTGAGGTCATGGGAGACACTAAGGAGGTGACAGTGGCCTGGGAAAGTGGAGATATCCCTACCATGATACCACAGGAGGAGAGTCTAGGGCTGCTCTCTAACTCTAGTATACTAAATCTGTCCCTGCGACGGAGTATCCAGGATTCTTCTGTCACCTGCATAGCCAAGAACCCTGCAGAACAGAAAAACTACATGTTAAACCTTCACGATGCCTGTGAGAATTCAAGTGAGTGTGGTCTTCTTGGGTGGGGAAGGGAGGAGGATGTAGGGTGGAGCTGGTGGTGTGGAAGAAATCAAGTAGGAAGAGAAGAGCTAAGCTATATAAGTTGGGGAACCTTGCAGAAAAGGGCAGAGGACTGGTCATCAACCATCACCATTTCTCTAGTCTCCAAGTAGATATTTCTGTTTCAAGTACCACTATCCCCTCAGGCATCCAGGTACTTAATTTCTGTTGAACTGAAATAAATTAGACCCTAACTTTGCTTCCCTCTCTTGGACACTTATCACCATTCTGTCAGTAAAGTCTCTATCTCTTTCCGCTTTAAGTCGGTGTCTCTCCCATTTCCTTCCTCTTCTTATATCTCCTGTTCTCTAAAGGCTGGGTCATGTCAGATCTCTTAAGGCAGCGCTGGCTGATTGGACTTTTCCTTCCATTCATATGGTTGGAGATCCTGGTGATTGGACTGTGTATCTACAGAGGAAAAGAAAAGAAAGAAGGTATTGGTTGAAAGCAAGGATCCTCTCCTTTCCCTTCTTAATTAGGAACCCCTTCCCTGCTATTTTTGGACATGAGTGGTGCCTAAAGGGTGATGGGTGAGGCATTTGCTCTAAATTGCGGGGGAGAGAGACATGTCAAACAGAGGAAGTTGAGGCGGGGAGCCCTGGGTCTCTACTGGGGGGAGGTGAAGTTGGGATGCTACTTCTTAGAGTGTGGGGAGAATCAAACCTCTCTCTTCTCTATTTATTGATTCAGTTATAGATTCTTCAAAGAATCAGAGAAATAGTGTTATCAGCATCCAATATGCAGTGCTGAATCAAGACAGGCTTCTTGAGGTCCAGAACCAGGTGACTGAGGGTTGGGAACTCTTAACAGCTCCCTGAAGCCTTTTAGTTCTTGGCTCCCACAGGCATCACACCTCGTGTCCCTTCTGCCCTCTTCTATTTACTGACACAAAAGGTAAGTCAGGGTGCTGTAGTGTAAAGAGCACTGACCTGGGAGCCAGGAGATGGCAGTTTAATTCTAGTTGTGTGATTTAGAGGGAAGTCACTGTGCCCCTCTTTGGGCCCATATTTTCCCCAAAGTCTATGACCATCCTATGGTCTCTGATATAGATGGCTCAATGTTAGGTGCTGTAGGGACACAAAAACACTGTGAAATTCTCCAGTCCCTGCTAAAGACCTGGCTCTGTGTCCCATCCCAAATCTCCAATTTTGTTCCCCCCCTACTACCCAAGTCCCAATGTTTTTCTTATCTTCTAGTGCCAAGAAGCTTGTGAGCAGCAGCCACCTGAGAGGGAACTTCCCACTACCATTTACAGTGAGACCCAGAAGACACCCCAATAATGCTCAGGTAGTGTGGATATAGTTGGGGAGGTTCTAGACATTTAAGATGGTGTAGGATATAAAAAGGGAGCTCAGGGTCCAACCATGTCAATGTATTTGAAAGTGTTTCCTTAACCTGTCTGCCTCCCTAAGATCTTCTCATTCACATGTAACTGCCCCTGACAAGGGTTGGGCCAGCTGCAAAACATCTGGTATTTGTAATTCTTAATTTGGGCAGAGAGGAAACTAACTTGAGATCAGCTCTTGCAAGGGGGAGGGCATGGAATTTTTTCAGCATGGTTACAGTGGGAGTTTGGGGGTGTGCTCTTGAAGAGAATGAGGAAGGACAAGGGGAGAGACAGAGGTTGTCCCACACAGTTGTGTGAACTTGGCAGCAGCTACTGACTGGCACATCTGTATTTCCTTTCTTTAAGACCATGAGAGGTTAAATAGTTAAACTGGAAGATGCATGTCTATTTTATTGAGGGTTCTTGCCCCAGTGGCAGGATCACAGAGAAAAACAGGCTGGTTAAGAGAAGAACATCAGAATGCCCTACCCTGCTCCAGCTTTACTTCCTTTTAGGTTTTTCTTAAATTTATTCTGATAGAGAATACATTTATCAGATTTAATATTATTTCTCATAAGGACTTGTGATTGACTCTATCTTTATATTTCTGGGTTCCACTTTGTTTGTGGCTTGAGTGTGCAATGGGAGCCATTAGGAGAGAAGAATCTTTCCTAGAATAAGGCTAGGAGTACAAACCTCAGCCTATTGTTAGAGAGTGTTGTGCTCTTACTGGGGGTCTAACATGAGCCATTTTGTAACTATCCTTCAGAGTACAGAACCACTTTGAGTTCAGACCCTATTGTGTAAATGTATCTCATATATGTGAGTCAATTTGCACACATAAAGGGTGTGTGTGTGTGTGTGTGTGTGTGTGTGTATAGTTGCTATTACTTTTCCCCATGTAGCTTTGTTTGTCCACCTTGGTCTGTCACCAAGACACCTAGAGCTGTTTTGCAGAGAGGCAAGAATAGATATCTTTATTATCTCTTCCCTCACCCTTTGCTAAGGGATGATTCCTGCTAGGAAAGGAAGCAGGAGGTTGGGGTTAGGTTGAGGTAGGGAGAGACTTGAGGCAGGGAGACAAGGAACAAGCTATTTCATTAATCTATTAATGAGGTGATAATGGCCTGCATCAGCTGGATGAGGGTGTTAGAGGAGAGTAGGGGACACATATGAGAGAGGTTGTGAGGGGACAGCTGATAAGACTTGGCAACAGATTGGACATGGTGGGATGGTGGGTGGTGGGACACATTGAGGAGTCAAGGATGACACCAAGGTTGCAAGTCTGGGTGACTGGGAGAATAATGGTGCCCTTGAAAATAATAGAAAGTATAGAAGGTGGTGGGTTGGGTAGAAATATGAGTTCAGTTTTGACATGTTGAGATTATGATGTCTATAGGAAATTCAGTTTGAGATGTCCTATAAGCAGTGAAAGAAGGGAGATAAAAATTCAGAAGAGAGGTCAGGGCTGGATAAATAGATCTGAGAATTACCTGCATAGATGAGATTAGAAAAATATTTAGCAAATTCTTATTTTGTGCCAAGCACTTTATAGTGAGGATGCAAAAGTGCTGGGCCATTAAAACAAGAAAACAAGATGGTCCCTACTATCAAGAAACTTATATTTTAATGGGTGTATAACACATAAAGGGAAGGTGGAAAGCAGGTGGGGAGGGGGATCTTTATGGGACAAAACAACCATTGTGCAGTTGAAGCAGACAGGATAGTGAGCTGAGAGGGAAGCACACAGAAATGAGAACTGGTTGTTTTTTAGTTGTGTCTGACTCTTCATGACCCCATTTGGGGTTTTCTTGGAAAAGGTACTGGAGTAGTTTGCCTTTCCTTCTCCAACTTATTTTACAAGTGAAGAACTGAGTCGAGTGGGATTAAGTGACTTGCCCAGGGTCACACAGCTTTTAAGTGTCTGAGTCTGGGTTTGAACTCAGTAAGAGTAATCTTCTTGATTTCAGGCCCAGCACTTTATCCATTGTACCACCTAATTGCCCAGAAGTGAAGAGATGATAATTGAATACATGGGAGCTGATGAAATCACCAAATGAAGTGTGGAGAGAGGGAGAAGTATTGGAGGACACCCGTGTTAGTGATAGTGACCTGGATGAAGATTTAACAAAGAAAAGCGAGGAGTGAACACATAGGTAGGAGGATCAGGAGAGAGCAGTGCTAAGAAAATGGAGAAAAGATAGAATCAAGGAAAAGAAAGTGATTGAAAGTGTCTGAGGATTCAGAGAGGTCAAGAAGAATGAGGACTGAGAAAATACCATTAGATGTGGTAATTAAGAGGTCATTGGTAATTTTGGAGAGAGTAATTTCAGTTGAATGATAGGAAGTCACACTTCCAAGAATTTAGAAATAGACTAAGAGAAAAGGAAACAAAGGGATTCATTTTATGTGGTCTTCTCAAGGAGTCTGGCTGCAAGACAGGAGACATATAGGGTGATAACAAGGCTGGAGATAGGATTCCCCCTTGTCTTGGGAGAAAAACCAGACATCTTGAGACCATAAAATATAAATAGACCTTGCTCCCCTTGTTGTCAATTTGCATTTACAATCAAGGAACTTCTTTCTCACATATAGATGGTAACAAATGGAAGTCATAAAGTTTTGTGACATGGTCATCCTGAATTGGGATGGTTCTAAAATGTACAAAAAGTCTTCTGATTCCTCTGTTCATCAGTTAGGATGTACTCTCCTAACTCCTCTGCTACGTTTGGGGGAATACATGTTGTAATTTTATATTACTATTTGTCTGTCTATAACCAAACTTTTGAAATAAGTCAACAACAGTTATATCACACTGACGATTCACATTGAAGCTATTAAAACCCTTAGATCTGTTTCAGATTGCTAACTAGGCATGCAACTAACTCCCACTGTGAATTTGTTAAACTGATTTCTTGATTTAGGGTTAGCACTTTAATTAGATTCACTCCAATATTCTAACCTGGAAATTCTTTACAGTTTCTGGTTCTGTTCCTCAACATTTCCTATACCTCCTAGTCAGTCATATTTACTAAGATTTTACCATGTACTAGCATGAACTGTTCTAAGTGGTGGGAATATAAATAAAAGCAAAAAGAAAGTTAGTCCTTGCCTTCAAGGACCTTACAGTCTAATGGGAGAAGACATACATGGAAGCTGGAAAATGGGGGAGGTACCCAGTATAGGATAGGGTAGAGAAAGTCCTGAGTACAACCTGGAGAGAAACAAGACATGTCTGGCCTGGGCATCCCTCTTAACTGGAGGTTTTCCCAGGTTCCCTCCGACATACATCATTTACCTTTTCTCTCCTATTAGCCAATTTAATAGATATGAGGTAGTGCCTCAGAACTACTTTAATTTGAATTTCTCTAAGTAATAATGAGTTAGAATATTTTTTATATGGCTATAGATAGCTTTGATTACTTCATCTGAAAACTGATCATATCTTTTGACCATTTTTCAGTTGGGGAATGGCTCTTGTTTTATAAATTTAACTCAATTTTTTGTTATACTAAAAATGAGACCTTTATCAGAAAAACGTTTCAAAAATTTTTTTGCAGTTATTATTGCTGACTGCATTTCCTTACATCCCCATTTATTCTATTCTCTCTCTTCTTTCATCCTTTCTCTACTCAGAAGTGTTTTGCTTCTGACTACCCCTCCTCCAATCTGCCTTCTCTTCTATCGCCACCACCCCTACCCTTCTCTTATGCACTTCTCCTCCTACTTTCTTGTAGAGTAAGATAGAT
Organism: Pseudocheirus occidentalis; assembly: GCA_028646575.1. Classification (NCBI taxonomy): domain Eukaryota; kingdom Metazoa; phylum Chordata; class Mammalia; order Diprotodontia; family Pseudocheiridae; genus Pseudocheirus; species Pseudocheirus occidentalis. The sequence continues at coordinate 131,352,803 of CM053593.1, forward strand.
TTCTATATTCAATTGAGTGTGTACGTTATCCCCTGTTTGAGCCAAGTCTGATAAGAGTAAGGTTTATTCATTCTCACCTCCCCCCTTCCCTTCCACTGCAAAAGCTTTTATATAAGAAAATTTACTCCATTTTGCCTCTTTCTTTCTCTTTCTCCCAATACATTCCTCTCTCACTCCTTAATTTTATATTTTTAGATATCATCCCTTCATATTTAACTCGCATCTGTGCCTTCTCTCTATATATACTCCTTCTAACTACCCTAATAATGAGAAACATCTCTCGAGTTACAAATATCTTCTCATGTAGGAATTTAAACAGTTTGAACTTATTAGGTTCCTTACAATTTCCCTTTCCTGTTTCCCTTTTTATGCTTCTCAAGTTTTGTATTTGAAAGTCAGATTTTCTATTCAGCTCTGGTCTTTTTATCTGGAATGCTTGAAAGTCCTCTATCTCATTGAATATCCATTTTTTTCTCCTGAAGGATTATACTCAGTTTTGCTGGGTAAGTGATTCTTGGTTGTATTTCTAGCTCCTTTGCCATCTGGAATATCATATTCTAAACCCTCCAATCCTTTATTGTCAAAGCTGTTAAATCTTGTGTTATCCTGACTGTGGCTCCACAATGCTTGAACTGTTTCTTTCTGTTTATAGTATTTTCTCCTTGATCTGGGAACTCTGGAATTTGACTATAATATTCCTGGCATTTTTCATTTTGGGATCTTTTTCAGGATTTGTGAATTCTTTCAATTTCTATTTTACCTTCTGGTTTTAGAATATCAGGGAAGTTTTCCTTGATAATTTCTTGAAAGATGATGTCTAGGCTCTTATTTTTTATCATGGCTTTCAGGTAGTCCAGTAATTTTAAAATTATCTCTCCTGGATCTGTTTTCCAGGTAAGTTGTTTTTCTGATGAGAGATTTCACATTGTATTCTATTTTTTCATTCCTTTGGTTTTGTTTTTATCATTTCTTGATTTCTCATAGAGTAATTAGCTTCCATTTATTCCATTCTAATTTTCAAAGAATTATTTTCTTCAGTGAACTTTTAAAATTCCTTTTCCATTTGTCCAATTTTTACTTTTTAAGTTTTTTTTCCTTCAGTGAATTTTTGTGCCTCCTTTTTTTCATTTGGCCAATTCTGCTTCTTAAGGCATTCTTCTCCTCATTGGCTTTTTTGGGCCTCTTTTACCATTTGGCCTAGTCTGTTTTTTTAAGGTGTTATTTTCTGCAGTATTTTTTATGTGTGTGTTTTCTTGACTAGTTGTCAAGAACAAGTTGTTGATTCATTTTTTGCAATCTTCTTGTGTCATTCTCATTTCTCTTCCCAGTTTTCCTCTACCTCTCTTACGTGATTTTCAAAATCCTTTTTGAGTTCTTCCATGACCTGTGACCAATTCATATTTTTCTTTGAGGCTTTGGCTGTAGGAACTTTGACTTTGTTGTCTTCTCCTGAGTGTATTTTGATCTTCACCATAATAACTTTTATTAGTCAAAGTTTTTTTTCCATTGTTTGCTCATTTCCCCGGATTATTAGTTGACTTTTAAGTCTTTGTTAAGGGCTCTGCTTCCAGGGTGGAGGGTGCCCTGTTCTAAGTTTTAGAGGGTTTTTGCAGATGTTTTCAGAGATACTTCTAGGAACCTGTAAGTTTTCAGTATTTTCAAGATGATATGATCTAAGGAGAGGTGTTTACTGCTCTGGTTTATGGCCTCTCCTCTGGTCTGTGAGAGACCACAAGCACTTTTTTCTGCTCTGGAACTGTGAGGATGGTCCCTGTTTCACTGTAGCTACAAGCTCTCCTATGCCAGTGCTCTTCCTAACCCTGTGACAATCACCCAGGACCTGGATCTGAGCATGAGCAAAGCAACAGAGTCCTACTTCCATGTTAACAAAAGATTCCTGTAATCTTCTGATCAGTTGTTCATTCCCCTTACTGTCTGTGGGTTGAGAGCTTTGGAAACAGCCTTTGTAGCTGCCACTGCTGATTCAGTCACTCCTAAGGTCAGCTCCTAGTTTGCTGGAGTTGGTGCTGGTGCAGCCTGTGCTCCACTCTCGCCCTGGTGCAACAGGTCTTTACTGTTGACCTTCTAAGTTGTCTTTGATGTCCGTGGACTGAGAGGTCTGGAAACCACTACTGCTGCCAATAATTCAGTCACCCCAGGCCTACTATGGCTTTGTTGGGACTCATTCTATGGTGTCATGGTCTGTGCTGAACTGTGCTCCTCTCTCACCTTGGTGAAATAGACCTTTCCTGCCAACCTTACAAGTTGTCTTGGGATGGAAATTTGTTTGCTCAGTCTTTTGGGGGGTTCTGTGACTTTAGAATTTGTTTAGAGTTATTTTTAAAGGTATTTGGAGGGGTTTGGGGGAGAGACTATGCGAGGCCCTGCCTTTACTCCTCCATCTTGGCTCTGCCTCTCTTAATTGGAGGTTTCATAAGGAAGAAGTCATGCCATACTATCTTCACATTTAATAAGTATGCTTTCTTCACCTTTATTTGAGTCACTGATAAAATTTTTAAACACCATAGAGTCAAGCAGAGATCCCTGGTGTGCTCCACTAGGGATGGCCTTCCAAGTAGACACCAGACCACTAATGATGGTTTGGGGTTTTTTTGGTCCAGAGAGCCAACCATTTCTGAATGCAACTAATTCTACTGTTGTCTAGTCCATATTTGTTCATATTTTGTACAGGAATAATGTAAAAGTCTTTATAAAAATGCTTCATTAAATCTAAATAAGCTACATTTTTTTTCATTCCTTTCATTTATGTCTACAAAGCATTTGACAAAAGGAAATGAACATAATTGGGCACAACCTGCTCTCAGAAGCCACATTGGCTCTTTGGGATAACCACTTCTTTTTCTATGTGCTCTAAAATTTTATAATAATTTCTTCCAGAATTTTGCTAACATTTGTCAAATGTTAAGTTCATTGGCTTATAGTTTTCAACATTCCACTATTCTTGTTGAGACACCTGGGATAGAGTAGATGGATAGAGTGGATAGAGAACTTGACCTGGAGTTAAGTCCTGAGTTCAAGTCCAGACTGAAGCTTACTAGCTGTATGATTCTGGATGAGTCATTTAACTTAAACTTCTATCTGACCCAGTTTTCTCAGTCTGTAAAAAGGAGTTAACAAGAGCATTGGCTTTCCAGGGTTTTATGTGAGGATGAGTAGGATAATATTTATAAATAATTTTGTAAACCTTAAAGCACTATATAAATACTATTATTAGAGGAAAAGAGAAACACAATTAAAATTAATCAATTCTTCTTTCTTTTTATTGCCCATTATCATTGCCCCATCCATCCATAGATGTTTATAGGAAGCCACAGTACTTTAGACTTAGATCTGGACGGGTCCTCAGAGTCCATCCCACCTAACCCCTACTCCTATTTTACAAATGAGGATACTGAAGGTCTAGAGGTACTAATTGATTTATCTAAGGTCAAACCGGTGTTAAATGGTAATAATAATGGTTTTTGAACCTTGGTCCTTTGACTCAAAATCTAGCATTCTCAACTATTACCCCATGAAAGAATTTCTGTTTCATTTCTGATACCTTTTCCTCTCAACTGACCTAAATATGCTCCAAATTCTTCCCCCTCCCTTGTCCTTAGCTCTCCTAGTCATCCTCAGCTTCTGGTTTGGGCAGAGGCTGGACTAGATGGCCTTTGGGTGCTTTCCAACTGTAAGATTCACTGAACTGAAGACACACGGGGCAAGAGGGGCTAGGTTTCTTTTGCCCATTGGATAAGAGATAGGAGAGTTAGAGGCAGGGCAATAGAATTTCTGGGCTAAGAGATTATGTCAAGAATTTGAGAGACAAAACCTAAAAGTGCTGGCCTTGAGGTAACTAATGTTAATCTTGCCTTTCCCTTAAACCCATCCTTTCTGGAGCGCTGGTATGGTCTTGCTTGTGGTATGTGGTTATTATTGTCCATAGCTAGACATAAAGGAGATGGCTCTTTGCTCCACTCAGTGTGACCACAGCCACCTCTTGCCTCTTATCTCTTGCTCTTGGTTGATACGTCAGAGATGGGTCCAGGTTTCTTGCACTAGGGCCTCTGTAGCAACTTCTGCTTGACTGAGTGGTCAGAATTTTCCTGCTAGCTCAGCTCTGCTGCTGTTTCCATTATTAGATTGTAATCTTTTTCATTACATTATAAATTACTTGAGGGCAAGAACTATCTTTTGCTTCTTTTTGCATACCCAGCAGTTAACACAATGGCTGGCACATAGCAGGCACTTCCTAGCTGTTTATTGGTTCATTGATTGGTTTCTGAGTTTCAGGAGGCCTTGCCTCCCTTCTCACTGATAATGACTTTGATTAAGGATGTAAGCACTACTAGAAGAGGGTGTGGAAGCTGAACTCCTCCCTGGCCTCTTATCCTTTGGGACTAAGGCCAGGAAAGTCAGGGGGAAAGGCAGAGCCTCCTAACAATTTAAGGCATCCAGAAGCGGGATGGACTGCGGTACAAGGGAGGGTGTAATAGCCTGGTCCTGAGCATATTCATTCAGTTCATCAAGTATTTATAAAATATATTTTAGGTGCCATGTGCGGGGGCCAAAAGAGTTTCTGTCATCAAAAAATTTACATTCTACTAGGAATAAACAGCACAAAGCAAGGGAAAAAGTATGGGGGAAAGCAATGAATATGGCGTCAGAGGACCTAAGTTTGAATATGACTTTTTATTTTTTAATCATTATGACTTCAGGCAAATTTTAACTTCAAAGGGCCTCTTTATATACAGGTTGAATAAGTGTATTGGACTAGATAGAATCTAAGGACCCTTCCACCTCTAAGTGGATAGTGGTTAGTTTCCAGTTCTTTGCTACTACAAGAAGAGCTACTATAAATATTTTTGTATTCTTCTTTCTTTGATTTCTTTGGAAGTATAAGCCATTTTACTTTGAGATAGCTGCAATTGTTGCAAATTCCTAAACTGACTTAAAATGTCTGCCTATTACTCCTGGCTTTACTCTCTCTTCTACCGGTTAAATGCCACCTAGTTCCTTTAACCAATATTCCTATGCCATGGATCCCAGTACTGTCAATGCCCTTCTCCGGATGACATACTCCAGCTTATTAATTTTTTCTTATATTGCATTTTTACACATTTGGTACAATTTCCCCTCCTTCCAGGGAAATTGCAATTGAATTTCTTCTTAACTTCCTAGATTCCTTTGAATACTGGGAAGATGTGTATTTCAGAATTCATGGGCCGACAGATAAACACAGGTGATAATTTTGCCTGCTGAGTGGTTGAAGCTTTTAAATTCAGTGTTGGAATCATGAGGATCAAATAGTATCCCCTTGGTTTGGGGATGAAGCCTCTCTGTATGATTCTCTTCTATCTCCCATTCTGAGTATAATCCTTCTGGTTAAGTCTCACATGTCTACTCATGCCACGACCCTCTCCTCTCATACAGGACAGAGTTTGGCCTCAGGTGTTTGTATCAATAATGCAATATTCACAACACCCATGGTGGTTATGAATATGCTGGTATAGTCGTGAATCACAAAATGTAGCAAACTTTCCACATGGAGGGCAGAACTAAGGTCTTTATTCAGAAACCAGAACACCGAGTCCCAGAACCAGAAGGACAAGTCCCAGAACCAGAAAGCCAAAGTTATTATAGTGGTCACGAAGTTGATACACATAGTTAATGCAGTGAACACCCACATTTCCAAGACTTCATGAATAGAACAGGCTCCCTCAAGCAGAGATCCCTCTCAGACTCATGACAGTTCCTCAGCCTGGTCCTTGGAAGTTCTTGGAAAAAGCTGCAGAAGGAGGATCTCAGCAAAAGGTGCAGTCTCCAGGTGGTGATTGAGAGAAAATTTGACTGTTCTGTTGGTTCTCTTCCTTATATACAGTATACCTCTTCTCTGTTCTGTTCCTTCCTGTTAAGGTGTTAACTACTCCCAAAGAGTTAACTTGAAGTAAGGAGTTAAGTGCCTGTTTACTAAGTACTTAACTTGAAGTAAGTTGCTAAGTGCCTTTACTAGGTGCCAATAGAAAGGGGCATGGAAAATCTTCTGATTTCATTAACATTACAGTGTTGGGGAGAAATGAATGTGGCTTCTGTTCTTGCCATATTATCTCACTAAATATTTCTTTATAAAAGCTAATTGATATGTTTACAATCTCTTTTTCCAGTTGGATTTTCTGCTGAGAGGCTAGCAGCACTGGGATTTAAAAGACAGGACTCAGGACCCTGGAGGAATGGTCTTGGTGACTGGTTGTAGGGTGGAAAGGCCAGCATCCTGTGATTCAGAGTTCTAAAGAATTATGAGTATACTCATGATCGTATTGGTGAGTCAGATAGAAATGTCATATTTGGGAATGGCTAGGTGGCCCAGTGAATAGAGCACATGCCCTGGAGTCAGGAAGACTGGTGTTCAAATCCGGCCTCAGACACTTAACACTTGCTAGCCATGTGACCTTGGGCAAGTCACTTAACTCCATTTACCCTGCCTTCCCCCCTCCAAAAAAAAATTAAAAAAAAGAAGTGTCATATATATTGAATTCCTTTATCCATGAGCCTGAGACACTTCCCGCAGCTCAAATTTCATTTAAGAGCCAAGGATGTGTGTAATTAGTAACAGTTCCTGTTTATTCTGAAGATCTGGAAGGGAAACAAACATTAAAGAGAGAGAGATGACAGCTGGTGATGACTATCTCTGTTTGAGTAGAAGAATATTTTGCCAATTTTTTTGGTTAATTTTTTTCCTTATAAACTGCCATACTATGTATCTAAATCAATATAAATCTGGTTGCACCTGAGAGAGTGAATTATTCCTAAAAAGATAAAGGTTAAAGCCAAGATATTATGATATTAAAATTTATTTTATGAATATATCTTCCCTTAGACCAGGACTGCCAAAGGGTTGAAATGTCATTTCTTTGTTAAAACTGATCATTATTGTTACAGAAAATAGCATCCTATGCTTTTTTTCCCCTTAATTCTTGAGCCCCTTTTAGTGATAGTAGGGATGGTGTGGTGGATTAAAAGGTGTCTAGCTCCAGGGCCCTCGCAGCAGCCAGGAAATGCTCAAACAGAGGGTCACTTACTGGCGACCAGAGATATTTGTACTCTGAGCTAATTCAAACTCCTTGCCCCCAGTGATCGGCCAGCAAACATTTAAGGGCTTATGATGTACTAGACGCTGTGCCAAGTGCTGAGAAATTTTTTTTAAAAGGGCAAAATACAATCCGTGTCCTCAGCGGTTCAATAATTTCGTCCTTCAAAAGGGGGAGAAACCAACAAGAGGAAATCTTATTGTGGGTCTGATTCTCATTAGCAGGGAGGAGCTTGTTGCTGGGGTGCAAATGATGGAAACCTTGGGGGGAAGCGACGACTGACTCAATGCTAGAGTTTGTGATAAAGGAAGAGAGTATGAGCGGGAGGAATAAATGCCAGATTTTGAGAAAGCAGATTTCAGAAGGTTCCGAAGAAAGAAGGTAAAATGATCCTGTAGAGCAAAATGCTTCAAGACAAGATGCTCAAGAATGAAAGTCTGAAGTTCCAAAGAGAAACAATTCAAATCATGAAGAAAGATGGGATTTGTCTGAAGAGGTCTATGTGCACGAGCAGCAAACTCACCAACCAACTTAAAGTTTAAAAAAAGAAGAAAGGAAGGCCGGGAAGCAGAAAAAAGGATATGAATGTTGACAGGGTCTTATAAAAATAGTGTTAGGAATATTAAAACTCAGCATGAACTGAGGTTGGCAAGTGAAGCTAAACACTGCATGTTCTATGTTAAATACCTTCAAGAGCCTGATGCTTGCAAAGGAAGGGGAATACAAACCTGCTAATGTTCCTAGGTGAAAATTCTGGGTGGAGGCAGTGAACCATGGGACATAGCAGAGTTTGCCTCCCATCCCTATCCACACATATAGACCTTGAGTGTGAGCTCAAAACTAGCAAGATTTTATATGTAGGTACATGAATCTGGCCATCCTCCTGGGATATAGGATATTCAGCCTACCATTCCATTTAATTTCTTCCATTTAGCTATGAATAAAATGTCTAAGCACCCCTACCTCTGATTCCATGCTGTTTTGAAAAAACCCCTCAAATTTTTAATTATAAATTCAACAAATGTTAACAAATATAAACATTTCAATATATAAAGAATAGAAAAAGAGGATTGTATTTGAAAGCGTGAATTTCTATCACATATAAGTGGTTTTTTCTTTAAAAGTAGTGGTGTAGTGGACAGAGGGTTGAACCTAGAATAAGAAAGACTCATCTTCCTGAATTCAAATCTGACCTCAGATGCTTACTACCTGTGTGACCTTGGACAGGTCACTCAACCCTGTTTGCCTTGGTTTTCTCATCTGTAAAATGAGCTGGAAAAGGAAATGGCAAACTATTCTAGTCTCTCTGCCATGAAAACCCAAAATGAGGTTATGAAAAGTTGAACATGAATGAAAAAAGACTGAACAATGACAAGATTAAATTTAACACAGTAACCCCAACATTGCCCTGCTTCTCTCTGTCCAGCTTCTGACCTATTTTCTGCTCTTGTTAACATATTAGAACAAAACAAAACATTTTATTGACTCTTTGCTGGTCTTTGTTGTTGTTATTTGAAGTTTTGAGAGCTCCCTCTATATTTCCTTACCTCCCTCTCTTCCACACTCCCATAGTAAGCAATCAGATGTAGCTTATCCATGTGCAGTTATGTAAAACATTTCCATATTAGTCATCTTGTGCAAGAAGAATTTAATAAAACAAAAGAAAGTGAAAAATATTGTGCTCAGTCTGTATTCAAATAATATCAGTTCTTTCTCTGAAGGCAGATAGCATGCTTCATCATTAGTCCTCTGAGATGGTCTTGGATCATAATATTGCTGAGAATAGCTAAGTTCTTCATTGAACAATATTGCTGTCACAGTGTACAACATTCTTCTGATTATATTTGTTTCACTGTGCATGTTCATGTAAGTCTTTCCAGGTTTTTCTGAAGTCATCCTGCCTGTCATTTCTTATAGTACAATGATATTCCATTACAACAATATACCACACCTTATTTAGCCATTCCCCCGTTGATAGACATCCCTTCGATTTCTGATTCTTATCTTTGCTGGTCTTTTAAGAGGGTCAGGATTGGAGAGGCTTCTGAAAGGAAATGATTTTCTGGTATGGAAAGTTGATCCTGGGACTGCATCTCTCTCTCCTTCCTGCAAAGTCATCCTGATCTGGGCAGAGGTTCTGGGTTGGTAAGAAGTTCTGGAGACCTGTGGGAATATAGAGCAAATAGGAGGAGGAATCCTTGTATAGACTAAACCTGAAATACAATGAAATGCAATGAAAATTTTATTGCTTCCCCCTACTTTCTACAAATGCTTGCCAGACTGACTTCATGGAATTTCCCAAAGGTATAATCTTTCTCTTTAGTTTTCTCTCATTTCCTATCTAAGGTTGGGTGGCTAGGAATGTGAAGGGAAATCCATCTGATTAGGCTTTAATATTAGAGCTAATTGAAAATGGAGCCAAGATGGCAGAGTAAGGCAGAAACTCACCTGAACTCTCTCAAATTCACCTCCCAACAACTATAAAATAATGCCTTGAAATGAATTCTGGAGCTACAGAACTCGCAGAAGGATGGGGTAAAACGATTTTCTAGTCCAAGACAACTTAGAAGGTCAGCAGGAAAGGTCTGTCTCAGACAGCTGGGTAAAAGGTAAGTGTAATCCTGCACAGACAGCATCTGGGCAAGCTAGCAACAAGGCCCTGAACTCCAGGACAGGTCAGCAGTAAGCCTATGTGCCCCTGGTGCAGACCAGTGCAATTGTGCAGCAAGGCCCCATGCTCTGGCACAAGAATCTTAAGACAGTGCCCCTGCAACCCCAGGAGCAGAGTCCAACTTTAACATAAAGTTAAATGTTGCAAAATAGGCTGGGAAAAAATGAGCAAAACCCCAAACAAAATAAAGCAAAAAGAACCTATCCATAGAAAGTTACTATGGTGACAGGTAAGCTCAAAATAAAAACTCAAATGTACAGCCTCAAAGAAAAATGTAAATCAGTCTGAGGGCCAAAAAGAATCGTTGAAAGAGTTAAAAAAAAAGGCTTGTAAAAATCAAATAAGAGAAGTAGAAGAAAACTTGGGGAAAAGTGGGCAATGTAAGAGAATCAAAAAAGAATCAATAGTTTGGTAAAGGAAATACATAAAATGGAAAAATTATAAAAATTCAATGGAGAAAACATTTCAACTTATTTTTCAAAAGCTTATTTAAATTTTGTTTTTGTTTTGCTATGAAACAGGTCTGTTTGAATAAATAACATGACCATTAGAAAGAAAATTAAGTCCTTTTGTAATGAGGTCTGAAAAATGGGGTTGGGAGTTTAGTGCTAAGATGAGAAAATTGCCTATTTTTTAGTCTTTTTGTTTTTGCTTGTTTTTGGAGGGGGGAAGGCAGGGCAACTGGAGTTAAGTGACTTGCCTAAGGTCATACGGCTAGTAAGTGTTAAGTGTCTGAGGCCATATTTGAACTCAGGTCCTTCTGAGTCCAGGGTCGGTGCTCTATTCAGTGTGCCACCTAGCCACACCAAGTCTTTTTTTTAAAACCTAATTAATTAATTAATTAATTTTTAGTTTTCAACATTCACATCCATAAGATTTTGATGGCTTGCAATCTGATATAGGCTCTACTTATACATTCATATTAAACATATTTTCACATTTGTCATGATGTAAAGAAGAATTAGAACTAATGGGACTATGAGAAAGAAGAAACAAAACAGCAAAAGAAAAGGACAGCAAATAGTATTCTTTCATCTGCATTCAGGCTCCAAAGTTCTTTCTCTGAACGTGCATAGAATTTTTCATCACAAGTCTTTTGGAGATGTCTTAAGTCTTTGCATTGCCGAGAAAAACTAAATCTATCAAAGTTAGTCATCACACAGTGTGACTGTTATTATGTACAATGTCCTCCTGGTTCTGTTCACTTCAGTTAGCACAGTTCATATGTCTTTCCAGGTTTTCCTGAAATCTACCTGCTCATCATTTCTTGTAGTGCAATAGTATTCCATTACATTCATGTACCACAACTTCATTAGCCATTCCTCCAGTTGATGGGCATCCTCTCAGTTTCTAATTCTTGGTCACCACAAAAAGAGCTGCTATAAATGTTTTTGTACACGTGGGTCCTTTCCCCCATCTTTATGATCTCTTTGGGATACAGATCTAGAAGTGATATTGCTGAGTCTAATGGTAAGTACAATTTTATAGCTCTTTGGGCATAGTTCCAAATTGCTCTCCAGAATGGTTGGATCAGTTCACAACCCCACCAACAATTCATTAGTGTTCTAATTTTCCCACATCTTCTCCAACATTTATCATTGTGTTGTTTTGTCTTGTGAGCCAATCTTATAGGTGTGATGTAGTTCCTCAGAGTCATTTTGATTTGTATTTCTCTAATCAATAGTGATTTAGATATAAATTATAGGGAAGAAATCTATATTTCTGCTGTTCAACTTTTATGTTTAGGGAGATTTGTGAGAATGTTACTTTCAGTTGTTTATATTAAATCTTTATTAAAAGTTAACAGAGATGTTAAAAAATAGTGATTTAGAGCATTTTTATATGATTGTAGATATCTTTAATTCCTATGAAAACTGCCTGCTCATTTACTTTAAACATTTATGAATTGAAGAATGACTTGTATTCTTATAAATTTGACTTAGTTCTCTGTATATTTTAGAAATGAGGCCTTTATCAGAGACATTGGCTGTAAAAATTATTTCTCAGCTTTCTGTTTCCCTTCTAATCTTGGTTGTGCTGACTTTGTACGAAACTTTTCAATTTAATGTAATCAAAATCATCCATTTTGTATTTCATAATGTTCTCTATCTCTTGTGTGGTCATAAATTCTTCCCCTTTCCATAGATCTGACAGGTAAAATATTCCTTGCTCTTTTAATTTGCTTATAGTATCAGTTTTTATATCTAAATCATGTACCCATTATGACTTTATCTTGGTATAGGGTGTAAGATGTGGGTCTCTGTCTAGTTTCTGCCATACTATTTTCCAGTTTTTCTACCAGTTTTTTTTAAACCTTCTTATCCCAGGAGTTGGAGTCTTTGGATTTATCCAACAGTAGATTACTATAGTTATTGACTGTTGTGTCTTGCACACCTAAGCCATTCCACTGATCTACCACTCTATTTCTTAGTCAGTCCTAAGTAGTTTTTATGATTGCTGCTTTATAATGCAGTTTAAGATCCAGTGCAGCCAGACCTTCTTTCTACTTTTCCTTATTTAAATAAATGATAGCCCATGCCCATTTACTTTGGGTTTAGTAGTAGCATCCCCTGTGAATTGTTCTCATCTTGTTTGTGAAAGGAGACTACACTGCCCTGTCTACTTGGGCACATAGGCAGGCCCCCTAGGGAAGGAGCTGCCTTGTAAGCTTTTATCTCCCCTGACAAGACAAGTGCTATTACTATGCAGCCTTATCTGCCTCTTCTTGGGTGAGTGATACTGTCTCCAACTGGGTTCATACTTTGTTGCTCCTTTAGTGTGGATCCCATTGGGTGGGGAGTAATGGAGATTCCTCCAGCAGGCTGTTGGGTCTGAGGGAGGCTTGCCAGCCAAGACTAAGCAGGACTGGTGGGAGAGGAGGTCAGTTTGGACGGTTATGGAATAGCACAGAGAACACCTGTAAAGTAAAGCACTAGCACCTTTTCAGAAGAACGCTACTGTGAACAGATTTTAAGCTTATGATTACACACTATAGTGAACATTCTATTCCATAACAAATCAGAGCAAAACATTCACAGTAAATCAAAGTACAGCATTCATAATGTTGCAACTTATCACAGATAATCAAAATACAGCATTCACAACAACTTATAACAGAAAATGGCTACATAGTTTCCACTACAGTGGTCACAAAGTTTTGAACAAAGAACAATCATTTAGTAACTCAAGCATTCACAAAATCCTTAATTCAATCACAAAGTACAATAGTCAAAGTCCTCTACTCATGCCCATACTAAGTTACAAATCAATTACTCAGTCATCAGTCACTAAGTACAATCATTTAGTCAATCAATCATTATATCAACCAGATAATTCAGTCATCAGAAAAAACAACCCCCCCACCCCTAGATCTTTAGTAAATTTAGGTTTCTCAGTCAGTATACAACACTCCTTCAGGAGTCAGAGAACTAGGGTTCAAATATCTTCTTTGATATTTCTTGTGTTAACCGCAGGCAAGGTATTTAACTTGGGTCTCAGTTTTCTCCTATGTAATGGAGCCAGGATTCCATCATCCCAGGAGGGATGATGCAGTCAGCCAGCCCAGCAGGGAAACCCTGAGAAGCCAGGGTTCTGGGACTTGGGTCTAAGGGGAATTTTGAATTTTGAACTTGGAACTTTGATATATAGAAACTGGGCCAAATTGTGAATCTAATCCCCTTCATCTCACCAGAGAGTGAAGTAGTATGGAGGGAAGATTATGCTCCATATGTTGGGAGATATTTAGATTTTTCTTAATATACTTTTAAAGTAAATATTCTTTTGTAAAATCCAATCTGATGGGTAAATGGCTAAACAGAATTGGGGTACGTGGGAGCCTCCTACGTTCAGAGGAACATCATAAGTGGAGCCATTGCAGAGAACTTGGATAGCCCCAATTCCTTTAAGGGTACCAAAGAATCCCGGGGAAGGGGGTAAAATGTCATATGCCTAGCCTTCAGGTGGTGATAATCAGGTCAGCATGTCTGCGATATATGTTGGGCTTAGTCTGGGATAAAATTCGGCTCTTGGCTTTTGAGAAAACCTCAGGAGAGATTTCCTGCCTGGGATTTTAGATTTTAGATACTCTAGCTTGTAAGATCCTGGAGAAATTTGACCAAAAAAAGTTTTAGGCTACAATGTACAGTAGATTACCGCCTCCCAACCCCCCCACCCCAGTGTGCATTTCTTCCGAAGTCAGTTCTGTTGATGCTGACATACTGATACTGATTCTCTTCTGTATTACTGAGTCCTGTGTAAGTACTGATACTAAGTTAAATGTGAGAAATCTGGAGAAATCACAAGGTAATTTTGTTTATATCATTCCTTTTGCATTTAAATAGAACTGCCCTGCTTATCTTTTGTGAAAGCAAAATGCTTTACAAAATGCTTTTTTAGGGTGAGAATGTTTGTGCCTAAAATCTTTGAGTAGATGACATTTCTTTTTCTTATTCTTTCTTCTTTTTCTCTAGGTGACATGTCTTGCTACTTCTGTAAAGGTAGATATGGGAAAAAATATTTATTAAGCACCTACTATATTCCGGGCAATATGCTAAGCCCTCTGCAAATAGTATCTCATTTAAGACACACAATCACCCTCTGAGGATTTTTGTGGTTGTTCAGTTGTGTCCTACTCTTTATCACCCCTATTATCTCTGTTTTACAAATGAGGAAACTGAGGTAGACAGAGGTTAAGGATCACACAGCTGGCAAATATCCGAGGTCAGATTTAATCTTGGTTCTTATTGACTCCACATCCAGTGCTCTAAAGCAGGCTACACAGATACAGCCTGTGGGGTTACTTGTCTTCTTGTCCTGATGGATGAGTCTGCCATTAATTAGTTTACTCTGGCAGCAGCAAGGATCCATGGCAGGAATTTCAAGGGCCCTTTGGAATAAAGTTCTAGAGGAAATTGCCAGGACCTCTGAGGGTCACGTGGAGTACAGTGGGACTCCTGGTAAATTTTGTTTCCCCATGTAGAAAGGAGCACTTTTTTTTATCCAGACCCCATTTAATGACCTCATTGGAAAAGTTTCTATTCAGGCAGTTTTCTCATCTGAGAATGAGGTAACACCAATTTGCCTCCACTTTCCAAATCCTTCTGGGGGGAAAATCCATGTAGTTTGGAATGTCCAGTGTGGACCAGGTTTCCATTGGCTATTGGGAGTCAGCTTTCTTTGCTGTTTCTTTTTACTAATGGATTGAGAAAGGCTTTAGAAAGCTAAGACTAAGCAAGTAGAGATATTTAGTAAACTCTATACAATGTTTCTTATTTTGTTGAATTTGTGAAACTCTGTTTTGGGGGATAATTCTGATTTTTGTGTATACATGTGGGATTATATATACAACATTGACTGTTTTGAGACTTAACTGTAAGACATAGGAGAAACAAGTGAGCGGATATTGTTTGTGTCTCCTCAGAGCACTGTTCTGAATTTGGGATGAGGACTGTATGAAAAAAAACCTCAACTTTGCCTATTTCAAACAGGGGGAAGTGCGTAATGGGACCTTGAGGCCTTGGATCGGGAGCCTTGGATCTGGGACTAGGCCCAGATCACCTAACATGGAGGCACCTTACTTTTATGTGTTCCCTGCATAGTCCCCTTTGATTGGCTACATAAGCAGAACAGGCTTAATTTTTTTAAATTGCCAGACTGGGACACTCTCTCTTTCCCATGCATTCTTTCCTGCTGTGTCCAGAGGACAAAGATCACACACAGTTCACACACAGCACTGGTACCATGAACTGAACTAGGAAGGGAGGAAGAATTCTTTCCTTCCTTTTTGTTTTAGGTACTGTGGGTGTTTCTTTTTCTGTTCTGTTTTATATGTCTTTCTTAGTCTGAAGTGCAGGCAGTAAATCCCATTGGAACTAGAAGTTCAAGCAACCGCCACATTGGAACCAAGATCCAGATGGGATGTTGCAGCTAGTCAGCAGGGGAATCCCTAAGAAGCCAGTGTGCTTGGGACTTGAAACCAAGAGGGGTTTTGAACTTGAAACTTGGGATTGGGCTCTATAGGTACTAAGATAAACTGTGACAAACTTTCCCTCCCCAGAGACTTCTGACCCTCAGAAGTCCTGGCAATTTCCTAGAACTTTATTCCAAAGGGCCCTTGAAATTCCTGCCCTGAATCCTTGCTGCTGCCAGAGTAAACTAATTAATGGCAGACTCATCGATCAGGACAAGAAGACAAGTAACCCCACTGGATGTATCTGTGTAGCCTGCTTTAGAGCACTGGATGTGGAGTTAAGAAAAACCAAGATTAAATCTGACCTTGGTCATATGGTGTGTGTGTGTGTGTGTGTGTGTGTGTGTGTGTGTGTGTGTGTGTGTGTGTGTAAAAGATTATACCTCTGGCATATAATAATTTTGTATATTTGTGATCATACCTTTTAAGTAAATATTGTTTTGTAAAATTGAATCCAACTTTTGGTGGCTAAATGGAATTGGGGTGCAGGGGACCCACCTTTGCAACTGAAGGAACACTATCAGTGGAGACTAGAGCCATTGTCAGAGACCCTATACCCCTACCTTCCAATTGTCAAAAAGGTAATGGAGAATCATTGGGGAGGGGTTATATGTAACACACCTGGCCTTCAGGCAATGGGAGTCAAGGTAGTTAAATATTACACAGAGATTCCTGATAATCCATAAAGTTTTGAGTATATCAGGATTAGCCACCACTGTATAGGGTTGCATTTCTGCTAGACAAGATTGAGGGTGGCAGGACTGATTTTCTTCATTGCTGCTCACATACAGAACCAGAAGACCAGATTCTTTCTGAGTGAAGGAGTCTGAGATACTGTGGTCAGTCAATCAATGAATAATGCTTATTAGGTGCCTACTATATGCCAGGCAGGGCAGCTAGGTGATAAAGTAGATAGAGTGCTGGGCCTGGAGTCAGAAAGACTCATCTTCCTGAATTCCAATTTGGCCTCAGACACTTATTAGCTGTGTGACCTTGGGCAAGTCACTTCACCCTATTTGCCTCAGTTTCCTCATCTGTAAAATGAGCTGGAGAAGGAAATGGCAAACCATTCTAATATCTCTGCCAAGAAAACCCCAAGTGGAGTCATGAATAGTCAGACCTGACTGAAAAATGACCGAATTCCTAGGTATGGCACTAAGTGCTGGGGCTACAATTAAAAAAAAAAAAAAGAAAGGCAGTCTCTGGCTTCAAGAAGCTTCCAATCTAATGGGGGAAGGAAAACATACAAAAGATCTGTTTTAGGTGAGCAAATAGTGCTGATTCCTTTTCCCTGTTTCCCATCATCCTAGGCACTTGCACCCATGGCTTCCAGGAAGGTTCCATTCTGTTTCGCTTGAATGTAAACACTTAGGACTTAATATCCAAAATGTCACATGGAACTTGGTCCTGAGGAAAAGCAACAGATTCTATTCTTCTTCAAACCTGGAGATAATGTCTCCAACATGGATTAGTTTCCAGGACATATATTAGTAGAGGGTCTATGCCTAATATGACAACTGGGAGCATTGAGAATCTCTCCCTTGAGGATAATGGATACTATGAAGTTTCAATCCTATTTTCTTTTCTTTTCTTTTTCTTAATAGCATTTAATTTTTTCCCCAAATTACATGTGAAGATAGTTTTCAACATTCACTTTTATAAGATTGTAATTCCAGAATTTTTTCTCCCTCCCTCTCCACCCCCACCCCCAAAACATCATGTAATCAGATACAGATTATACATGTGCAATCATATTAAGCATATTTCTACATTAATCAAGTTGTGAAAGAAGAATCAGAATAAAAGGGAAAAACCAAGAGAAAGAAAAAAGAAGAAAAAATGGAATGCTTTGATT
The DNA here is from genome assembly GCA_028646575.1 of Pseudocheirus occidentalis. Taxonomy (NCBI): domain Eukaryota; kingdom Metazoa; phylum Chordata; class Mammalia; order Diprotodontia; family Pseudocheiridae; genus Pseudocheirus; species Pseudocheirus occidentalis. The sequence goes on from CM053593.1 coordinate 131,370,385, forward strand.
TACATTCAGACTCCATACTTCTTTCTCTGGATAGGGATAAGATTTTCCATCTTGAGTCTTTTAGAATTGTCTTAGATCGTTGTATTGCTGAGAAGAGTTAAGTCTATCAGAGCTGGTCATCTCACAGTGTTGCTGTTACTGTGTACAATGTTCTCCTGGTTCTGCTCACTTCACTTAGCATCAATTCATGTGAATTTTTCCAAGTTTTTCTGAAATCTGCCTGCTCATCATTTCTTATAGAACAATAGCATTAAATCCAATTTCCTAAGGAATCACTCAGCAACCAAAACTTACTTCTCTCTATCTATGGTAGGTGAAGATCGTATGGTTAGATCCCTAAGTCCAATTCCTCTGTCAGCTCAGATTCTATTGAGGAGGTATTATGTATACCTCTTCTGTCACACAGCCCCAAGAATGACTAAAGCCAATCTGATCTCCCCTCCCAGTTACTTTGATAGGCACCAGGAGGAGGTGTTTTCTCCATGTTGTTTGAGGGAAGTGTATTTAGGTATCAAGGTCTTAAACAGTCCCTGAACTTGTGCTTTTGGTTTTTGTGATTGAAATAGCAATTGTTTCTGTTTTGGCCAGAAACCCTGAGGATCTTCCCATTCCAGATTGATTTTTAAAAACTAAGTGAAAGAGGCCATTCTTTACCTTATTTCTTACACAGCCTCAATTACTAAACGGGCTTTGCCTCAGACAAACCAAGATCTCAGAAAGACCTTAGCTTAAAAAGGCCAAAGTCTCCCATTGCAAGAGGGGCCATCTTCAATAGTCCTGATCTATATATTGGCACTGGACCCAGATGGTTGCAGAGGAGAGAGTGAGGCTGGTGACTTTGCACTGCCCTGCCTTACAAACTCAATTCACTTGCAAATCAGCACCTTATCATTGGTCCCCTGATAATGAAAGGCAAATAACATCAACAAATATGAATTTGAATAATGGTGGGAAAAATATCTTGGAATCTGATGATTTTCAGATTTTTGTTAAAGGATCTCTTAACCTTTAACATAGACATGCCTAGTAAGTTTAGAAGGTATTATCAAAGTGATAAACTTTGGACATTGAATCGTCATTCCTCAAATTCATTGGTATTAACAGTGTCTAAGAGCTTGGGCTGATTTTCACAGAGCATGACAAACAAGATTATTCCAGGAACACACAAGATGGGGAGCACAGAGACACTGAGGGAAAGACATCCAGGGATAAGATACTATAATATTTGACCCAATCAGCTTTTCAGAGGGTCAGAAGGACCTGTGTCTTTTAAATTTCTTCTTCCTAATACAACCAGCAAATTAGATCTTGAGATAGAATTTGGCTGTAGAGGTAAGGAAATTGTCCCCTCCCTTTGGAATTTTTTCCCCCAGTGCATGGGCACTTTCCCCATACCATGTCTTCCCTTTGTCTACCCTTCTAATTCTCCCTCTTTCTTGAGCCCACTAGGAGTCACTGATGCCATTCACTTGAATGAAATGCCTGGAACTCTAAACCACTTGAGTGGGGTACACTCTCTGCACCCTCTGTGAAGACTCCTCAGAATGAGAAGGAAGAAAAACCATTTGAAAACCAGAGACTTTTCTAAGACTGGACAGACTAGAGTCCTGGATTTACACAACCTAGGACTCTTCCCCCCTTTCCTTGCTGTCATCAGCATTAGGTCCCTTTCAGGAGTTTTTGACCTCTACCCTTGCTTGTGACCTTTTCCCTTCCCTTGCTCTGGCGTTTACCAAATAATTACATGGATGATACCTTGGCTTCCTGTCCCACCTCCCAACCAACAGGAGATAGTGGCAGGTTTCTTTGTTATCGGCCATTGGGTTACATTTTGAGCCAAGACTGAGAGCCCACCTCCCAGCCAATGGGAGAAGGGATAGCCACGGGGGGGGGGGAGAGGGAGGAGGTTTGACTACTTTAGGGTATAAATTCCTTGTTCTGTCTTTTGTAACATGCCTCTTCTCCTTGATCCCCACCATGGAGAGGACTGCCTTCTTCCTGCAGGGGAAGAGAATAAAACTTCCTGTTTCTTCCTCAAGATACCTCTGACTTCTGATTTTTCTTGGGTAGGTTTTTTTGGGGTCCCTGTACCACACACATATTTAAAACTTGTTTACTCCTAAATCCATAGACTAAGAGTAAGTGGTCTCTAGTCACATGGTTCATTTATCTGTGATATTTAAGAAGTTGGGGCAGCCAGATGACACAGATAGAGCACCTGGCCTCAGAAAGACCTGAATTCAAATTCAGCCTCGGACACTTACTAGCTATGTGCAAGTCACTTAACTCTCTTTACTTCAGTTTCCTTATCTGTAAAATGAACTGGAGAAGGAAATGGCAAACCACTCTAGGATCTTTGCCAAGAAAAGCCTGAATGGGGTCACAAAGAAGTGGACATGACTGAAAACAACAAAAGAACAATAATTTAGGTAGTTACAATTTATTAATAAAATCGAAACCATAAAATTCTCTTCTATTCAACTCAGCCTCCAGGTAAGGAATGGAAAAACAAACAAACAAATACCAGCATTTTGGACCGAGACAGAAATGTCTTATCTTGCTCAGTTTGGTAAATTCCTCCACTGCAGTCTCCTCTGCACCCAGGAGCAGCTAGCATTTATAGAAGTCTTTAACGTTTGCAGAACACTTCATATCTATTATCTCATTTATTGAACACAACAATCCTATGAGCAGATGCTATTATTGTCCTCATTTTACACAGGAGGAAACTTAGGGTCAGAGAGATTTGGTGTCCAGGGTCACACTGGTAGGAGGTGTCAGAGGCAGGATTAAGATTTAATCTTCCTAACTCTAACTCCAACCCCTATCCACTATGTCACAGAGATGGTCAGTAATGAATCAGAAGCTTTTATGGTCAATCATAGTTTTCAATGAAACAAATCAGGAATTAGAAACTGGCTTGAGAATTGAAAAACCATGCTCAGGGTATAAATCTTGAGGAAAAGAGAGACCTCACAACAAGTTGAATTAAATCTTTAGGGGGGAAAAATCCTGGTTACAAGTACTACAAGAGTACCTGAAGGAGGTACACACACACACACACACACACACACACACACACACACATATGAATAGTTAGGGAGGAAAGAATGCAATGAAAACTGACATCTTAGAAGAGATGAAGAAAAGCCTTACCTAAGAACTGGATGCCAAAATGAATCAAGCAAAAACCAATGACTCAGTGAGAAAAGAAATATTAAGATAAGAAATATGAAGAAACTTCTCAAAATTAATAAAAAAGAGTAAAATGTAAGAAATTTTATCAAAATTTGATAAAACTTGACCTAGAAAATAGGTCAAGAAGAGATAACCTAAGAATTATTGGACTATTTGAAAATCATGACCAAATTACACCCCCCCATACCATATTTCAAGAAGTCATAAATGACAACTCCCTACAAGTATTAGAACTAGAGGGCAAATTAAAAATGGAAAGAATCTGTTTGTTACATACAGAAAGAAATCCTAAAATAAAAACTCCCAGAAACATCATAGCCAAAATTTAAAGAATCCAGGTCAAAGAAAAAATTCTACAAGTAACCTAAAAGTAGAAATCCAAATACCAATGAGCCACAGGAAGGATCATACAAGATTTGACAACTACTAGTTTCAAGAAGATGAGAGCTTGGAACACAATATTCCAAAAGGCAAAAGATAAAGATTTACGGCCAAGAATAACCGGCAAAGTTAAATATAATCCGACAGAAGAAAAAAACTGGACTTTTAACTAAATAGGAGATTTCTAAGTATTCCTAAAGAAAAGACCAGAACTGAATAGACATTTTGAAATGAAAATTTAGGAAGCAAAAGAAATATGAAAAAATACATTCTAATGGGGAAAAAGCAAATACCCATATTGTTATACAAAATAAATATAAAGGGCATAAATATTAATAAATCCAAAGTAGTTAAATTCAAGGTATTATGGAGGGAGAGAACTAACAGGTGGGGGGATAAGGAAAGTCTTCATGCAGAAAATAGTGTTTGTCCTGCATCTTGAAAAAATACAGGAATTCTATGAAGTGGAAGCTAGACATCTGGGAAAGCCAGTTCAAAAGCACTGAAGTCAGAGATGGAGTACCAGAAGAGCAGAGAGAAGACAGTTTGACTTAATTAAAGAGTGGAGAAAGGAGAGTAATGTATAGGAAGATTAGAATGTTAGGTTGGGACTAGGTTGTAAAGCTTAATAGAGGGATTTTTATCTTATCCTAGTGCTAATAGAGAGCCACGGAAGTTGATTCAGTAGTGTATGGTCATATCTGTGCTTAGGGGAAAATCAAATCCTAGGGTTCATAGGATAGAATTAGAATATTTGAATCCCATATTCCATCAGTTCCTGATCCAGTTGTCTCCATCACTCATATATCAGGAATTCATTAGAATAAGGAGAGATTTGAGGCAGGGGGACCAGTCAGGAGCCTGGGAGTTACGAGCTAGGGACCAGTTGAAATAGTAATCTGGAAAAGAGGTGATGAAGGTCTGTACAAAACAGGAAGATGTGACAATTGAATGAATATATGAGATAAGGGGTAGTGAAGAGTTAAAGGTAATGCCTTATAGTAATAGCAGTAACATTGCCTACCTCCTAGGATTGTAGTGAAGAAAGTGTTTTTGTAATGTTTGCAATACTATATAAATATGAATTATTATAACATGAATTAATAATTATAATAAATAAGAATTATATTCTTAATTCAACAAATATTTATTAAGCACCTACATGAAGTGTGAAGGAAAATACAAAGAAAAATAAGACATGGTCCCTAACCTCATGGGGTGCATGACCTAGTAGAGGGACTGGGGCACACACATACACACACACACAGAGTCATATACTAGCTATAGTAAAGAGTAGAATGGAAGAGGAGTAGAAGAGATATCCAAGGTGAATTGAGTTCACACTGTCGACCACTGTGGACAGCACAAGTGCACAGATTAAATCTTCCTGATTTTTAAAATCCTTTCTGAATGAGCAATGTGAAGTTTTGGGGAGTTTTAAAGCTATAGTTAAAAAGAAAAGAAAAGAAAAACACACCAGTTTGTTTTTGATAAAGATGGATAAATCTGGATATAAGGGTAGAGAAAGGAAATTTAAGGAAAAGCAAAACCTATCTGTAAGCACTAGGGGAGGGCATGAGCAAGATCAGGAGTCTTCCAGCTCCAAGCACTGACAACTTGCTAACTATGGCTCTGTTCAAGTTGGCACCAGAGTGAAAGAAATCCTCTAGTTATGAATACATTTGCATCCCAGAAATCACTCCTTCTCCTCCACAGTATAGGCCTTTCCTCTTGTCTTTTCTTACCAACTCAGTTTCATAGAAAGTGAAATAAAGTAAGTCTAGGGTTCAAATTTGTATGCAGATGCACTATGGAACGGCACAGCAATAAAATAACAAATATTCTGTCTTTCTTTTTGCCTCTAGGCCCCTCTCTCTTTTTGTTTTAGAATAAAAGTTATAAAGTTCAATAATCACTCTTTCCAAATATAAAAAGCAGTTACAATTCAACTCAACACAGAAGCATGTGTGCAAAGTTACAAGAACTTAGACATTGTATAAAAAGTTAGGTTAAAGATGATTTCATGGTTTCATTTCCCAAGTGGATGTGTGCTCTTCCTCAGTCAACTAAACTCAGCAAAGGAATTGTTACCTTGATGAAATGTTAACAGGTGTCCCACAGTAAAAACTGACATGAATTCTAAAAATTAAAACAATAGCATAATTACCATAAAACATCTGGCTTACCTCTTCCTCCCTCCATCTTTTTTTTTTTCTGCAGTGTCTCAGACAATAAAATATCTCCAGCAGCAACTGGTTTCAAGAAGGCCTGGAAAGCTCAGGGGGAGGAGGAGAAATCAAGGCAGCAGCTGTGGTCATCCTGGGCTCTCCTCCAGTCCCCAGAGTTACTGAATGCTTCTACTGGAGGCCCCTGAAGCCTCTGAGTGGGGAAGGAGCAGGGGTGGGCAGCACTGTGGGCTCTTCTTTTTCTATGGCGCTGGGAGGAAAATAGTATTCTATCCATTTAAGAAATGGGATCCCACTTCTCTGTTCTCTGTTAATAACCAAGCAGCCTGAAGATCGAGGGCCATCAGTATAAATTATAGCAGTGGTTTAAACAGCATAGATATGAAAGTAAATAGTTAGGGAAACCCAAACTCTTGCCTGTCTCAGGAGTACTGGTAGCTCAGTCTAGCAAGCAAGGAGTTTCAGGGACAAAAGCAGAAATGAAGGGATTTATAGGAAAATGGTGAACATATCTTCTTCCCAGATGGACAGAGAAGGGGAAATAAATGTGTTAGCTGAGCTGGACCCAGGACCTGAAAGTCACTGTCTTGTTTCTCATGATTATCACTTTATTACCAACCAAGTCCCATATTCCATCAGGTCCTGATTCAATTGTCTCCACCACTCTTATCTACCTTTGAATGAAATAGAATGGAGTCCTGGGGATGTCCTGATCTGAGCCTGTCAGTTCTGTATAACATATCTCTTGTAGCCTCTCTGTGGTCTCTTTTCTGAATTCCATGGAAGACTTGGGTAAGACCACAAGAACCTCAGGAGCTCTGGGTAATCCGCCTGACTTGTAAACAAATATTTCTGTTACCAAATTTAAGGGAAATGATTCTGGGTAGAGTAAAATTATATTATATATGTAATACTTTGTAAGCCTGAGGCTCACCAAACAGCTACATACTTCCAAGACTGGGCTCTCATTGGCTAGTCTTACTAATGTAATTCACATTGGTGAGTTTATAAAATCATCATGTTTGGTCTTTCCATAATGAAATTCATTTTTCTTCCTTCCTCTCTTACTCCTCCCTCCCTTCCTCCCTTGCTTCCCCAAATTCTAATAATGCTATAGGAATTAGTCTGTCAATCTAAAAAACACTCAGATCAAAGAATTTCCTAGGGCTTTCCTTCTGGGGGAAAAAGTTTGATTCCTCAACTCCAAATTTTGATACCTCTAACTCAAATTAATGAGCATTATGATTTCATATAGTAGAGCACCCATTCTTGGTTATTTCTTTAATTTGCACTCACATTCAAAGATTGGGTCCCAGAGTGTAGCTGTTACCTTGAATTCTAACACTAGGCAATAACACTTCTAGCAAGATAACTCATAAGTCCCCACCAGTGTAGGGAATACTGTTTATCTTGCTTTGGTAGGTATCAGTGGTTATAGTCGTGGATTAAGCAGAATAGGATTAAGATTAAATTAGTTATATATGTTAATACTGTTAGGATAAGAGTTATATCTGTTAGGACCAAAGAACTTCTTATGCATTAGTGATATTGATACTAGTGATGACATTGTAGAGTATAGATAAAGTCATATGAATTTATGACTATATGACTGTCTGTTATGATTTGTTAGAGCAGCAACACTCTCACCCCTATGAATCACTGTCATTGTTCCCTTGAGACCTTTTCTTTCATACACAACTTCCTTATTTACTAGGATAACATTGACCAAAATACCAAATGTTTGATTTCCTATGAAAACTTCTACAGAGGTAGCAAGTGGAATGACTTTACTGGGAATAATGTGTAGTTAATGACTCAAAAGCCTGCTGACAAAGTGGTTATGGACATGCCCTTCAAACAATAATGCCCCCTTCCCTGTGTTAACCAATCATAAAATTGTACTATCTTATTCTCTTTTTAGTGCTTTTCCACATGTATACAAGAGGAGGGCATCCCTAATTGTGAGGAAGATCTTGGACCCAATTAATTAGGAACACTCCTCAGAGCCCCTAATAAATTGAAAGTGCTGGGGGTGCCTCAGTGTCCTTTTATTGCACATTGGATTAAAATTTTGGGGTCACACCCCCACACACATTTATAAGCACCAAGACAAGCAGTAAACTATAAAACTTTACAAAATAATCTGTTTGTTAAAAATGTATAACCATGACTTTGGAAGTGAGTGCATTTGCCAGGCCTGTCAAAGTATAGCCTTTATCCTTGTTGAAGAATATTAATTTCCATATTATTTGTAAACCATATCAATTGAACTTTGACAAAGATCATCTCAATCACCCTGAGAGGGTGATTGACAATAAAAACTGTGGTTTTGATATGGTCACAGAAAGCCAAGAATGTCAGGTGTCAACAAGGTGTTAATGAGGTGTTAAACTAATTGTAAGATAAGCAACTCTGCTTCTCTCTTCACTGTAGAAACACCTCTTTGACTAAGTTAAGAAAGGAACAGTGACTGGTGAATAAATTAGCCATTCTTCTAGAGGCTTTACATCACTAAACCTTGGGTGAGTTTGAAAGAGGAAGAATGTAAGCTAGGAGCTTCTTGTTAAGGTGACCCCTAAGGGGTGGAAAGCAGGAATGTCTTTCTCCCTCCTGTCTCCCAAATCTGCCCCGAGCTCTACTGGACAAGTAGGAAATGCTGTATTTAGTTGGGGAGAAGAGGCACATCCTCCACAGAGACACAGATACAGGAGAAAGCAGAGTAGCAGAGCAGCAGTGGGGAGTTGATCTGTGGATATGAGTCGACTCTGAGAGCCAAGCTGAGCAACATGTCTAGCAGAGACATTGAACTTAAAGGGAGCTGTGTTAGGACTCTATGAGGAGAGAAAGGATTTTTTGTCCCTACAATATCATGAGTTGTGAGTTGCCTTTCTCTTAAATCCTAAGTGTAATTGTCTATCAAGAGCCAAAATATTTGATTCTTGGAGGTCAGTTTCTATGTAGGTGTCCTTAATGATCATGGCTTTGGCTTCTGGCCTTGGAGCTTGCTCTCAAGAGCATCCTTTGTTATATGAATGCATTTGATAGGAATTAACTGACTTTTCCTAACACTTTTTGTCACCTAGATAACAAAGCCTTATCTGGGCTACTTCCAGGATATGACAGACTATGATAATATCAAGAATATTCCAGGATATGACAGACTAAGCTATTGATAAGAGTACTAGAATCTTTGTCTGTTTGATCTTTAAAAACCTTGTTCAAAGAATCATTAAATGGAGTTCATAGTTCTTCCTTGAACTACCCACATGGTCTGGCCATTTCTTATTCACATCTCTGATCATGCTTAAGTGCTGGACATGGAGCAGCCCACGGCAATTGTCTTTGTCTTATATCCTATAGTAATTCTCACTATGATTGTGCTCTATACTTGAATCCACTTTTCCCTTGAATGTGCACTTATTAGAGAGTATGCCCAAGGTTTATGGGGGGAAATGTATTGCTGGAACTATTCTTGCTATGCGACCTGAGTAAACATCTTTGCTAAGAGTTTGTTGTGTCTACTGTCACTCCTGTTAATGGGAAGCACACTGGTTGGGGACTCGAGCTGTCTTGCTAGATGTGTAGATCCCTAGTGTTAGAATACACTCTGGGACCCAATCTTGAGTCCAAATTAGAGAAATAACCAAGAATGGGTGCTCTACTATATAACGTCATAAGAAGCAAATCTAGCTTATTCTTGTTTGGAAGTACTTTACATATATTTTAAAATCTCACATTATTCCTTTTTTTTCTTGCTTTTTTTTGGAGGGGGGAAGGTAGGGCAATTGGGGTTAAGTGACTTGCCCAAGGTCACATGGCTAGTATTTTGTGTTAAGTGTCTGAGGTCAGATTTGAACTCAGGTCTTCCTGACTCTAGAACTGGTGCTCAATATTCACTGCACCACCTGGCCTGCCCATCATGTGATTCTTACAACCCAGTAAGATAAGTAATGTGTTTTCCAGTCTACTCCCTCTCTCATGCTTCATGACTACAAAGACTGGAGAAGGAGTGAGAAATTAAGTTTAACTGCTGATTAGAAGGGTCAAAGTGGATGTGATTTCCTTCCTGGCTACTGGAATTTTTACAAGTCCTGAGTCCAGCTTAGAGACACAGGAAACCCGAGCAGACAATATAGTGAGCATGCTCTTTTCTTCACAATGAGCTAGCTAGATGAGAAGTTGGAACTTTTCATCAGCTATAAGACACCAGCAGGAAAACCACAAGATTGGGGACAGCTAGGTGGCACAGTAGATGGAGCACTAGCCCTAGAATCAGGAGGACCTGAGTTCAAATCTGACCTCAGATACATACTAACTGTGTGACCCTAGGCAAGTCACTTAACTCTGATTGCTTCAGGAAAAAAAAAAAGGAAAACCACAAGATAATGAAACTTCAGTTTGTACCAGATCCCAGACTTAATACTCTTTTAGAAGAGGAGGAGTTCACAGGTCCTGAGTTTTTAACTCATTGAATGACCTAGAGTGGTTTAGATATCATCTGGGCAGTTGCCTTGATCTGGGAGAGCCTGTGGGCAAGTAGGCACATGGTAAATGTTTTGCAATTTTATTATTTTTGTTATTCCCATGTACTTTAAGTATGTTGTCTTTTTCTATGGAGAAGCAAATCCATTATAGTAAGGATGACAAAGACTCTGAGAAATATAGCAAGTTGAGGGAAAAAGAATAATTTTATCACTAGGATAGGGGCTCATAACTTAATCAGAATGAGTAAATCCATACTAACCCTACGTACCCCTTAGACAGATCAGTCATTGTGGCTAGAGTGAGAAAAGAAGTGAAATGGCCAGGAACTATGGACTCAAGATAGGAGTCAAGAGATTAGCCAGGAAACATTAAGTGATACTTTGTGAAATTAGAAGTCAGTGAGCTCAGTGTACTCAAACCGAACCAAAAATCAGCAGGCTCAGTAAATTTGGAATGAACTCAAGATAGAAATCAAGTGAAACAGCCAGTGCTAGGTAGAGAATGCACCCCCAGGTATTGTCTTATTTTTCTTCTGCTACGTGTCTAAGTCTGCATTCCCATGCCCAACTCCCATGCCCTACTCTTCATTAATCAGTACTGGGGTGATCACATTCTCCTGGTTCCCATACCTAACTCTTCATTTATCAATACTGAGGTAATCACAGCCTCCTGGTTCCCATGCCCAACTCTTCATCAATCAGTAAGGTGTTTACACTCCCTTGAGAGAAAGAACAGATCCCCTGTACCTGGATGACAACTAGTTTCGGGAACAAATCATAGACAATTAGGGAGAATGGTATAAAAGATTCTGTACTTCTGCTTTACTTGGCTTCTCCTTTAATTGGCATGGAGACATTTACCAGCTGGCTGATTGAAGCTCCTTAAAACTTTTCGTTTGGACTCTGTGGTCACTTTGTTAAAACTTGCCATTTCAGAAGAGCTGGGGTTTGAAGGTTGCCTGCTTTCTAAGGACCCAAAAAAGAGCCTTCCAAAACCTGAAGAATATAAAGCTTATATTTTTAAAATTCAGAATCTTTGACATTGCTTTATTCCTCTCCCCCCCCCCCCCACATCACAGGAAGATCTGATCCTATAAAGGAGGATGTCCTACAATCTGGAGAACCCTGGAATAGATACTGTTAAACTCCCTACTAATTCTAAACCCTATGAAATTATGACCTGCCTCCCATATCACCATCACTGCACAAAACATCCTATATACACAACCATGACAATAGCCTGGGAACAGGAAGCTTGAGACTCTATATTCTAGGTTATTTTTTGGTCCTCAGAGAGTAGACAACCTTTGAAACCCCAGCTTTGTTCTCTCACTCTAGTCACAATGACTGATCTGTCTAAGGTGTAAATGAGGTTAGTGTGGATTTACTCATTATGAATAAGTTAAGAGCCCCCATCCTAGTGATAAAATTATTCTTCTTCCCTCAACTTGCTATATTTCTTAGAGTCTTTGTCATCCTAATTATAATGGATTTACTTCTCCATAGAAAAAGACTAAAGAAAGGACTTCCTGTTTCTGGTTCCTTTGGTTCACTTTAGCTTTGGTTCTTCAAAGATATAACCTATGTTTCTGTCTCTGAGTGATGAAGAGAAAGTGCTTTGGAATTACCTGCTCAGTTATTTTAAGATCCCAGGCTGGGAGCTTTCTTCATCTTCAAATTTCAATTTCTCTTTTGTTCTCAGAACCCATCGTTTGGATTGAAAAATACTCTTCATCCTTAATTTAGTAAAAAAGTAAACACAGAGATGTCTTAGGATAAGAACAGGAGTTTATTCTCTTCCCCGGGAGAAGAGGGCTGTCTGCCCCATACCTGAGCATGGAGAAGAGAAATGTTGCAAAGGGCAGAACCAGAATTTATAACTTAACTTAGTCAAGCCCCCTTTCCCAACTGTTTCCTCTCCATACCTCACCAAATTCTTCCCAACTGGGACAGCAAGAGAAGAGAGGGGGGAGGGTCCCACCAAGGTGGGAAAACAGACAAAGGAAGGTAAAAATGATTTACAGCAGCCATAGAAGAGGGGGGTGGGTAGGAAGGGAAGGTTAACAACCCCAAATTGAGAAGTTTTCACTCATTCCACACACCATCCCTCTCCTCAAGTTCTAGGGCCTCTTGAAGTTCCTGACATCATCAAGTTGGTAAAAACTCACTTTGGAGTGTCAGATCCTGGGGATCATGAAGGAGGTGACCATGACCTGGGGAAGTGGGGATATCCCTAAGAGGCTGTGGCAGGAGGAGAATCTGGGGCTGCCCTCCAACTCCAGGACTGTGTAGCTATCCCTGTCACTGAGCTTCTAGAAATATTCCTTCACCATCTGTCTAGCCAGGAACTGTGCAGTGCTGATGATATCAAATATTTGCTCCTTTGGACTTCTCTTTTTAAAAAATTTTATTCTTAATTTATGGAATAAAATAAGCATTTCTATAACAGTACAATAAAAAAAGATGATTGCGTATGAAACTTAAAATCTACAGTGTACAACTTGCTATTCCTTTCAAATGTACAAATATGTTTTGTAAATTTCTTTCTTAATTTTCTCCCCTCCGTTTCCCTCTCCCCAAGAGATGGCTACCATCAGACACAAATTCTATACATGCCTCTATTTATCAATTTTTCTCTAGATGCAGATGTCACCTTTCTTCATATGTCCTTTCTAGTTAAGTTGGGTATTTATGACAGTCAAAATAAATCACTCAAAGCCATTCTTAAAACAATATTGCTGCTATTGTACATAACAGTCTCTTGGTTCTGCTCATTTTACTCTTCATTATTTCATGTAAGTATTTCCATGTTTTTCGAAAATCATGGAGCTCATGATTTCTTATAGCACAGTAGTATTCCATTGCAATCATATGCCACAACTTGTTTGGCCATTCCCCAGTTAATGGGCATCCTCTCCATTTCCATTTCTTTGCCACCACAAGGAGAGCTGCTATAAGCATTTTAGAACAGATAGATTCTTTTCTTTTTCCCTAATTCTCTTCAGAAATAGACCCAGTGGTATCATTGAGTCAAAGGGTATAGATGGTTGGGTATAGGCGGTTGGAGTCCTCTTTTGAAGAGCTGCTTTCTTCTTCTGCAGGGCTTATCAGGGACTGAGGATCGTGACCATGTCTGCTAAGAAATCTCCCTTTATGCAACTTATAAAAAGATAATTTCTCCATTCTTATGCATTCAAAAGCTAGGTACCTTTCAAAAATTCCATCCTTTTATCACCTAAGCCATTTGTAGAAGGGAGTTGTCTGAACTATTTGAGAAAAAATGAGAACTGACATTTAAGGAGGATATGCATTCTTTCTCCAAGATTTATGAAACTTTCTAAAGAGAGGGTTCGAGGCCCATATGCTATTCACTGAACGGGCGTTAAGTCACCCTAAGTGAGAACTTGAAAAGGTCTTAGTCTAAAAGGGTCAGGGTCTCCCATTGCATCCTGGGACATCTCCAGTCCTCCTGATGAATATCTGGCCACTGGACCCAGATGGCTCTAAGGGAGAAAGTGAGACTGGTGATCTTGCGCAGTCCTCCCTTACTCAAATCAAAGTAAACTCCAAGTCATGTCTTCATCTTGCTGATGTCATGGTCCTTTTTGAAAATGAAGGACAGACACAAGGCCCATATGACTCTGCAGAGGGAATAGAATAAAGAAGGTTGGGGCAGCTAGGTGGTGCAGTGAGTAGAGTACTGGCCCTGGAGTCAGGAGGACCTGAGTTCAAATTCAGCCTCAGACACGTAACATTTACTAGCTGCGTGACCTTGGACAAGTCACTTAACTCCAATTGCCTTGCCTTCCACCCCTCCAAAAAAAAAGGTAACAAGATGTGATATATGAATGTAATGGAATACTTTTGTGCTATAAGAACTTAGCGTTTGATAGAAGATTCAAACTCATTTCTTCCTGATGACAAGTCCAATGCTCTATCCACTACTCTACCTAGCTGTCTATTAGTGAGTTTTAGACACATTCTGAATGTCCTTTACCCATTTATCCACAATAGGAATGGTATAGTCTTATTTAGAAGTATAAAAAAAAGACATTACAACTTCTCAGGTTCCTTCCAAACATGGTGATTAGTTCAAGAGTTTGAGCAGCAAAAACTATAAGCTTGACTTTGAGATATTTCTCCTACCTAACCACTTCCTTCCCTGAATGGTGCTCCCACTCCTCCTAAACCCATCCTGCCTGAACCCTCAGTATGAGGTGAGTTGTGTATGACCATCACTCTCAGAAGATAGGGCCCAGACAAGCCGTCCTCATTGCTACTCAGCACAGTCACTTCCTGACTCCTAGCTACGTCCTACTGCCCGCTGCCAAGATACCAGCACTGTGAATCACCAGACTACTCTTCTTTGCTTTATCTGGGCCCCAGAATGCCTTACTCTGTCCTTAAAGAAGGCCCCTCCTGAGGACTTGAGCATCACAGAAAAAAATGAAGAGACTGACATCAGCAGTATGCCTACTCATGCCAGGGGCCTTCATTTTAGTTGACTTTTTTATGACCGCTGATGACATTATGGTTGGTGGGGAACCCTTATATTATCCTCTCCTTAATTAGGATGCAAATACTTCATCTTTAAGGGTTCATTTTTGTTTGCCCATTTGTGTTCTACCTCTTTATGCTTTTCATATTTCTATGCAGTTTGAGATTTTTAAAACATTGTTTGAAATTCTTGGAATTTTTTCTCCTGTTGAATTATACTCAGATTTTTCTGGGTAATTCTTAGTTTTAAACCTATATATTTTGCCTTTTAAATATTGTATTCCATGTTCTCTGCTTTTTTTTTTTTAGCGGTAGTTGCTAAATCTTATGTAATCTTGACGATGGTTTTTTTGGTGCCTGAATTCATTTTATTTATTTATTTATTTGTTTTTTTTGTTTGTTTGTTTATATTCATTCATTCATTCGTTTGTTTGTTTGAATTCATTCTTTCTGCTTGTTTCCAGTACTTTTTCTTTCACCTAGAAGCTCTGCATTTTGGCAATGACATTGCTAATGGTATTCACATTAGGATACTCCCCCTCCCCCTGAGATGAACAGTAGAATCTTTCTATTTTCACCTTGCTCTCTGGTTGTAAGAAATATCTGGGCAGTTTTTCTCCCCATGATTTTTAAAGATATGACTCACAGGATTTTTTTTGGTTGTGGTTTTCAGATAGTTTAATGACTCTTAAATCATATCTACTTGGTATATTTTGCAGATCAGTTGCCTTTAGTATGAAATACTTCATATTTTCTTCAATTTTAAAAAATCTCTTGACTTTATTTTAATATTTCTTGTAGTGTCATGGAGTCATTAATATCTATTCGGTCCATTCTAATTTTCAGGGTGTTTGTTACTTAAGTAAGGTTTTTGTACCTCTATGTCAAAGTATTGCTTCTCTTTTCAAGTCTCTCTTTCATAGCTCTCCTTTCTTTTCCAGTTGTTTCTTCTATGACTCTTTTTCATTTTCATTTAATTTCATTTATAATATAATTTATATGTATATATATATATAATATAATATAATTTTAAAAACTCTTTTAAAGAAGCTTTGCATCATTTCTTTTAGAAATTCTAATTGCTCTTGTGGAGCTTTGCTTATAAATGTTTTGGAAATATTCTTCTCCTCTAGGTGTTTGTCTTGGGCATCAATATATTCTTCCTGTGTTCTGCTCTGGGTACCCTTCCCTTGTTGATCTATCTGTGAATCCTTGGGATGGAATCTGTGATTTTAAGCTTCTCTGAGATATTCCCTTAGAATGTTATCTGGTCAGGGTACTCAGTATATGATGAATGCTGGGGGACCTTATGCTGGTGGCCTCACTTGAAGCTCTGAACACTGAGTATAAGTTTAAACCCTCTCTGGGAGACCCCTGTACTTCTGGTAGAGTTTAAACTGAGTCAAGTCTCAGTCTGTGATCAGGTCCAAGTGTCCCCATGTTTCTGACCTAGCTCCTAGTTCTAGGTACTGAGCAGAATTTCCTGGCCCATCTAGGAGACCTCAACTTGTGGATCTTAGTCCAGGGCTGAATCTACAGTCAACGCACAGAGTCTGTGATTCCACAGTTACCACCTTGGCCATTTGTCTGTTGAATTTGTAATTTTGTGCTGGTAAGATGACCTCCCCCCTGTGGTTTCCCCCTTGATTTCCCATTCAGTCTAGCATTCTTATTAGATCCTTGCTGGAATACTTGTGGGGAAAGATGTGTTATGCTGCCTCCTCCTGCTCTACCATCTTGCTTCACTTATTGACCTGGCAGTTTCACAAACTGGCTTTAAACAGGAAATGACAAAGACTTTATAATCTTAGTCATGAGGAGACTTTGGTCAGACACATGACTTTTAGTGAGGAGGAAGTGAAGATTAAAAGAAAAAATTAGAGTCTATAGTTACTAGGTAACTGCCTGCTCTGGAGTTCCAAAAAGCCTGGTCCTAGGATGAAGGTTCTCCTTTTGCAGAGGTCAAGTCTCTGACTTACTTTTCTATGCACAGAAAAAAGTAGTCATTCTAAAAGAGATGTGGTTTAGACCTCTGGGCTTTAAAGAAATAATAATAATAAAGCAGAGCCTGCTCTCTCCCCCCCCTTCTCTCTTTATCTGTCTGATAACAATTCAGCTAAGGACACTAGCTGAAGCTAGAGTGTAAGGAAAAGAGAGCTCCATAATCTTGTGCCCAATGGAACCATGCCTGGCAATGACCGGGACACCCCCAAGCAATAGCCATGAGATTAGCAGGAAACAGTGCTCAGCAGAGAGTCCTTGAGGACAGGCTCACCTCTCTAGCAGTGACAACACCCTGGGCAGAGGTTATGTACAGCACCAGACCAGAGGTGGGAGGGGCTACACCCAGTGGGCTGAATGCAGTGATATCACCAGAAGACATTGACACCTCTGTAGTGCTTAAGGTATGAATTAATCCTCTTTATGTGTAGTCTGGCACCATATGATCCCTAGGTGTTTCCCAGCCATGAAGTAGATACATATCCACTCATTCTCCTTCATTCCCCAGTGGATACATATCTTTGTATTGATAGTTTGTATAACTGTTAGGATGCCCCAAGTTTATGAGTGCGGGAGGGAGGCTATTTTTTGCTTCTTTCCTCAGTATGTTTTTTCACTAAGTGTGTGTGCTTTGAACTCGTGTTGTCTGCCTGAATGATCAAAAGAAAAAATGTTCGTGGGTTTGTGGGCTGTGGTTTTGAACAAAGGCTTCTGTAGTCATGAAGCTTGCCTGTGAGATGGTATATCCCAAGGTGCTGAACACTGGTGACACCTGGTGGCTGAGGTTATATATGCAGTTTTCACTTGTGCCAGGGAGGGCTGGTATTTTGCTGATGAAGATGACTTTGGGGGAAGTAAGAAAGGGGTCATGTTCTCTGGGCTTCCCATATTAGTTTGTCTAATACTGAATTCCTTCTCCAGTAGTTTCTGTCAGTTCTGGGTCAGGGATGCCAGAAAGGGGATTCTGCTGAGGCAGAGAGGCTTAGGGAGGTAAAGGTCATATTGATAACAAAATGGTACCATTGAGAGTAGAAGCAATAATATTTTACTTCAAATACATTGCAACACACAGATTCCTACATAATATATTGGTAGTATATGGGGGAAATGCCAGTTTCTAGTCTTCTCCATCTTGCTTTTTTTCAGATATAGCACCTGGGAACACTCCAACCCTTTCCAACTAACATATGGTCCCCACACAAAGTTAGTTTTACTAGGTCCAAGATATTCTGTGCATCTGCATCTGCTTAAAACCGTAACTCAGGAACCCTCACCAATGAGCTTACTTTTTCATAATAGCCAGAACATACAACTAAGTTAAAGAAAAGACGTTTAATTAAATCAAATATTAAGGAGAGTAGCAACAGCATATTGGGGGGGCAGGCCTGAATATATTAATCAAGTAACCCCAACCATTGATGAGCAGTGGTAAAAGGTTATGTTCTGTTACCTTAAGTATCTTAATGAGTTAAGGACATGTCTCCATCCATCAATCAATCAATTAATCTACCATAGGCTTCATTTATTTATTTAAACATTTAACAAAAAATAATCTACTTAATGATAGTATGGAAAGGCTATTCAGGAAGGATACAACACTGGTCCAGTTGGGGGGCAGCTCCTCTGCCCCAGATTTTGCCATGCTGAGATATCTAATCAGCAGAGTTTAACAAGCCTGAGGAGCTCCAATCTCTTGCATGCTTGAGTTTTATGCTTAGAGGATCATACTTCAACAGTTTAGTCCACTGGACCAATCAAGACTCAACAATAGCTTCATTGCTTTTCAGGGGAAAATTAATTTAGATTTTGTGGAGTAAGTGTTTTTCCTGATTCTTCATATCCTTTGATGGCAAGGACCTAAAAAGTTCTCTAGGGGACCTTTCATCCTTTAAATGGCCTTAGGTCTGTTAAGTGACACAGTGAATAGAGCACTAGGCCTTAAGTCAGGAAGATTCATTTTTATCCAGTCTCAGATACTTATTAGCAGTGTGACCCTGGGGCAAGACACTTAACCCTTTTGTCTGTTTCCTCATCTGTAAAATGACCTGGAGATGGAATGATAAACCACTCTAGTATCTGCGCCAAGAAATCCCCAAATGGGGTCACAAAGAGTTGGACATGACTGACATGACTGAAAAATAACAGAATCAGTTACTGTATAACCCTGACCTTAGGGATACAGGAACCATAGATAATACTGGAGGAGGAATGTAGTACAAATAAAATGAAAACAAAAAAGAAAGAAAATAAACAAAGATAACAAGCAATGTAATAGTCTCCTGAAGGAATATAGTCCATATAATGGAGGGGATGGCAAGGGTAGTTAATGGAAGATATTTTTATATAAAACAGTGACAATCAACAGAGCAGCACTGGGAGCATCAGGGCCATAGCACTGGGAACATAGGATTAGATGAGACTTCTGACAATCCCTAGTGGTCATTGTGGGTAAAGGGTAGTATGGCACCTAAGAGGTCATTACCTTCTTGCATGCAACTTATTCATGGGCCTGAGATGAAAATTGAACACCCCATTCTACCACTTATTCAATGTTTCCAGGCCCACTAGTCAGAATCTCCACATTCTTTAGAGCAGTGGTTCTCAACCTGTGGGTCGCGACCTCTTTGGGGGTTAAATGACCCTTTCACAGGGGTCACAGGGTTGCTTAAGATCATTGGAAAACACATTTCTAATGGTCTTAGGAACCGAGACACCGCTCCTCTATCTCTCCAGGTAGGTCCACCCACATGCAGATATGCCCACATAGGAGTATTAAAGGGTCACAGCATTAGGAAGGTTGAGAACCACTGCTTTAGAGCTTTACTTGGGCTGGGGGTGCTATCAAATCTTTGCCCCTTTACAGGCCTCTGATAAAGGACAATCCCCTCCTTCCACAGGTTCTGAGTAGTCTTTATTTATTTTTTTTACCTGACATTAGAAAGCATGACACCTACCAACAATCCTATGCCTTGGTCTCCCAAGTCTTCCCTGGGAAGAAACTGTCTGTTTACCACTGGGTGCTGTATTGGTGGCAAGGTGGTGGGTCCTCATCAGTTCTGAAATACAGTAGCAACTCCAGTCCCAAAACCCATAGGTATGATACTCTCCTTGTTGAGGGAGATGAATGCCCTGCCCTCATACCAATGGATTTTGGGACAGGGATGACATAGCAAACAAAGAGGTATAATTCATTTGCTTGCCCTGATGCCCATGTCACTGTCTACTCCACTGGGGTTGTGCTGCTGCCTCTTTTGCTGAGGACCAGGTTACAGATTGCTCTGTCAGGACCCCAATGCACTGTACTCTTTGGGATATAACCCTATAAGTGGTATTACTGAATCAAATGATATGTAATTATTTATAGTCCTTTGGGTATAGTTCCAGATTGCTCTACATAATGGTTGAATCAGTTCACAACTCCACCCACAATGCATTAGTGTTCCAATTTTGCCACGTCCTCTCCAATATTTGCCATTTTCCTGTTTTGTCATCTTAGCCAATCTGACTCATGAGATGTGGTACCTCAAAGTTGTTTTGATTTGCATTTCTCAAGTCAATAGGGATTTAGAGCATTTTTTCCATATGTTTATAGATATCTTTAATTTCTACCTCTGAAAATTGCCTCTTCATATCCTTTGATCATTTATCAATTGGGGAATGACTTGTATGTAAATACAATTTTAAAATTTGTTTTTTTTAATTTGAGTTTCAAATCTCTCCTTTACTTTCATCTCTTCCCCCCAAAGGTAAGCACTTTGATATAGGTTATACATGTGCAGCATGTAAAATATTTCCATCTTAGTCATGTTGTAAAAGAAAACAAACAAAAACCTCAAGAAAAAAGAAAGTACAAAAAAGTATGCTTTGTTCTACATATAGACTGCATGAGCTACTAGAATTTTTCATCATAAGTCCTTCATAATTGTCTTCGGTCATTGCATGATTGAGAATAGCTAAGTCATTTACAATTGATCATTGTACAATGTTGCTGTTACTGTTCTGCTCACTTCAGTTTGCATCAGTTCATATAAGTTTTCTGTGATGAATGAAGAATCCAAGAGACAGAGTTTCTGGGCAATTAATAATTAATTTATTAATTAGACTAGCTAATAATCAATAAATTGATGGCCAATGATTTCTCCAAGTTACTGAAGACACATAATGGAAACATTGTAAAAGGGAGTGCCCCTGAGAGAAGAAATCGTCCCTGGTTAGTGGATATTTAATGAGGAAGTAAGCTAGAAGTCTTCAGCTCTTTCTGCTGATAACTTAGCCTGAACATGAGACTCAGCTGCCTCAAACAATGTGGACTAGAGAATCCATCTCCACAAAGACTACTCTGGTTGGTTTTCTCATTCATGATCTGGGTTACCCTAAATTCTGAACTTTCCCAGACTCTATTCTGTTTACCCTCCTCCCATCCTGGTTGGGTGGGGTCTGGCCCAAGATTAAGGATCATGTTTCCTGAAGGTTAGGGGCAATCTCATTGTGGAGCCATATTCTTCAGAGGCTGACTGACCTTCTCTAGGGGTCATATTTCTTGGTCAGGTTTGTGATTTGGACAAGTTGTTTATCCTCTTCTAGTCTTCTGTTATCTTCATGGTATAGTTTTGATTGTATGTTTCTTTTGAGAATGAGTAGGGATGAGAACTTGTTCAAGAATAGGTTAGTCACATCACTTGCGTGAAGTGTGGTCACTGACAAGAATATCTGGGGTTCAAGGCCCATCTCTAATGCAATTCTTTCCCCAGTCACCATTGTCTCAATGTGGTCACCTTCTGTCTTTCTTCAGGTTATGTGGAAATTTCTAGATATCACCACAGGAGCATTACCACTAGGATCAGGCTGCCAAGCAGGAGCCACTGACTACATGTTTTCATGTTATCTCCTGTAGTCACAGTACCAAGAATAATAAGTCAGAATCAACTGGGATTGACTAGAAAGGGGGAATGAGAACTGTGGGTGGGGGTGGGGGTAGGGTGAAGGAAACATGGGATGGGAACTAGCAGGGAACAAGGAAAGGGCTGGCAGAGATGATAATATTAGTAGAATATCCATGACATTGGGAAGTAAAGAATAGGCAGAGAAAGAGGGCAAAGAAGGAAAAGAGGCTAGATGGATTAAAGAGAGGGCAGAGAAAAAGAGGTGAGGAGCAGATAAGCTATGAATTAAATATCAGAATAGGCAGGATCTACAATGTCCCCTAATGGTTACTTAGCATCTGTATTTCTCCCTCAATTTCTTCCAGGAAGCCACCCTTTTCCCTCAGGTCCTCCACTGTCCTTCCTTTAACACACATTCTCCGCAGCCCTTCCCCTCCCCCCCCCCCCCATCTCTTCTTTAGTCTGTCAGAATCAGAGATCTCAGTAGACAAGGACAGGGTCTTTTCTTTTCATTCTGGAGTACATAAGATAGGGAAATTTGCCCACAGGACTGGGGGTAGGATTGAGTGACTGATTAGCTCAATGAGTTTGACGTCTTTCCAGGAAAAGTCAAGATGCCTTTCAGTCAGTCCCATTCATTCACTGAACTCTGACATTAGAACCAAACCAAGAGACAGAAGGGAAGAGCTGTTCCCCTCCCCCCACACCCTCCCTTAAGTAGGTGAACTTGAGAAAATCCATCCAGATTCAGTTTTCTACTCTCCATCTTCTTGCAATGTACAGCAGCTCTGTCTCTCCCTTCCTTTTCAAAGGGCAAAGATGGAAGGGAGACAGGTTTTGGAAAGCTCTAAATGTGACAGAGTAGAAGGAAGTTGTTAATAGCTGGGTGTAGGGTAGGTTAGGTTACAACTAGGGGGAGAAGGTTACCTACCAGACACAGTCAATGTGAATTTCTAGATGATTACCTTTCCTGAGACTGACTTGATGTGAGCTTCATAGCATCCAGTATCTTCAGAGGTCAGATTTATGATCTTCAGAGTTTTCACACCCTCTAAAGACAGCCTTCCTTTGTATTTCTCCTGTGTATTGATCCAGGTTGGCGTGCTTTCCCCTGTCCAGATTTTAAGTAGCTGTTGACTCTCAGTTGGAAAACTCCATTCAATTCCTTGAGTCTTATTTCCAAAATCTTTCTTTACATGGAGCATGGCAGACTCTCCTTGGGTCTTTTGCAGAAAGGATTCCTTCTCCACTGAGATATAATCTGTGACAGGATGGAAATAAGACTCATCAGGGTATAAGAAAAGTGACCCCCTCACTTACTTGGGACAGATCAGAGAATCACAAATGCAGAAGGGACCTTAAGAAGCCCACCTACATAGGCCAAAGGCATCTTAATCATGTGTGAAGTGGAACTCATTGACTTTCCCTCTAACACTGACCCTTTTCCAGTCTTCAGTCATTTTGAGAATCCCATCATGCTCCTGGTCTCCCAGGTCTGTATCCTTGAGCTCAGCTTAGAATTTTCTCCCCTGCTCTCCATATTCAATTAGATGCCAAATATTATCTCTATATCTACATAGCACTTGTCATATGTAGCCCATTCTTTCTACTCACAAGGCAATTATCCTAGGTCAGATCCTTACCGTCTCTTGCTTGAATTTTGTAATAGTTTCCTTATTCATCTCACTGGGTCCATTCTTTCTCCCTTCTTCAGTTTATTCTCCAGTTGCCAAAGCAAGGCAGAGCCCTGACCTTGCTCTCCCTTGCTCAAAAGCCTTCATGGGGTTGAGGGTTGTTACCGCTAGGATGAATATACAAACTCCTGAGCCTCCACGATCTGCTTCTTTACCAGCTTCCTTATGTGTATTGTTCATTCCAGTCAAACTTGATTATTAGTTACTCCCCCCCAAACTTTGCACTCCATTTCCCATTTTCATGTCTTCACATTTGGTTTGTGTGGCTGGAACACACACTCTTACCTTCCTTTCAATCTCAGGTCATGGGGTGAACATTATGTTATATTAGAAAGTGGCCTGGAATTAGAGTCAAGGCATCAGACTTTGGTTTCATGGAGTCAGGTAGTTTTCTCAGGTAGAGAAGAGCATCATTGATCTGGGGCTTGAGAAACTCGGATTCTCATTCCAACTCTATTACTACCTTAATTCTGTAATTTTAGACAAGTCATTTTCTTTTTTTTCTACATTTAATATTATATATGTTCCCAATTACATGTAAAACAATTTTAACATTCATTCTTTTAAAATTTGATTTATAAATTCACTCCTTCCCTTTCCTCTTTGCCACTCTTCATTGAGAAGGCAAGCACTTTGCTGTAGGCTATACAAGTGTGGTGTTGCAAAACATATTTCCATGTTAGTCATGTTGACAAAGAAAACACAGACAAAAAAAACCCAACAAAAATAAATAAAAAGTGTTCTCTGATCTGCATTCACACTCCATTAGTTCTTTCTCTGGAGATAGATGCATTTTTCATTATATGTCCCTCAGAACTGTCTTGGATCATTATATTACTGAGCATAGCTAAGTCATTCACAGTTGATCATCATACAATATGACTGTTACTGTATACAATGTTCTCCTGTTTCTGTTCATTTCACTTTTCATCAGTTCATATATGTCTTTCTAGGTTTTTCTGAGAGCATCTTGCTCATCATTTCTCATAGCACAATGGCGTTCCATCACAATCATATACAGCAACTTATTTAGCCACTCCCCAAATTGATAGACATCCCCTCAATTTCCAATTCTTTTCCATCACTAAAAGAGCTGCTATAAATATTATTGTACATATAAGTTCTTTTCCTTTTTGCTTTTTTTAATGTCTTTGGAATAAAGACCTAGAAGTAGTATTGCTTGGTCAGAGTATGCATAGTTTTATACCTGTATGGACGTAGTTCCAAATCACAGTATAGAATAGCTGAATCAGTATACAACTTCACTAACAGTTCATTAGTGTCTTGATTTTTCCACATCCCCACCAACATTTGTCATTTTCCTTTTCTATCATATTAGCCAATCTGATACATGTGGGGGTGAGAGCTCAAGGCTGTTTTAATTTGCATTTTTTATCAATACTGATTTAGAGCGTTTTTCCCCCTATGATTATAGATAGCATTTATTACTTCATCTGAAAACTGATTTTCCATATCCTTTTAGATGTCAGTTGAAAAATTGCTCTTATTTTTATAAATCTGACACAGTTCTCTATATATTTGACTAATGAGGTCTTTAGCAGAGAAACTTGCTGTAATTTTTTTCACAGTTATAATTAATATGTATTTCCCTCCATTCTATTTTCCCTGTTTATCCTACTGTCTCTCCTTTCACCCTGTCCATTCTCAAAAGTGTTTTGCTTCTGACTTTTTATCTCCCCCAATATGCCCTTCCCCTTTCTTTTTTTAGCTTTCATATCCTAATTTCCTGTATGGTAAAATACACCCAATTGAGTATGTATGTTTTTCCCTCTTTGAGCAAATTCTGATGAGAGTAAGGTTCATGTGCTCCCATGTAATGTCAATGAAATAGGAAGCTCTTTCCCATCTATTAAGAGGCCTCTGTGCCCAGCTGTGATACATCATGGATCACATAGAGCACATTAGGGTACTTGCCTAAGGATGAGCTTGTTTAGAGGGAGGTTTGCTAGTAGGAAGCTTTCCATACCTTTTGGTTCCTTCTGGCTCTGAGAAGTGTGTATATATATATATATATATATATATATACTCAGAGTTAATATTTTGCTTTGGGGGGGGTCAGTCATGAGAAGGATCTTTGGATTTCCCGTTAGAGACTCTGAGTAACCTTTTTTTTTTGCTTTTTGGAAGGCAGTTGGGGTTGACTTGCCCAGGGTCACATGGCTAGGTTTTTTTTGTGTGTATGTGTGTGTGTTAAGTGTCTGAGGTCAGATGTCTCAGTGTCTCAGGTCTTCCTGACTCTAGGGTTGGTGCTCTATTCACTGTACCACCTAGCTGCCCCCAAGTAACCATTTGTTAAAAGCCCTGCTGACTACTTAGATGTCTGTGCTCCCTTGATTTAGTGATGTATGTAAAGTGTAGAGTAATATTGCTTTACTCAGATAGTTGGAGCCCTGTCTGTTGGTCTTTGTGCTAATTTCTCTGCTGGTATTTTCTGTTTGTATTTTCTCCAAGCTCAAGGTGCTGAGTTTTCCCTGAACTAGTGAATATAATTAAAAGAAAGATTGTTAATCCCTTTAAAGCTATTTTTCCCTTATAAAGCAGATCAAAAGAACCTGTGTAAGCAAGCCATCCTGAGTGTGCTGGGGTGCTTGCTATTACATCCCCTCCCCACCTCCTCCATCTTCCCCTCCACTGTAAAATCCCTTTCCCACCTCTTCTATGTCAGATAATTTACCTTATTCTACAATCCCTTTTTTCCAGTGAATTCCTCTTTTTCACTCCTTAATTTTATTATTTTAACCTTCCTATAACATTCAACCACCACCCATGCCTTCTGTTGATATATACTCCTCCTAGCTGCCCTAATAATGGTAAAGTTTTTAGGAGTTACAAGTTACCATTTTCCCATGTAGGAATATAATCAGTTTAACCTGGAAGCCCTTATTATTTCTCTTTCTTGTTTATCATTCTATGCTTCTCTTGAGTCTTGTATTTGAAAGTAAAAAACAAAATTTCACCAGGGTCTTTTAGTCAGGAATGCTTGAAAGGCCTCTATTTAATTGAATACCCATTTTCCACCTGAAGGATTATGCTCAGTTTTGCTAGGTAGGTGACTCTTGGTTGTAATCCTAGCTCTGTTGCCCTCTATAATATGCTATTTCAAGGCCTCTGATCCTTTAATGTAGAAAACACTAAATCTTCTGTTAGTGCAGTGATTCTCAACCTTCCTAATGCTGAGACCTTTTAGTACACGTATGTGGGTGTATCTGCATGTGGTCAGACTCGCCTGGAGACAGAGAGAGGAGTGGAGTCTGGGTTCCTAAAAACATTGGAAATATGTGTTTTCCAATGGTCTTAGGCAATCCCAGTGAAAGGGTTGTTCAATCCCCAAAGGGGTCACAACCTATAGGTTGAGAACCGCTGTCTTAGCATGACTGTAACTCCATGATATTAATTGTTTCTTTTTGGCTGCTTGCAATATTTTCTCCTTGACCTGGGAGTTTTGGAACTGGGTTATAATATTCCTGGGAGTTTTCATTCTGAGACCCCTTTCAGGAGGTGACTGGTGGATTCTTTCCATTTTTCTTTTGCTGTCTGGTTCTAGAATATCAGAGCAATTTTCCTTGAAAATTCCTTAAAAGATGAATTCTAGGCTCTTTTTTTAAATCAGTCTTCAGGTAGTCCTGTAATTCTTAAATGATCTCTCCTGGATCTATTTTCTAAGTCAGTTGTCTTGATGTCTCATAAAGTCATTAGCTTCCACATGCCCATTCTAATTAAAAAAAATTATTTTCATGGATCAGTGGAATAGGTTAAGTACACAAGACACAACAGTAAAGGACTATAGTAATGTACAATTTGACAAACCCAAGACTCCAACTTCTGTGATAAGAACTCTCTATTTGATGAAAACTGCTGGGAAAACTGGAAAATAGTGTGAGAGAAACTGGGCATAGACCAATATCTTACACTGTATGCCAAAATAAAGTCACAATGGGTACACAGTTTAGATATAAGGGCTGATACTACAAGGAAGCTGGGAGAGGAAGGAATAGTTTACCTGTCAGATTTATGGAGAATGGAAGAATTTATGACCAAACAAGTGATAGAGAACATTATGAAATGCAAAATGGATCATTTTGGTTACCTAAATTGAAAAGGTTTTGTACAAAGTCAATGCAACCAAGATTAGAGGAGAAGCAGAAAATTGGGGAACAATTTTTAAAACCAGTGTCTCTGATAAAGGTCTCATTTCTAAAATACACAGAGTTCTAGGGTGGCTAGGTGGCACAGTGAATAGAGCACTGGCCCTCAAGTCAAGAGAACCTAAGTTCAAACCCAGCCTTAGCAACTTAACACTTACTAGCCATGTGACCTTGGGCAAGTCACTTAACCCCAATTGCCTTCCCTCCCCCCTAAAAAAAGCAAAAAAAAGTATACAGAGAACTGAGTGAAATTTATAAGAATACAAGTCATTCCCCAATTGATAGTCAAAGGATATCAGCAAGCAGTTTTCAGAGGAATAAACTAAAGATATGTATAGTTATATGAAAAAATGCTCTAAAACACTAATGATTAGAGAAATGGATATCAAAACAACTGTGAGGTACTACATCACACCTTTCAGATTGGCTAACCTTACAAAACAGGAAAATGATAAATGCTTGAGAAAATGTGGGAAAATTGGAACACTAGTGCATTGTTGGTGGAGCTGTGAACTGATCCAACCATTCTGGAGAGCAATTTGGAACTATGCCCAAAAGGCTATAAAACTGTGCATACACATTGACCCAGTAACACCATTTCTAAGTCTGTATCCCAAAGAGATCATATAAATGAGAAAAGGATCCACGTGTAAAAACTATTTATTGCAGCTCTTTTTGTGATGGCAAAGAATTGGAAATTGAGGGGATCTTCACTAGTTGGGGAATAGCTGATCAAGTTGTGGTATATAAATGTAATGGAATACTATTGTGTTAAAAGAAATGATGAGCAGGCAAACTTCAGAAAAACTTCAAAAGACTTAAATGAACTGATGCTGAGGGAGGTAAGGAGAATGAGGAGAACCATTGTACATAGTTACAACTGCATTGTACAATGACTAACTTTGATAGACTTAGCTCTTTCCAATAATGCAAGCTTCTAAGACACCTCCAAAAGGCTCATGATGGAAAATGCTATCCACATCCAGAGAAAAATTTTGCTCTTTTTTGTATTGTTTTGTTTCTTCTTTCTTGAGGTCCTTTCCATTGGTTATAATTTTTCTTTCTAACATGACTAATGTGAAAATGTGTTTAATATGAATGTATATGTAGAGTCTATATCAGATTATACATCATCTTCAGTAAGGGGAAGGAGAGGGAGGGAAGGAAAATGTAAAACTCAAAGGGTGTAGAACTGAATGTTATAAACTAAAAACAAATAATTTTTAAAAATTATTTTCTTCAATGATCTTTTGTACTTCTTTTTCCATTTGTTTAGTTCTGCTTTTTAAGGAATTCTCTTCATTGTATTTTTTGTGCCTCCTTTACCATGCTATGGACCCTTTTAAAGTCATTTTCTCACATCATTTTCATTTTTCTTCTCAATATTTTCCTCTACATTTCTTAATTGATTGTTAAAATACTTTTTAATCTCTTCCATGACTTGAGACCAATTCACATTTTTCTTGGAGGATTTGGATGTAGCAGTTTGACTTTGTTGTTTTCTTCCAAGTTTTTGTTTTGATCTTCCCTGTCACCACAGTAACATTCTATTGTTAGGGTTTTTTTCCCCTGTCTTTTTTCATTTTCCCAGTCGATTGTTTCACTTTTAACCCTTTGTTAAAGTGGAGCTCCGGGCACTGTCCCATGCTTCTAATTTTTCATGCAGCTGTTTCCAGAGATAATTCTGGGGAACCTGTAAGTTTTTGGCTTTTCTAAGCTTTTATGATCAAGGGAGAGGTGTGTTTACTACTCTCCTGCAATCTGCTCTGGTTTGTGAGTGACCACAAGCACTCCTTTCTGACCTAAAACTACAACTAGGGTCCCAGCTCCCCTCTGTCTACAAGCTCTTTTGTGCTAATGCTCATCTTTGTCTTTGGGCTGTGACCCAGATCAAATTATGGACAATGCAATGGAGTCTTGCCCATCGTGCCAGCAAAGGTACCCGTGTAATCTCTTTCTCACCAATTGTCTGACTCCTTTCCTGTCTGGGGCCTGAGAGGTCAGGAAACCACCACTGCTGAGAGTGATTCAATCCCACCCACAACCCCCACCAAGGCTTGTTTTCTGGGGTAGAGCCTTACACTGGACTATGCTCCATCCTCACTCCAGTGCAGCAAGCCTTTCCTGCTAACCTGCAAAATTTTCTTGGGATACAAAATTGTTTCACCCGATCCTTTTGTTAGTTCTGTCACTCCAGAATTTGTTTTGAGGCATTATTTAAAGTTGTTTGGAGGGATTTGGGGAGAGTTCAGGCAAGCCCTTGCTTTTCCTCATCATCTTGGCTCTTCCCTTGCTCTGTTCTCACTTTCTAAGGCTCACTTAATTTATAAAATGAGGCAGTTGGACTAGATGACCCCTAAAGGTCTCTTCTGGCTGCAAACCTATGAACTTATGATTATGCAGCAGCTTCAGACAGGTTAAAGGAATGTTTCCTGCAGTACTCGGAAGTTAGGTAACCTACTTAGTTTACATGAATGATATATGTCAGAGGTGAGCAGCTAGGTGGCACAGTGGGTAGAGAGGGTGCTGGGCCTGGAGTCAGGAAGACCTGAGTTCAGATCTGCCCTCTGACTGTTACTAGCTGTGTGAACCTGGGCAAGTCACTTAATCCTATTTGTCTCAGTTTCCTCATCTGTAAAATTAGCAGGAGAAGGAAATGGCAAATCACTCCAATATCTTTGCCAATGAAACCCCAAATGGGGTCATTAAGAATCGGACACAACTGCATTAGTAAGCAACAACAATATGTCAGAGGTGGGGTTAAGCTAACAGGATATCATAGTAACAGAAACAGCATTGACTTAAAATGAAAGACAAGGTCATGAAATCACTCATTTAGAGTTAGAAGGGATGTTAGAGGTCACCTAAGACAATTTCCTCATTTTTTTCAATGAGGAACTGAAGATCTAAAGAGTGCCTTGCCTAAGGTCAGACAAGTAAAAAGCATCATAGGCAGGATTTTAACTCAGGTCCTATTACTCTAAGTTGTGTCCTCTTTTCCAGGCTCTCACATCTCAGTTAATAAGTTTGCATCTATATGGAAAGAAGACAGAAGCTTTCCACATCCTGTTTAGGATGAAGGGGATCTTGACCTTTTAGGATGTAGGCACTTATGAAAATGGCAAATGTGACAGAGGAGGGAAAAGAAACAAAAAGCACTTTACTTACTGGGAACAGGATAAGGAATAAAAAAGATAGAGGACCTGGAGGATCCCTTTCATCTCAAACCCCATATACCCTAAAGACAGCTAATTATCATCCCATCTAAACTTTATCTTTCCCCAAACTTTGCTATTTCTGTTAAAGGCACCACCATCCTCCCAGTAACTCAGGATGGTGCCTCCAGAGTTATCCATAACACTTCCCTTCTTATCCTATACCTTCCTCAACACCCAACCTTATAATATTACATACCTCTCTGAAATAAGTACAGTTCTGTCTAGTCAAAAAGCAATTATCCTAGGCCAGGACCTAATCATCTCTCATTTAGATAAATATTATAACCTTCTAATTGGTTTTCCTTTTTCTAGTTTCTCTCTCCCACAATCCACTAGAATTATCTAAGTAATCTTCCTAAGGGAGAGACCTGACCATATTGTTTGCATGATCCAAAGTTTTCAGGGAATTTCAGGGCAATCCTATCCAACTATTAGAAAAAAATTTTAAACAAAAGCTAAAACAAGAAGGAAATTAAGGACCTGAGTAGAACTTGAGAAAATTAGTCATAACAGATCTCTGGCAATTAATAAATGGGAATAGAAATGATTTTAAATATCTCTCAACTGTGCATGGCAGTTTTATGAAAAAAATGGTCATATGTTATGGCCAAAAACCCACAAATGAATGCAGAAAAATGAAATACATCCTTTAATTACAACAATGTAGCAAAAATTAGGTTCAGTAAAGGGCCTATAAACAAATAACTTCAAACTTATTGGAGACCAATAATTTAATCCTAAGGAAATAGAGGATGAAAGAACAAATCATAAAATCAGTAGAAAATCTAAAGGAAAATGACAAATATGATACAACACATCAAAACTTGTGATGCCACTAAAACAGTCTTTAAGGGAAAAACATTATCTCTAAATACTTTCATCAGGAAAAGAGAGGTAGAACAAGTTGATGAATTGGATCTGCAATTTTTTAAAAGATGGATATCATGAAGATGAAAGAACACATTGATTAAAACTGAAAGAAAAAAAATCCTTTGAATTGATAAATAAGACAAGAAGGTGGTTTAAAAAAACACCTAATCAATTGGGGAATGGCTAAACAAGTTATGGTACATAAATGTAATAGAATACTATTATGCTATAAGAAATGAGGAGCAGATGGACTTCATATTTACCTGGAGATGTTTATACAAACAGATGTTAACTGAGAAGAGCAGAACCTGGAGAAATTTGTACACAATGACAGACACAATGTATATATGACAACCAGCTTTGAAAAACTGGACTCTTCTCAGAATGCAAGGTTAGAAGACAACTCTAAAAGTCTCAGCATGGAAGGAGATATCTACATTCATAGAAAGATCTAAAAAGACCAGAGTTTAAATGGAGACTGAAGCGAACTACATGCTTTCTTTCTTTTCCATGTTTGGTTTTATTTCCTCTTTCCCATTGTTCATTCCATCTGTTACAACCTTTCTATACAATTAGATTAATATCTAATGTGAAAGTATTTGCAGATCCTATACTTGATTGCATGCCACCATGGGTGGGGGGCAGGGAAGGAGGGGAGAAAATTTGAAACTCAAGGGATTGTGGAACTAAATCTTGTAAACTAGTAGTAAATAAACAAATAAATTTAAAAAAAGCCTAATAAGTTGAAAGATAGTGTATGTAAGACCAGGAAGAGCTCAGATCTCTTTTAAACAACCCAGTAAACTGAAAAGCATATCAGTTAAAAATGAATAAAGAGAATAAACTGCAGATTTCCTCACATATCTCAGTGTTACAGATGGCCAGAATGCTGCCAGCATAGGTGCAAGACAAGTTACAAAGAAAGGTAGAGGAATTGGATTGGGAGGGCCCAAAATAACCCAATTGAGGGTTGCTCCTCATAGCCCAGGGGCAGTAGAAGGACAGAGACCATTCCAGGAATGACTAACAGTCTTCTTATGTGGCAGAAGCCCAGAATGGGTTCACTCCAGAGCTCAGAAGCAATGGAGGTACTATAGAAGAATCCATCTTAGGAATACCCCAAATCTCTGTGACAAGCTCCTGAGAGAAAGGAGGGAAAAGTGTATATGGACTCCTGTGAGAAGTGGGGGGAGGGACAACACTGAGCCTCACCACAATAAGAGAAGAGCTCTAGGTAAGGTCTTTTGTGAAGTGACCTAAGGATCTCCAAATTAGCAGAAAAAAAGACCTTAGAGGCAAAGAATGAGGAAAATATACAATTACCAACAATAACTATCAATGTGAATGGGATGAACTCACCTATCAAACACAGAAGGATAGCAGAATGAATGAGAAAAGAGTCCAAAAATATGTTGTTCATGGGAAACACAATTGAAATTTAAAGATTCAGATAAAGTTAAAACTTCAGCTAAACAAAAACAAGAGGAATATCAATCATAATTTATGATAAGGCTACCATAAATATAGATATTATAAAAACATATAAGCAGGAAAACTACATTATATTTAAATGCAGTCTAAATGATGAATCAGTATTGATACTTAATACATGTGCACTAAATAACATAGTACCTACATACTAAAAGGAAAAGTCAATTGAATTAAAGGGAGTCAATTGAAAAAAGTAATTAAAGTATATTGTAAAGTTATACTTGTGGTGGAACTCAATATATCCCTTTTAGACTCAGACAAATCTAATAAAAAAAATAAACAAGAAAGAAGGTGAGAACCTGAATATAACTTAACAAGATTAGAGATGATTCTTTCTGGCAATTTCTGAATGGGAACAGAAGAAAATTTATATGCCTCTCAGTTGTGAAAAGCAGGTATGTAAAAAAGCCATCTGTATACTGGAGCATAAAGAATCTCCTATAAAATGGAAAATCAGAAGGTGGAGCCAAGATGGCAGCATAGAAGCAGGAAAAATTCTGTGAGCTCCCCCCAAAACCACCTCAAATACCTATAAAATATGACTCTAAACAAATTTTAGAGCTACAGAACCCATAAAGTGACAGAGAGAAACAAATCTGCTGAAGGTAGTCCAACAGGCAGACAGGATCCATCACAGCCTACTGGGTGCTGAGTCCAGCTCGCATGAGCCTGTGGTTTTAGCCCCAGGGTGGCCCTGAAAAGCAGCAAGTGGAGTGGCCTTTGGGAGAGTGGATCACCAGCAGCTTCTGACAGTTTCCAAAATTATCAATCCATAAATGCCAAAGACAAAGTAAAAGGTCAGTGGAACTCTATTGGAACTGAGGGTGACAGAGGGTGGTTTGGAAGGAAGTGTGGTGGCCATGAAGCCACAGCCCCATGGCTGCTTCAGAGCTCCTCGACTCCAGATTGTAGGGGGACCAAGTGATGATTCAGAGGGTAATTGATCTTGCCTTAACCTGCCTGGATCTGGATAGAGGTGTTGGGTGGAGGTACTGGGTTGTGTGACCAGTGAGCCAGAGAGTGTGGGGGGCTGCAGAGAGGACATTCAACAAACAGTTCTAACAGCTGTGAAAACCAACAATTTGGGACAAAGTTCACCTCTTTGGAAGTAGAGTTCTACTATGACAAAGAGCTTAAAAGTCAAGTAATTGAGTGGCGACATGAGCAAGCCAAGGAAGTAAAGCAAGCACAGCAATGAAAACTTAGATTCCTTTTTTGGGGACAAAAAGGATCAAAGCATAGAATGGGAGGAAGAAAATGAAGTCAGAACTCCTGCACCAAAAGCTTCCAAGAAAAATACGACTTGGGTATAGGCCATGGAGGAGCTCAAAAAGGATATTGAAAATCAAATAAGAGAAGTGGAGGAAAAATTGGGAAGAGAAATGAGAATGATGCGAGAAAATCATGAAAAGAGAGTCAACAATCTGACTGAAGAAAATAATATGTTAAAAAAATAGACTAATTCAAATGGCAAAAGAAGCCCAAAAAGCCAATGAAGAGAAGAATGCCTTCAAAAGCCGAATTTGCCTGATGGAAAAAGAATCTCAAAAGCTCACTGAAGAGAATAATTCCTTCAGAATTAGACTGAAGCACATGGAAGCTAATGACTTTATGAGAAAACAAGATACTATTAAACATATCCAAACAAATGAAAATAATAGAAGGCAATGTGAAATATCTCATTGGAAAAACCACTGACCTAGAAAATAAATCCAGTAGAGATAATTTGAAAATTATTGGACCAACTGAAAGCCATGATCAACAAAAGAGCCTAGACACCATCTTTTAAGAAATTATCAAACAAAATTGCCCTGATATTCTAGAACGAGAGGACAAAATAGAAATGGAAAGAATTCACCAATCATCTTTTGAAAAAGATCCCTAAAAGAAAACTCCTAGGAATATTATAGCCAGGTTCCAGAGTTTCCAGATCAAGGAGAAAATATTACAAGCAGCCA
>CM053593.1:131405911-131446293 GCA_028646575.1 Pseudocheirus occidentalis
AAGGGGGTTGGCCTTCACCAGGCGGGAAGAAATGAACAAAGGAAGATAAAAGTAATTGACAGGAGAAAGGGGAGGGTAGACACTCAGGAGGGGGGGTTACATTCCAGACTGAGAAGTTTTCACTAATTTCGTGTCCCACACAAGCAGAATAAATCGACCACTTTTACCACTGTTTCTCCACTAATGGGAAACAGTTACACAAAGCTAAAGCCAACAGACCACCTGCTCTTCTCTATAGTCTCATAACAGACTGTCTAAAATGTGAGGTTTCAGGAATGCCTTGTTCTGCTTCTTTAAATGTCACCCACAAACCTTGTTTTCAATTTAATGCATCTAAAACTGTTGACCCTTGGAGGACAAGGACTCTTTCTCTTTCTTATTTGTACCTCCAATGTTTAGAACAATGCCTGGCACACAGTAGGTAGAATTGTTTTATCAGTTGTCTTGACATAAGAAAGTGATGGTGATAACATTAACAATACAGATTAAGGTATATTTTTTCTTTTTTTCTGGAGAGTCATTTATTAAACATTTACTTGTACACTCCTACTGAAAGCCAGAATGAATGTCTACAGCCCAACAGAGGTAAGAATCTTTGATCATACTGTTTGTTTTACAAGACATAGAATCATGGAGTTTAAAACTAGAGGAGACTTTACAGATCATCTAGTCCAAGGGTCTACAAACTTTGACCAGAGGCCTATGCCTGTTTTTGTACAACCCAAGAACTAAGAAGGATTTTTACATTTTTTAATACAATACAACTTTATTTAAAATTGTCAACTCTATTCTTAGCTCTTCTACTTTCTCCCAAACTGCCTTGCTACCATGTTACAGCAGACTATGGTCCCTCAACTGGCCATGAAGCATCTGCCTAGGAACCCATATTATGCCAGATACCTTGGCCTGGAACAATGAAAGATCATCTAGGGAATCAGCCAGTGAAAGAAGCTTGTAGCTGGCCACCCCAACCAGCCATTCCCATCTATCTTATCAAACCCAGCCCCAGCTCTTCCTTCATCACTACTCTCCTCTGCCTGACATAGTAGAAAGAACACTGGACATGGCAGAGGACATGGATTCAAATCCTGATTCTGTCATACACTACCTGTGTGACTTTAGACAAATCATTTCACTTCTCTGGGAATCAGCTTCTTTTCTTTTTTATTTTGTTTTTTACATGTTTAATACTTTTTTTAAAATTTTGAGTTCCAAATTCTTGCCCTCTCTTCCTTTCCTCCCCTCTCCTTAAGAAGGCAAGTATATAATACTCATTATACATGTGAAATCACATAAGCAAAATAAATTTCCATAGTAGCTATGTCACAAAAAAACAAGAAAAATTAAGAAAGTGAGAAAATCACATTTCAATTTGCACTCAGAGTTGAGCAGTTCTCTCTCTTGAGGTAGATAGCAATTTTCATCAAGAGTCCAGAATTTTCTTGGATCACTGTGTTGATCAGAGTAGCTAAATCTTTCATAGTTGATAATTATTACATTATTGCTATTAGTGTGTATGATGATCTGGTTCTGCTCACTTCATTTTGCATCAGTTCATGCAAGTTTTGCCAAGTTTTTCTGAGAGCATCCTGCTCATCATTTCTTATAGCACAATAGTACTCTATCACATATATCACAACTAATTCAGCCATCCTCCAGTTGTTAGGCATCTCCTCAGTTTCCAGTTCTTTGCCATCACAAAAATAGCTGCTATAAATATTTTTGTGCATATAGATCCTTTTTCTTTTTCTTTGATCATTTTGGAACATGTATCAAGTAGTAATATTGCTGAGGCAAAGGGTATGCAGTTTTATAGCCTTTGTGGCCTAGTGTAATGGTAATCAGTTTATCAGATACTTAGCACTTAGTAACTTAGGGCTAAGTAGCACCTAGTAACTTAGGGCTAAGTATAGAAGGTATGAACTCTGTCCATTGTTGAGAAGGTATGAACTCCCCTGTTGACTTGGAAGAAGGCTATTGGCTGAGACAGGAGGCCAGTGCTGTATATAAAGAAGAATTTTAAAGAGAGAGAGAATTGGAATTGGCTCCTCGGTGAAGGAAGATTCATGGAGACTAAAGTCAGCTGAGAAAGAGAGGGAGAGGGAGAGAGGGAGAGAGAGAGTTCCTCTCCCAGTATCTGGAAGCTGACTGAAACATGAGCAGGATGGGACTTTGTTTGTGGCCTGGCTGATCCTTGAGTTCCAGGCAAGAGAAGTGGTGAAGGGTTTGCGGTATGCTGAACCCTGTGAACTTCAGTGTGTGCCAGGGATTGCCCTGAGGACTGGACAAGGACCTGGGAGCTGTTTATCTCTGAGGACTGGACGAGAGCCTGGCAGCTGTCTGCTCCTGAATCCAGGTGATTGTTTGGCAGATTCAGGAGGGAGCTGGGGCCAGGGAAGAGGATCCAAGGAATCAGAGAGACCACCCAGAGTCAAAATGTAGAAAAGCTCTCCCCTTGGACTAAACTGAGGTTTGTTGGAGATCAAGGGGTAGAAAGTTTGTGTGGTTTTCTAAGGATTGTATCGGAGACTAAAGTTAATGGTTGCCCCATGAGTGGAAGATCAGTATATTGTGAATTATTGATTGAATCTTTAAGTGAGAAGGGTTTCCCCCTTAGGGAAACTAGGTGATTCTTTTGTTAATTGATTGATTGAATCTTTAAGTGTTAAGCTGGTTTCCCCTTTAGGGAAACCAGGTGATTCTTCTTTTGTTCCTTGTTCTAAGTACTGTGACTTTATGTAATAAGATATAACATTGAGAATATTATACTGTGAATATTGTACTGAATCTTGATTTGTAATGGAATAAACAGAGTGTTCACTACTACTGTGTAATCCGAATCTTAAAAGCTGTTCACAGTAGCATTCTTTTGGGAATCTACTGCTGCTTGGCTTTATACCGAGTTCTAGATTGTTCTCCAGAATAGTTGGACAACATCCCATTCCCTTCAAGCAAATTTTTGAACAATGAAAAACAAATCCCTCAACACATATTTACATAGTTTTTTGTTTTCCTTTTGGAGGTCATTTATGGTTTGTTCAATTTCTTTTTCTAATACTGAATTAAATAATCGAATTCATTTTTTTGTTAAGCTGAGGATTTTATATTTTTAGTATTCATCTATTTCCTTCAAGTTATCAGTTGTGTTAGTGTATAACAGGGTAAAATTTTCTTGATAATTTCCTTTACTTCCTCTTCAATTGTTTTAAGTTCTCCTTTTTCATTTTTGTTCAGGACAGTTAATCAGGTTAACTATTTATTTGTCCTTCACCTCTATCTATCTTTGAGTATAATGATGGAGGTCTAGCTGTCAGAGTCTAAGTTAATAAATAGTCATACTTATCCTCTGATTTGGAGAAACATATTTTTCTGGGATGATTCTTCTCTCTTCCTATGAATAACAGTCAGTATTGTATCAGAGGAGACTGATCATAGAATTGTCAGCTGGAACTTTGAAACCTTACTCCCTGGTTACATCAAGTCATTTTTCTACCTGTCATCAGGAAATTGATACATTTCCTTTTCTTAAATCTTCACAATCTGAAGTGACTTCTTTCTTGATCTCTGTAGCATATGCATAGATGCATGTTCTAGAAATAAGATTAGCTACACAGACGGATGAACTATTTTCAATAGTTCATTAAAATGTGTTATTTTTTTCTGCTTTCCCTATTCCTCCTGTTATCAGCCTTTGAAATTCACTATCCACTCTAGTCACAAACTTATAAGGTCTTTCATCGTTTTGATGGATAATTTAGTATAGTGGGGCAGCTAGCTGGCATAGTCAATAAAATTCCAGGCCTGGAGTCAGCAAGACCTGAGTTAAAATCCAGCCTCAGACACCTACTAGCCGTGTGACCCTAGGCAAGTCACTTAACCCTGTTTGCCTCAGTTTTCACATCTGTAAAATGAGCTAGAGAAGGAAATGACAAACTATTCCAGTATCATTGCCATGAAGACCCCAACTGGGGTCATAAAAGAGTTGGGCATGGTTGGATACCAACAACAACATAGTGAATGAAATTAGCATAATGCTTGTCAAAATATCCCACTAAGATCAAACTATAGAAACACCTGTGCTTAGTTATGTCTGGCACTGCAGTCTTTATACTTTGCACAACTCCAAAATCAGAACCTTTAAGATTTCCTAGTGGTTTACTTCCTTTTTCTACCTCAGGTACCAATCCTCATTGTAAGATTTCAGTTACATTTTTATTCCAAATATGCCTTTTTTTCTTGGTGGAAAATCACCACCATCTGAGCCTTGGATATAGAACTTGACGTCCCCCTTTCCCCGGAAATGGCAAAGTGATCAGAATTAATAATATTTAAGGGAACAGATGGATATAATTCTACCCTGGTGTCCCCTCTCTGTAAGAACAGAATGACCTCCACCCCGACTTCCCAAGCAGGAAGAACAGCCTCTCTTGGAGATGGACTGGGGAGACAAGGCCAGAGATGTCTATTCTGCCTCCCTTCAAGTCTCACAACAATAAACCCTTGCAGCACATGGCCATCTCTAAACATGAGACGCCTTTCACTTTGGCTACATGAATCTAACGAGGAATTCAAGTGATACATCAGAAAAAAAAACTACTACATTAAAGCAGAAATCTAAAGCTGTTCAAAGGCAGCCTGTTCTGAAATCAATAAAGAGAACTAATAAGAAAGATATTACCGGGGGCAGGGAGAGGAGTGTGAGGGACCTGTGTCCAAAACTGAAGAAGACTCTTGTTTAAATGATGTTTTATTTGCAGACCGTTTTTACCATATGTATTTAAATCATAGGTAAAATCAAAGAGAAATAAAAATTCTGGGAGGACTATACTGTCAAATAAAACTCTTTTTTACCCTAATGTTATGTTTAAGATCCAAAAGTGTTATATTTGTAACACTATTGTGAGTGTATAAATGGAAAGTAATTGATGGAGGCTCAAGAACAAAGTATCAGTACTGTAATACCCCTTAACAGGGTTTCCCCTAGGACTTTGGTAGAATTTTAGTACAACCACAAGGTGGTGATCCTTCTCTGGAGAACTTAAACCCGCCAATGTGGGAGAAGGCTGGAGTAAGTGAGACAATCCAGAGAGTGAGTAGGTGACACAGAGCAGAGGGAGCTACCTCCTGTATGGCACCCAATCTGTTACACCAGTAAAGTTGGTGACTTGGATTCATGATGCATGAAATGTTCCCCACCAATATAGCCTATCTCTCTATGACAAGGAAAAAAGAAAGTTATAGTTCTTTACTTATTATCTGGGGCTAAGAGTAAGCGTTAGTTTCACAGATTTTGACTTTCTCTTAATCCAAACCCTCATTTTACAGATGAGGAAACTGGGGCCAAAAGAAGTTAACATATCCAAGGTCACTCAGTCAGTAACATATCCTGGATTAAAACCTAACCTGGATACCTGGGTCTTATGCCCAACTCTTTTGATGGTGTCATCAGGAAAAAACAACAACAACAACAACAACAATAAAACCAAGCTCTTTTTACTTCTCAACACACCTAACTGCATTTGATATTTAATAAATATTTGTTGAATCAAATAGAATCAAACTGATTTGAATCTCTGGGTAAAAAAACTGAGTTCTAAAAAATAGCCTTAATCCGATCCCAATCATAAATATTTTGTCTCCTGATAAGTGAGGTCTTACAGTAATTAATTATTCTTTAAAATTAATACAAACTTCATATTTTGTTTATTAACCAAGCAGTTCTCAGAGAATCATTTGAGATCTCTCTGTGTCCATACAGCTGAGGCAGCCAGACTAAAGACCTAATGTTACCTAACAATGTCTGGTACTTATACCTAGTTGCAATGATCCTAGCTGGTTTGTGAACTTCAAAAGCCTCAGTAGGACCTGTCTCACATCTTCAGATGACTTGATAAGTGGAAGGAAACTTTCAAAGGTGGCTCAGCTGCAAGGACATTAATAACAGGGCCTACCCCAGAACCACCCACAGAGGAAAGGCCATGGACAAAAATACCTCCTTGAAGCTGAGAGGTTAAGGGCTAGAACCACAAGACTGAGGCAGAATGGGAACACCATATCCTCCCTCCCCTACACCAACCTAAGGTCCTCTACATTTAGTTTTTGTGTGACCCTTTCATACTCTGAGCCCCAGAAGATGTCATCAAAGATCCATTGCCCAGTTTGACTTTGACCTTATACTCAAAGACAGATGGAGGGGAAGGGAAATAGAAAAGCCTCTTAGGCTAAAACAGAAACATGAATACCACCTCGCCTTCAGAAAACAGAAACACAAAAAGATATAGAAAAAACACACTGTGAACAACCAACACTACCCTCCTTCATTCTTCCAGTGTCTGCATCAAATTCTGCTCTCCTTGAAAGCTAGATGTCTGATCTCCTATTTCAGCACATCTCTGCCAAAGGTACCCCCAATAAATACTGGGATTGAGGATAAGTATCCTGTTCTGCCCTCAGGTAAATGTTTGGAAGCCCTTATGACTTGATCTCTTAATGTCCTCTTGCCCCCCACCTACTCCCTCATCTCTCAATGTTCTATCAGACCCTGTTTCTCTGTGCCATTTCTCCCTTGCCCCTCCCATTAATCTACAATGTACCTAGTCCCTTCCCATCTCTCCCAGTATCTCCCAACCCCCATCCCTCTCCAACAGTCTCTGTTTCTGCCACTCCCTTTCCAGCCTTGCCCCTAAAGTCTTTTGCTTATCTGTTTTCCCTTCTGCTTTGTGACCTCCCCTCCCCAAATGTGAAAAGTAATTTCTTTCCTTCCATCATCCCTGACTCCAAAAAAAAGTTACATTTCCTTCCTCCATCAGATTCCTAAATGGTAAAGACTTTCCTGAAGTCTCTACTTTGTCACTTCCCTTGCATTCCAGAACCTGCACTAACCAGGGAAAACCAAATAGGGGTGTCCAGGGCATTGATAGATAGATTTCTCTTCTTGTTAAAAGTTGTGTAACCTGGTTTCGAGACTAAAATATTTGCATAAGACTCATTGGTAGAAGGCACCACCATCCTCCCAGTCACCCAAGGTCAAAACCTAGATGCCATCTTTGACCTCTCTCATACACACCACAACCACTACCCATATCCAATCTATTGCCAGATCTCATCCATTTTACCTTTGTAACATCTCTCATATATGTCCCCTTCTTTCTTCTGTTACTGCAACCACTCTGGTACAGGCCTTCAATACCTTACAGCTGGACTATTGCAATAGTCTGCTGGTTGATCTCCCTGCCTCAAGAATATACCTTTACCAAATATATACTTTATTTATTTATTTTACTGTATTATATTATATATATATAGTATTATATTGTTGTAAATATATATTTACAAAAAAAAAGAAGGAAGAAAGTTTGTAAGGGGCAGCTAGGTGGTGCAGTAAATAGACCACCGACCCTGAAGTCAGGAGGACTTGATTTCAAATCCAGACTCAGACACTTAACGCTTACTAGCTGTGTGACCTTGGGCAAGTCACTTAACCTCAACTGTCCTACCTTCCCCTCCCCCCCAAAAAGAAGAATCACCCTATACCAGTTCACCCTATGCTCGGTTGTCCAATGTATCTTCCTAAGTCTGACCATGTAACCCTTCCACTCATTAAACTCCTTTGGCTCCCTATCACCTCCAAGTTCAAATACTAAATCTCTTTGGTGTTTAAAGTGGTTCACAACCTCACATCTTCCTTCCTTCCCAATCTTCTTATATTTTATCCCCATGTACTCTGCAAACCAGGGACACTGACCTCCTGACTGTTCCTCCCACAAGACTCTCCATCTTCTGACTCTGGCCATTTTTAATGGCTATCTCTCATGCATGGAATGCCCTCTCTCCTCCCTTGAGCTCCTAGCTTCCCTGGATTCTTCCAAAACCCAGTTAAATTCCCACTCTCTATAAAAAGTCTTTCCCGATCTCTCTTAATTCTAATACCTTCCCACTGCCTTTTATCTCCATTTTATCCTGTCTGTCTCTGGATCATACATAGATGTTTGCATGCTGTCTCTTCTATTAAATTGTGCTCTATTTGAGAGTAGGGACTAGCTTTCCTTTCTTTCTTAGCACAGTTCTTGGCAAAAAAAAGTAAATAAATGCTTAATAAATCATTGTTGATTGGAGGGAAGAACATCTCTGCTCTCCTAAGAGATGAGCAAATTCTCCAGGCTCAAAACCAGGGCTACATTATGGTTGTAAATATTATTATCATTCCTGCGGGAACAGCTTCTTCAGCAGCAGAGAGGAATACAGTGTGGGTAAAATGAAGAGGGAGAAGCCACCCTTAATCCAAGAAACCCAATGAGTGACTCCTTCCTGAGGCAGCCATTCCACTGTTGGAGAGCTCTAATAGTTAGATTATCTTTCCATACAAGAAACTGAAAGCTACCTCTCTGTGGCCTCCATTCATTGCTCCTTCCCACTGGCTTCAAGCAAAACAAGGTTAATTTCTCTCTCTCTCATATGAAACAATATTTTGACACAGTTACAGTGTTCTCCCCACCCCCTGCCATGTCTTCACTTTTCCAGGTTAATCAATTCATCAATTAATAAGTGCCTACCATGTGCCAAGCACTGTGCTAAACACTGATGATATAAAGACAAATATGATATAGTTCTTACCCTCAAGGAGTTTGCAGTCTAATGGAGATAATAGGTATAATAATAAACTTATACAAAATACTGCAAGTACAAAGTAAATTGATAAGGGAGTACTTGTAGCTTGGGGTGGGAAATCAGAAAAGGTTTCAAATAAAAGCACAATTTTGAAGGAAACAAGGGATTTTAAGTAGAGGTGAGGGAACTCAGGTACTCAGGACAGAAAGTATAAAAGCAGAAGGTGGGAGATCATGTGTGAGCAATAACAAAAAATCTAGTGTGGCTGAACTATAGAGCTGGGGAATAGGAGTGATGTATAATAATGCTAGAAATTGGGAAATGGAAGTTGTGAAGGCTTTAAAAACCAAGTGGGGGACTTACAATTAAGACAGCAAGTTTATAGATAAACAAACCCAGGTCTCCCACATGCACTCCAACAAATATCTAAAACAGCACAAGAAAGATCAGTCATTAAGAAGATGCTTAAAGAGAAATAGTGATGAGCTCCTCTGTCCAGTCTAGGACCACACAGGAAGGTAGGCAGAAGCCTGCATGAGCTTAGAGAGAGGTCATGGCTCTCACTAGTGAGAGCTTCAGGAAACAGAATAAAGCCTGTGGGCATTCTAAGTGAAGACTTCTCAAATGGGCCTGAATCCAACCCAATCTCAGGGAATTGGAAGCCTGTGAGTATTCTGAGAGGGGATGAGTCAGGAGAAGACACTGGTAGGATCTCAGTCAGAGTAGCAGCAGGGAACAAAGTCAGCCTCCATAGGTCACTGCACAGGGAGGTACCACCTCAGAGCATTGAGGAGACAAGAGCAGCTCCACAACTGAGCATGTGTCCTAGTGATGGGGTGGAGTGGGAAGATATTTTTCAGGAGCCCTGAAACCAGCAGGATGTCTAAGATTTTACTGGAAGCTGTGAGGGCCACCAGGGAATGGAACCAAATCAGGGTTGAAAAATATTCAAAAAGGATACAGAGAAGTGTCAAGGCCAGCAATTACATTGAACCACCAGGAGAAAAGGCAGAAGCCACTGATACAGAGAGTAGGGCTTAATCTCAGCCACTCCATCCATAACATCCATAGCAGGATCTGGAGTACAGAGAAGGCAGAACCAAAGTGAATCTGTCCACTTGCATACAATATTAATCCAGTTTTGATCATGCTGATTTTAAGATGCCTACAGTACATTCAATTTGAAATATCCATTAGGTATTGAGAAATGTATGACTAAAGCTAGGAAAGAGAGACTAGGGCTGGATATG
The DNA here is from genome assembly GCA_028646575.1 of Pseudocheirus occidentalis. NCBI lineage: Eukaryota > Metazoa > Chordata > Mammalia > Diprotodontia > Pseudocheiridae > Pseudocheirus > Pseudocheirus occidentalis. Next base: position 131,415,769 of record CM053593.1, read on the forward strand.
TGGATTTTGTAGACATGATAATTAAGTCCAAAAGAGCTGTTGAAGTCATCAAGTAAAATAGTGTAAAAAAAGAAGGGGACCCAAGGCAAAGCCTTGGGGAATACTCATAGTTAAGAGATATGATATAGCAAAGGAGACTGAGAAAAAAAAGAAAGCAAAAAAAAAGAAGCAAAAGAGAGCAGTGTTATGAAAACCCATAGGAGAGGGTATCCAACAGAAGGTGACCAGAATGTCAAACACATCACAGAGGTCAAAAAGGATGCTGCAAAACTGGGCATAGACCAATATCTTACACCATATACTAAAATAAAGTCAAAATGGGTTCATGATTTAGATATAAAGGCTGATACTATAAGTAAATTAGGAGAGAAAGGAATAGTTTATCTGTCAGATATATAGAGAATAGAAAAATTTATGACCAAACAAGAGACAGACAACATTATGAAATGCAAAATGGATAATTTTGATTACATTAAATTGAAAAGATTTTGTACAAATAAAGCCAATGTAATCAAGATCAGGAGGGAAGCAGAAAAATGGGAAAGAAATTTTACAACCAGTGTCTCTGAAAAAGGCCTCATTTCTAAAATATACAGATAAATGAGTCAAATTTATAAGACTACAAGTCATTCCCCAATTGATAAATGATCAAAAGATATCAAGAGGCAGTTTTCAGAAGAAGAAATTGAAGATATCTATAATCATATAAAAATGGTCTAAGTCACAATTGATTAGAGAAATGCAAATCAAAACAACTCAGGTAACACATCACATCTATCAGATCGGCTAATACGACAAAACAGGAAAATGATAAATGCTGAAGAAGATATAGGAAAATGGGAACATTAATGCATTGTTGGTGGAGTTGCAAACTGATCCAACCATTCTGGAGAGCAATTTGGAACTATGCCCAAAGGGCCATAAAAATGTGCATGCCCTTTGACCCAGCAATACCACTTCTAGGGCTGTATCCCAAAGAGATTATACAAGTGAGAGAAAGACCCATAAGTTCAAAAAAATTTATAGCAGCTCTTTTTGTAGTGGCAAAGAACTGGAAATCAAGGGGATGCCCTTCATATGGGGAGTAGCTAAACATGGTATATGAATGTAATGGAATACTCTTGTGCTGTAAGAAATGAGAAGCAGATGGACTTCATAATAAACTGATGCTGAGTAAGGGGAGCAGAACCAGGAGAACATTATACACAATTACAGACACATTGTATCTGTGATGACTAACTTTGATAAACTGGGATCTTCTCAGCAATGCAAGGTTCTAAGACAACTCCAAAAGACTCATGATGGAAAGGGATATCCACATCCAGAGAAAGAAGTACAGACTGAATGCAGATTGTAGAAAACTTGTTCTCTCTCTTTTTTGTTTTGTTTTGTTTCGTTTCTTCTTTCTCATTGTTCACTCCATTGGTTATAATTCTTCTTTACAACTTGACTAATGTTTAATGTTAAGGTATATGTAGAACCTATGTCAGATTGCATGCTGTCATGGGGCTGGGGGAGAGGGAGGAGGGTAGAGAGGGAAGGGGAGGAAAGGTTTTTGGAACTCAAAAACCTGTGTAACTGAATGCTGTAAACTAAAAGTAAATAAATTTTTAAAAAAGATTTTAGAAGAAAAGAAAAAAGAAAAAAAGATGCTGCAATTAGGCCTTACACAGCATCACCGCAGAGTCACCATACTCGTTGCTCTCCTAGTGTGTTCCATTCTAGGCACTATGTTTTAGGAAGGACAGTTAACAAGCTGGGAATTGTCTAGCACTCACATTTATACAGTACCTTATCTAGCATTTTGAGGGCCTGGTATCCTATATCTACCACTCTCTGTAGCTCTCTATAACAATCCTCAATTCAATAGTCAAGAATTTGTGTCCAAGTAGACTCATGTCCAAGTGTCATGTCTCAAGCTTTCTATATGTTCCCAGGGGAAAGATAAAGGAAATACCACTTATTTTGTCTCTAGTGCCCCTTCTGGGCTACTTTCCCAAAGTGAACATGCACTCACAGGTTGGGTCCTCAGAGACTCAACTTCTTTCAAGATTTGGAAGTATACCCTGCGGTACCACCCTTCTAAAACTACAGCACATGAACTCATATCAGTGTGTTTCCTATTAATAATCAGTCGGTACACTCAAATAGCTTTTAGTAGACATTTACTCAAATGGCATTGCAGGCACAATGGCTACACAACACGCTTACTTCTCATGGTCTCTGTAACTTGCTTCGCACAAGTCTGAAAGAGGCCCTACCATACACTTTTTTGGCACTGGCGCCACCTGGTGGCAGATGGTGGTTTCCTGGACATTTCCCAAGGAAATAATCACATATTCATGGCATAGTACTTATTACTGAACCTTTCTCCGTGTCCAGTCTTAGCTAGTCACCTTGAAGCACAGTAAAGAAGCTTTTCTGGTCCCTGATCTGGGTAGACAGTGTGGTAGAGTGAAATGAGCAATGAACTGAAAGTCAAAGGATTTAAGTCCGAGACTTAGTTGAACCACTTACTTGCTTTAGGACCATAAACAAACAAAAAACCTCTCAGAACCTGTTTCTTCATCTATAAAATAAAGGTGATAAGCCTTGTACTGCTTACAACTTATAAAGTTGAAAGGAAAATGCTTTGTGAAACTATACATGAATCCTCAAAAAGCTTATCCTCCAATTGAAGACACATGGCTAACATACAAGAAAGGGGAAGGGAACAAACATATTCACTTTGCTTTGATTCTATTTGCTCCTCACAACAGTCCTGGGAGGAAGATGCTGTTATTATTACCATATACAATCAAGGAAACTGAGGCAAATAGGGACTAAGTGACTTGCCCAGAGACACACAGCTGGTATCTGAGGCTGGATTTGAACTCCTTCTCGACTCCAAGCTCAGCACTCGATCCACTGAGCCACATATAAGGTAACACAATGCAATGGCAAGATCTCCAGATTTAGAATCAGAGGATGTGGATTTAAATTCCAGCTCAGCCATTCACTCCCCATTCAACTTTGGACAAGTCACCTCTCCTTTGAGGACCTTGGTTTCCTCATCTGTAAAATTAAGAGGTTGGATTAGATCTTTAAAAAGATGGCTTTAATGGGACAACTAGGTGGTGCAGTCAATAGAGCATCAGCACTGGAGTCAGGAGGACCTGAGCTCAAATCCTGTCTTATTAGCTGTGCGATCCTGGGACAGTCATTGACACAGAGAGATCACTTTAAACTCCCAATACCCTCAGGAAAGAGTTTGCTCCCTAGGGTGGGCTTGCAGGGCTATTGTTATAACCACCAAATGGAAACATTAAACTCACAGTCAGCTCAAACCAGGGATGGGCCTAGATTGTGTTTTTCTAACCCAAAACAGGATCACAGGATCAGGTCTCAGGTCATGACCAGTAAAAATTTTAGACTGGGAGAAGGGGTTGGAGCACAGCAATGTCTATTCCCTTTTGGGGCTAAGTTGAAAAGTACTTACATAGCTAGATTTTTTTTCACTTAGGCTAGTTCCCAGCAGGCTGAAAGGGTACACCTGGACCTTTGATCCTGAAGTAGGACCTTTAGCACATTTTTCCAAAATGAACTCCTCCCTAACTAATACTGCTAATATTTGGGGCAGGGGAGAATAAAGAGTAGCTTGGGTAGGGGTAAGGGTAAGGAAACTGTACATCTGCCCTATCTCTAATTAGAATCCCAAGAACTGAGAGAAGAAAACTCTTGGAAAACAGACATCTAAGCAAAAACTCAAGATGTGACTATCATATAGAAGGTTAATGAGGTTGGTGGACTTGAACTTTTCAGGCTCATTCACAAGCCAATAATACAACTGGGGACCACCATGGTACCTTTTAATCCCCTGGCTAGGACTATGTCCTCAGGGGGTTATTTAGAGGAAAAAAAGGCCAGTCTAACACCAAAAAAAAAAATCATAGCAAAGAATTAGAAACAACCCAACACCTGAGGAAATGGCAGAATATATAATGGTATCCAAATGTCAGTCAATCAATAAACATTTATTAACTCTAACCAGATACTGTCCCGAGAACAGGAGATAAAAAAAAGACAAAAGACAGTTCTAGCATCCAGAAGCTAAAAGATTATTGGGGGAGGCAAGAAGCAAACAAATATGTACAAACAAGCTGTATACAAGATTAATGAGAAGTAATCAACAGAAGGAAAGAACAAGAGTCCAGAGAAATCGAGAAGGGCTTCAAGTTAGGATTTGAAGGAAGTCAAAGAAGCCAAGGGGATTCTTTGTAAGAGGTTTCTTTGAAGAAGGAGCATTTTCCACACATGTGGCACAGGCAGGGGAAATGCCCAGAGTTGGGAGACAGAGTGTCTTGTCAAAGGCACAGCTAGGATGTTAGTGCCCTTTGATCAAAGAATACATAGCAGAATGTAAGGTGTAAGGAAACTGGAAAGGTGTGCTTGTGGGGGGATGAGTGGGTTATGAAGGGCTTTGAATGTCAAACAAAGGATTTTCTATTTGATCTTGGAGGTGATAGGGAACCACTGGAGTTTAATGAATAGGGGAGTCAGACTGTCTGTGCTTTAGGAAATCACTCTAATGGCTGAATGGAGGATGGAGTGGTATAGGGAGAGAGCTGTGGCAAGCCAACCAATCAGCAGGTTATTACTGCTGTAGTCCAAGCATGTAATAAAATGTAGGCAGTAAGACATTTTGCTCTAATGCCTCATCACCACCTGGAGAAAACTCTGGGTTCTTTAATGACTGTTTGAGAGGATCACAAGCTCTGACAGGTCCCATCAAGATAGAAAGGATCTGTGCCTGGCCCCATTGATAAGTTTGTGTGTCTGTTGTCCAAGGACCAGCCAAACCAAGGTCAAAGATTGACCACAGCAACGCAGCTGACACAGCTACTCACAAAAAAACCTACAAATACATGATTATGCTCTGTAGAGAGGGACTACACTAATGAAATCACAGATCACTGGATCATTGGTTCCTTGATGGGACATGATAAATGGGAGTGTTTTGTACCAACAGAAATGACAAATGTGGAAAATCTAAAGAAATACATGAAGGCTTATAGGAAATAGGACAGAGTGAAGGAAGCAGAATTAGAACAATGTATCTATGTACTGACATGCACATTGGACTCCTTGAATCTACTACACTTCATAACTCAATTCTCACATGCCAAGGCTAATCCTCTTCAGCAGTGACTGACTCTCGTGTCTTCTGCAATGTTTACACTCCCTAAAACTACTTCCAAAACTGACTCCAGAGCTGGAAAATTGAACTTTTCAAAGACCTGGTCAATTATCAGCTAGCCAATAGCAAGCTACTCTCCAATTCCATCAGGGAAAACTGTACACTTTGAAAAGAGATAACAAGGTGCAGTCTCCTGTGTTTGTCCTTCACTTAAACACATTGGCAACTCATTATGAGGCGGAGTCAAGATGGGGAGCATTGGGGAGAAGTGCTGTGAGTTTCCTCCTAAAATTCCCTCCAAAAGATCTAGAAAATGAACCAGATTCCTGATGGGAAAGTACAAGAAAAAGTCAGCAATTCATTTTTCTAATGTAGGTTCATCTAGGGAGACAGACTGAGGTCTCTGGACACTAGAGAAGGAGGCTGGCCAGGAGTGTGCCTCCAGACAAAAGAAAGACTCTGCACTAGGGCAAGAGGAGATTACAAACTCATACTAGGGCATCATGATAGGAACTGGTGCCAACTGGCAGCATTTTCATTCACGTCACAGACCCAAGGTGAACTAAGGTTACCCAAATCTGGGAGGGTATTCAATCAATCAATAAACATTTGTTAAGCATCTACTATGTTCCAAGCACTGCTAAATACTGGGATTAGTTAAGTATTCCAGAGTAAGTAGCAGCAGTGTGGCTCAGGAGCAGAGCAGGGTCTTAGAGAAATAACCAGGGCAGGAAAAAAGAGATTCTGCATTTCAGTCACTTTGAAGCAACAAGGTTTCCTAGATGGTTGATAGTGGTTTAGTCTAGTAACGGTTACTCTTATTTAGATCAAAACGCAGGTCAAAAACTTGCAAAGATCAACCAAGGGGCAGCAATTAGACTTTACCCTAGATCAGACCACTGTAGGAAGAGGGACGGAGGGAAGGAGGAAAGGAGGGAGGGAGGGAGGGAGGGAGGGAGAAAGCCTGCATGATTGCATCAGACACAGATCATGCCAGACTATTTCCTTTTTTTCAACAAGTGGAAGGAATTATGCCAGTTTCTCTCTCTGAGCCAGAAATGTTTAGATTTCGAATAATGTAAAGTTAATAAAAAATCATTTCTGGCGGCCCTGCCTAGGATGTAGGACCATGCTTAGTATTGGGGTTTAGTGATCATTCTCAGCTTCTCTTCCTGTCCCAGCTAAGTAAAAGAAGAAACAGTATGGCAGAAAAGAAAGAGCCCTGAAAAGGCAACTTAAAGGCATAGTTCCACCACACCTTTCTGGGCCTCACTTTCTTCACCTGTAATCACAAGGTTATTGTAAAGATCAAGTGATACAAGGTAGGGAAAGTGATTTTCAGTTATATAAATGTGAGCTAACATTATCCCTATTTTACCACCTCCCCCAATATTCCTTTAATCTACCTTCTATTCTCTTCTTCCTAAGTGAGGTAAGGAAAAGTGGGTGGATATTGGGGGATCTCTTCCCCATCCCTTTGCCACTGGTCTTCCTCATCACTCTCTTCCAAAAAATTCCAAAACACCGGAGAGAAATATAAATCTACAAAGTTGGGGGAATTGATTGTAGCCATTTTACAGACAAGGAAATTAGGGCCAGAGAAGTGAATTTACTTACCTGAGGTCACACAGCTACTAAGTGACAGAGCTAGTCCCAGAATATAGTTCCTTGACTCCCAGTCCTAGACAGGTAACTCTGTGCCACTCCTATGTAGGGTCAAGCTGGGAACCCTTTTCACAAATCTCAATAATATTAAGGAGGTCCTACCTCCCAAGGCTGTTGTGAGGACAAATTGGGTTAACAATTATAAGTTGCTGTTTAGTTGTTTTTCAGTCATATCCCTACTCTTCATGATCCCATTTGGGGTTTTCTTGGCAAAGATAAAGTACTTTACCACTTCCTTCTCCAGCTCATTTTACAGATGAGGTAATTGAGGCAAACAGGGTTAAGTGACTTGCTCAGGGTAACACAGCTAGTGAGCATCTGAGGTCAAATTTTAACTCAGGTCCTCCTCACCAGAGGCCCAGCATTCTATGTACTGTATCACCCAGCTACCCCTAATAATTGTAAGATCCTTTATAACCTGGGGCGTCTAGGTGGCACAGTGAATAGAGCACCGGCCCTGGAGTCAGGAGGACCTGAGTTCAAATCAGGCCTCAGACACTTAATACTTACTAGCCGTGTGACCTTGGGCAAGTCACTTAACCCCAATTGCCCTGCCCTCCAAAAAAGGAAAAGAAAAAAAAAAGATGCTTTATAACCTTAAGGTAAAATATAATGCTAGCTATTGTTATCGTGAAAAAGTCAATGGAAAATATCATACTCCTTTTCCTTCTTTATTTTTGGTTACAAACTTTTATTTTCTGTCTTCTTTGTATGGGCAGGGTTTGTGTCTGACAGTCTGTCTGTTCCTCTCTGTCCCTCACTGTTTCTCTCTGTCTCTGTCTCTCTTTGTCTCTCTATTCTCCCTGTCTCAGCCTGTGTGTCTCTTCTCTGTCTCTTCTCTCCTCTCCTCTTTCATCTCTCCTATGTTATAAGAGAGGTCACAGAATCACACAAGACTGAAAATGACTGAACAAAAAAAAAAAGGTTAAAAGACCTCAGATCCCTATCATATTGAAATAGAATAATAAGTAGCATTTTGAGTAGAAGAACAGATAATGGCAGCAGAGTTTAAGAGAAAACTCTCAGGGCTCAAATCACAGAGGACTACCTAATGGTTGACAGCCCAGCAGAGAAAATAATCCAGCCTTACAGCAGTTGCCCATAGATGCCATGATGAGCTCTTCTGAGGGAACAGCAGGCAGCAACACTAAAGGGAGAGAGGGCTTCCAACTGGGACACAGTCTGAGAGTATGAGTTGCCCTAGCTACAAGTCTTCCCTACCTCTGCTTCCAGTATGTGTCCCTTGACCATTTGTGTTCCTTCTCTCTCTCATGGAATGACAATCTTTGGGATGTCCCTTTGTATGACCAGGGCTAAGGGAGTTTCCTCATCATTAACATGACTTTGTTGTTCTATTGAACGTCTTTTGCTTTGAACAAATATGTCTTTTGGTCTTCAGAAGGGGTCAACAGCTATAGTTTTGAGTAGAAGCTGATTCATAATATGCCTTGATCCTAAGCAATTTTTCATAGGGTCATATGTTAGGGGGCTCTGACCCTTTTTATCCCCTTTTCAATAACCCTCTTAGAGTACAGTCCTAGGAGTCACTGGGTCAAAAAGTAAGAGCATTTCTACAACTCTTCCGTAACTACAACCCAGGAGACCTCTTCCCCAACCCTGCTCTTCACTGCTCCCTCCCCAGGTGTAGCTTATGAAACAGCAAGATCCCTGTGTCATCTGCCCCAGGGCCTTGAGTCTTAGTTCTCAAGGCCCTCTTTCTATTCCTCCCTCAGTCCCCATCAGTTCTTGCAGCTCTTGTCCTGTGTGTTGGAGTTACTAAATATAGCTCTGACCCTAATCCTAACCATACCCTCATATAGGCATCCTCTCTCAGCCCTTCCGGGTATAACTCTCGGCCAATGAGTTTGGTACCAAAGAAGTAACCCGTGGTTAGGTAGGGTAGAAACGGCAGGCAGGATTTTTTAGGAAGCACAGAAAATAACCTCTCAGGAATTCCATCTCTAGTCTAGTCTCCAGTTGTTTATAATTCTTGAGCAAAACTTGAGAAGAACCATCCAGGGACTGTTGATCTTTCCTTTCTTCTTTTTTTTTAACCTTTTTGGAGGGGGAAAGGTAGGGCAATTGGTGTTAAATGACTTGCCCAGGGTAACACAGCTAGTGAGCATCTGAGGTCAAATTTGAACCCAGGTCCTCCTGACTCCAGGGCTGGTGCTCCATTCACTATGCCACCTAGCTGCCCTGATTATGGATCTTTCTGATGCAAAAGGGAGAGGAGAGCTGATCATCTTATTATCCAGCCCCTCTCTGGGAGCCCCCTAAAGCAAAACTCTGAGCTGGTCACTGGGGAAAGAGTCATAAAGAAAATAAAATCTAATCCCTGTCCTCAGGGAAGCCAGCTAGTCTGAAGGTGAAAATAGGATGCTCTGCCATAAAGGTATAGAAAGCAATCATGTCTGCCCTGTCTTTTCCTTTTCAGACTAAACATTACCAGTCACTTCATCGGATCCTAATATGGCCTCATCTCCAGGTTACCACGCTACTTGCTTTCTTCTGTCTAGACACTCTCCAGCTCATCAATGACATTCTTAAAAGTTGGTACCCAGAACCCAACACAACACTCATTTTAAATTGCATTTATATAGTGTTTTATCTAATAATTTAAGGGCCTGACAGATTGTCTCTACAACTGTTTGTGGCTCCACTTAAGAGGATATTCAAGAGACCATCATCCTATACCTCTCCTCACTTTCTCAGTAGAACTCCTAGAAAAAAAAAATTGCCTACGCTTGCCTCCATTGCCTTTCCTCTCACTTCTCAATCCTTTGTAAACTGACTCTAGACTCATTACTTACCTGAAATTGCCTGCTTTGAAATTAACAATGAGCTTTTAAATGGACTTTTCCTCAATCCTCATCCTTCTTGACTTCTCTTTGACATTGCTGAACTTCTGCTCCTGGGTACTTTTTGCTCTTCGGGTTTGTGCAATACTGTCTCATTTTTTTCTCCCTATAAGGCCACTCTTCTGAAACTTCTTTGCTTAATCATTACCCATATTATACCTGCCAACTGTGGGTACCCTAAGGCTCTGTCTTGAACCTTCTCTTCTTTATCTATATATCACTTCTTCAACTGGAGGTCGTGACCCCATAAGGGGATCCAAAAAATGTGGCAACAGCAAAAGGTTTTTAAACGTGCAAGAACCAAAAATTAATTCAAAATCAAATGTGAAAGGAATCCAAGGCATTTCTGGTAGCACTTGCCCATGGTGCGTTGTACAACATCCCTGCAACTTTAGTTCTGAACACAAAGCATGTACACTTTGCATTGAGCATGCTCTCAATGCCAACAAAAGCTGCCAAAATGAGAAAAGGGGTCCAAGTGAAAGAGTTTAAGAAGCCCTGATCTATACTTTCACTCAGTGACCTCATCAGCTCCCAAAGGTTTAATTCTTATCTCTATTTAGATGACACTCCGAGGTCTATATAATCTACCCTGTTCCCCTCTTGGGCTTTTAGGTTGCACAGTGGATGGAGTGCTGTCTCTGGAATCAGGAAGAGCTGAGTTTAAATCTGACCTGAGACGCTTACTCTCTATGTATCCTGGGCAAGTCACTTAACCCTGTCTGCCTCAGTCTCCTCATCTGTAAAATGAGCTGGAGAAGGAAATGGCGAACCACTTCAGTATCTGCCCAAAAAGGGGAGGGGGGGGTCAGGAGGAATTAGATACAACTGGAAGTGATGGAACAAAACAGCAAAAGTCTCCTTCCTGAGAGCCATTCCTGCAGCACCATTATTCTTCCAGTTACCCAGCTTCCCAGCCTTGACCCATCAGTCATATCTAATCAGTTGCTGAATCTTATTTCTATCTCCACCACCCTTCTTGCCTCCATCCCCTTCTCTCTATTTATAGAGTCACTTTCATAGTCTGAGCACTCATTACCTCTGGCCTGGATGATTGCAATAGCTTCCTGATTGGTTTCCCTGACTTTCAAAACTCTTACCTCATCAATCCATCCTCTGAGCAGCTGCCAAAGTGATTCTCCTAAAGCTAGAGTCTGATTGTGACATTTCTTTATTCAATAAAATAAGTGACTCACGGGGCGGCTAGGTGGTGCAGTGAATAGAGAGCCGGCCCTGGAGTCAGGAGTACCTGAGTTCAAATCCGGCCTCAGACACTTAACACAAAAAACTAGCCGTATGACATTGGGCAAGTCACTTAACCCCAACTGCCCTCCAAAAAAAAAAATAAAGCAAAAAAAAAAAAGTGACTCACTACTACCTCTAAGAGAGGGAATAGACAGACAGATGGACAGAGAGACAGAAAGACAAAATGTCCTTCATTTTCAAAATGTGAACTGCATTTAAGGGAGGCAGAGCTGCATAAAATTGTCAGCCTCGCTCTCTCTTCCTGAGTAATCAAAGTCCAGTGACAAGACAAAAGTCAAGACCACTAGCAACGGCTCAGGATGCAGTGGATGACCTTGGCATCTCTGATGTTTGACCAAGCTCTGACCACTCCACAGTGCCCACTTCGGCCATTTTCACAGCTAGTGGAACAAATTGTTCTTCATCTGGCCATTCCTCCCTACCCCAATTTACCAATAGGTTTGAGGCCCATCAGTTAACTTCAACCTGGACCAGGTTGTGGTCACTTCAAATGCTACAGCTTCTTGGAGCCACAGGTGAGAGCTGAGTACCAAGCAGACACCAAAGGCAATGAACAGTCCTAAAAAGGTCTTGGCAAGCCCTCAAATAAGAGGTACTAGTCCTCCTTGAACATCCCACACACGCCAAATAGATAGATGGTGTAATAAGTACATATCACCACCAGGTGGAACTGGAAAGCAAGGCAGACCAAACTGTCAAACGCTCCTGAACATGGGTCCTGTCTTCTCTGCCTAGGGAGTTCACTCTCCACCTCTCTGCTACTTCCACATGAGCAGAGTTGCCCTGGCAATCACTGCCCTTGTGGGGCATGACTTTCTTTCAAATTTGGTGCATACTGCTTTCCAGGGAAAGGGAAAAAATGACCATCCATTTCTCCATCTCTGTAGCTGTACCGACTTTTACTAGGAGTATCTTCTTGGGTATTATTCTCTTTGTTTTTCTGTGTATATGTCTTGATCTCTGTCTATGTGTGTGTCTCTGTCTTTATGTCTCTGTTTCTATCTGTCTCTGTTTCTGTTTCTCTGTAGCTGTCTCTCTATCTCTTTCTCTGTGTCTCTGTGTATCTCTATCTCTCTCTGCCTCTGTCTTCTTTCTCTCTTTTTCTTAAGCAAATTAATAAACTGTCACCTCCAGCCCCTGGCAGTTTATATGGGCAAAATCCAAACTGGGCTTACAAAACTTCAAGGATTTGGATCACTTTTCCTTTGGAGTTTGTCCTCCCTCTTTCCCAGTCCTTTCTCATGAATCCAAGTAAGTAAAATTGGCACAGGCTTGATAGGGATCTGGTTTTAATACCATTTTAAACACATAACAAGAAGTCCCAAATTTAAAGAGATGACAGTTCTGAACCGCAGCTGCTTAGTCTCCATTAGAAATGGGTAAACATCCAGACATTTTCCCTCTGAATCTTCTTCTCTGCTGGGATGGGTAAAATCAGGAAATAAATATGAAGTAGGGTAAAAGTAGAGCAGATGTTTGCCCCACGAGGCCACAAGGGAAACCCAAACCAGTTTCACCTATAGATACTCATTTGTTTCATGCCCCAACTGGCACTAGCAGGCTCTGGATTAATTCTTCAACATCAAAGTATCATCAAACATAAAAAGCTACTCAGAAACCAGAGGAATCAGATAAAGTGGATAATCAATAAATGTTTTGATTGATTAAATATCATCTCTTCCTCTACAATATGACTGACAAGATCAGAGTGAGAGGAACGGGAAAAGCACAATTGATCGCCTCATTCCAAAAGATAGGGGTTCACCCCAATCAGAAGCAAAGAATCATTGTGTTTTGATGAGAAGCCATCACCCTCACCAGAACAACAACTCAAAGGGAAGCTTCACCCAAAGGAAGACCCCGGCCCTTAAGCCTTTCCCAGGCCTAGTATTAACCCCAAAACTAACTAGCCATTCCTTAATTATATCTGTCACCTCCAGGCCTGATTCATGCCCCTCTCTCACCAACTTAAACCCAGACCCTGCTTCTCAGAGCTAAGAACTTGGCCCAATACCTACCTGCAAGCCCCTACTTCACCCACCTATAGGATCACAGGGCTTAGAGACGAAAGAGTTCCTTGAAATCAGCTAAACCAACCCTCTCATTTTACAGCTGAATAAATTACAGTAAGTTACAGAGCCAGTATCTAAATGCAGATCCTCTGACTCCAAATCTAATATTCTTTCCACTGCACCATACTGGGCTCAAACCCTAGTATAACCCTGGCAAGACACAAAACTTATCTGGGACACAGTATCCTCTTCTGTACGATGGAATTGGAATAAATGGTCCCTGAGGTCTTTCCAAAACTAAGTCTATGATCCTCCCATCTTCTCTGGTCCCTTTTCCTGATGCAACAGCCTAGAGAGTATCAGAGTAAAGAAGGAAAGTGGACCCAAACCCCACATACACAAGCATGGAGACATACACACACACACACATGCATGTGCACATACATACACACATACACAAATGTGCGCGCACACATATAAACAACACATGTATATGAGATCCTCAGACACACCAGAGAAACCTGGACTCTGCTCCCTCTCCTGGTATAATCTAGGGCTAGGCTATCACATGGCAGTGCTGGCACCATCTAGTGGCTATGACTTAGAAATACAGTCAATAGTTTTTTTCAGCTTTCTTATGGACAGCTACCATTTTTTAAATTCTACTCTGCGCCTACCCCCAAGCTAAGGATACATGTAAAGGATACAAAGTTAAGTTCATTGGCAATAATCACATGTTGGAAAAACCTCATGGGCTACTACATTGCCACTGCACAAAGCTGACCTGGAGTGGTAGTAAACAGACACACATCCCCGCCTCCTCACCCCCCCCAGGAGAACAAGAACAAAGACCAGGGAGTCACATATACACAGATATTATAACTACTTCCTGAAGCAGGAAAACAACTGAAAGGAAAGTGGGAGCCCAACAACTGGGGTACGGTTGAAGAAATTATGGCATGTGAATGCAATGGAATATTATTGAGTCATAAGAAACTGAGAAATATGACTAATTCAAAGAAACCTGAGAATACTATGTAAAGTGATTTAGAGTAAAGTAAGGAGAAAAATTTACATGATTGCCACAATAATGCAAAGGAAAACCACACTGAAAGATTTTAAAACTCTGATCAACAGGATGACCAATTGTGATTTCAGAGGCCTGATACCTGTGGGAGGAGCATGCTAGAGTCAGCTCAAACCAGCTCACGAGAGTGCATTGTTATATTTTCAGTGTAAGCATTTAACCTCAGGAATTGACAAGTACTACAAATCCGGGTTTGATTTACTGGTTTGTGGATTGTCTAGACTTCAGAAACTGAAGGAGAAAATGGTGATTAATGTAGATTAGACTTTAAACTATGTCCTGTTTACATTTTTCCCAGTTGTTAAAATTTTTCAGCACGCCTCTGCCTAACACTGAAATATGCCTCCATTCTCTACTCAGAGAGCTGCTGCAATACAGATGCAGACATGGCACATGTGCCCGTTTATTTTGTTTAACCTCATTTTTTGCTACAAAAAAGGTTTTTTGGGGGGGGGAGTCATTGGAAAGTGACAAGTAACACTGATGTAAAGAAAAGAACATCAATAAACTTTTCTGAATGAAGAACAATGGATCTGAATGCAGAGAATTTGAGCTCAGGTTCCAGCTCACTAGTTATGGGACAAATTACCTAATATTTCTCTCAATTTTCTCATGTGTAAAATATAATAATACTAATCCCAAAGAGAGTCAGGTTCTTTCTTTGGCTCTGCCCCAACCCTAGAGTAAAATGCTGGTGAAATCTCTAAGAGAAAGCTCAGATATAGCTCATATATAGAATTTCCCAAAATTTGGATAATGGGGCTCTTTCCCATAAAGATATTCAATATATAATATGGGCATCAGATATGAGACAGTTGTTTTTTCCTCCGTCACACAAATTGCCTAAGAAGCAAAGAGCTCAAAAGCAAGCATGGACAAACAGGAAATATAAAATACTGAAGTAGTCCATTATATTCATTATGTTCCCTGAGGAAAATAAAACCCTTTTATGGGATGACTAAATAGATATTTCTTCACTGGGGCATAATTTTCCCCAAGATCCTTCCTCCTCCCAGAGAGTCCTCCCCACCCCCAAAAAATGGTATTTTTCAAGGAAGGAAGGAAGGAAGGAAGGAAGGGAGGCAGGGAGGGAGGAAGGAAGGGAGGGAGGGAGGGAGGAAGGAATGAAGGAAGGAAGAAGGGAAGGAAGGAAGGAAGAAAGGAAGGAAGGAAGGAAGGAAGGATGGAAGGAAGGAGAGAAGAAGAAAAATCATTATAACTCATCAGTACCTTGAAAAAGTCTGAAAATATGTTTAATATACAAAACTTATGGGCTTTTCATCTCTACAAAACAGTGGAGTGGGAGAATTCTCTCCTCTTTTGAGCCATGGTTTTTATTTATAATTCTGTAATATTCATTTTTGATTTGTGTGTGTGTGGTTGTATCTGTTTATATTGTTATATATATTGTATTCTTGGCTCTGCTTACTTCACTCTTCATCAGTTCATACAGATCTTTCCAAGCTTTTCTGTATTCATCACATTCAGAATTTCCTACAGGTTCAATAATATGCCATCATATTCATTTATTTTTTTCCATTCGCTAACTCATTTATATTTGGGTATCTACTTTGTTTCCAATTCTTTGCTACCACAGAAAGTCCTACTATAAATATTTTGGTATCCATAGTATCAATAGCCTTCCTGGAACGTAAGCAAAACAATGAACTCTTAACTAGCCAGGCAGCTGACTATCGTTTATTAAGTACCTAAGTCTCAGGCACTATGCTAAGTTCTGACAATACAAACAAATACAAAGACAAACAAACAAAACAGCATCTTAAGAAGCTTACAGTTTAAAAGGAGAGATAACATGCAAATAACTAGGCAGAAACTATCTATATATCTATACATCTGTATATCTATATGTCTGCAGAAACTTGAAGGAACCCAGGAAAGCTAGGAGGTGGAAACGACAAGGTAAAGGGTTTCAAACACGGAACTAGTGAAAATAGAGTCAGGAAATGGAATTTCAGAGTCACCTTGGATCAAAGTGTACAGGGAGAAGAGAAAGGGGTAAAAAAAAAAACTGGAAAGGTAGGAAGGGGCTGGGTCATGAATAGTTTTAAAAGCCAAAGATCCAATATATTTTATACTGGAGGCAACAGGGAGCCACTGAACTTTATTGAATAGGAAATCAGATTTGTACTTTAGGAAGACCAATTGGACAACTGAGTGCAGGATGAATTGAACTGGAGAGAGATTTGAGGCAGGGAGACCAACCAGCAGGATTCTGCAATAGTTCAGGGCTAAGGGGATGAGAGTAAGGACATTTTAATCATTTTATTTGCACAGTTCCAAACTGCTTTCCAGAATGGTTGTACCAATTCACAGCTCTACCAATAATCCACTAGTGAGTGGACCAACCTTCCCACAACACCTCCAACATTGACTGCTCCCATCTTTTGTCATCTTTGCCAATTTGCAGGTTGTGAAGTAAAAATGTCAGGGTAATTTTGATTTGCACTTTTTTTATTCTTAGTGTTTTGGAGCATGCTTTCATGGGGCTGTTAATAATTTGCAATTCTTCTTTTGAGAACTGTTTGCTCATATACTCTGATCACTTACGCACTGGGATATATGGGGTATTTAGGGAGGACCACTACCTCTGGTACGAAGGCTTGGCAAATACTTTTCAGGGCTGTTCACCCACTTTTGGCATCCACCTACCACCTAACTCTCACCTGTGTCTCCAAGCAGCTATAGCATGTGGGGTAGCCACACCCCAGTAAAATCATCTTGGCAGATGTGCCAAACCACGTTGAGGGTAGCAGACCAGTTGGTGAATTAAGGGGATGCCTATCCAAGCATGTGAAGAATTTTCCTGGCAGAATGGGTGGGTGAGAACAATATTGTTGTAACAACCATGAAGGTAGACACCAAGGAGCACTGAGAGCTTGATCAAACATAGAAGATGTAGAAGATGCCAAGGTCATCCACTGCATCCCAGGACATCATCAATCATCTTGACTTCTCTCATGCCACTAGATATTAATGACTCTGGAAGAATAAGACAGACAACTCTTCACAACTCTACCTCCCTTAAATCAAATTCAGATACAAATTAAGACAATGCCCATTACCCCAACATAATGATGCTATTGGTCTTCTTTGAAAAGGAAGGACAAACAATTAGGGGTAACTTTTGGTCTTATATTTATCAGCTAATTGTTTACATATTTTCAATACCAAACCCTTGTCAGAGAAATCTGATGAAAAAAATTTTCCCCCTTTGACCACTTCCCTTCTTATCCTACTTGCATTAATGTTGTTTGAAGAACCTTTTTAAGTTCACCTATTTTATCTCTTTATGTTCTCTCTGTTGCTATTTTGTTACTATTGTCCATTATTGTTGTATTTGTTTGCCTTTCACATATTTCTGTTATCTAAAATGTTTGTTTAGTTCTGGTTCTCTTTCTAAAGATGCTTCTATTTTCTCTTTTTTCTTGAACATCCAGCTTTTTTTCACTAATGTTTAGGCTGAGGGTCACAGGGTCCACTACTTTGGGTTGTCTCTTGAGTTCCTTTGCCTTCCAGAAAATACTATTCAATTTCTTCCTACAATTTCTGGTAGGTGCATGTAGAATAATAGTATTGTATTTTTGAATTTCCTTTCCTTTATATTTAAAGATCTTTCTCCTGGTCTCTTGCAGGATTTGTTGCTTGTCATTGGAACTGCTAAACTAAAACATTATGTTTCTTGGAGTTGCAGTATCAGATATAAAGTCCTCTAGAGGTTCACCTTTCAAAGCTCTTCTTAACCTAACTCCTTTTTACCTGTCCAGTCTTGTTATGCCTTAATCCCTTCCATGTACTCTGAAATCCAGGGACAATGATTTCTTTATTGCTCCTCTAAAACAACACTCAATCTCCTGATTCTGTATATTTTTGTTGACTGTACCATATGACAGGAATTCTTTCTTTCCTCGTCTCTGTCTCCTGACTTCCATAAAGTCTGCTAAAATCCCAACTTCTGCAAGAAGCCTTTACTGACCTTCCTTAAGCTACTGCCTTTCCTATGAGATTACCTCCAATTCTACACACACACACACACACACACACATCCTGTTGATACATAGTTGTTTGCATGTAGTTCTCCCCCCCCCCCCATTAAATGGTAAGCTATGAGAGAGCAGGGCCTACTTTTGCCTTTCTTTGTATCATCAACACAGCACAGCACCTGATGTATAGTAGGCATTTAATAAATTATTACTAATTTGACTAACTCCAATTATCATGGTAAGAGTTTGGTATATGACGCTATTTTCACGGACTGGAAAACAGTCTAGCAAAAAAAATAGATTTAGAAAACAATTCACCCTATTTTTTTAAAAATCATCTCCAATAAATAGTAAAACAATATAAGGAATTTCCATAAATATATAAAATCAAATACTATACCCCAAGAAATGGGGGCAAAGGATGTAAATTAATAGTTTTCAAATGAAGAAATATAAGCTATCAAAAAATATTTTTAAAAAACATTCCAAATCACTAATAATATGAAAAAAGCAAATTAAAACAATTCTGAGTCTTCATTTCACACTTACTGAAGTGACAAAGATGATAAAAGGCCAAAATAGTCAATGTTGAAGGGCATATAGGAAGTAAGGAACACTACTATACTGTTGATCTATGAATTAGGTGCAACCACTCTGGTAAACAGTTTGGAATTATGCAAGAGAAGTTACTAAACTGGTTAAATCCTTTGACCCAGTGATCCCACTACTGAATATATATCCCAAGGAGGTCAAAGACAAAATATACCTTATATATGTTAAAATATTCATGGTAGCATTTTTCAGAGTAGCAAAAATTAGAAACAAGATGGTCACCTATCATTTGGAAGAATGATTGAATAAGCTGTGGCTTATTCATAAAATGTAATATTATCGTATCATAAAAAATAATGAACAGGAAGAATCTGGGGAAAATGTGAAAATTTCTATGAACTGATACAGAGGAAAGAAAGCAAAACCAAGAGAAGATGTATACAATAATAACAACATAAATTAAATCAACACCAAATTACATCAGAACTCAAAGTAAATATTATTATCAACTTTGACTTCAAAAGACCTACAACAAAATATTCTTTCTTCATCTTGGTAAAGTGGTATTAGGCTTACAGGTATAAAATATTGCATAAGCCATCAAAGAGAGAAAGAGTGTGTGTGTTTTGCATAACTGTTTTTCTTAGTAACAAGGGAGAGATCTGTGCAGATGGTGAGTGAGCAATGGGAAGTGACAATGGTAAACAAAACAACAAGCATCAATTAAACACTTCAGAAATGCTGCTGTTCTATTCTCAGCAGTACAATGATCAAAGACAATTCTGAAGGATACAGAAGAAAAATGAAGAAAAATGCTATCCACCTCCAGAGAAAGAACTGGTGGAGTTTGAATGCAGACTGAAACATACTATTTTTCACTTTCTATATTTTTTTCTTTTGTGGAATTTTCCCTTTTGGATCTCTGTCTTTTATAACATGATTAATATGGTAATATGTCTTGTATGATTGAACATGTATAATCTATATCAAATTACTTACCATGGTGGGGAGGGGCACTGAGTAAGGGAGAAAATTTGGAACTCAATTTTTTTTAATGAATGCTTGAAATTGTCTTTACATGTAATTGGGGGAAAATAAAAATATTATTTAAAAAAATAAAATGAAGAAAAAAGAAATGCTATTATATCTTGATGATGTCATTTGTGGAGAAGGGACATTGATTTCCCTCCCTAAGCACAGACAATATATCATAGCAAGTAAAGGGCAAAAAATGTTAATATTCATTTTAAAAATGTTTTTTAATGTTTCTTAAGGGCAGATAATAGAGGTAAGGTAAGTGTTGTGCAAAAAAAAATGTGTCTACTGCTGTTATCCCATTATAAAGTGTGAAAAAGTTTCCCAGAACAGCTTGTCATTGGATAACCAAGGCTGTCTACACCCAGGTGGCCATTAAAAAGCTATGCTTGGAAAACAGTGTAGAGTTGAGGTAGGAAGCAACTTTGTGGAGAGGGACCTCAATGCCTGTACCAGAATGGGGGATTCAGAGTGGGAAAGGGAAGGGGAGAGAATTTCTCCTTCCTATCCATCACCATTGCCCCTGGATCCTTGCAGCAGAACTACTTTCCCAGTAAACATCGCATCTAACAGGGGACAGAGAAAAAGAGACAGCCAGAGGCGGGGGAGGGAAGACAGAAAGACAAAAAGACAGCAAGATTTGTATAGACACAGACACATAGAGACCTAGAACAAAAAGTGACAGAAAAGGAGAGACAGAGGCAGAGATACACAGATAAAAGAAACAGAGACAGGCAGAGACACAAAGAAACCAAGAGAGAAAGAGAGAGAGAGAGGAGGAAGGGAAAGAGAAGAGAGATGGAGAGAAAAATAGAAACAGAGACAGACAGAAAGGCAGAGACAGACTTATACTATCACACAGAGGTTGAGACACTAAGAGACAGGTAGTGGCAAAGACAGACAAATCTGAGAGAGAAAAAGATGGAGACAAAGACAGACAGATGGAGACAGAGAAGGAAGGAAGGAAGGAAGGAAGGAAGGAAGGAAGGAAGGAAGGAAGGAAGGAAGGAAGGAAGGAAGGAAGGAAGACGTAGAGAATAACAGGCCCAAAGAGACCAAGAGGGTAGGGGAAAAAAGACAGTCTGAGAGGGGAAAGAGGTGTAGTGGAGGAAGGGGGTTGCAGAAAGAAGGGAATGGAAAGAGGGAGGGAGAGGGAGGAGAGAAGAAGAGGAAGAAAGAGAGGGGAAGATGGAGAAGGAGGGCAGAGGGAAGGAGGGGGAGAAGGAGAGAGGCAGAGGGAGAGGAAGAAGGAAGGAGACAGGGAGAGGGAGGGAGAAAGGAGTAGAGGATAGCTCCTCCCAAATCCCACATTTAAGGAGGGGACCCAGGACACCATCTGACTACAGAACTTAAATATGCCCTTGTTTTCTCCTATTAGTTAAGAGCGCTTTGGGAAAATGACAGCCATTTGCTTTTCTTTGAATTCCCAGAGCTTAACCCAGTAGCTGGCACACAGTAGGCATTAAATAAATATTTACTGACTGTCTGATCCTCCCTGATGCCAAATAGTTGCCAAATCTTGCTGTTTCTACCTTCACAATATCTTTCACACCCAGTCACTTTTCTCTGATCATACAACTACCACTTTGGTTCAAAACTTCATCCCCTCTCATCTGGATCATTGCAGCAGCCTCCTAATTGGTGTCCCCGACTCAAGTCTCTCACCACTACAGTTCATCCAGCACACCACTGTCATAAGCTGACTTTCTGTAAGCACAGCTCTGACCATGTCACTGCCTACTCAATAAACACCAATTATTTCTTATTGCCTCTAGAATCAAATATAAATTCCTATAGTTATCTTTTTATCGCCTTTCAGAACCTGGCCCCAATCTATCCTTCTAGCTGCTCCCCCAACTATACTCTGCTGTCAAACCAAATTAACCTCTCTTTTTCTCTCATACTAACACCTGACCTCCAGTCTCTGTACTTTTGCATTCACTGGCCATTCCCCATTCCTGGAATTCCCTCTCTCTTGACCTCCCCTTCATAGAAGCCCTTTCCTCCTGCAAGTCCCAGCTCAAACATTATCTTCTATGTGAACCCTTTCCAAATCCCCTCAGTTGCTACTATTCTCTCTCTCAAATTAATTTGTATATAACTACTTAGGATTATGTGCGTTTATGTCCTTGTTATCTCCTCCAGGGGGCAACTAAGTGTTGCAGTGGATAGAGCACCAGGCCTGGAGTCAGGAAGATCTGAGTTCAAATCCAGCCTCAGACACTTACCATCTGTGTGACCCTGGGCAAGTCGCTTAACCCTGTTTGTCTCAATTTTGACATCTGGAAAATGAGCTGGAGAAGGAAATGGCAAATCCCTCTCATATCTCTGCCAAGAAAACCCTAAATGGGGTCACAGAGATTTGAATATGACTGAAACAACTCAACAACAACAAAAATCTCCTCTATTAGAATAAGCTTCTTGAGAGCAGGGGTTGTTTCTGTGCTTGTATTCAGTACCCTAACACAGGGCTTAGCACATAGTAAGTGACACAAGAGATAGAGTATGGGACCTGGAGTCGGGAAGGACTGAGTTCAAATTTGACCTCAGATGCTTACTGGCTATATGACCCTAGACAAGTCACTTATCACTCTTTTTTTGCCTGAATTTCTTCATCTGCAAAATGGGAATAATAATAGTGCCTTACCTGCCAGGGTTGTTGTGAGGATGAAGTAAAAATAATATTTATAAATCACGTCACTAACCTTAAAGTGCTATATAATGCTAGCTTTTATTGTCATCATCGATGATGATGACAAGAAATAATACTTGTTGATTGATACTTCATTGCTGATATTTGGACAAAATTTACATTTGTCTAATAATCTGTTTTAGAATCTTAGATCACTAAAGAGGATGTACTGAAGTACATCCCTTAGCCAGAAGTCATTTGAAGGTATCTATATCAGCAAGCACCCTAGCATACTCAGGGCAGCTGCTAGCACAGGTTCTTAGATCTGCTTTTCTAAAGGAAAGCAACTCAAAATGGATTAACAATCTTTCTTTAATCAAACAAACATATCATTTACCTAGTTCAGGGGGAAAAGTCAGCACCCTGAACTCCAGAGAATACAAACACAAGTTACAATCAGACCAAGAAACAGACCAGCAGATGGGCTTCCAACCATCTGACCATCACATCCATTACCTATTCAAGTTACCAGAGAGGGAAGTATCAACATCTGGGTTTTTCAAAGGGTGGGGGAGGGGGGACAGGGCTCAACGGGGCTTCCCCAAGTCTCATCTGGCCAAATCACACAACTCTTCTCAAAGTGAGCCTCAAAGGAAACCTCATATCAGGGTGTATATATAGGCTTCTCCTGGGTCAAAGAATGTCACAGCCCTCTTGACCCACTGTCCAATTACAGAGTTACAAGGTGTGGCCATTCCCAAAAAACAAGCCTCCCGCCACAGGCTCCATGTGACCACATTCAGCCTATTAGGGGGCAGAGTATACTTTCAAATCAAGGAACATTCTCAGAGCCACTTAAGCCACTTAAGCAAAGGGGCTAGGGGCAGGAAAGAGCTTCAGATTCCCATCACAGTATCCTATATCTCAGTTAAGACCAATGGTTATAAGAGTACAAAGCTAAGTAACGAAAGGATTCTTGAGTTTGTTGTCAGGAATTCCAATCAGAAAATCAAGCCCTGCTACAAAATCTCGGTGCCCAGTGAAAACACGAAATAGTCAACCAGCAGTAAGTCTCCATATGCCAAGTGTTTCCTTGGTAAAAGAAACAATAAAATAGCAATAGCACCCACTTTCCAAGGTTGTTGTGGGGATCAAATGATGTAATATTTGTCAAGTGCTTAGCACAGGGCACACAGTAGGCAGTGTGTCACTGTTGGTTATCATCATCATTGTGTTCATTAGCATTATTATCAAAAGATTAGTCCATCTGCTAGTCTACAAAAAGGCCTCAGGGAATGATCAATGTATATAATCATCTGCCTCCATTAGGGAAGTTCATTTTCCTGGAGATCAAAGAGATGAAATTGATGGAGAGTCAGGAAATGGGGCTCCAAGGGGGTAAGGATCCTGCCCAGGAGATGTACCTGGATGGATGGAGACCAATGATGAAGCACACAGGAAGGATACACATTAATATATGAATAAAGAGAAACTTCATTTTTATATCCTCTCTGGCAATGGGGAAACTTGACAAGACTGCTCTAGTATGGGAAGCTTTACCCAGATAGAAGGAGATAGTTAAGTTCAGTAGCTTTCCTGGGTTGTTGATCAATACTTCACTGCTGATATTTGGGAAAAATCTATGTTTGTTTAATAAGCTGCGTTTTAGAATCTTAAATCACTGAGGACGCCTAGATACCCCAAACCAGTACAACCCTTAGCCAGATGTCCTACATCTCAGTTAAGACCAATAGTTATAAGAATTCAGCTGTGATGGTCCCAACGTAACTGAAGCCACCTACAACTCATTAGGAATTGCAGCCAAAGGCATTTAGCCCATCCACAGGCTCTGCATTGAGGCTGCAGGCCAACAGGTCTAGGGATACCAAGAATATCAGACTGAAAACAGGCTAGAACTAGCCAGGGATAAATGGGTGAAGGATTTTCAAATGGAGTATAAGTGATGTGTATACATGTAGCCCCAAAATATGTTATTATGTAACAAAAATGGCCTTTGTGTTTAGCCTATATGCAACTTTCTGTAATGCTTGATACTCTGTACCTGCATGTATCTAGAAAAATGCTAGTAAATCTTATTGTTTATGGGGGACAATTAGATTGTGCAGTAGAGTACCAGGCCTGGAGTCAAATGTGATCTCAAATACTAGCTATGTGACTCTGGACAAGTGACTTAACCCTATTGGACTCAGTTTCCTCATTTGTAAAATGAGCTCGAGAAGGAAACAGCAAACCACTTTAGAATCTTTGCCAAGAAAACTCCAAATGGAGTCATGAAGAGTGAGACACACCTAAGCAACACCACCAACAAAAAAAGCAAAACCCCAATGCTGCTAGGAAGCATATCAGTGTATTAGCTGAAGTTCTGAGCCTGAAGTCAGAAAGGCAAGTTCAAATCCTTCCTCAGACATTAACTGTGTGACCCTAGTAAAGTGACTTACCTTCTCCAATCCAGTTTTTTCATCTATAAAGCGGGATTTTTTTTTCAGTATGCCTCAAAAAGTAAGTAGGATGTTAAAAAGAAATAATGCAGGTAGAACACTTCACAAACCTTAAAGGGCTATATAAATTGCAGCTACGACTTTTGCTTGGGTCCAAATTAATGGGCACCTAAAATTGTTTGATAGGCACCTAAAAAATGAGACCTGTCCACTGAATGTAATTTGCAGGGAGTGCAAATTTTTACTGAGTGTAAGGAAGTTTAAATATAGTGGCAAGAATGAAGAGCAAAGGTTGAGAATGGTGAAGAGGGACGGGGACCTTCACAGTAGTCAAGAAATATAGGACAAAAATCCTGCTCTGCTCCTTAACCTTTAGGGTTGCTAGCCTTCTTGAGGCTTTTGAAGCTGAAGGGAATTTGTACAGCTTTGGCTCTAGCTATTAGGGGCATGATGAGAGTTGAAAGAAACTGATATCCCTTAACCTAACCATGGTGAGAACTCTGTGTGTGTGTGTATGTGTGTGTGTTGGGGGCGGAGGAAGAAGGAGGAGAAAAATGAGGGGAAAAAAGGCTTTAGCTTTCAAAGGGTCCCTTTTTGTGGTATTTTAAAGCATTGTTTACAACATGAACACTCTCATGTGTAGGTAAAAGTTACACAAGATTCCTTGAAAGATGTAACAACAGATCTCATTTTGTTCAATGACTTCCAAGTATTAATATCAAGCAAAGAAGAAAGAATGGAAGGAAGGAAGGAAGGAAGGAAGGAAGGGAGGGAGGGAGGAAGGGAGGGAGGAAGAAGGGAGGGAGGGAGGAAAAAGGGAGGGAGGGAGAGAGGGAGGAAGGAAGGAAGGAAGGAAAGAAGGAAGGAAGGAAGGAAGGAAGGAAGGGAGGAAGGAAGGAAGGAAAGAAGGAAGGAAGGAAGGAAGGTAGGAAGGTAGGAAGATAGGTAAATAGAAATAGATAGATTAGAAAGATGGATTTATGGAAACTACCATGGCTCCACGTTTCTACTAGGGTAAAATATAAACTTTTTTGTATGTTATTTAACACCCCTAAAAAGCAAGTCCCAACCTGCCTTTCCAAACTTATTTCATATTATTCCCTACCCAGGCTCTACTACTATTCAGGCTTCCACTCCATAGGCTCTCCAATATTTCATATTATTCACATATTCATATTATTCCATCAGTCTGGCCCACTTGCTGTTCCCCACACACAATGCCCTCTTTCCTACATGCATGTTTTTGCAAAAGCTTTGCCTCACTCCTGAATTGCCCTCCCTCCTCACCTCTGCCCTGCAGAATCTCTAGCTTCCTTCAAAACACAGTTAATATGCTATTTCCTACAGGAAGCCTTTCCTGATCCCTTCAATTGGTAGTGTTCTTCCTCTACTTTGCCTTGAAATTTACTGTGTATATATTTTGTATTTAATTATCTGTGTATTATGCTACTTCCCCCGAGTAGAAGGTAAACTCCTGGAGAACAAGAACTATTGTTGTGGGGCAGCTAGGTGGCACAGTGAATGTGGTCCTGGAGTCAGGAGGACCCGAGTTCAAATCCAGCCTCAGACACAACACAAAACTAGCTGTGTGACCTTAGGCAAGTCACTTAACCCTAACTGCCTTGCCTTCCCCACTCCAAAAAAAAAAAAAAGAATAGAATTTATTAAAAAAAAATTGTTGTTCAGACATTTCTTAGTCATAGCCAGCTCTTAGTGACCCCATTTGAGGTTTTCTTTGCAAAGATACTGGAGTGGTTTTGTCATTTTCCTTCTCCAGCTCATTTGACAGATGAGGAAACAAAGATAACCGGGGTTATAAGTGACTTGTCCAGCGTTACACAGCTAGTAAGTGTCTGAGGTCAGATTTGGGCTCAGGAAGGGAGTCTTCCTGACTCTACGCCCTGCGCTCTGTCCACTGTGCCACCTAGTGGCTCCAGGGCAAGTACTATTTTATTATAATCTTTATGTACTCAATATACATCACACTGACTGGCATCCTATAAATGTTTTTTTTATCCCTCTTTGCATTTATTGTTTCGATTTAATGCCCCCAAATTTGCCCCTGAAACAAAGGCCTATCTTTTGTAATATCAATTACCACACATCTCAGAGATATGGAATTCCACATTTTCTGAAAAAATTAAAGCTTCAGATCACCCTAAGGGCACTGTAGAGGCTCATGGTAGACTTGAGTAATCTTCAGTATATTACTAATAATAAAAAATAAGAAGGGGCATAATGGATAACATCATAAAAAAAAGGAGATAAGTTTGTCAAGTAGCAAGAGTAAGGAAAAATTCATGGACAGATTAAATGTTCTTCTGGTTTCCATGCCCTTCCCCTCTAAAATAAAAATTAGAGAAAGGCCCCTACTATATTGAATGGACACTGCAGAGGACTTCCAGGAAAGTACAGATAAAAGTTGCTTAGGATAAGAAGGCATAAATGGGTCATGAATTGTACTTTTGGAAGGAGTAGCCAACCACACTGATGGTATCACAGGTCCATTAAGTATTAAGGAAGCATTTACTTTTCTGTTATGTACTCATTTAAAGTGTTATTATTTGATTTATGGTTCCACACTGCTCAGTTGGTAGAAAATACACCAGATGGGATATTTGTGTAAGTATAATTATCCAAAACAGCTGGGCCTCTGGTTTTGTTCCTTTCTGCAGCCTGACTCTTGTATGCCATGGTTAATCTTTCTTGAGTCCATTGTTCCATATTTATACAAATATAATTACCAAAAACACTCCAATAATGGGTTTCAGAGTAACCTAGAACACATGCTCCATATGTATTACCATGCATCAATGAATCAATGGATCTGTGGATCAATGAATCATCAATGAATCAATGGATCTATTTTTGATATTTCCTTCCAATAATGGGAATTACAATCCATCCATGCCTACCCATCTTGTATGATTCCCATCTATGCCTTCCCATAAATACACAACAAAGTGTCCTCCCCAATGTGCTGGTAACCTTTCTCATGTTTCCATCATATTTCGTGCAATGCCCACATAGTATACAAACTGGTCATCAGCTGTCCTTTGTTCTCTCTGGGCCACCTCTTCCAGTCATATGTTTCCCAGATGGTATTTACACCACTTCTCTTGCATAATTTCTCCTTTAAAATATGCTACAGTCTACTGTATTTCACCACATAATGGTAGCCAATTTTATGCCAAATTTTTTGCAAAAAAGTGGGGTGTGACCATTATGTGAGGTGTTTTTTTTTAACTGTGCCAGTATTACTTAAAAATCATTTTGCTAAATTGCCTTTGGTGCAAGATAGGATGCACAGAGGGAATACTCATAAATATACATTAAAATTGGGAAAATGTAAATCTTACAATATCAACTGACTTGCTCATAACTTCACTTGCCTGCCCATAACTTCACTTGCCTGCCCAGTCCCCTTGCAATTATGGCTCTTCATTGGGTTGAGTGACAATACGGTTAATACTGAAGCACTCTAAACAAACCACACAAGTCGGCTTTTGGAAATATACTGACAATGTATGCATGCACTGAGAATTCTAGGCTCAGGGCTCATAAATGTATATTCATATGCCACTGGTGTATATTTTGCTGCTCTATTTACCTTTTAAGTGGTGTGAGGAACAGAACTATACCATGCAATGATTATGCAATGAAAGATTATAAACCAATTTTTTGGACTGAAAAAACAGAGTGCAAAAATTATGCAGTAGCACCAATTATACAGTGAAATATGATACTTATGGCCACCTTACACCTCTCCATGGCCTTTCAGGTGATTCTCAATTTCAAATCTTTAAAACTGTCATTATTCATGTTGAAATAGCAGTCAGTCACTCAACATCACCAGAAGAATATTAGTGTAAAAAATAAATGGGCCTTTGTTTCAGGCAGAAACTTGGGATCATTACAAGTACAGTGCCATTTCCCAAAGAAAATCCAGCCCATTCTCCTTTTCCTGTTCAGTTCTGGCCCAGCTCATTGTCTGTTTGAAGTGTTACCCAAGATCCAAGATCAATAGATGAACTCTATATATTATTCTTCTAGTGTCATATCATAGCCTTCTATGGCTTAATTCTCCAACCATCTCCAAACCACCAGAAACTAGGACTCCCCTCTTGGTTCCTCCCAACTTTGATAGGTAAGCCTTTTGCTTCATCTACCCAGCAACTAGACCACCATGCCATTTCCTGCAAGCTCCCAGACATGTCCTTGCACATGCACTGTATGCACTTTCTCTCTCTCCTCCAACCCCTGCTTCCCCTATTCCCACTCCCAGACACTTGTAAGCTCCTTGAGGGAAGGAATTGTCTTGTTTGTTTTTATGTTTCCTCAGCACTTGGCACAATGCTTGGCACACAACAGTTGCTTAATAAATGCTCTATCTACCTATATATCTATATCTATATATCACACATAATAGGCACTTTCCTATGTGAATAATTAGGCTAGACACTTTTACATCATTATAGATTTCCCTTAGGAGACTCTACATCAGCCCAAGAATATAATAGATGGAGTCCCATTAATAGAGAATCCTTCTGCTGGGACTCTGCCCTCGGCTATCTCCATGACTATGGCAAACTACTATAGTGATCATATCTCTCCATTTTATCACTCACTTAATATTAATCAAAGGGTCATCAAAGTTATTTCTAGTTTTTTATGTCATGGTATCTTATATAACATTGTATATGAAATGACTACGTATAGGTAATACTTTGTTTAAAGCCTTTGAAGCAGGGATTCTTATCCCAGGGTCCATATGTCCCCAAGGAATCTGTGGACAGATTTTTAGGCCCACGAACTTAGATGAGAATATTATATCTTTATTTTCACCAACTTCTAACTGAACTCAGATTTCCTTCCATTATAAATGTAGACAATAAACCACAGTAGTATTAGCAGTGCCTTTGGCTTTGTCACCAGTAAAAATCAAATATTTATATATCACAATACAGCTGTTGCAGATTCCTCAAAATATCATTTACACTCAATACTACTTGAAATTACTGTAGTTATTAGACCTGCAAGTGTATATTTTACAATATCAAAAATTTGCTTTAAAATTTTGATAACTACACATCAAAATAATATGCATCCTTTGTAATCCTATGGATTCTATTTTATATATTTTTAAACATGATGCTAAGAAGGGGTCCATCAGCTTCACCAGAGTGCCAAAGGTGTCCAGGACACAAAAACAGTTAAGAATCCTTGCTTTAAAGAGATGCCTGGCTCTACTGAATGACATGCTTTTTTTTTCCCACTGCTGTTGAGTTGTTTCAGCTATATCTGACTCTTTGTAACCTCATTTGGGGGTTTTCTTGACAAAGATACTGGAATGGTTTGCCATTTCCTTTTCCAGGTCATTTTTAGAAATGAGAAACAGAGGCAAACAAGGTTAAGTGACTTGCCCAAGGTCACCCAGCTAATAAGTGTCTGAGATCATATTTGAACTCGTGAAAATGAGTCTTCCTGATTCCAAACCCAGTGATCTATCCACTGTATTATCTAATAGCTCACTTTTTTTTATTATTCAACCAATAAGTACAGTAAAATTTTACATTATGAGATTGTAAAGATTGCTTGTTAAATTTAAATAACAAAATTTAACATATTGCAGGGAGCGGAGCCAAGATGGCGGCATAGAAGCAGCAAAGCACCACAGCTCCCACACAAACACGCTAAAAAACTCATAAAATGGGACGCTAAACAGATTTTCAAGCTCCAAAACTCTCCAAAAGACAGAAAGCACATCTGTTGCTACAGG
>CM053593.1:131446793-131553928 GCA_028646575.1 Pseudocheirus occidentalis
GGGAACAGATTGTGGGAGGGGCCTTACAGTGGGATCAATGTTTTGGGCTGGGGGGTAGGGGCAAAAAGGGGAGAAAATCTGTAACTCAAAACCTTGTGGAAATGAATGATGTAACCAAGAAAATAAATTTAAATTTAAAAAAATTTAACATATTGCTATTAAATATTGCTTGCAAAACCTGCTTTTTCTCTTCTAATACTCTCATCAAGGATGCATTCAATGCATATATAGAATATTCTCATAAAATCTTTGCATAAATGGAGATGTAGGCATTTGAGTAGGGAGTTTTTAGTACTCTTGGTCACCTTTTTTCCTGATGAGTAATGAGAGCCATGAAAACTTTTCACACCTTTAATGTTTTTCACTCTCTCTTATGCTTTAAGATTCAATACCTTAAAGTCTTCACAATGGGATTGCCTTCAGCATGGACTTCCTCAGTGGGTACTTTGTCTAGTCCAGCTGTTTTTCATATTGTTGTTCTTTATTACAGCATTTCTGCTTCATCCAGCAGCATGGCTGGAACTCTAAAGATAGAGTCAAAATTAATGGTCCCACTGTCCTTGAGAATGAAAATATTTTGTTACAAAAAATGTCATAGATATTTTCCATTTTTCATCCATTAATAAGCATCTATTAAGCAACTACTAAGCTCTGAGGGTACAAAGACAAAATTGAAAGAGTCTCTGCCTCCATGGACCTTACATTCCATTGGAGCAGACAATATATGCATCTATAAGATATTAAAAAATATATACAAAGGCAAATTTTTAAAGAAAGGCACCAGCAGCTAGGAGAATTAAGAAAGACTTCATATGGTAGTGTTTGAGTTAAATTTTTAAGAAATGGAGGGTTGTAGGAGGCAGAAATAAGGAGGGGTGGCATCCCAGGCATAGGAGACAGCTGGTACAAAAGCAAGGAGACAATAAAAGTGACTTGAGTAAGGAATAGCAAGGCCAGGTTGACTAGACCATAGAGTTCATAAAGATTAATGAATAATAAATCTGGAAAGGTAGGTTGGGGTGAGGTTATAAAGGACTTTATATGTCAAACAGAAGAGTTTCTACATGTTCCTAGGAAACCACTGGAATTTCTTCACTAGAAGAGTGATGTGGTCAGGCTTATGCTTTAAAACCATCACTTGGATGGTCATGTAGAGGATATATTCACAAGACGAGAGATTTTTAGCAAAGAGATCGATGAGACAGCTACTGTAACCTCCAATCCATTTGGGAGGTTATGACAACATAAAGTAGTGGCTGTGAGGAAAGAGAAGGGGATGCATACCAATACTATAGAAATAGAAATAACAAGAATTAGAAAAAAAACAGGAGCGGAGGGGAGGGAGAGTAATGAATCAAGGACTGACTCCAAGGTTGTGAACCTGGGTAGCCGGAAGGGCAGTAGTATCTTCAAAAAAAAATAGGGAAGTTCAGAAGATAAGGAGCTCTGTTTTTAACATTTTGAGGTTGAAGTACCTAAGGAAAATCTAGTTTGAAATATTCAAAAGACAGTTGGTGATATGAGACTAGATCTCAGAAGAGACACAAAAGCATGATTTATAGATCTAGGAGTAGTCTGTGTAGAGTTGATAATTGAACCCACAGGACCTGATGAGCTCACCTTGGGAGACAGTATAGAGAGAAAAGAGAAGGCACAAGATAGAGCCTTAGGGAAAACCCACAGTTTGGGGGTGTAATGTGGACAAAAATCTAACAAAGGAGGCTGAGGAAGTTTCCTATAGGTAGAAGAACCAAGCAGTATTGGTCTCACATGAAAACCCAGAGGAGAGCACATCCAGGAGGATACTTTGTAAGCTATGCCAAATGCTACAGAGAAGCTAAGAAAGATAAGAACTGAGGAAAGGCCATCAGATTCGGTCATTAAGAGTTCATTAGTGACTTTAGAGAGAGCAGCTGAGAGATAATGAAGTTGAAAGGCAGGCTGCAGAGGGTTGAGAAGTAAATGAGAGAAAAGCAAGCCAAGTCAGTGAGAACAGATAGTTGTTTTCCCCATAGGAGTTTGGTCATGAAGGGGAAGAAAGATAAAGGATGGGAAAGAGACAGAGAGACAGAGACAGAGAAACAGAGAGAGAGAAGTAAACAGGGACAATCTGTTGAAGAAGATAGTAATGGGATTATGATCACATATAGAGGAAAGGAGAGGAGAGGTTGGCCATGAGGACAGCCTCTTCATAAGAGACTAAAATAAAGGAGAGATTGAAGGATAATTTCAAGATGCAAAGAAGGTAGAAGAGGGAACGTGGGGCACATGACCCCTATTTTCTCAGGAAAGTATAAAGTGAGGAGGGCCTCAACTGAAACTGGCTAAAGAAGAGAAGGTTTGGAATAGCTGTTGTGGGGAATGGGATAGAGCAGTGGTTCTCAATCTATGGGTTATGTTCAATTTCAATACATCCTGCATATCAGATATTTACATTATGATTCATAACAGTAGCAAAATTATAGCTACAAAGTAGCAATGAAAATAATTTTATGGTTGGAGGTCACCACAACATGAAGAACTGTATTAAAGGGTCACAGCTTTACGAAGGTTGAGAACCACTGGGATAGAGAATCAATTAGAGAGGAGCAAAAGGATGACTCTACTGCAATGAGAAACCAAGTGAAATTAAATAACATAAATTTGCTGAGGACTTAGATCTCATGGTTACATAACTTCCTCCAGATTCCTTCAGCAGCATGTATGGAGTAATCCAAGGTTGGGATTTAGTAAGGTATGATTAGTGATAGAGTAACAGGGCAATGGATTCATGAGTAGAGGACCAGACAGAACTAAACAGTTAAACAGCTGAGATAGAGAAGGTAGAAAAGTACCAGAGCAAAGGTGCATATTTAGGAAATGTTAAGGATTGGGAAGATTGAAGGTCATAAGACAACAAGGCAACAAGTATTTAATAAGTGTTTATAATGTGCTAGGCTCTGGGGATACAAGTACAAGGAAAAAGACCATCTCTGCCCTCAAGGAAGATAAGTCCTAATGGAAGAAGATAAAGCACTAAGGAAAGTGAAAAGTTAGGGGAATAGAGCCTGGAAAGGAAGATAAGTCCCAAATGTCTGACACTTAGCAGGTAAGGAATGAAGTCTGACCAGCCCAGCCTCTCCACAAAATGGAGGCCCTGGGAGGAATTCACCAACAGGAGTACGGACCCAGAATGGCAGAAGGATATTCTAGGGTAAGAAGGCCATAGCTGTGGATAGATGCTCTGGGATGAGGATGCCCCAGGAGCTGCGGAGGTTTGAGAGTGAGAATGCAGCTTAGATATGAGGTTATATAGCTAGCATTTAAAGTTTGCAAAGTGCTTTACAAATATCATCTCAATTTATCCTCCCAAAAACTCTGGGAGGTAAATGCTATTATTATTCCCATTCTATAGATCAGGAAACCAAAGCAAAGAGTAAGTGGTTTGCTGAGGGTCCCGTAACTCATAAAGTGCCTGTGGCTGGATTTGAATTCAAGCCTTCCTGACTCCAAATTCAGGTGCTGAATTCTAGAAAGGGAGAAGCAACAGTAAGAGGGGAATGAGAGTTAACTGACCTGGGTCCCTGACCAAAATGAAGTTCTCAGGAGGAACCTACCAATAGCAGAAGGGAGTTAACAAGGTAGAAGAATGTTGCAGGTTAAGAAGGCCACAGGAATGGATGGATGTTCCAGGTTAAGAAAGCTTCAGGAGCCTTGATCGTGGAAGTAGAGCACTCATGGATGATGACAAGATCAAGAATATGTGTGTAACTTGGATGGGATAGAGGAATAAGACCCTGGGTGTTAACTAAACTAAGGAACCAGGAAGTTAGAAGATTTAAGGGAACATTGACATTTATGTTAAGGTCCCCTAGTGTAAAGTCTAGTGCTAGGGTTGCAAAGAAGACTGGGAGCTAGACACTGACTGAGCTTACTGAGAAAAGAGGAAGAATGACTGACCCAGGAACCAGTAGATAACTGCTAAAGGATGTGAATTGGTTGATATATTTTAGTATAATGAACCTCAAAGGAGGAGAAATTGCTGAATGGTGGCAACAGAGGTAGAGTCTGGTAATGGCAATAGGGAACAAAGAGTATGCCAAGTCCTTCTCCAGGACAGAATTGTCAGCAGGAATGAGAGAAGGTATAATGTCAGCTTCTCGAGAGCAGGGATTGTTTCATTCCTTATAGGTGTATTCCCAGCCCTTAGCACAGTACCTAGTACACAGTAGATGGCGTAGAATTCGAGTACTGGGTCTAAAATCAAAAAGACCAGAGTTTAATATGACCTCAGACACAATTTGTAAAAATGGAGAGAATAATAATGCTTACCTCCTAGGATGGTTGTGTGGATAAAATGAATTTATTTGTGAAGCAGTTTGCAAATCTTAAGGTACTACATAAATACTAGCTATTATTGTTACTGTTGTTATTCTTAATACCTGTACTAGAAATGGCCAGGGATCACACTGCCATCTTGAGGGAGTCAGGTTTCTGTGTGTGCCAGAAGATGGAATGGTCTCGTATCTCAAATATATCAAGAATTTTGTAAAAATCTATGAGAATATAAGTCATTCCCCATTTGATAAATGGTCAAAGGATATGAACAGCCAGTTTTCTGATGAAGAAATCAAGGCAATTTATAGTTATATGAAAAATACTCAAAGTCATTATTAATTAGAGAAATGCAAATTAAAACAACCTTGAGAAATCATTTTGCATCTACCAGATTGGCTAAAATGATAGAAAAGTGACAAATGTTGAAGGGGATGTGGAGAAACTGGGACACTAATTCATTGTTGATGGAATTATGAGCTGATTCAACCATTTTTGGAGAGCAATCTGTAATTATGCCCAAAGAGTTTAAACTTGTTGATTTTAGAAAAGCACAAAATAATGAAGAGAGAAATGTGCAGAACCAAGAGAACACTGTATACAGTGATAGCAATAATGTTTTTAAAACAACACTGAGTAAGTCATTTTGACTATTATAAATACCCAAATTAACTGCAAAGTACATATGAAGGAAGATGCTACCTGCATCCAGAGAAAAAACTGATAAATAGAATTATGTATAGAATTATTTTACATATATTTGTATGTATATTTGTGTAGATACATATATATGTATACACACACATATATTTGTGTTTAATGGTAACCATCTCTAGGAGAGGGGGGATAGAAGGGTAAGGAAGAAAAAAAGGGGAAAAAAGAAATTTACATGATAACTATTATACATTTTAAAGGAATAGCAAGTTGTACATAAAAGATTTGCAGTTACATATGCAATCTTTTTTATTCTATGTTATAGAAATGCTTGTTTTATTTCATAAATTAAAAATAAAACAAATATTTTTAAAAGATGGAATGAAAATGTATTTTAAAAGAAGCTTGTTAAATATGGAATGTGAATTCCAGAATCATGATGAAAAAAGAAGACAGAAGTGGCATGGGAAATGGGACAAGTAGCTTGAGGTAGGTAGGAATGAGTGAATAGGAGGTCAGGGTTGGGGCACACAATGGTTTACTCTTAGGTCACATTAAGGTTGAATCCAGGGATTCACTATCCCAGAAACTGATGGAATAAGAAAGGGTAAGGGTTTACTAGCCACTGGGGATGCATCCGGGCAAAGTAGTAGGAGATGGGAGCAGCTGCATAGATAAGCAACTAGGAAGCCTGTCTCTGTTCTGCCTTAAGGTAGCTCATCTTATTGTCTTCCTTCTAATTTTATCTTCAAATGCCCTTGAGATGACTTTGCCTAGTTGGTTCTCAGACCTAACTTCCTTTAAATTTATTTTTCCTACATTGTTTCTTACTGCTTTATAAAGTGATTCTGCTCATAACCTCCTACCATCCATAAGATTTTACAAACTAATTTATATTTTAAGCTAGTGTTGCCCTTGGCTACCATAGCTCTACTTGGCAAGAAAGGAGATCAATGTTTTCTGGCTTTGGGGGATTCTTGGCTCTTTTAGTCTCCTATTTATGGCAATCGATTTACATCATACAGTTAACTTTTGTATGAAATTTCTAGAACTGATACTGCTGTCCTTTCCTCAACTTCCAATTTTTCAATGTCACATTGTTTAAATAGCTCAAATTAGAATTATTTTAATGGCACTCTGTCTAGTTTTATATTAATTTGGACCTTTAACCTAACAAGTCAGCTGTCTGACTATATAGACAGCTGTGTCAAGAATGACAGCCACATTGTAATGAGCTGCTTCCCAGCCATTAAAATAAAATCAGTTTCATTCTTTGTGATATTATTTGGTGTTCACTGTGTCCAACCCCTCCACTTTTCTAAAAGAAAGAATTCATGATATATAGGTATAAAGCCTCTGTGTAGCCTCTCATTCATTACTCCTGAACCGTATTTTCCAACACATTTTGCATCATCCTCACCTATGCCCATCTTTGCATTGTAGATAGACTGATATTATCTGTTCAATTTATCCAGTAGTATGTCTATTTGTTGGTTAGAATGCCAACAGCTGAGTTGATGTTTCTAAATGGTCTAAAAATCACACGATTCTTAGGACCCTCTACCCCTTTTCAACAACCATCCCTGCCAAAGTAGGCAAGGACTGCCCAGCATCAAGGGCCATTTTGTCTTTTTCTAAGTTTCATGAGTTGCTATGGCCCAAGAATTTATCACCAAGTATTCAACTGAGCATTGACCCTCTCATTGGCCAGATGGGGCCTCAGAAAGCAGATTCAATCTATTACCAAGACCATATTCAAAGGCTTTCCAGAATGGTAGACCTTGCCAAACTTATGCTAGGACAGTCTTCCAGAACCCAGGGTCACCTCACACCAAGATAAGGGGGTCAGAGTAGGACTACATTTTTTTTTTTGTCTAGGCCAGTGATTTAATCTATGTAAGGAAGTCCTGGTTAAGAAACTCCCTTCCTCTACCAAGGAAGATCTTCAATTGTTCAGAAATTTGTAGAGGTGCCTGGGGCACTGAGAGACAGTAAGTGACTTTTCCAGGGTCACAGAGTCAATGTGTCTCAGGTAGAACTCAACCAGATCTTCTTGATGTTGAATACATACTCATATAATATTTACTATACATTTATGTAGAAATATAATTGTAACAAATATTTATTATATGTGCCAACTGGTTTCATTTCCTCTTGTTATTCAGTCATTTTTTTAGTCATGTCCAACTCTTTGTGACCCCATTTGGGGTTTTCTTGGCATATACTGGAGTGATTTGCCATTTCCTTCTCCAGCTCTTTTTACAGATGAGGAAACTGAGGCAAACAGGATTAAGTGATTTGCCCAGGGACACACAGCTAGTGTCTGAGGCCGGATTTGAACTGAGGAAAATGAGTCTTTTAACTCTAGGCTCAGCACTCTATTCA
This sequence comes from Pseudocheirus occidentalis, assembly GCA_028646575.1. Classification (NCBI taxonomy): domain Eukaryota; kingdom Metazoa; phylum Chordata; class Mammalia; order Diprotodontia; family Pseudocheiridae; genus Pseudocheirus; species Pseudocheirus occidentalis. The sequence continues at coordinate 131,454,147 of CM053593.1, forward strand.
CTGTACAACCTAGCTGCCCTTTAATTTCCTCTAGGTTGTTCTAAATTTTCAATAATTTCCCACATTCCATATCCTATCACACTCTGCCATCACCATTTCTAATGGATTTTGTCAACATTATTTTAAGCCCAATAGTGTTATCTGACAATTGGGAAAAACTTCTTTGCTTGTATAGGCCTAATCTTTCTTTGACCTCATTGGAATTCCTCATAGCTAGAATCTTTCTTGCTAGAAACTTCCAGATTCCTTGATAACTCCCAGCCTGTGATAGCAGGTGAGAAGCCAATCTAACATGCCTGCTAAAGGCCCCATACCTCCCCCATAAACCCTTGTTTGTCCTTATCTGTAAGCTGCCCTGATGCATGACATGACAAGAAACTCAGGAGGTCCACTCATCCAACCTGGAAGGAGTGAGAACAATTTGGTGTAAGGATATACAAAATTCAAAGAGCAACTAACATGGATTCCCTCCTCCTACTTCAGCCTGACTCTTGGTGACATCTCTAGCTCTGTTCCTTCTCTAACTTCCCCTGTTCCACTTTGGAAGAGTCTTAATGTCTTGGTCTGGTGAAAGAGGGAAGAGAACCATTTAAAGTACTAGCCCTGTAGTACTTCCCTTTCATATGGAGAATTTTGGTGCTGAAGGGGACATGAAAAAAGAATTTGGGGTTTAAAAAAAGAATTAAATCACCTGGTAATAGTTCTAAGACATTAACTCTTTCCTCAGTCCTTTAGGTGGAGCAGGAAAAGAATTTGGTTTAATAAAAAAATGCTAAAATGTATGTGCAAAGAAACAGAATTTTCAAATGCTATTTAAGCAGTTTGAGGCAAATAAATATTGACACAGTCCTGCAAATATAAAGACAATCACCATGTAAAGGATATAAAATGCTAGCTAGGTGATGCAGTGAATAAAGCACTGGACTTGGAATCAGGAAGATTCATCTCCCTGAGTTCAAATCCAACCTCAGACACTAACTGTGTGATCCTAGGCAAGTCACTTTGTTGAAGTTTAAGATTTAGGGGTGCTTGAGACCCCAAAACACCAACACGCCAGGTTCTGCCAAATGAATTCTACTCATCTTTTCTCAGCCAAAGTAAAGCAAGGTTTATTAAAGACTCGCCTTAATGGGTAGAATCTTAAGGGGCCTAAGTATCTGTGACACTTGTATTGGACAAGTGGGCCAGAATCATCTGACACAGAGTGAGTCTGTGCTAGATAATTCTCTGCCCTTTCATGGAGGCAAGATGGAGCTTATATACAGAAAGCCTGTGGGAGAATCTAGGGGTGGTCTAGAGGAGGAATTGGGGAATGGGGTCTTCAGGAAGAGTCCAGTGAGGTCAGACTCCAGTAATGAGAGATTTAGGGTAGGAAATAGCTGGAGACTACCTGGAGATGACAGACAATGGAGAGCCAGGCTAGTTTAAAGGTAACTGGATCTAGGGATAATGAAAGGCTTATGGCCTCGGGCAAATTCCTCCTCAAGTGGGGAGATTCAAGGGGAGTTCAAGGGGGTTCTCAGATCCTGTACCCCATCAATTTAACCTCATTTGCCTCAGTTTCCTCATCTGTAAAATGAGCAAGAGAAAGAAAGAGCAAATTACTCAAGTATCTTTGACAAGAAAACCCCAAATGGGGTCACAAAGAATCACACAACTGAAACAATTCAATAGCAAAAGGATTTATGGGAATGTCACATTTATATACAAATAGTTCAGTGGCAGAGGAAGAATTATTTATTAAAAACTGATAAAATATACAAATAAACAGTTTTCAAGGACTCAAGTTGAGATGGAAGATCTTTTTAAGAATTTATTAATGGTTAGAGCTGAAAAGCATTATAATTTTTCATTTTATTTACATGTAATTTATAAAATTTAAGAGAATAAAACAAGAAAAATGAAAAAGAAAAATCATGTAACTTTTTAGAGATTTTTTTTTTGTCTTTTTGCTTTTTGGAGGGGAGAAGGCAAGACAACTGGGGTTAAGTGACTTGCCCAAGGTCACAGGGCTAGTAAGTGTTAAATATCTGAGGTCACATTTGAACTCAGGTCCTCTTGACTCCAGGGCTGGTCCTCTATTTACTGCACCACCTAGCCAAATCTAACTTTTTAGAGATTGCAGAATAATTAAATAAGGACTTTTGATTTCACAAGGGAAATTGGTGGGTCACTGAATAAGAGAAGGCTCTTATTTAAGCCACTGAGAAGCCAGAGACTGAGACTACAAAGAACCTGGGAAGCAAGGAAGAGCATTTGTTAAATGCCTACTCTGCGCCAGGCACTGTGCTGAACGATTTACAAATATCATCTCTTCTGAGCCTTACAACAACTCTGTGAGGTAGGGGTTATTATTGTGCTCATTTTATAGATGAGGAAACTGAAACAAACAGAGGGTAAGTGACTTGCCCAGGGTCACACAATTAATAGGTGTCCAAGGTCAGATTTGAACTCTAGTCTTCTTGACTCCAAGGACAGCACTCTACTAACACCACATAGCAGTTCAGTGGGAAATGTTTGAAGAAACCAGTGATAGGAGCAGTCAGGTGAAAACAAGGCTTTGGTTGCTAATTCCCGATTGGCTGAATAAAGATTTCAGCTTACTAAAAGATAGTTTCTATTCCAATTATTGCTATCTAATTTCACCCAGAGTTCAAGTGACGTAAAGTCTCTCCAAAAATATCTAATCTTCTTTACTGCCCTTTCTGGTTTGAAACAGAACCGAAGGAAAAAAGATGAGTTTTGCAGCTGCTTTGCTATGTAGGAAGAGATACTGAATTCCAAATGGAAAATGCTGAATACTGATGAGTATAGGGTTCATGTTGTTAAATGAGCAAATGACATTAAAGTCTCCAGTTCATTTGTTCTAAGCACTTGGGTTTTCCTCCCTTAAGTGTTTTCCTGACATGTTTCTATGAGTACCTACACACATACTGAGCGCATTGGTAAAACAGTGAGATGCAGGTTTATGTGTAGATTGTAACAGATTTATTATTTCTGCATTTGTTTTAATATGTGTGTTATTGTTAGTAATTTTTTTTGCCATGCTTCTAAGTAAATGCTTATGTTTAAGATATCAATGTATCATCAGTATTAGCGTCTAGATTTGTGTAAATAGAAATATACATATGGGGATTCAAGCACTAAAGGACTAAGTAGGGGAAATAGATTTCTCCTCCCCTACTCTATCTCCCCTTAACAGTTACATTTAAAGATGCTGAGAGAATTTCAGTGTAACTTCATATTTGGTGATCCTTTTCTAGGAACCTAAATTTGCCAGTGTGAAAGCAGATTTAAGGGAGTAAACCACAAACCAGCTCAAAGGAAATAAGGTACCCTTCCATTCTATGTGAGAGGTATAAGGGATTACATTGTGTCTATACTATGCACATTTTACATAATAATTTCAAGGTAATGGGGGCAGGGGGAGGCACTGGCAACTGGGGGAACAAAAAGAAGCCTCGTGTAGAAGGTGGCCATTGAGCTAAATTTTGAAGAAAACAAGGAATTCTAAGAAACTGAATTAAAGAGAAAATACATTCTAGGCATAGAGAACAGTCTTTGCAAAAGCACTAAGATCAAGATAGCAAGTTACATCTAAGACTGCCATTTTGACTGACCCTAGAGTGCACACAAAGGAAGAATGTCCAATAAGCCTAGAAAAGTAAGTTGAAATAGTTTGTGAAGAGTTTTCATTTGATTAGAGGTGAAATAGAGATCTAGAGTTTACCAAGAAGATCTGACATTTGTGCTTTAGGAAAATCACTTTGACATCTGTGTGGAGGATGGATTAGAGAGAAGGTAGAGAGAAAATTCTCTTCTACTGGTTTGATTTTGGTTTTTTCCACCAGTCACATACTAGCTGGTCCAAAATAGACTCCTAAATAAAATGTTGGTTCACTCAGAGTAACTGCTGGGTCATCTTCCACAGTCTTTCTCCCCATCCCCAGTCCATCCTCGCCATTTAGAGCTGGCAAACAGACCTTCCTCAGACCTTCACATGATGCTTGACATGTCTCTTTCCATGAATCTCATATCCTTTTTGGAAGTGGAAACTCTCTTGGGACACAAGTAACTGCTCCTCTTCCCAAGGTATGTCTTCCCACCATCCACTATGGAGGGATGAGGCAATGGCAGATCATGTCTGACTGACTGACATATGTTTTGCCACCAGGGGGTGTGCAATGCCTGCTTACAACTTAGCCTTCCTTTCCCTTTTTAATGATGCTATGTTGCTTCCTTGTGTTCTGTAGCCCCAACCCAATCAGTCCCCTTTTTCCTATTCTGCCTTGTCATTATTCCTTTCCCTCTTCACTCTTCCCAAAAGTAAGACGGAAGAGGCACCTGCTAGAAGGGATGGAGATCCCAGGTGGGGGTTTAGGTGGGGGAAATGGAAGAATTAGGGGCTAAAAGAGAGAAGAGAGGGTTGATTCTGAAGAGGTGGAAGGGCTAGACAGTGGGGAGAGGAGAGAACTGGGTTCAGGAAAGATGAGGATTCAGGCTAGGGAGGCGGGTATGAGCTAAGGTTTGGGAAGGGGAAAGGTTAGGAGTAGGGAGAGAGAAGGGTTAAAGCTTGAGGAAAGACGAAGATTGGGGGATGGAAAGAAATGAGAAGTTTGGGGCTGGGAGAAAAGAGAGAAGTGCAGCTGGGAAAGGAGAGGTTGAGTCTGGGAAGGAGAGAGTTGGGGAGGGGGCCCCTTGGGGTAGGGTTTGGGAGAGGGCCAGGGAGAGTATGGTTGGGAAATATGCACAGTCACTAATGTTGCTTGCTTCTTCCCCACTCCCACTCCCTCCCCAGGGCTCAGGGTTTGCTCTTTCCCTGTTGTGTTTGTGCAAAGGGGCTCCCCAAAGGCTCATTTGAAGCCAGGGAACTGGGCAACTGATAGCTGGGAGGGAGAGTGAGCAAGCTTGTCAGAGAGACTAACAGAAAAAGGCAAGTGAACAGATGATACAGAAAGACACAGAAACTAAACCAGTAAGTGATAATTACAGAGAGAGAGAAAAAACATAGAGTGTAGGAGACATAACACCTTTTTTGGCCCCAGGCCCCTCACCCCCATCTTTTTATAAAAAAAAAAAAAAAAGACTGGGTCTCTGTCTTCTCTAGGTTGGAAGTGCAGTGATTACTCACTGGTCCAATCTCATTATTGATTGACTCCAGAATCCATTTACAACCTGGACTGGCTCACCCCTCCTTAGGTACCTGGGGGCCTCAGGCTCCCAAGGGCTCACCATATTGACCTGATATAGCTCAGAATTCCCAACCTCAAGAGAGCCAACAACTTTAGCCTCTTTGGTAGCTAGGATTACAGACATGCCTCATTGGGTCTGGCTACTCTCATCATCTTTAATGTTATCCTCCTTTGCTTCCTTACTGAAGTACAAGACTCCTGGTGGTTCCAAGTCTTACCAATAGCAAACCCAACACTATGAAGGAAGGAGAAACTGAGGCATGGGGGAAGAAAAAGATCTCAGCATTTCTCTCCCATCCCAACGTCAGCATAGGAATGCAGGGTGTCCCAACAGTTAGGAGATGTTCCATATTTTATAATCACTGTCGGTCCAAAGTAGCATGGGAAAACCTCTTTTTCTCAAATCGTCCATCTTTCCCTTCCTACTGATCCCTTCCCTGGTACTTATAAATAACCAAATATCTCCATATCCTTTTTTCTTTTTTAAGGATCTCTTTAATCTATTGTCCTATGTCTTTCTTCCTTTTCTCACCAAAATAATATATCTTTTTTTTTCTTGAGGGGAAGGCAAGGCATTTGGGGTTAAGTGACTTGCCCAAGGTTACACAACTAGTAAGTGTCAAGTGTCTGAGGCCGGATTTGAACTTGTGTCCTCTTGACTCCAGGGCCAATGTTCTACTCACAATGCCACCTAGCTGCCCCCTCACCAAAATTTAAAGAAAAAGCTCCCTATACTCATTGACTCTACTTCCTCTCCTCTCAATATTCACTCAACCCTTCAAAATCTGGCTTCCAACTTTGTCATCACTCAACTAAAACTACTCTCTCCAAAGTCATGAATCGAATGCTTCTTTAATTGCTAAATCTGATGCTTGCTTCTCATTCGTCAGCCTCCTTGATCCTTCTGTAGCACTTGGCATTGTTAATCACTCTCTCCTTCGGGATGCTTTCCTCTCTGAGTTTTCCTGACGCTGTTTTTTCTTGGTTCTCCTCCTACCTGTCTAACCGCTCCTCGACCCCCTTTACTAAATCATCATCCGTATCACATCCCCTAATGTGTACTTCATATGTGTTCTATTCCGTAGTTTTAACTATCCCCTCTATGCAGATGATTCCCATATCCCTAATATCTCTGCTGAGCTCCACTCCTGAATCACTAACTGCTTATTTGTCATTTCAAATTGAATGTCCCAAAAGCATTACAAACTTAACATGTCCAAAAATAAATTCATTATCTTTCTCCCCCAAACCCACTCCTCTTCTGAATTTCCTGCTTTCTTGGAGGGCACTACCTTCCTTCTAATCACCCAGGTTAACCACCTCAGTGTCTTCCTTGACTCCTTCCTCTGCTTCATCCCACATATCTATCTAGGTGCCACACCTCGTCCTACCAACTCCCGGAACATCTCTCCAATCCATCCTTCTTCTTTCTTTTCACACAGTCACCACTCTAATTCATGCCTTCATCATATCTAGCTTTGACTACTGCAAAAGTCTCCCAAACCTGCCCTTTTCCAAATCTCTGGGCTTTCTAATCCAACCTCCACAAAGCTATCAAAGTAATTTTGCCTAAAATTCAGATCTGACCACTCACCTACTCAATAAACCCTGATAGTTCCCTACTAGACACCTACTAAACACCTAATTTCACCTTATTCGACTGTAAGCTCCTCGAAGGCATGGGTTGTCTTTCACCTCTTGTTATATCTTCAGTTTATAGCACAGTTCTTGGCACACAGTAGGCACTTAATAAATGTTTATTGATTAACTTCAGTCTCCTCCACTGTAAAATGAGGGTAATAATAACACCTGCTTCCCAAGGTTGTTGTCAGAAGCAAATGAGGTGAAATTTGTGAAGCACTTAGCAAAGCACCCAGCACAGAGTCAGCACTAGATAAATATGTGGCTCCTTCTTCCTTGCTGATTAATTGACCTCTTCTCTCCTCCCACTGCATACACATACTGCCTACCTCCCAAAGCTGTTGTGAAGAAAGCACTGCAAAAAATCCTAAAGCACTATATCAATGTTGTTGTTGTTGTTGTTATTATTATTATTATTATTATATACTCTCACACATGTTCACACAGGCTGGGGGAAATGGCAACAGATCTGTCTGAGGACAGACTCCGATGCTAAGTTGGTCGGGTTGTTGCTGTCCCAGTCCCTTTATCAACCCGGAGGATGGAGACACTCAGCTTGCCCAAGCCACACCCGATTGGCACACACACCAAGTAAGGCTGGCACAGGGTGTGGGGAGAGGGAAGGTCAGCCAGCCCTACCACTGAGCTTGGGGGAGGAAAGAGGAGGCAGGAGAATAACCACAACTGTGTCAGGAAGACAGAGTTCAAGGGAGTTTACAGTGACTCTCTCCCTGGTGTCCTCTCAATATTCCCCCAACCCCTGCTCCTTTGCCCAAAGCTGGCTTTGATCTGGGGCATTAGCTCTCTGTGCCAAGCAGGGTGAGCTGGAGGAGGGGCAGCCAGGCCCCAGGGATTTCCCTGGCTGACTGGCCACAGGAAGTCCGACGTGGGGAGGGGAAGCCTTGTTTTTGGCCTCTGTCCAGCTTCTCTGTGAGACCAAAGTTCAGGGGAGGATCCTGTCTCCCTGGGCTGCTTTGGGATTCCCACCACCCCTACTCCTCAGATTTCTTGCGCTCAGCTGGCAGTTTAGGCTTGAAAGGTCTGCAGGTGTGGGTAGAAGGGGGACAGGGTGTCTAGAAGAACACCCAGAAAAGAAGTAGGGATCACACTTTTAGTAGAGGAAAGGGGAGGGACTAAGAGGACACAGAGGAAAAATCCTCCAAGCCTCACCTTAGGCACCACTTCCTACTTGAAATAAAGCTTTTCTAGATCCCTTCAGGGTTTATTGATCTGCTGTAATTTCGGTTACAATATATCTATTCATATATATGATGTTTCCCGCTGTAGAATGTAAGCTCCTTGAGGTCAGGAGAGATTTCTTTTTTGTCTTGGTATACACATAAGTCAAAAAGACTGGTGATGGCCCAAGATGCAGGCGATCAAGAATGAAGAGTTTGAAATTAATATCACCATTTTAGTGTGCACACCACTATTCTGTCCTTGGCCCATGGGAGAAGATGGGGACAAGCTTTTTGTGGAGCAAAAATGGGTTTGGGAGACTGGGAAAATGGAAAGTGAGCAGCTTTTCCCTAAAAGGCTAAGCATAGGCCTTGTTTCTCTCTCTCAATATGAGGATGGGGCAGATATAAGAGCGGAACATATCAGGGGCATATGGCAAGACTCTCTGGGACACAGATTGGAGAGGTGGGAGGGGGGATGATTATAGGTGGAATAATGGTGAGGGGGCTCAAAAGTCCATGTAGTAGCAATGTAAATTCATCATCCAGGCAGCAGAGGGAAGAGGAAGCTGTTTGGCTGTGGAATGGTCCTGGGTATTAGGATGGTTATTCTTATCCCTGTTTCCGTAGAGATCTCTTCCCAGGCCCCCTCACAGCAGCTGTGATCTGTTCTTCTTTGCTTTCCTGCTGATGCCTGGGGGAGCACTCACCAGGAGTCCCAGCCAAGGGCTCAGAACCTCAACCTTCCCAGTACCAAACAATTACACCCTTCCTAGGTGCCCCCTGCATTCCCTCACTCTCTTCCTTCCTTCTCCCTCCCCCCATTCCCATTCCTAGACATTTCCTTCCCTTTTCCAGACTGTTCCACACTCTCCTTCCGAAAGCCTTCCCAGACTGGCCCCACCCAATACTGATCTCACCTTTATTATGAATTTCCTTACCCTTTACTAGGTGTCCTCAATTTGAACTCTATTTCTGCAGCTAGGTGGCACAGTGAACAGAGTGCAGAGCCTGGAGTCAGGCAGACTCTTCCTGAGTTCAAATCTGGCTTAAGACACTTACTAGCTGTGGAACCCTGGGTAAGTCACTTAATCCTGTTGCCCTCAGTTCCTTCTTTGTAAAATGAACTGAAAAAGGAAATGGTAAAGCCCTCCAGTATCTTTGCCAAGAAAATCCCAAATGGGGTCAGACACACAGAGTCAGACACTACTGAAAAACAGCTGAACAAGTTCTAGGTATTGTAATTGCTTGGCCTGTGTTTTTAAAGTAGTTTTCTGGATGTGCATCTGTCTTTTTAAGAAGAGGATCCCTGGGCTCTACTTGAGTCTGAGAACCTAGCCTTCTATAAATCATATCTCATTAAAATACCCTTCAGAGGGGTAGGTAGCAACTTCCTCATTCCATTAGCCCAAATTTTCACTGGATTAAATATGGATCAGATTGCCTTCAAGCATAAGATCATAGACATAGGCTTAGAGCTGGAAGAGGCCTCAAAGACCATGTAGTTCAACCCTTTCATTTTTTAGATGGGAAGACTGAGGCCCAGAGAGGTTAATCAACCAGCAAGCTTTTATCAAGGCTTTCTAGGTGACCTGGGCTATGATAAGTTTCAGGATGCAAAGAAAAAGCAAAAAGAGTCCCTGCATTCAAAAAGTTTATATTCTCATGGGTGAAGCAACAGATTAAAAAAAAAAAGATATATACCAAATAGATACCAAAGCAACTTGTGGCAGGAGTGGTGACCTGTCCAAGGTCATATTGTTACAGAATGTACAGTCTACAGAATAAAGTTCAAAATCCATTGCCTGGCATTCAAAGTCTTCCAAAGTCTGTCTTCTCCATACCTCTCTGGTCTTATCTTACCAACACTCTCCACTCTATTCAAAATAGTTAATTTACCATCCTTCCCAACATAAATTATGATTTCCTGCCCTGGTGCCTTTGTTCATGCCATGTGAAATGTCCTCATCCCACAATACCTATCAAGGCCCAACATAAATCTTACCACCTCTGAGAAGCCTTTCTTGATTACCCAGGTAGAAATGAGCTCTCTTCTCCCTCTGAATTCCTGAAGTTGTTACATCCAGTTCATCTGGCACTTATTGTCTGTATAGTAATAACTGTTTACATGTTATCTCCTCAGCTGGAGTCTGTAACCCATATAAAAGCAGAGATATTATTCATCTCTGTATCCCAATGTATCCAGGGTACCTAGCATGAGGTAGGTGCTTAATGTGAAAATGCATAGGGTTTGAAGATGCTTTTCTTATTCAGAAATGTTCTTTGTTATCTCTTTTTCAACCAAACTGGCCTACTTATAGTTTCGGCCTCTTCATTCAATACCCAACTTCCTTGCCTTTGCCCAGGCTGTATCCCTTCCTTCTCACAAGTATCCCACCTCTTAGAATTCCTTGTTTTACACTTCTACTAGGCTTATACCCCTAAAGATATCCAAGAAAGATGTAAAGAACACATGTATACAAAAAATATTTATAGCAGTTTTTCTTTGCGATGGCAAAGAACTGTAAATTAAGGAAGTGCCCATCAGTTAGAGCAGTGTTCTCAAAGTGTGATCCAGCAACTTCCCCAGATCCTTTCAGGGGATCCATAAGGTCAAAACATTTACATAATAATACTAAGACATTTTAATTGTTAATGCAGTAGATACTGATAGATATAACCCACATAAAGAAAAAACTCTTTAGATACGGTTGTCAATAATTTTTTAAGAGTATAAAGAGCTTAAGAACAAAAAGTCTGAGAATTGTTAAATTAGAGAATGACTTAACAAATCATGGTATATGAATGTGATGGAATACTATTGTGCTATAAGAAATTATGAAGGGGACAGTTTCAGAGAAACCTGGAAAGACTGATCCAAATAAATATTAATTAATTAAAATTGCAGGATGAATTGAGCAAAACCAGAAGAACAATTCAAAGAATAACAACCTGAAGATAAGCAACTTTGAAAGCCATAAGAACAATAATCACAATGCCAGAGAAGGGATGAGGAGATGTACTGCCCACCTGCTGACAGAGAGATGATGGACTCAGTGTGTAGAGACATAATTTTTTTGACATGACAAATGCTGGAAATTGTTTTCTTTCCACTATTTGTAGTTGAGGGTTTTGTCTGTCTTTTCTTTTTCATCAGGGAGGGAAAGTGTGAAGGAGAGAAAACATATTTTTATTCATTCAAAAAAGTTTTAAAAGAATCTCTTGCTTCCTTCAAAGTTCAGTTCATGTTAGTGTCTTCTGGGAAGCTTTTTCCAGTTATTAACACTTAGTTATTAACACTCTCTCTACTTTCTTCTTTACGTTCCCAGCAAATAGCACAATATCTTCCATATAGTAGCTACTAAGTAAATCCTTGTTAGATTAGATTGGAATGAGATGGGATTGAATTGGATTGGACTGAATCATCCAGAAATGGAAATACAGGAGATCTGGATTTGAATTTTCTCCCATTTGCTCATTGGGAAGATGGAAACTGATCACATGGACTAGAACTAGAGAAGTAAGTTCTACTTAAGTTAATACTTTTCATCCCTGGAAAAGGTAGTATTGTCCTTCCCCAGTGTGAAGCAGGGGAACAGAATGGTGTAGTTAGTCTTCTTTTCAACATTTTATCTGACTATCTGCTCATCCTTCTTTCAGTTATATACTCATCCATGCTCTATACCTCTCCAAAATTAATATTCCTAGAATGCTTCTCTTCTAAAGTACTCCCCTACTTAGGAAGCTCCAAGCTTTAAACAGTTCAGAATATATCAGAATATTCCAAAGTCTTCACCTTCACATTCAAAGCACTCCCAACATTTGGCCCACCAGACAAATTCAACCTTATCTCTCATTACTCCTCAATACCTCCTAGGTGTTCCAACCAGACCCATTTCCTCAAGGTCCCACCTACCCTATACTACCCCACCCTGACAACATCCAATTCAACCTGATTCTCACATTCAACCTTTCTCAAAACCTAAAGGCCCTTTCTGCATCTTTCAATCTAAATCTGATCCATTTCAAATCTCATCTCCTGGGGTGGCTAGGTGGCGCAGTGAATAGAGCACCAGCCCTGGAGTCAGGAGTACCTGAGTTCAAATCTGGCCTCAGACACTTAACACGCACACACACAAAAACTAGCCGTGTGACCTTGGGCAAGTCACTTAACCCCAACTGCCCTCCAAAAAACCAAAACAAAACAAAAACAAAACAAAAAAAAACAAATCTCACCTCCTACACATTAAGCCATACCTGTTAACTCCAACCAGCACTGACCTTAACTCAAAGGCCTTTCTTACAGGTTGCAATCTAAATCTTATCCATTTCAAATCTCACCTCCTACACATTAAGCCATACCTGTTAACTCCAGCCAGTAGTGACCTTAACTCAACAATAGACTTAATAAGATAACCACTAGAGTCCCCTTCTAACGCTTCAACAGTCTTCCCCTTCCTTATCTGAAGTTAAGCTTATTACCTGCATGATACATTTTGGTTTTTAATTATGTTTAACTCAGCAGCTCATTATATGGTGTCTAATAGGATTCCTTAATTATTTCAATACTTTTCCAGGTCCCTGAGGATAGAGCATTTGAGAACCATAAAGCACTATACAAATATAAGCCTTCATCATTATTATTGCACCAATTTTGCATCTGCTACAGTGAGAATGCATAGTGATGGTATAGAGAACTTCAACAAACACAGAATCATCCTGAATTTCAGAGTTGAAAGGGATCTGCATATTGTATTCCCTCAATATAACGTAAACTCCTTGAAGATGAGAATTATTTTTGGTGGGGGTGGAGGGTGTGCTCTGGAGCCAATTCCATCTTGGTGTGAGGAACTCCCAGTGACCCCCTCCACCAATTCACGTTGGCTGCTCCTCTGTAACTTGAAGTCTTTCCTGGTGGGGCTGAAAGATTAAGTGACTTACCCATGATCATCTATGTGTCAGAAACTAGACTTGAATTCAAACCTCCTTAATCACAAAACTAACTTTCCATTCATTATGCCTCTTTAACCTTATACATAACAAGTACTCAACAAAACTCTATGAATCGAATGATCCCTAAAGTCCTTTCCAGCTCTAAACCTATGATCCTATGAATAGAATGGACTTGAGAAGCCAACTAGTCTAACCATGTATCTGTGAAATAATCTTCTCTATAATACCTCCCTTTGGAAATTCACTAATCCCAGGGACAGTCCATTTCACTTTTGGACATCATGTAGACATCTCAAATTCAGCATGTTCAGAAGAGAATTCATTTACTTTCCCCCCAAATCCACCTCTCTTCCAAATGTCCCAACTTCTATCCAAGGTACTACCAACCTTCCAGGTACCCAATGTTTACAACCTCAATGTCATCCTCTACTCCTTATTCTCACTCATTCATCCTACATATATCCAATCCATTTCCAAATCTTGTTGCTTCTGTCTCTACCACCTCTCTGGCATATACCCACTTCTCTCACTTACATAGGCACCACCCCAACTCAGGCCCTTATCGCCTCTTTCTTGGATAACTGTAACAACCTCCTAACTGATCGCCCTGCCACTCCATTCCAACCCAACTTCCATATAGCAGGCAAAGTGATTTTCCTAGAGAGTGGATCTGACCATGTCACTCCCCTACTCCATAAACCCCAGGGATTCTTGATTACGTCTAGGATTGAATACAAACTCCTCTGTTTGGCATTTATTCTCTTCCCACTCTGTATTTCCTGTCTATTTGCACATCGCTCTCCTCTGTATAGTCTTATCATTTAGCCAAAATGTCCTTCTTTTCTTCTCCACACAAAATATTCCATCTCCAGCATACACATCTTCAACCTAGATTTCCTTCATATCCATGTAGCAAAGGTTTATTTGGAGCATATCCAATGGAATGCTAAGGCTGTGCCCTGGTCACTTCCAAAGAAACAACTCAGAATAAAGGACTTAAGATACTTTGGAACGATGATGCAATCTTATTGATAAGCAGGAATGGTTGCTGACTCTGAATCTTTAAGAAGGAGTGAATTATGGGGCAGCTAAGTGGTGCAGTGAATAGAGCACCATCCCTTTAGTCTGGAGGACCTGAGTTCAAATTTGACCTCAGACACTTAACACTTATTAGCCGTGTGACCTTGGGTAAATCACTTAACCCCAACTACCCTTCCAAACAGCAAAAACAAAATAAAATAAAAAGCAGTGAATTGTCCTCAGTCTCTCCCTTCTCTTCACAGATATATATCATGACAGAACTTTTTGAGCTCCTCCTCTGAGGGGCATTCCTTTCTTTCCCCACTCCAACACCACCCACATGTTGGTTCTAAGTACATGGCAACTAAGCTACATTCCCTGCTTGGGGGAGCCCTAGCTCCCTCATACACTTTTTATTTCCATTTCTGATTGTGACTGAACAGCAAAAACAAGATGGACATTTATAGCCTTGGAGACCACGTTGTGAGTATGAGATGTCTGGAAGTTGTGGGACCCCTCGACGTAACTGATTGGTGGTAAAAAGACTTTCTGCACTGGGAAGAACTCACCAGCATGGGCAGGAGCTTGATCCCTTACCAGGCTTTCCAGAAGCCATGTACCTGGAGAATTGTTTGGACAGTGCAGGGAAGAGGTGAAATGTGAAATGCCAATTTATCAGCACTGCACAATGCTTTGTGTTTTGATGGTTTTTAAGCCTCAACTTCCCAAAGGGGTATAAGAGTATTTGTAAGTTATTACTATCACTTCGTTTATAAGTTTTCTGTCAGTGCAAGCTTGTGGGAGTCCTTTGCATTATGTATTTCTTTGGTATGGAGAAATAGTATCCCCTACCTAATTATATCAGGAAAGCATTAGTGGAGGTGATCTGGCTACATCATAAAAACAAACAAAGGACTCCAAAGAACAGGAGTAAAAGACGTCATCAAGGAAATTTACGATAGGAAAATAAGACAGGCAGATGGTGAAAGATGGTAGGTAGATAGCCTACTCACTGTCAAGGAGAGAGGGAATAACTTTCACTGGGGAAAAAAAGGGCTTAAATGAAATTTTATTTCTTGAAGAGATAAAATTCAGTTTGCTGCACTGTACAAATTAGAGTCACTTATATTAACTGATTATCATTATAATTAATTTTCATTCAGCTCAATGCTGCTTATGCCTATCATGAAATAGGTGTCAGATTAGCTTTTGTGTTAAGGTATTTGAGGTAGCTTGGCAAAGGGACTAGAAAGCTAGCCTTGAATTCAGGAAGAACTAGATTCAGATCTAGCCTCTTACATATACTAGTTTTGTGACTACCTCTCAGCAGCCAAGGCAAAAACTCCCTAAGACCATAAGTTACAAAGGAGCTACTGACCTTCACTGAGGGGAGAGGAGGGGAATATATCATTTACATGCAGATTATATGCTTTTATATACTGTCATGAAACATACATTTATACTTTTATATACTGATCAATATTGGTAGAGAAAATCTCCATACTGGGAGTTTCTCATAGTAATAAAATAATATGGACCAAAACAGTTTTATATAATGTCCGCACAAAACTGTTCACCTTTGGACAGTCTTCATAGTTTGCTACTAATGTAACAGGGTTATCTGCTCACAAAGTTTTAAAATTGGAAAGAACATTACTTAGAATGTTTTGATAGGATCAAATAAGGTAACAGACTAAAGTGATGTCAGAAGTATACAGAGCTTTGTCAATTACCAGTGTTTTGAAGAACTAGACATCTCAGGAGCCGCGTAGGGAGATTAAGTGACATTTCTAGGGACTTGTCATAATTTGTCATTTTTGTTGTTTCAGTCATGTCCAATTCTTTGTGATCCCATTTGGGGTTTTCTTGGCAAAGATACTGGAGTGGTTTGCCACTGTCCTCTCCCAGCTCATTTTACAGGTAAGGAAACTGAGGCCAAAAGAGTTAAGTGATTTGCCCAGGATCACACAGCTAGTAGGTGTCTAAGGTCAGATTTGAACTCAGGAAGATGAGTCTTCCTGATTCCAGGCCTGGCACTCTATCCACTGTGCCACCTAACTGCATACTTGTCAGAATACCAGGAGATTTATATTTCAGTTTGAGAGGTAACACAGCAGAGCAAAATAAAGCATTGGACTCTTAAGTCCTAGCTGCCCCTCATTCTTTTTTTTTTTTTGGGAGGGCAGTTGGGGTTAAGTGACTTGCCCAAGGTCACACGGCTAGGCTTTGTGTGTGTGTGCGTGTTAAGTGTCTGAGGCCAGATTTGAACTCAGGTACTCCTGACTCCAGGGCCGGTGCTCTATTCACTGCGCCACCTAGCCGCCCCTGCCCCTCATTCTTTATATGTTAGACAAATAAACTGGATGTCCATGATACTAATTTAGGTATTGAATTTAATGTGCTTCCAATTTCATTTTAGTTCAGTATTCAGCAGACACAAAATATAGGTTTATAAGTTTTTTTAAAATAAAGATATAATGAAAAATATCATAGCATAATAAATATTAATAATAATATTAATAAATATCATAGCATAGGATAGAGAGCTGACCAGAAAGACCTGAATTCCTGTACAGCCTCTGACACCATCTGTGAGACACAAGGACTAAACCTCCAGCTCTAGTCCAGAGGTGTCAAATAGTTGTAACACTCTCAGAAACAGATTAAAATGGAAATGGAAAGATTTAACACAATAAATGAAATAAAGCATAGATAATATCACATTTTGAAATGAAGTCAATAATCAGCCTGCAGGGATCTTTATGTATGGATTAGTGACCCTCTCCCACACCCTTCCCTTTCTATTTGAGTTTGACACCATTACTCCAGGCAATAGCCAAGACTCTAAGTGGCAGAGAAGATGCCAACCAGAACTGATGGAAAGAATTTCCTCATCTGGGAGTTCCCTTAACCAATGCAATTAAAGACCCTCCCACCTCCTCTTTATAGTGGTGGTTGCCTTTGGTTTCCTTGGGGTTACAGAGAGCACACATATCACCACTAAGTTCTCTCTTGGTCCCACACACCTAACCTTCTAAGAATGAAGAGTGAAGAATTAAGTTCAATAATTGAATACTAAAGGTCTCCTATTACTTGGGGCTGGGGATTAGTTTGACAATTAAGGGGCTTCCTCTACATTCTACGAGCCACTTTCCCAAATATCATAGAAGAGACAAAAAAGAATTGAACATGAACTTGGAGTTCCTCAAAGGGGTAATAATGTAACCAGCAGAAAAAGAAAGAAAGGATATAGGAAGCAGAGGAAGAGAAAGCTTCTCCTAAGTAACCTTGAGTAACTCCAGCCCAAACAGCAGCAATTTGGCACCCTGAGCTAAATTGTAACCTCAAGTAAATCTCCTTTCTCCTTGCTTCAAACCCAGGGGACACTCCCCTCCCTCACAAGCTTCCACTAATAAGGTTCAATTAACGTTCAAGTACAATTAGTGTTTCAGAGCTTCAGGGGCAGTCTCTGGGCAAAATATTTTCCATGAGGAACTTGGGAGAAACTAGCATTGTCCTGAATGGATCTGGCAAGCAGGGGCAAGAGAGGGCTCCATCTGCAATCAGCATCTGCCTAATGGGAAAGGCAAACAAGATGGCACTTGTGAGGCTTGTTTGTACTTCCAGAGAACAGGTCCTGCCCACCCCACCCCAGGTGCTTTCCTAACGTGGCTGCCAGTAAGATGGATGCACGCTCCAGCGAGACTTTCAAGTTCTGAGGTTCCCTTTTCCCAAAAATGAGGGTTAGCAAACCAAGCTTTTCCTGCAGAACCCAAGCCCAAGACAGGGCAATGTAAACATTGAGTTTATTTATTTATTTATTCTGCTGCTGCTGAGAACAATCTGGTTTTGACACATTTTTTTGCTAAACAAGTGGCATAGGCCATATTAGCTAAGTCCATGACAATAATCTATTGTTGGTGCAGGTTCAACACTTGGCAGTAGGATAGGGCTCTAGAAGTACCACCTGACTTCTGATTTGATGCCAAAATATGATAGCTTTCCTGTGATGTCCAACCACATGAACTCCTACCGCCTTTGCCCTCTGCCAATCTCCTTCCCAAGCTCTCTGTTATCCAACACTCTATTTACTGGAACTTTCTATTAACTGGCATCCTCATACTTCTACAGTACAATAATTGATGATTCACTTCAAGGGCCCAAAGTGTCTTCTGAATCATCAAAGAAAGTGTGTCATGATCAGTAGAATCTTAACTCTGTGTATTTTGGTGGATTCTGATTCTTTGAAGAATATCATATGAGGTGGCTCCCCATTAACAAGAATATTTGCCTAGCCAGAACATAACGTTCTTGTTGAGAGGGATAAATAAGATAAGTAAAGAGCTTTGTGAACTTAAACCACTATATAAATGTCAGTAATTATTGTAATTATCCCCTGACCAAGATGGATCACATTCTCTATGTTATTAGACAGTTAGCGAGTACAGTGGATAGAGAGTTCAGCCTGGAGTCAGGGAGTTGTTGTTTAGTCACGTCAGATTCTCCATGACCCTTTTGGGGTCATGAAGAAACTGAGGCAAACAGGGTAAAGTGACTTGGCCAGGATCACACAGCTAGTCAGTATCTGAAACGAGATTTGAATTCATGAAGATGAGTCTTCCTGACTGTAGGTCCTGCACTCTATCCACTGTGCCACCTAGCTGCCTCCTGAGACCTGAGTCCAAATCTCTGCCTTGAATGCTAGCTGTGTGACCTGGGGCAATTCACTTAACCAGTTTGTCTCTATTTCCTCAACTGTAAAAATGAGGATGATAAAGCACCTACCTGCCAGGCTTATTGTGAGGATCAAATGCAATAATATTTGTAAAGCACTTAGCACAGTGCCTGGAACATAGCAGGTACTATATTATTATTATTATTATTATTATTATTATTATTATTATTATTATTATTATTACATTCTTCAAGGCCAAGCTCAGACTCCACTTTCTCCTTCAGGGATGCTCTCACTTGGCAACAGTTTCATCCTCAGATGATCTCATAGCACTTTATGTTCTTATGCATTTTTCAGTATGGCATCCTGTTAAGGTGAGTAGGGTGCCCCAGTACTCCTTATGTACTTACATTCTATTTTGTATTCTATTTATCTGTGTACATATCTTATCTCCCCTTACCAGGAATCTAAGCTTCTTCCAGGGAATATCCATGTCTTTTTTTTCTTAATCTTTGTATGCCTTTCCTGCCCTTAGCACAATAAACTGCATGAAGAAAGCACTTAAATATTTGTTTAATGATGGATAATTTACTATGGTTATTTTTTTAACCACACTCAGGATGCTACTACACAGCAGAATAGCTGTTATCAGTAAACAATATAACATTCTTCCATTTTATCAATACATTAAAACAGCATTTGTGAAGGTATCATCCAGAGACCCCAGTCCCCAAAAGCCTTGGAGAAGGTCCTCAAAATGAAAGCTTTTTTCATAATAGTAAAATATTTATATTTCTAAAGCAATAAATATCAACAGATATAACACACATAAACAAAAACTCTTTGGAATCCTCAATCATTTTTAAGAGTATAAAAGGAGTTGCACATGTATAATTTACATGAGATTGCTTACATTTCAGGGAAAGAGGAGGGGAAATAGGAAAAGATAGGATTTGGAACTCAAAACTTTTTTAAAAACAAATATTAAAAATTGCTTTTACATGTAATTGGAGAAAAATTGTTTTAAAAATAATTTGTTTTAAGTATAAAGAGGTCCTAAGAACAAAAAGTTTGAAAATTACTGCACTAGAAGGAAGGGCTGAAACCAGCAATATGAAATTTAACTGGGTTAAATGCAAATTTCTTAATTTAGGTTTTTAAAATCAACCATCTAATTAGGTGGGAGAAATCTGATTTTACAACAGCTGATGTGACAAAGAGCTGGGGGCTTTAGTCAGCCATAAACTCAATACAATCCTTAAAAAAAAAATGTGATTCAAGCTTCAGCTATGTTAATGGAAGTATCAACATGTTCAGAACAAGGGAAATGACAGTCCTGCTGTGCCATCTAAAGTAATATGTTCTGACTGGGAGCTACATTTTAGGAAAGACAAGAAGAAACAGATTTGGAAGGTAAATAGGGCTACCTCAAGAGAATGCCATTAGATGAAGAAACTGGAAAAGGGAAAATTGGGGTTGGAGCAGTGTGACCATTTTCAAGTTTTTGAAGAGTTCTCTTATAAAAGAGAGAGTAGATTTGTTCTATGTGGTCCCAGAGGGCAGAAGTAAAACCAATAGATAGATACAGCAGGGAAACAGAAATGAGTTTAGTACAAGAAAGAACTTTCTAATAAAAAATCTGAAAACAGACAAGACAGTATTGTAAGGGAGTCAGTCTTTCTACTTCTTGGTCTCTCTGGAACATTTTGGCATTGGTAACCACCTTCTCCTTTTGGACCCTTTCTCTTTACTGGGTTATCATGACATGATTATCTCCTGGTTCTCCTCCTACCAGTCTGACCAATCCTTCTCAGTCTCCTTTACTTGACCATCACCCATATCATTCTCCTTAACTGTGGGTATTAATCAAGGCTTCGTCTTGAATCCTCTGGTCTTCTCTCTCTACATTCTTTTTCATGGATTTAACCATTAACTCTATATATAAAATCCCCAGATCTAAATATCTAATCTCTTTTCTGAGCTCCAGCTCCACCAGCTCCCTTAATGGACTTTGTGAACTAGATGTCCCATAGACATTTCAAACTCAAAATATCTACACTGAGCTCCAAAACCTATCCCTCTTCTCACCTTCCCTGTTTATGTTGAGGGAATTGCCATCCTTCCAAGTTACCCACATTAGCAACCTTGGAGATACTCTTGATATCTCTCACTCTTCCTCCACATATCCAGTGCACAGGCAACTCATGCTGATTCTAAATCCATGACCCCCCCCCCCCCGTATCTGTTTTCTTCTCACTACTTGGATAATCACTACTCTTATTCCAGACCCTCATCACCATCGGCCTAGATTATTCTAATAGCCTTCTTAACTGGCCTCCCACCTCAAGATTCTCCTCTCTCCAATCTGCTCTCCACAGCTGCCAAAGTGATTTTTCTAAAGCATATGTCTGACTTTTTCATTCCCCTGTTCAATATATTGGTTGGCTCCCTATTACCTCTAGGATCAAATGCAAAGTTCCCCTATTTGGCATTAAAAGACCCTCACAACCTGGTTCCAACCTATCTTTCCATATTTATTATACATCACTCTCCTTCACATGCTATACAGTCAAACCAACCTAACCTTCTTGCTGTACCTCACACATGACACTCCATCTCTCATTTCTGTGCTTTTGCATGCCTGGAATGCCTGGAATGCATTCCCTCCTCATTTCTCAAAATCCCTTTTTGTTGTTGTCGTTCAGCTTCAGTCATGTCTGATTCTTCATGACCCTATTTGGGGTTTTCTTGGCAAAGATACTAGAATCATTTGCCATTTCCTTCTCTAGCTCATTTTACAGAGGAGGAAACTAAGGCAAACAGGGTTAAATGACTTGGCCAGAGCCACACAGCTAGTAACTGTCTGAAGCCAGACTTGAATTCAGGAAGATGTCTAGAAGCCTTAGTTTTCTTCAAAGTCACCTTTTCCATGAAGCTTTTCCTGATTCCTTTACCTAGCTACTACTGCCTCTCCCCCAACAGCAACAAAAAAATTTCCTCATATTAATTTTGTGTACATTTCATATGTGTTTATATATGTACATGGTGTCTCCTCTGATAGAACATAAGGTCCTTGAGGGCAGGGACTGTTTCATTTTTGTCTTTGGTTCACCAGCAACTACCTTGGTACCTGGTTAAAGCAGGTGCTTAATAAATGCTTATTGACTGACTAATTAGATTGTATCAGTCCAGGATGCTATGGCAGGGATTTCTGCATTGGGTAGGAGGTAGGACTTGAAGGTAACGCTCAACTCTATGATGGTCTTCATTGGAGTCCCTTGCTAAAGCTGTATTTAAATATATTTTCTAAAGAATTTCAGTCTCTTCATCTGTAAAGCAAAGAGATTAGATTGTGTGACCTTTGAGGTCCTTTCCAGCTTTAAAATTCTTTATGGTTTTCTAAAACGAGGTTTGCATAGTGTTGTGCCCTTTTCCACTAATTAGTTTACATCTGAGAGATAACTTACTGCTTCTATTAGCATTCCCTAAACTTTTACTCTGAAGCTTCCCCCATGCAGTGAAATAGCCACAAGTCTCTCCCCGTTAAGGGGGGACCTTAAAGAGACAACAGGATACAGATGCTGAATAAATGTAAAATACTTCATAATTATTTATTTTTATAGAAATCGAGAGTTAAGTGAGTGAGGAGCAAAGAAGATAAAAATAAAACATTCAAAAGAGGGCCAAGTTAGGGGAAATCAATTGCTCTTACTTAGATCGATCTAGACAGGTTTCCCAGAAAAGAGAAACTTTGAAGTGATTTGGTTCTGACAACCAAGCGTTAGGATGGCAAGGGGAGGAATCTTTCTCTCAACTTGCTGCCCAAGATATGCTAATAAGGACAGAGGAGTCATTTCCTTTTGTTGTCTCATACTGTTTATTTGCAATTTCTCACTACCCTTTCTCCAAGTTGGTGACACTGAACCTCCTTGTGAAGGGGGGAAACCAAGAACCAAAAAGAGGAAATGAGAGGAGGGGGCATTTGCAGACTGTGGTAGAAATGGGACTAGGGAGAAGCCAAGGCTTTCTGGTCCAGGCTTTGCTAAGTAAATAAACCTGTTTCTCTTGGGCTTTGGGTGGTTGTACTGTAACTCTGAGCAAAGTCACTTCTGCTTTGTACTAACATAACCTTTAATGTGGGGATCCCCAGGCATGTTACTGGCATTAATTCCTCTATCCTCACAACATCCCTGGGTTAAACTGGGGGGGAAAACAGCCAAACCAAGATCATGTGAGTTTCTCACATCTACTGCAGTAAAGTGCAAAGTATTTTTAGTTAAGTTCTTCTCTCTCTTTCCTAATAATCTTTTTGCATAAAGGGAAACTGAGTCAAATAAAGGGAGATTATAGAGATTTCATACATGCACCAAGTTATAACCACCAAGCTTTTACCTATAATAATTCCTCTGCTCTGCTCATAGTTATGTAATTTCCAGTATTCATCATGACCAATAATAAATAATGCTTTAATTTATATCGCACCTCTCTTCCTGAAACCTATTATCATAACCATTTTATGGATGGAGAAATTGATATGCTGAGTCATGATATTTCTTACTCCAAAAGCATAGTGAATCAGTGGCAAAAGCTGGACAAGAAACCTCAGTCTTTTCCTTTTTCTTACTGGATTCCTTCTCAGGTTGAAACACTAAATTTAGTTTCAAAATCTCTTAATTCCACTCAAGGAATGAATGAGCTATAAGGTATGAGTAACAGAAACAGCTTACATTTCTATAACATAGTACTATTACAAAGCACTTTACATGTGTCATTTCATGTGAGCTTCATAATATCATTATCCCCACTGGGCAAATAAGGAAACTGAAATTTCAGAGAAATTAAGAGAAGCCACACAGCTAGTGAGTGACAGAGCTGGGACTCAAACCCAGTTGTTTCAACTCCAAATCTAGGATTCTCTCCACCACTTAATGGTGCCTTTATACTTCCCATCACCATAAGATTTGCGTTTCTAATTCCGAAAACTATGTGGGCATCTCAGATGGTACCAATGGTCACAGCTATAGCAGGATTTTGATTAGTCATGGAATGAATCTTGGGGAAATAGGTCTAAAGAATTCATTACTAGAGACTCAGGTAAGATTAAGGAAGGTCTGTGTAGTGTGAGAGTCTTGGTTTATGTGTCAACAGGAATAAAATCATCATAACCAAGCATTTAAAATAATCTAATTATACATGTAAAAATCCGGAATTCTTTAGGGAATTAAAGAGATAGGCTCTAATCCTGGGTAGCTACAATTTAAAGCAGGCATGTGGAGAAGAACAAATGTTTATGAGGCAAAGCGATGGCAGAATAATGATCCCATGGAGCCATGACTTCTTCAGTGTGGGAATTTCCTCCACTGGTGCAACCTGCAACCTATTCATCCCTTCTTATCCTATGTGATACTGTCCATGTTTTCTAATAAATTCTCCATCATGGAGCTATCCCATGTGTTAGAGGCCTTTCTCCAGTTCTTTTCAATTTTTCATGGATACCAGTGCAACACTTATGTTTTGCATTTATTATACTTTATTTTTGTTACATGACTGGTCAACCTTTTTTTTCTAGTCCTTGCTGTTTTTTATGTCACATCTCATCAGTTTTTCTGGGTTCCACTATCATTTCTACAAAGATGACACCAAAATATACATATTAAACCTTCATCTCTCTCCTGATCTCCAGTCCCACAACATCAATTGCCTGCTATACACCTCTACATAGATGTCTTCTAGGCATCTCAAACATATCCAAAACTAGATTCACTCTTTCCCTCTTAATTCCACCTTTCCTTCTAACTCCCTTTTTTCTGTCAAGGGTACCACCACTTTTCGAGCCATTTGAGTTTGAAACTTCATAGCTATCCTTAATACACTTTCCCTCACCTCCTATATCCATTCTGTTGCCAAATGTGAAATCTATCCCCGCAGCACCTCTCCCATCCATCCACTTCTTACCATTCACAGGACCACCATCCTAATTCAAGCACTCATTATCTCTCAACTATACTATTATAATAACCTCCTATTTGGTCTCCTTGCCTCAAGTCTCTCCCATATAGAATCCATATTCAACATGACTGGAGAACTGGTAATTCCTAAAGTACAGGTCTGACCATATTACTATCCTGCTCAAAAGCTCAAGTGGCTCCCTCTTGCCTCTAGAACAAGACAGAAAATCTTTAACATTTAAAGACCTTTACAACCTCACTTCTACAATCTCACCCCCTAGCTTTTTATTTTTATTTTTTTGAAGGTAATCAGTGTCAAGTGATTTGCCCAGGGTCATACACGAGTATCTGCAGCCGGTTTTGAACTCAGGTCTTCATGACTCCAGGGCTGGTACTCTATGTACTGTGCCATCTAACTGTCCCCAAACCTAGTTTTTATATTGATTACTAATCACTTCCCCTCTTGTACTCTACATTCCAGACAAACATACCTACTTACTGTTCTCTGTATGTAGTATTCCATCTCCACCACACCCTCCACTACCTCTACTCCTTTCCAAAGGCTGTCTGTCCCCTATGTTCAGAGTACACTCTCACCTCTAGCTTCCTTCAAAAGTAGAAGACTGGGGCAGCAGCTAGGTGGCACAATGAATAGAGCACTGGCCCTGGAGTCGGGAGGAACTAAGTTCAAATCCAGCCTCAGACAGGTAACACAAAACTTACCTGTGTGACCTTGGACAAGTCATTTAACCCCAACTGCCCTACTTTTCCCCTTACAAAAAGGGAAAAAAAAAGTAGACCACCTAATTCAATGTAGAACATGAGCCCTTTCCTGATACCTCCAGCTACTAGTACTTCCCCCTTGAAATTGTCTTATATTTACTTCACATCTATTTTAAAGGACATAAGCGTCTTGGGTGCAGGGGTGAAGATTTAATCTTTATTTTCTTATCTCCAGCTCCTAGCACAAGATGAGCAAGTAGAAGACTCTATGAATAAATGTTTGTTGAATTAAATTCTAACAATTCAAATAAAAGAATAATATATCATGTTTCTATAGCACTTGAGAGTTTATAAAGTAGAACATTAGAGTTATAGTAGTGTGCAGTAAGGTTTTTTACATCATATATATATAAGCCAATGATAACAGTGTAGAGAGTGAAGATGAGCATAGAATCAGAGTAGGAAGCAGGGATGGCTAGCCATAGAAGAAAAAGGACCAATAGTGAGAAGAATGAGCCTGGAGAAGACATCCTCTCTTCTCTGACTATAGTACAGAGGCTTACTAGAAAAGGAATTTTTCTATTTTCTGAAGAGATTAAGGACAGTTTGATAAACTCTGTGTACACATATACATAGAATAAAAGGAGATGGTATCATATAGAACTCATGGAAAGAAAACTTAGAAGTATGAGTGGGTCAAGTGAGCAAAGGAAGGTTTAGTCAACAAAAAATTCAGAGGCTACACCCCTGTCCTCTCTTCTCAATGGTGTCTAAGTTTCTCAGTTGAATGTTTAACAGACTTCATGTGGTTCTTGTAAGCAGAAACAGAACCAGGTAGGTATTAAAAAGCTTTGGGAAACTTCTTGGCCCAGTTTTGCAATGAGAGAACAGGACGAGGAAGCGACAGCTGAGTTTAGTGGTGAAGGAACTTGTAGATAGGGACCTTTGGGATTCTGGGTGATAAGTCCCTAGCCATCCCAGTCTCCCCAGAAACTACCGAAACAGGACTCCCAGCTCTCCAGCTCATTTACCCAACCGTATTAATTGGTGGGGAATTTCCAGTTTGCCTGTGACAGATCTTAAACCACCATGTAAGTTTGGGGCTAGTGATTAGACTTCTAATGAGAGAGCAGGGTTGAGTTCAGCTGAGATAGAAACATGCTTCAGTGCACTGCTTCAGTCTCCAGCCGGGTATTAAGGAGCTCTGTTGTTTGTCTCTATTAACTGTGGTTGCTTAACACATCCTTTGTGACCCTAATTAGTCAGAGACGACTTACTGCTAAGAGTCTAAAGTGGTTAGATGGCAGAGAGTTCCAGATACCCCTTGACAAAATATGGGATATTCAATTTATCTACACTGAGTTGTGGTTTAATAATTATGGCTTTGTCACTCAACACTTCAAGCATTTCTATTTCCTATTTTCCCTCATTCCCAGAGTCTCCAAGCACATGGCATCATGGTTCACAAATGAGTATAAGAATAAGGGTACTGATCATTTTCTCTAAATCTTAATAATTTATGTATATCTTGACCCGGTCGAAAAATATTTATTGAATACCTATTATGGCAGGAGTTCTTAACCTGGAGTTAGTCAACTTGGTTTTTAAAAAAAATATTTTAATAACTTTACTTCAATATAATTTATTTCCTTTGTAATCCTATGCATTTTATTTTATATGTTTAAAAACATTATTCTGATGAAGGGTCTATAGATTTCACCATACTGCTGCCAAAGAGGTGCAGGATACAAAAAAAGGTCAAGAACCCCCGTATTAGGAGCAAGGAACTACCTACAGGTGATACTTTTGTTTTTGTCCAGTTGTTTTTCAGTCACGTCCAACTCTTTGTTACCCCATTTGGGGTTTCCTTGACAAAGGTACTGGAGTGATTTGCCATTTCCTTCTCCAGCTCATTTTACAGATGAGGAAACTGAGGCAAATTGAGGGTTAAGTGACTTGCTAGGACAGCTGGTAAGTGTGTAAGGCCAAATTTGAAGTCAGGAAATGAGTCACTGATGCCCTATATAGTATGCTACTTCCCCCAATCACTATAGGTATTGCTATTAATCAATTAACAAGCAATAAACATTGATTCGATATCTACTATGTACCAGGCACGATGCTAGGCCTTGGGAATACAAGTACAAAAAAAAAGAAACAATTTCTACATGTAAGGAGTTTATAATCTAATGGAGAAGCACATATATAAATGTATACAGAATAAATATAAAGAGAATAAAAACAAATAAATACGAACTTAAATATAAAATAGCTTGGAAGAAAGCACACTGGCAGTTGGAAGGAAATTGGGAAAAGTGGTGCTCAAGCTGTGTCTTGAAGGAAGAGAGTGATTCTATGAGAAGGAAGTAAGGAGGAAGTAAAAAGATAAGTATCTGAGAAATGGAATATTTTAAGTGAAGAACTAAAGGAAGGCCAGTTTGGCCGGATAGCAGAGTTGATGGGGGTGGGGTTGTCTGGGATAGGGAAGAGAGGGAGTAATGTCCAAAGAAACTACAAAGATAAACTGGGGCCCAATTGTTAAAAGGATTTAAAAGCTAAACAAAGGAGTTTGTAGTTTATCCTAGAGGTAACAGAGACCCACTGGAATTGAGTGGGTGAGTCATATCTATTCTTAAAGAAAATCACTTTGGCAGCAGTGTGTGGGACAGACTGGAGCGGTGAGAGACATGAGGCTGGGAGACCAATTAGGAGGCCACTGCAAGAGGCAATCAAGGCCTAAACTAAGGATATGATTGTGTAAGGAGGAAGAAGTGGTTGGAGGTAAGAAGTGTTGTGGAGACTGATTTGGAAAATAGATACATGATGTAAGAGAAACTGAGGAATAAAGAATAATGCTGAGGTTGTGAACCTGGGAATCTAGAAGGAGCGGTGTATAATCTGTCTTTCTTATTACTTGGGTCCTTTGAAACCAGTGAGGTGAGAAAGAGGAAGAAGAAGAATTAACACAACACAGCAATAGAGGTAGTTTTCTCTGCTACCCCAAAATGCTGTTCGGCTCTCTCCCATCCGTCAATCCCAACTCTCTCCTTGCTCTCCTCCATTCTCTTGTTTCTGGTCTGTTCTCCCTACAAACTTATTCTCAGTTGTCTACCGACTGACCCTCTCAATTTTCATTGAGAATGATTTATATTTTGGTCATTTCAAAGTCAATCGATCAGCATTTATTAACTACTAGGAGCCAGACACTGTACTAGGTCCTAGGGATCCAAATAGAAAATGAAAGTCATCCCCCACCATCTTTTCCTCTTCACCTTGACCTCTAATCTTTATCCTTAATTCTTTGTCAGGCCATCACCTCTACACTGGTATGGTGAAAGCAATAACATGATCCCTCTCCATGCCCCCCCACCTCCCACAAAGGGAAGGATAGGGTCATTTTTCCTTAAAAGTGTTGAGACATTCTTCTAGACTTGGTTGGCTCAGATGACTAAGAGCTCCGATGACAGATGGCACCTTGTCACCTAAGTACAAAGCACCTACAATTGAGCTTCCCTCAGCTGAATCAACTAAAAGGGGTTCTCAGTGACTATCCTCATTTAAGATTCTTTTCTTACCTGTTAAATGACCTTTGGGTGTCTCATCAAATTCCATTATCAAACCTAACCTACTGGGGGACTAGCCAGAGTCAGGCTCCTCCCAGAATAATTAGTGTGGTCTTGCCAGATTGAAGGATAATAAACTCAGTGAAGAGGGGGAAGGTGCAGTGCAGAGGAAGGTGACCCTATTCGAGCTTCTTGTGAAGCCTCTACTATGAGGTTTCACCCACATACAGCTGGGAAATTAGAGAGTAAACTGCCTATGGCCATTCACCAAGAAAAGAACAATGAGAGTATGCTCTGTGTCCTTTGCAACTGTACTTTGACCAGGTATGATGACACATGTTTTTAGTCCATGTTGCTGGGTGAGGTTGAGGCTGGTGAATTTCCTTCGTTCAGGAGTTCTGAGTTGCAATAGGATTAAAGCCTATCTGGTTTAAGCCTGGCACTAGGTTCCCCCAGGAACAGAGGGTCACCAGGCTGCCTAAGAATGGACAAATGAGTCTAGGTCAGAAAAAAAATAGAGCAGGTTAAAGCTCTTTACCTATCAGTATCAGGTTCAACCTGTGAGTGGCTGCTGCACTTCCAGCCTAGGTGAGATAGGGAGACTTAGTTTCAAAACAACAATAACAACAACAAAAAAACCACATTGTACCTTGAAGATAACTGTGCTAAACTGTATTTCAAGCCCTTGAGGGTTGTTGAGTTTACCAGCCTACTAATTTAAGTGTCTTCCAAGTGCTACTAGTATCTCTCTAAAACTCAACTTACTTTTGAAGACGCCTGGAGGGACTGAATTTGCAGGGAATGGAAGAAAAGATTTTTCCCTCCTTAGAAAAGCATAAATTGAGAACCATTTGTGCTCACCTTTGTGCTAGGCCTAGATGCCTTTGTATCAATAATAGTTAACATCACCCCCTGGGAAAAAAAGGTTCCTCTCAACTCTTATGGAGAGTTTATGTAAAATGTTTGGTTTTAAATGATTTTTTAAAGAAAAGACAGCACAGCTAAACCAACAATCCTCAGTCCATGACCAGCCATTGAGGGGTTGCATGAAGGACTCCACTAATGAGTAAATGCAAATAAAGGCAGATCTCTAGCATCTTAGGACAGTGCCAAAGAAACTGAGTTTTGTTTTGTTTTGTTCAGAATTTGAGAGGCTAACTATGATTTTGCCGAATTGAGATTGTTGTGATTCTTCGGTGCAGACCATTAGGTGAAGCCCTTGAAAGGACATTGCTAAATTCTCATTAGGAGCACAGAGGCATCTCTGTAAATGGAGATAGGAACAAATGTACCAATTACACTGCATTTAATTAGCTAAGGATAGGCAAAGATGCAGCATCGGTTTAAAAAGATCCTACTCTTACCCTCAATCTGTGAACTATGAACTATAACTCTTCCGCTCCGAAACTTTCAGAGAGGAGCCCCTGAAGAGCAAAGAACTCCTGCCCCAGGAGCATTTCCCCACTCCCAGCAGAAAAGGCTACTGTTTGTATATGGGAAACAGAAAAACATGTACTGGCCTAGACACATTTCTGGCTTTGTTGTTTTTTACATTGCTTTGTGTCTTTTTCCCAGTGGTAAGAGCACTCACAGTTGTTCATTTGTTCAGTCATGTCTGACTCTTTGTGACCCCATGGACCACAGCACAGTAGGCCCTTTTATTCTGCACTACCTCACAAATTCAGCACCCCCAATATGCTGAATACAAGAGAGCAATGGCATCACAGGCCCCTAATAATCTTGAGTGGAGGTGAAAGGCAAAGTTAGATCTGTTATAGGGGACAACAGCAATAGTGGAGAAAAAGTACTCAGGCCTATAACAATGTTCTGTCCTACATTGGGCAGAAAAGTTTCAGGCCCTAGTAAGTGGTAGTTGTTCTTTTCTGCCATGGGGGGCAGCAACCCACCTTGGTGGAGTGGGCAGTGGGCAGAAGGCATATACTATCACTCAGATAGTAATGGTGAGGGAATAACAAGCAGAGACTCAGGCCCCAGGGGTACTGGTATGAGGGTAGTGAACAGAGATGCTGCTGCAGCAGGTAATGGATAAGCTCTTAGCAAGAGTGGCAGCCCAGTGGCAGAAAAGTGGGTACTGACACATACCATGGTAAAAGGTACTATAATCCATTAATTACTGTAACATAAAACATTGGTTCTTCCAAGCTGCAGCTGATACAACACCCTATGATCACTGTACCATTTTAAAGGATGCCATTATTGTAAAAGAGCTTGCTTTATGGCCACAAGGGGTAAGTGAAAGTGTTTAAGCAGCCTTGAAGATGAACAATCCCTCAGAGACCTCTCATGGGGCAAAGATTTTTGTATCCCCTCACCCCCTCCAACCCCTTGTGTTCCCTGTTACCCAAAGAGCACTAAGTGAATGGCAAATAAAGGGCAATTCTCCCTGATCTGTGATAAGAATTGGTGACTAGGCAGGAACTGTTATCACCTTTGTACAGCCCAGTGTTGTTACACTGAGACCCACTATGAACTGAAAAGATTTGGTATCAACCACTACACGTACCTGATTGCTTAGTCCCAGGACTCAGGCTTTTGTGGGACTATCCCAGATTCAGGTAACTGTTACATTATTTTGTTTTTATGATGTTTCTGTTTTAATTTTTTTCTCTCCCTCCTTTAATGACACTTACATCAGGCTTCTCAAATACTGGAAGTCAGGGTTAACCAAGTGGTAAAAAGTTCTCTAGAACAAAGATGGCAAATTTACTGTCTGAATGTAGCCACCAATATCACCTAGTGCTCTCTACCAGATTAACTGGGAAATGTTTAATAAAATAAAGTAGGGATCCCTTTTTATTTGAACATGACACCACTGTTCTAGAAAACCTAAAGCATGAAGGGGTGGAATGTGGCAGGAACAATACTCTAATCCTTTACCCCATGCAGGTTAGGATCATTTTTCCTTAAAAGATATTAAGCTATTCCTCAAGATTTAGCTGACTCAAGACTTTGCATCAATGGACTAAGCTCAGACTACAGATATCACCTCCTTATCTTTTAGCAACAAGGAGCTCCAGGGTCACTGTGATGTCGGACTGGTGGGTTTTGATGAAAGTTTTACTCAGCTAGATCAATTCAAAGGGTCCTTAATGTATATACCTGTTAAATATCCTTCTCTTGTTATCTTTTATTACAGTATTTTTTCCTAGTTACATGTAACGACAATTTTTAACATGCATTAAAAAAAATTTTTTTTGCTTTTTTTTTTTAGAGGGGGAAGGCAGGGCAATTGGGGTTAAGTGACTTGCCCAAGGTCACACAGCTAGTAAGTGTCAAATGTCTGAGGCCACATTTGAACTCAAGTCCTCCTGACTCCAGGGCCAGTACTTTATTCACTGTGCCACCTAGCTGCCCGTTTTTTTTTTAATTTTGAGTTTCAAAATTTTTCCCCTCCCTCTCTCACCTCCCTCCTTCCTAAAATGGTAATTAATTTGGTATAGGTTATATATGTACAATTACGTAAAACATATTTCCATATTAGTCATCTTGTGAAATGAGAAACAGAACAAAAGGAAAAAAAAACAAAAAAAGTGAAAAATAATATGCTCCTATGTGCATTCAGACACCATCAGTTCTTTCTCTAGATGGGGATAGTACTTTTCATCATGAGTCCTTTGGAATTGTCTTGGATCATTGTATGCTGAGAAGAGCTAGGTCATTTGTAGTTGATCATCATACAATATTGCTGTTACTATATACAATGCTCTGGTTCTGATCAGTTCATGTAAGTCTTTACAAGTTTTTCTACAATTATCCTGCTCATCATTTCTTATAACACAATAGTATTCCATTACATTCATACACCACATCTTGTTACCTTTTTTTTTTTGAAGGGGTGGAAGGCAAGGCAATTGGGGTTGTGACTTGCCCAAGGTCACATGGCAGTGTCAAGTGTCTGAGGCCAGATTTGAACTCCTGACTCCAGGGCCAATGTTCTATTCACAGCCACCTAGCTGCCCCATCTTGTTATCAAAAGATGTTAAATGTCTCATCTTATTCCATTATCAAACCTAAACTACCAAGAGACTGGCTTGAGTTAGGTCCAACACAGAACAATTGATGACATTCTCCTCCATTCCCCTATCTTGACCCCTTCGTAAACCAGTTCAAGTCTGTTTTCTTCTCTTGGGTCCCTTGCTCTCTTATTCTTTCTTGGATCTTGCCATAGAAAGCCTCAGTCTCAGATTACTCTCACCATCCAGTGCCTCCCTTCCATTTACATGCTGCTGAACAAAACTGGAGAAAATCACAAAACCAGGCTGACTGGATCCACTATAGATTTATGTTACCTAATCTTATGGGCCCTCACTATTGCAAGGCTATCCCTTTAAACCTCCTTAATCAATCCACTAAGCTATTTTCCACAGAAAATTTGACCAATTTTTCATCCTTCCTCAAACTTCCCTTGGCTTTCCCTCTCTGCTGAGAACCTTGCCTTGATCTATTTTGTCTCACCTTAATCTCTCTACTGACTTCGCCTTAAATCTCCAACTGCTAAGTGGACATCTCAAATAGATGCCACATAAACATCTAAAACTGAACTAATTAACTGTCCCGTAAAAACCTTCCCTCTTCTTAACTATCCTAATATTTTCAAAGGTTATCCCCATCCATCCAGGCTCATCTTCAGTTCTCTGTTGTTAATTGTTATTCATTCTTTTCAGTCATGTCTGACTCTTCCTCACCCCACTTAGGTTTCCAGATACTGGAGTGGTTTGCCATTTCCTTCTTCAACTCATTTTACAGAGGAGGAAACTGAGGCAGAGTTAAGTGACTGGCCCAGAATCACTCAGCTAGTAAGTGTCTGAGGCCAGATTTGAACTCAGGAAGATGAGTCTTCCTGACTCCAATCCTGGTACTCTATCCACTCTGACACCTTCAATTCCTTACTCTTTCTCATCCCCTATATCCAATCAGTTGCCAATTTTTATCATTTCTACCTTGGTAACATCTCTCCCATATGCACTCTTTTCTTGCCTGACACTAATACCACCCTGGTGCAGCCATATATCACTTTATACTTGGACTACTGAGATAACCTGGTTAGTCTCCCTATCTCAAATCTCTCCTCACTCTAGGCCGTGCTTCCTTGCCATCAAAGTAATCTTTCTAAAGTGCAGGTCACCTCTCCCTCCCCCATTAAATAAATTTCAGTGCCACTTCATTGCCTCCAGAATCAAATATAAATCCCTTTGTTTGAATTTTAAAGCTTTTCAGGAGGAAAGAAAAAAAAAAAAGAGCCCTTCACAACCTGGTTCCTTCCTTCCTCTCTACTCTTCATCTACCTTACTTCAAGTACTCTGCAATAACCCTCTTTGCTGTGTCTCAAACAAGACACTTAACCTTCAATTTTTTCAGCTGACTGTCCTCCGTACCTAGAATTCTCTTCCTCCTCATCAGGCTCCCATCAAGTCTCAGCTTAAATCTTATGTTTTTCAAAAAGTCCTTCCTTTTCCCTCTTAATGCTAGTGCCTTCCTCCTGTGATTATCTCCAATTTATTCTGTACATATCTTTTTGTACATAGTTCTTCGAATGTTGTTTTCCCCATTAGCATGTAAGCTCCTTGAGGTCAAGGACTGTGCTTTTTGTTTTCTTTTCTCTCTGTAAGGGGCTTAATAAATGCTGTTGACATAGGAAAGACAACTCAAAGTACACATAAAGTACATACGACACATCTCTTCTGTGCCTTGAGGAGTGAGCATCCTTACCTCTGTTCAAGAACCCCGGACCTCAATAATAATTAAGTATTTTTTAGTAGAGATTAACAAAGGTAAGTTTACTTTCTAATGACAAGAGCCCTTTTTAAAAAACAAGCCTAAGGCTTTCCCTTCCTAAGTAGCTCAGAAAAGGGAAATGGAAAGAGAAAGGAGAGGGTGCTCCCGATTAGTTTAGGAGTGGAAACATGATTTGTCAATTACACCTGGTCAGTGCAAATTATTTTCTGACTCCCTGCCGACCGCAGAGGTGAAAGGATGGAGAGGGGGCCATGCTTACTTCTGGTCGAATTAACACGGCTGGGGACCTAGGGGAGCCCCTGTTCTGGCACAAAGGAAGGGCTCTGGAGCCCTGTCAGGTCTAAGGTCCGGAATCCTGCGGAGCCTTCCAGGAGCCTTCGTTTACAATCCAGGTTCTTCCTCCCAGCTTTCTCTCTTTCAAGACTTCGGAGACCCCGCCTTCTTCCTTTTCCCCTTCACGCCGCTCGCACACGCACAGGCCCGACGCGCGTGGGCATGGCGTGAAGACCCTTCCCCGAAGCCTACGTCACTCTCCAGGGAGCCCCGCCGAGCCCCCTTCGGCTCCCGCCCCACCTGAGGTCGGCCTCTCGTGTCTCCAGCCCCCTAAGGCGTACGTAACGTGCCTCCGCATCGTGACGCACGGCGCCCGGGCTGGGGCGGAAGCATGGGGTTGGGCGGCGAGCGAGAGGCGGAGTGTGGGCGGAAGTCGCTGTCTGTAGAGAAGAGAAAGAAAAGGAAGACGGGGCGGAGGTTGGGGGAGGCGGAGAAGGGGACTGAAGCGAGAGGCTGGGAAGGAAGATGGGAGGGGCTTACCTCTGCTCTCCGGCCGGCCTCCTCCCTGCTTTCCTGGCTAGGGGACGGAAGTGACGAATCCTACGAGAAGGTCACTTCCTGCTGGGGTGGATGAGGAGGAGCCGGAGACGCCGCCGAGGAGACGGGACCGAGACGGACCGCGGAGGAGTGAGGTGAGTCCCGGCCCCGATTGGGGGCCCTGCCTCCTCGCAGCCGCCGCCTGCCGGACCCCTCCACGCCTGCTCCTCCCCGGGGCCGAGGCGCCCTCTCCGCCCCCCGCCGGGCCGGCGCCTTCCTCTGTACCCGCCGCCCTCAGTCCGGAGCCGAGGCCGCCTCCCCCCCCAGCAGCAGGGCCTCACCCCGCGCGGGCTCGGGAGCCCCGGGGGTGGTGCGGTGTCCGGGCAGCGAGCCGAGGACGCAGCGGGTCCCCCACGGTCTGAAGCGAGGGTCAGAGGCTGCCCTCAGTCCTGCAGAGGAGGCGGCTCGGCAGCAGAGAGCTCGGGGTCTGGGGGGAGGGGAGCGGCGCGGTCCTGTCAACCCCCACCCCGGGGGCCCCCGCAGGTTGTGGACAGCCCGCCGGGGGAGGGGGTGGCCCAAGCTTCGGAGGACTGTGAAGGGAAGTTTGGAAGTTAGGGAGGGAGGTCTGAGCAGTTCCTGAAGCTGTGCGTCGGAATGAGGGGGAGGGATTGGGATGTCAGGTAAGGGGACTTCCTGGGCAGGTCATCGGTGAATCTTAGTCTCGGCTTTGGCGATAGTCGAAGGAGGTCCCTAGACCATTTAAAGGATCTTGAGCTGTACGGGGCGGGGGTCGGGGGGGTCGGGGAGGATTTGAGGGAGTTAAGAGTTTTCCGGGGAAATTTGCCGGAAGGCTGGGTAATTACTTTTTTCCACATCATGGAGATGGGGGCAGGGGTGCTGGAGGAGTGTGTGTGTAAAAGTCGGTTCTTTTTTTTCTGTCTACATCCTCCCGGCTGCTCTCATCTATCAATATGATTCTGGAAGTCTTTAAATGGGTGGACGAGACAATTGAAAGTCCAGTGTTTTTGAGAACTTTGGGAAGTCATTTTATAATGTAGAGGATTAGGATTTCCACACCCGTTCCCCCCCCCCCCCCCCCGCTTCCCCGGGCACCGAGACACCTATACTTTTCACTGGCTTCCACTCGTACCTTGTATTGATTGTTAAGTGTGTTGGGATAGGTTATGGCATAAACCTATACATATGGATTTCCTTCTGGAAGGGATCACCTTCTGCCTCGCCTTCTCCACTTTCTCTCCTTCCTCCCCGAGGGATAAGGGAGGGGTGGTACTTAAAAAAGGAAATTTCTTTGAAGAGCCAAATGAATTCAGCCTCATATTTGTTGGGGGGGGGGGGTAGATGCTGGGAAATGTCCTTTTTTTTTCCCTTCATGCCAAAGGGAGAAAATGTAGAACTATATACACTCCCTCTCCAAGTCTTGGTGTGTATATAGCCTTTTTTTTTTTCCTGGTGCTGAGTGACTGTACATGTGGTGTGTTTACTTCCTGTATCCCAGGGTATTTTTTTCAGAGGGGGAGCCGGCTGATTCTGGTTAGAAGTTCTCCTTCCCCAAGCTCACATAATCCAACTGAAGAAATCAAAATCAGATGTGCATTCTTGAGTGGGAATAAGAAGGGTTTGGATTTTTTTTTTCTTTCCTTAAACTGGTACATCTGGTGAGCTCAGGCTTGTGTATCTTGGCATCTGGATCTGTCTAGTAATAGAAGACAAACTGTTTGACTTGTTTTGGCTGCCTTTTTGGACCCGTCTCCTTCTAGCCTTCCCTTTCTACTTTTAAGGGCCAGTCAGGAGGAAGAAAGCAAATATTAGACAGTGTTTACACTTTGTGGTTTAAAGTCAGGTGAGAGATAATTATGGCTCTTGAAGCTGATGACCTAGGGACCATCATTTGTCGACTTGGGGATTAACAGTTTGGAGGTGACAAGTTTGGAGGAAAAAAGACTTGTTAATGCTGGGAGCAGGAAGGATGGGGAAAAGGAGAGCTGGAAAAAGACTATACAAATAAACCTAGGCAAGATAATAGCTTCTTAAAGTAATTGTGGCTTGTGTCTCTTTTAACAGTCAGCAGGAGGGAGAAAATGAAAGCGGGCTGCAGCATTGTGGAAAAGCCAGAAGGAGGTGGAGGTGAGCCTTTTCTAGTTTACTGGGAATGTCACTTGGTTTCCCATTTTCTCCACTTGGGCTCTGTCCACACCAAGTGCCAAACTGTGACTGACAGCCTCTTGGCTGGGTGGTTGCTGCTAGGACAGTTGTAGGCTTGTTTCCTATGATGTGTGTTTAACATGTCTGTTCACCACACCCTTGTCCTAGACTGTAGAAACTTTTTCCTCTTAGAGCCACAATTCCAATGTTAGTATCTTGAGAGAGGGGTGTATAGTTTTCATTTTCAGAAAGCATTCCATTATTTCTGGGGTGTTCGTTCTCTGTCCTTTTAATCTCTTCAGAACTTTAATGCCTTCATATCATGTAGGCATAGAATTTAGTAACAAAGAAAGGATGGGTAATTAGGACACCTGAATTTTGCTGCCAGTTTTTCCAGGAATTAGTGATTGCAAATAAGAACATGTAACTTCTTTGTCCCTTCTTATTTCCTAATGGACTAGTCCCAGTTGTCTGAAAAGGTGTTTAAGATATGTTTGCTCAGCACTCTAGCATCTTGGTCTATGGAATGTAAAGTGGGTAGGGGTGCTGGTATTTAAATAGCTCTTGACTTCTTCAGTCTTATCCTTTTCTTTCCCTCTGGTCTTAAGGCTACCAGTTCCCTGACTGGGCCTACAAAACGGAGTCCTCCCCAGGCTCCCGGCAGATCCAGCTGTGGCATTTCATCTTGGAGCTGCTTCAGAAAGAAGAGTTCCGCCATGTCATTGCCTGGCAGCAGG
Organism: Pseudocheirus occidentalis; assembly: GCA_028646575.1. Lineage (NCBI taxonomy): Eukaryota > Metazoa > Chordata > Mammalia > Diprotodontia > Pseudocheiridae > Pseudocheirus > Pseudocheirus occidentalis. The sequence goes on from CM053593.1 coordinate 131,492,507, forward strand.
GAGAGTATGGGGAGTTTGTCATCAAGGACCCAGATGAAGTGGCCCGCCTCTGGGGCCGAAGAAAGTGTAAACCACAGATGAACTATGACAAGCTGAGCCGGGCCCTCAGGTGAGGGAGTGAAAATGACCTGTATTTGTGATGCTTTGGGTTAGGAGGCGATCAGACTATATGGGAGACTTGGCATCTTTTGGAGTAGTAGGTGACAACTGGCTAGATAAATTCCATCATGACTTCAGAGTGGGAGCAGAAGAGCACCTGAATGTAAGTAGTGATGGTACAGGAGGAGAAAGCATATCACTGGGTATCTGTAGGAGGAAATTCCAACATGGTTGGCACTGAATCCTGACAGGCAACCAGTTCTCCTCAGTGGGTGAGAGGGTATGGTGAAATAAGGATTGGAGTTCGTTTATAATCCTGGAGATTACTTAGCCCTGTCTTATAGGATGTTTGGTATTGTGCCTATCTGTTATTTTTCTTCTTCCTGACCTCTCAGGAAGAGGCTAAGGAGGGCTGATTTGGTTATCTTATTCTGTGACTGACAGCTATCCAGGAACAACATTTTTTGGCCTTGTCAATCCATGGGTTCTTTGGTTGTGACCTTCCAAGAGGTCCAGAGGTTGATCTGTGTGAACTTCCTCCTTATTTGCTTTGCCCTTGTCACTCTCAGTTTCAGAGATCTTTTATCCCTCAGAGTCTAAAGGGCAATTTATCACTTGTCTAGTATTGTCTGAGTGACTGAAGATACTAGTCACTCTTAAAGTTCTCTAGTCCTTCACCTTTGTTGACCCTGAACCCACATGTTTATCCGACAGCTTTGTCTGAGCTCTACAGATCCTTTGAATCTTTGAGGTTGAGGCAGCCCAAGCTGGCTGCTGTTTTCCAGATCAGGATATACCATTGTTTGACCTGTCACCATAAAACAATCCTGCATTCCTCTTCCCTAGTTATAGGCATAGACCTCCCAGCTAGCCACACTGTGAGTCTTCTGTGCCACAGGTTGTCTGTTCCCACCTGGGCAAGGCAGACAAAAAGAGATAGTGTATGTATAACGTAGCCTTCTGACCAAAGTAGGAACAGGAAGGAAACTGGGTATAGAGCTGTGGTTGAAGTGAAGGTAGAGTCGAGGGACAAAGACTTTTTTGCCTGCTGCCCTTCCCACCCGTCCCCCTCGTCCCCAGCCCTATTTGAAATGGCATCAGTCCTTCATTTGATTACCTGAAATTTTTTAACATAAGCGTGGGGGAGCTGGAAGATGCATTAATATGCATATTTTTGTTTTGACAGATACTATTACAACAAGAGGATCCTTCATAAAACAAAAGGCAAAAGGTTTACCTATAAGTTTAACTTCAACAAGCTAGTGATGCCCAACTATCCATTCATCAACATTCGGCCCAATGGTAAGCACCAGTTCTTTGAGTGGAGAAAAGAATGCAACTGAAATGAAATCTAAGTCTAACACTGGCAATTCTAAGAGAAACTCAGAAGCAAATGGACACTTAGGATTTTGTAACTAGTTTCTTTGGTAATTTTTTTTTAAAGGTGTTGATAACATTTTGTTTCACAATGGCAGGTACATCCCAACACACCTTTAAAAAAAAGTACATTCTCTCCACAACTGTTGTTAATAGAAAGGTCAAATGTATACTTTTAATTTTAGATGATTTCCCTTTCTTAGGATTTTTAGAGCTTATTGTATAAAGTGCTAGGTCTCTTAGAAATCTGGTTCTTTGTTCTCTAAGGAAAATTATTCCTAAATTTATGTTGTTTTTTTTTTTAGTACAGACTCTAGAACTTGTTTAACTCCCTCAGTAGCAACTGGAGCCTTTATAAACACTTCCGATTTTCTATGAAACTACCAAGTTACCTTATCAAGTGAATACAATCAAAACCACAGTGGCCTCAATCATGTTTGCAGTAAAAAGCAGAGTCTTTGATGGGGGGGGGGGGGGGGAGTCTGAAAGCAGGGCAGCCTAAGCTGTTTGGCTTCCATGGCTTATCTTCCCCCAGGGCCCCCAGGATACACATAGTCTTTGGTACAGTTTCCCTTCAGAGCAGCCCAGGTAACAACTGTCTGTAGAGACCTGGCTTGGCACAACTCAAGAGGCCCTATTCCTCTGTAGATCTGGCAGACCCAGGAGTTGAAAACTGAAAGGCTTTTCACTTCTCCCCAAAGATGGAAATATCACCACTACCCTACACATTAAATTGTAATTAAACAGTTTCTGGCCATTCCATCAACTTCTAACTTTGTTGCCTTGGGTAGTAGTGGTATGCAAAGCTGATCTTGATTATGAAGGTAATACAACTTCCCAGGGTAAAGTTTGTTATAGAGCTGAAAAATTGGAATCGGGGAGTGGCTGAGAGAGAATAGAATGCCAAGATCCATTGCAGATCTGTAATTACTACACACAACAAGTTAGGGCAGTTTTAGCCTGACGCTGCTATCATTACTGTTCCATCTCCCCTTTGCTAGCCACTCCCTCCTGTCCCTGGGGCATGCATTTAAAAAAAAAAGTTGGTATTGGAATGCATCTCTCTAATTACAACCTGTTTTCTTTCCTTATGCCTGGGGGAGAGGCGTTAGGAAATCAAACCTGTTTTGGCCGCTGGAATCTTGTTTCCTCTATTTCTCACTCTAGCCCCTCCCTTATGCACCTGGTTTGGGTGGGAAAGGGGATTGGGTCTCACTGGACAAAGAATCTAACCAATAAGCTCTAAATTAATCTCTTCCCAAATCAACATTTCCCTCAAATCTTCTGCTGACCAAACTTCTAGATTATAGACCACCTTCTCTTTTGAAGCCAGTGTTCAAGCAACAACCCTGATCAAGATTTGGATTCCCCATAAGCTAATAGGGAATTCATCCAGTGGCTTAGGGGTAACCTGCATTTTCCCATGTCTGGGAAGGGAACTGTAATAGTCTCCCCCAATCAGTAGACTGGCAGAAATAGAAGAGTTATCTAGCTGTCTAGATGTATGCAGGTTTCCCACCAATACAAATCCTTTCAAATCTTAATCAAAAAGTCACAAATAATTCCGTGAAGTTTGTAGGCACAATGCCTGATTGCTCAGGGATAGCTGCCCACACTGACAGCTATCCTGTATATAATATCCTATACACAAACAGGATTTTGTTTGCAAATTGCTCTTACCCATATCCATTATGTAATTTAAGGAACAATGAGGTTTTGTGATTGTCTTTTCCAAAGTTAGAAAGAAGCTTGGAAAGAGTATCTAACTAGGAATCAGAAAACCTGGATTCTAGATTGGGTTCTCTAGCACAATGCTCTGCACAGTAATGAGTATTTATTGAATTGTTGGCTGTAGACAAAATTCTCTCAATAAACATTTATTAAGTACCTATGTGCCAGTCACTGTGCTAAGCAACTGCTAAGCTTTAATTTCTTCATCTCTATAAATCTGAGGCTTGGATTTGTATTCTTTAAGGTGCCTTTTAACTTGATAGTATTAGAATTATTTTAAGATTTCTATGGACTCTTCTCCCTAAAGGAAAAGAAATTCTAGGATACTGAGTTCAAAGTTCTCATCAAGAAGGTCTTCCTTAGCATCTCTTAGTATCTTCCTCTATATCAGACTTGAGTATTTAACCCTCCAGTTCATTATCCTTCCACCCACAGTCCCCAGATGAAGAATTGTCAGGGTCAGCTATATGGATGTAAGCTCTATTTAAGTACTGTCCTCTGCCCCTACTTTTTCTTGTTCTCCAACCCCCAAATCAGATATGTGTATCAACATCAGAGTTGACACAAAAGAAAAATTATCAGTCTTTTGAAAGTTTACCTTGAAATAAGTTAGGTAAACAAAAACTACTTAGAAACAGGTGAGGTTTATTACAGTTCAGAGCTAAAAGGATAATTCAGTTCAGCAAACATTTGTGCATTACTACTATGTGCAGATCATTAGGACAGGTAGGGAGAAGGGAAAAGTACAGCAATAAATAAGACACATTCCTGGCTCTCAAAGAGCTTATAATTTAGAAGCTGGCCCCCAAAGTTGACCTGTATGTTTTTAAATTTGACAGAAGATTTGATAGTACTTTAAAAGACATTAAAACAGGTTAGAACCTTTATTGAATGAGTAGGATACCAGGTAGAGAAATAATTAAATTGATCATGAGGTAATCTTACACCTTCCTAGGAGGTAGAAAATCACTGATATTTATCCCCACTTTAGTGCAAAAGGCTTCATTAACTGAGAAACTATATGCTAAATGCAGACACCTCATTCTTCATGCAGGGCACCAAACTTAGGTATTCAAAGAGATGTAGTGTATAAAACATGGACTCTTCTCTTAAGAAATTATCAGGGGAATTGTGTATTTGCAGTACAACAAAGTATCAAAAATCCTATTAAAAGATATGAAAAGTACAAAATAGGCTGTGAATTCATAGGAAAAAGATCACTTTCAGCAGTAGGAGGAGAAAATTACATGGAATAAGGTTTTCCTCTAAAACTCTGGCATTCACATTCATGTGACCTCTTCATGTGTAACTTCTGCTTCTCTAAGACCCAGTTTCCACATTAGACTTATTAAATGCCTACTCTGAGTGAGGCAAGAGGCACCTTGATGCAATAGAGGATGAGCCTTGAGTCAAGAAAACCTGGATTCAGGGCCTGACTAAACACTTACTAATCTTGTAACCGTGCTTATTGACATGACTGACTTGACATGGACAAGTCATTTTTAACTTCTCTCTTAAGATTATGTTATGTGAGTTGATCTGCATTATTTCCATACCATGAGTTTCCTACTTGAGTCCAAGTTCCCCACACAGATAAGTTTGGATCAGGAGAAAAAAATTATTCTGGGGACATAGTTACAAGTGTGACAGTAACTGCTCTCAAGGAATTTATATTGGAGAATATAGCCTATATACAGATCAGTAAATAAAAGGTAATTTGGATTGGAAGAGAGTACTGATTGGGAGGTCAAGGAAGGTTTCACTGAGGAGGTAGCACCTGAGCTGAACCTTAAAGTTAAAATCTAGGAGGTGAGGAAAAGGAAAAGAGGGCATTCTAGCCACTAAAGGTGGAGGTAGACTGTAAAACATTCTACAATTCATAGTCCAGTTTGCGTGGAGTGTAGAGCACACTAGAGAAGACAGGAGCCAGATTGTTAATGGCTTCAAGTGCCATCTGAGGAGTCTGTTTCATTCTAGTGTGACTTTGGTGATACTGAAGGCTTTCAAGCAAGGGAACGATACGGTGAGATCTGTTCTTTAGAAGGATTATTTTGGCCTGTGTGTGGAAGATGAATTAAAGAGGGTAGAAATCGAAGGCCAAGAGGTCAATTAGGAGTCTGTTATCCTTTGAAGAGGGAGTAAAGTTAGGAGACTCCATCATGAAGGAGTTCTGCTGCCTCTTGCTTTAATAAAGGGTACTTATGTGATTCTACCTAATCTGCAGTTAGTGTCCCTGGTACCAGAGCCACAGAATGACTGATTAATGATGGTGCCTTTCCGTACCTTTATTGACTTTAAAATCCTAGTTCTGATGTTTATTAGCTCCATGGCCATTACCAAACTATTTAAACTCTCTGAAATGCAGATTTCCTCATCTATAAAATGATAGTATTTATACTATTTAACAGGATTGTATGAGGTCATCCTTTTTTAAACATTAAAGTCCTATATAAATAGAGAGTTATTGCCATGTATAACTGGATTCTCTTTCTCACTTGTTAATTATCCCTTTACTCTTCCATGTGTCTATACATCCTCTCACTTTTTTCTTCACTTTACTTCAGGGCTGGTGGTGTTTCAGTGATACCCCGGAGTCTTTAGTAGGAACCACACCCCTTAGTAGCTTTAAAGCTACTGACCCATCCTCAGACTTTTTCCTTCACCATTGGTTTTTATGCTGGGAGACTTTGCTGAGAAGTTGGTGTGCAGTTAGTTGTGGGGAAAGACTTAGGTGGAAGTGAATAACATTTTGCTGACTTTTTACACTCAAAGTTCAGTTGCTGCAGGCGAACTTGGGAAAGTGAGCATGTGCTGGATCTTCTTCCATCCTCTGTAGAGCATGCCTAGGAATGGAGATTGCCATATAGAACTTGCTGAAGTAGTAGTTGATATATCAACAGAATTGTAGAAACCAAAAATATTCACAATGGAATTGCTGTTGAATTCATGTGGTAACTGAGCTCATGAGCAAAAGCACTTCAATAATCTTATGTTAGTGAAATTTGACACCTTTTCTCCAGGTCTCCATTTGCATTCTCTTGAAAATATGGTCTTGTTCAAATACCCCACTCATGAATGAACTGAATGAAGGGTATGTGGTTCTTTGAAGCACTCCTCTTCAGGGATGGTATTTCTAGACCCTTTAGGTAGAAGTAGCCACAAGGAAGAGAACTGGGTACACAGCTTAAACATGTAGGGACACCTTGAACCATCTACCTAGGATTACACACAAGGTCCTTGCACCCTCACTTTCCCCTGGGTTTGGGGAGGAGTCAGTGACAACCCTGATTTAACCTTAATTACAGGCCATATTCCTCATTTGACTTGTGGATATAGTGGACAAGGAGCTCTGCAACTAAACTGCATTAAATACCAAATTGAGCAGATAGTAGGAAAAAGTGGGTTCTATGGCATCTAATCCCACAATGACTCTTCTATTGCTACAAAATATAGCTATAATGTAGCATAAGTAAACAGTGATGCAATTAATTGACCAGGCTCCTTTTTCTTTATTTTTCCCCTTCCCAGGAGTAGTACCCCAGAGTGCCCCTCCAGTACCGACAGCCTCCTCCCGTTTCCACTTTCCCCCTCTGGACAGCCATTCCCCCACCAGTGATGTGCAGCCAGGCCGATTCTCCACAAGCTCCCTAGCTCCTTCTGGGCAGGAGTCCTTGAGTGATGCAAGTGAACGAAAAGCAGAGATTTCAGAGCTGGAGGACAGTTCCGCTGAGTGGCGTAGGGGTGTGGATCTCATGACTTCCAGGAATTCAGTCACTAGTGGAGGAATTAGCCACCAGAAGCGCAAGCCAGACATCATGCTCCCTCTTTTCACCAGGCCTGGGATATACCCTGACCCCCACAGTCCTTTTGCTGTTTCTCCACTGCCAGGCCGTGGAAGTGTCCTCAATGTCCCTATCTCACCAGCTCTTTCCCTTACCCCAACCCTCTTCTCCTACAGTCCATCCCCAGGTCTAAGCCCCTTCACTGGTAGCAGCTGCTTCTCTTTTAACCCTGATGAAATGAAACACTACCTGCATTCGCAAGCCTGCTCAGTTTTAAACTACCATCTAAGTCCCCGGACTTTTCCTCGTTATCCTGGGCTCATGGTTCCACCCCTGCAGTGCCAAATGCATCCAGAGGAGCCAGCCCAATTTCCCATTAAACTCCAGCCACCACCTGCTGGGCGGAAGAACCGGGAAAGAGTAGAGAACAGTGAAGAGTCAGCAGTTACTGTCACTCCTACCATGGCCCCTACCCCTCCAAGGATCAAGGTGGAACAACAAACTGCAGACAGAGAGCCTGAGAACCAAGAGCAGCCACTAAGAGAAAAGGAGGAACAGCAGCGGGAAGAGCGCTCTGTACCCAGTGGGACCATAGACGAGGAGGGTGCCTTCTTTGCACGCCCTGCTGCACCCCCAGCCTGGCCTTTGGTCCCCCTCAGCAGCCCAGGTGAAGAGACCCCAGAGTTGAGTGAAGGTAGTGAGGACAGGCCTGGTAAGGATGCCCTGGCAGTAGTTGAGCCCAATGCCCCTGAAAAGAAAGAGGATGCCTTGATGCCCCCAAAGCTTCGGCTGAAGCGAAGATGGAATGGTGATAGGGAAGCCAGAGAGCTGAGTGAGAGCAGCAAGATTCATTGGAATCTTTCTGGGTCTCCACCCCTCATTGCTGGACCCAGGGGGGTGGCCACAGCAGCTGCTGCTGATGCTTAGTATTGAAAATTAATTGGGAGTTGTTTATACTATAATTGAATACATGTATTTATGTAGCAAGGTTGCAGAGTGGGGGGTGGGGAGGGAGGGAGGGAATTAAGCTGGTTTGATCATTCTAGAGAATAGACTTGTATTTTTATGTTTTGGGGTAGGGGAGGGGTATCTTTTTGTTGTAAATTAGCAGGATGTGAAAAACTAAGTTGGGGGTTGGGTTGGGGAGGGTTAAATAGGGGAGGGAGAGGGAGCCTCTCTCCCCTGGTAAGGCTTGGACTTCTGATAAGGAAACTCCCAAAAGACCAAGACACCTTGGTCGTGTTGATAGTGACAGTTGGGGATCCCAAACAACTTGGTTTTCTATTGTATTTATATAGAAAAGTCATTAATGAGTTTTCCTCTTTTTATGTAGAGGGAAACAGAAAGGGGTTGGGGTGGGAACAATGAGACCATTAATTCTTAAGATTTAGCCTGGAAAAACTTTTTTTTTTCCATTTTTGATTATTTCAAGGGAGGGGCAAGAAATCTTACAGTCTTATTTGGGAGTCAGGTGTGAATTTTTTTCTTTTTTAAACAAAGTTTTCAGGAAACCCTGAAAAGTAAAGCCAGATTAGAGCAGGGCAGAGGGGCAACAGCAGCAGCTATGTGATTGTCAGGAAGCTCTGCCCTCTGGAAGGGCTGCTAGTTTCTTAAGGACTTTTCACCTACTCTACCTATTAAAGAAGCCATGAGGAGTTGTAAACCCTCTTTCAGGGAAGAAAGAAGAGGGCAGGAGGAAGTAGCCTGATGCCTTTAAGAAACATAGACAAGAATTACCCTCATTTTTCATTTCTAGTTGTGGTTTGAGGGAGTTAAAGTGAAGTATGATTGTGAGTTCACCTAGAAGAGTGATAGCATTATTGAAAATGTCTTTCCATCATGTCTGGTTCTCTTAACATTTTCTTTCAGTCAAGCCTTAATATTAATACACTTTACAGTATACGGGTCTGTTGGCAAAACCTGTAGAAGGGTACACAGACAACTTTTCAGATAACCCAGGAATGTTGGAACATGGTTAGGTTTTACAGTTGGCGTGTGAGAATTTAGCCCTCCTCTCTATCCTTCTTCCATGTCAGTCTTTAACATTTTGGGGGTTGGGAGGAGCAGGGTGGTAAGCAGAATGGTGAGAAACAAGGACAGAGCTGAAATACTTTCTAAAATGCAGAAAGTTGATGTGGGTGTGAGTAAATGTATGGTGGAACTAGAGGAGGTGGAGAGATGGCAAGAAATACAGACGACAAGGAGAATAAAAAGAAAGGCCTGGTAATATAAAAGAGATTTTCTGTCCCAGTGTAACTACAAAATATTTGCCATATGCCCATTATCTAGAGTAGTTCTGGTTCTCTTTGCGATGCATTGATTTAGCCTAGCCTGTATTCCAAATTCGTGAGAATTGTGTTTTTTCCCTCCACACTGGAGAATGTTTTCAGTGGCTCCTCCAAAGGAATAAGGAGTCCCTATCTTGCAAAGCCAGGAAAATAAGGCCAAGAGCAGGAAGAAAAGCAGATGACTAGATGGGAAAATTGAGTAGCTGTGTGTATGAACTGAAGTTACACTACTATGAGATTAGATCACCTTGGGACAGTGTTGCAGGGATGGTTAAAGATGGTGATAAGGGTCTGAGAAGCATAGAATAGCTTAGCTCCACCCTAACTCAGCTGTATATAGTATGATGATGTGTTTAAAATGGGGGAGGGGAGTTCCCTTTTTTAATTTTTATTGGAGAGTACCAGATATGAAAGGCCAAGAAAAGGATTGGAATAGGTGGGTGTGAATTGGATTTAAGATTTCCAGGGATGGCTTAGATTAATGTCAGCATCTTGATTCATCTCTCAGTGAGCCATCCTAATTTTATATGCACCCGGTTAACTGAATCAAGATCAGTAAGTGACTTGAACTTTCCCACTCCTCAGGAAGGAGCCTTGATCAATGAGGCCCTGGCCAGGCTGCAAGGGGACCCTTGTTCTTGGCAATGACATCCCATAGGTAGCCTTTGGTACCTATTGTGGGTTTTTTCTTCTCTTAGCACCTTGACTTACCTCTGAATTGGAAGGCATGCTTGGGACTGGGGTAAGGGGGCAAAATGCTACTTGGTATATAGGAGGCTATCTCTGGCCATCCCCCTTTCCCATATCCACATCCCTTAGAGAGGGCCACCAGGTGTCGGTATGAACTCAGGAATAGAAAACACGAGGCCTTTTAAAAAAAAAATCCATAATGCATATCTTTAACCCCCTAGAACCCAAGTGCCAGAATTCCTAGATGCTGCTTCTGTTTGAACAAGAATTCACTGATTTCACACTTGAAAAACACTCAAAAAAATGTTCAACTCCATGAAAATTGTTGTTTGGCTTTATGAACCTGTTGGTGTTTAATCTGTTTTCTATAATCACCATTCCGCCTGTTAGTTTATTGATTGCACTGCATGCTGGGATTAGGATGGTCCCTTTTTCAGAGCCAAACTTGGGCTTACTCAGGTTGTTGGGCAATGCTGACGTCACTGATGTTAGAAGTGGTCCTCAGGAAGGTGGTGGTTGTGGTGCTAGGGCTGGAGGGGACTCTGAACCTCCTTTTCCTAACCTCTTTGCAGCACTTCAGCCCTGCCTGTTATAAACCAGACTCCTCCCAGCCAGGGACAGTGACATCAATGTCTAGCAGCAGCAGGTGGAGGAGGGAGAATTGAAAACAAGGGTGTTTTTTGTTTGTTTGTTACTTTATAATTTTTCCAAATTCCATTGTGCCAAATGTTTAAACTTTGACAAGTTTAAATCTGTTGACATTTCAACATCCACCTGTATTAACAAATCAAGAGTATGTTCTTGTGAGCAGTTGGCTTTTATAGCCTTAGGAAGAAAACCTGTAGAGAAGAGACTTAACGGCATTCATCCTCATCAAATAGCTCACTGATTTTTAAGGGGGTTAGGGGTGAAATATAAACACTTTTCCAAGGCTCACTCCACCCTCATCTCCATCTTATTAACACAGGGAGTTACCATACCTTAGTTTAGTCTTCAGTGGGCCAAGAAAAACCTAAGAAGCATTAACAAAAACCATAGCCAAGGTTTCACTCCTCACCCGGCAGGTGGAGTCCAATGGCTGGTTATCCCTTATTTTTTATTTATTCCATAATTATGTTTTGTGGCTTTTCTCATTTTGTTCTTTTTATATAAGCAAGAATAACTTTACTTTTTGTCTTACAGATCCTACATGGTGTTTGTTTTGATTTTTATCTTTTTGGTTTAAAAAGAAAACATTTTAATCTGATTGTTTTAAAAACTGTTCTGGTTTTAGTTTCTTTTTTGAAAAAAAGAAAATTACCAATGGAAAATTGTTTTGAGACCTTTAGGTATATTCTTTAAGTTGATTAGAATTGTGATGCAGGGATTTGTGAATGAGATGTTCACTTGCAGAAGATGACTTGGTTAGGTGTATCCACTTAAACAAAATTGTGTATATGTACATAAAAATGTAAGTAATCTTAACTCCATTGTGCAGTGCCTTTTAGATGTTCCACTTTCTATAAAGTCTTCAGAATTTTGCATATATATTATATATATATGATGTAATGTTATAGAAATATATGTATAATATACATATTTTTTCCAGGGGTATCTGATAGCTCTGTATTTTGTTATGGAAGTTGAAAGAAAAAAGTATTTTACCTCAAATTAAAAAGTTAAATAAAATACTTTTAAATAATGTCTGCTGAGTCCATGTTGGGATTCCATCTGTTTGAGTGTCCAGTGTCATATAGCATTTAGGGTTATGAAGACTGGGGAGTCGACAAGCATTTATTAAACCCTTACTATATGACAGGCTACGTGCTAAAAAGAGCAGATTAAAAAAAATTCCCTGCCCTCAAAGGAGTATACATATGAATGGAGGAGACCATAAATATGTAACTAACAACAAGAACCATGCTGAGTAGACGGAGGTAAGCTGAGAGGGGCCTGGAAAGGTGGTTTTTGAACGGAGTCTTGGAGGAAGCCAAGAGGCAAGAGGGTAGAGCCATACAGGCATGGGGGGGGGGGGGGGGACGGCGGCGGTGTGCAGACAGTGCAGAGGCACAGGAGTGATTTGTATTTCCAGCACTATAAATAGGCCAATGTATCTAGGCTGTCATGAAGATCCTTGAATGCCAGACAGGCTTTCTGTCTGCTCCTGGAGGTAATAGATGTGAAGGGTAAAAGATTTGGCAAGAGTATGTGGGGTAAGGAATTGATGAGAACCCAGGTTGTGAGCCTGGGTGCCTGGGATGAGAGTGCCCTTGATGGGGGAGTTAAGAAGAGGGGAGGATTTAGAAGAAAAGACATACTGAGTTTAAGAGGCTTAGAGGGCATCCACTTCAAGAGGTTGTTGATGGGTGACTAGCTCAGCAGAGAGATCAGGACTAAATAGATACACCTGGAAACCATCTACATAGAGATGACCTGTGGGAACTGACTAATAGGTAGTATTTATACAGTGCCAGCACTTCACAAATATCTTGACCCTCACAACAACCTAGGGAGGTAGGTGCTGTTATCCCCATTTTACAGCTGAAACCGAGGCAAACAAGTGACTTGCCCAAGGTAACCCAACTAGTGTCTGAGATTTGATTTGAACTCGGGACTCCCTGACTCCAGACCCAGCACTTGCATCCACTGCGCCACGTAGCTTCCAGATTACCAAGATCAGGTGGAGACTCCCGGTTTAAGAAGTGCTGAAGGGATCTTGAGTGAAAAAAGTTTTAAGAAGCCATGTTATAGAGCAAAAAGGACACAGGACAGCCTTGTGGGGTACCCATCATTACAGAGTATCCGGTGGATAACCTGCAAAGGGGACTAAGTGGTCATAAAAACAGAGGACTGGGAAGAGAAGAGTGTCATGAAAATTTAGGGAGGAAGTGATTGACAGCATGAAATGATGCAAAGAGGCCAAGGAGAATCAGGATTGAAAAAAGACCATTAGGTTGGACAATTAAGGGGTCGTTTTGGTAACTTTTGGAGGGGGAAGTTTTGATTCTATGAGGTTGAAAACCAAATTACAGTTTAGAAGAGAGGGAAGTGGAAGTACTTCGTATAGATGGCTTTTTCAAGTTTAGACCAGAAAAATGTAGGAGAGGGGGATACCTATCAAATAGGCAGATCTCAAGATTTAAAGTTGGGGAAAACATGGTTAGCAGGGAAGGAGCCCATAGATAGGGAGAGAATAAAGATTATAAGAGTAGAGATAAAAATGGTGATCATTGACTAGAGAAATTGAAAGGGCACAGACTCAAGGTACTTGTAAAGGAGTTTTCCTTGGCCAAAAGGGCCACCTCTTCATCTAAGACCAGAGTGGAGCAAGAGAATGAAAAATGCCTAAATGATGTAAGATGAGAAGAATGCAGGAGGGAGAAGAGAGAGAAAGAGTGAAAGAGCAATTAACAGTTGGTCTCCATTTTTTCTGAAGTGTGAATCATCCTCAACTTTGAGGGTTGAAGGACACTCCCTCCCTCTATGAGGCTTAAGGGGAAACATGTTTGCTTTGCTGTGGTGAAGGCCCAGTTGAGATTAGATAACACATTTGTATTAGACCAATTAGCAGAGTTTCATGATTTCTTCCAGCTCTGCTGAGCAGTACAGGAATAGGGGAGAACACAGTATTATATGATGGGAGTAATCTGGGCTTGAAACTTGGCAAAGCATGATCAGAATGAAGGGTGGAGGATGGTGCAATGTTCATGAAAGAGGAGAGAAGAGCGTAGCCGGTGGGAGGTCAGGAGATGAATGATAATTTTGGAAAGAATTTAGGAGTAAAGGGAATAGAGATCACAATGAAGAATGGTTTAGCAGTCATCAGGCATAACAAAAGAAGGAATAATAGATTATGATCAGATAACAGTTTCAGAATTCATGAAAATAAAAGTGGAATGCATCTACTAAACTTGAGTGTTCCTTAGGACTCTGTCCTAGGCCCTCTTATCTTCTCCCTCTATAATATTTCACTTGGTGATCTCAGTTCCCACAGATTAAATTATCATCTCTATGCTCATTGTCAAATCTATTTATCCAGCCTTAGCCTCTCTGTTGACCTCCATTCTCAAGTCTCCGACTGCCTATCAGGCATCTTGAACTGAATGTCCCATAGATCTCTTCAATTTATGTTCAAAACTGAACTTGTCTTTCCATGCTAAATCCTCCCCTCTTGCTAACTTCCCTATTACTGTTGAGGATACTTTCATCCTCCCAGTCCCCCCAGGCTCTCAGCCTATGTATCACTCCCATCCTCATATCCATTCTGTTGCCAAGTCCTGTCTATTATATTTTGTAAAATACATGCCCTCCTTCTCTTCTTGGACACTGCTGCCCAATGTGGTTCAGGTCTTCATTGCCTCATGGCTCAACTGTTGAAATAACCCACTGGTTAGTTTCCGCTGCCACAAGTCTCTCTCCACTACATTCCATCTTCTGTTCAGCTGTCAATGTGGTCTTCCTAAAGCACAGGTCTAGTTTTATCATCCTACCCCTCACCCCACTCCACCACTCTATAAATTCCATTGACTCCCTGTCACCTCCAGGATCAAATATAAAATCCTGTGTTTGGCATTCAAAGCTTTTCATAACTTGCCCCCACCCTGCCACACACACATACCTTTCTAATCTTCTCACAACTTACTTTTAAGCTCCCACATATACTGCAATTTAGTGGCACTAATCTTGCTGCTCTTCACACAAAACACTCCATTTCCCAACTCTGGCATTTTCTCTGGCTCTCCCCAAACGTCTGGAATTCTCTCGCTCCTCATCTCTACCTCCTTGCTTCTTGGTTTCCTTCAAGTGCCATATAGAATCCCACTTTCTATAAAAAGCCTTTCCCAATCTTCCTTTGATGACAGTGCCTTATCTCTGTTGATTATCTCCAGTGTATCCTGTATCTATCTTCTTTGTACACAGTTATCTTCTCCAGTAATGTCTGAGGTCCTTGGGACTGTCTTTTGCCCTTATTTATATTGTTAGCACACAGCGCCATACCTGGCATGTAGCAGGCACTTAAATGTTTATTGGCTATTCTTGAGTGATGGAAAAATCAGGAGTATGATCATCTTTGTGTATAGTTGAAGTGGAGTAGAGAAGTAGCATATAGGAGCCAGGTAAGTAGAAGTACGGAGAAGTTAGGTTATTTGAGGATATATCAATCAGTATGTCCATTAAAGCCCCCTAATATGAAAGCAGGGTTTGGGATGGAGAAAAAAACTGAATTGCAATCTCAACTCTTTGAAGAAGGAAGAATGTCTGAGAGGGCTATAGGTAATAGTCATGTCATCAGGGTCTGGACTAGGTGCTAAATTTATATAGTGAGAACCTCAAAGGAGGAGACGTTGCTCAATGAAGGTAACAAGAGATGGACAGAAAACCACTCCAGTATCTTGGCCAAGAAAATCCCAAATGGAGTCATGAAGAGTCAGATACAACTGAAAAATGAATGAACAACAAATGATCAACCCTCTGTGGTAGTTAGCTATGTTGGCATTTGAGGAAAAAGATTATGACCCTCCCACCCCAGGCTTGGATTCTCTGAAAATTCCCTCAGATTCACAATCCATAAACGGTTCCACCCTTTGGCTGGGTAGGAAAAGTTGGCCCTCAGGTTAGGAGGAATAATCTGGGTGTGAGTGTCTCTATACCTCTGACTAATGCAAAATAGGAAGAGTTCTTGTTTTATTTAACCTGCTGGAATTGGGATCAAAGTGTAAAGTAGTATTCTCAGCTACATTTTGAAGAAAAAATATTTTTTAAAGCAGAAGTATGGCAATGTAAGATAACACTTTCCAGCTTTCTGATGACTTGGTATGGTATAATGATTTATATTTTAACACTTTGTGAAATCAGAATTTATTTCTGAGGCCATTGCAATGACCTAAGAGGTCTGGTCTAACTTTCTTCCTAAATAGTGAAGTATCTTGACAAGTTGCCTTCATGTTCCTGTTTGAAGAACTTCAGTGATGGAACTCATTATTCCTGTCCCTCTCCCTGTTCCATTATAATTTTTTGCATAGCTCTACACATTGGGAAATTTTCCTCTTTTGACCTGAAATTTGTCTCCTTGTAATTTTCACCCATTTTTTCTATTTCTAGCCTTCAAAGTTAAACAGAATGAGAATTCTGTCTTTCACATGACAGTCCTTCCAGTATTTGAAGACCACTGTCCTGGCTGCACCTAAGTTATCTCCAATATCAATATTCCCAGTTCTTTCAAACAGTTTTTCTGAGGCATAGTCTCAGCTTTTCAGATGTCCTGGTTACCTCCAGCCTCAGAGGCAGAAAGACTTTCCAATTCTTTTTCAGCATACTGGTTGTCAGGAGCAGCTAGGTGGTGCAGTGAATAGAGCACTGGCCCTGGAGTCAGGAGTACCTGAGTTCAAATCCGGCCTCAGACACTTAACACAAAAAGCTAGCCGTGTGACCTTGGGCAAGTCACTTAACCCCAACTGCCCTCCAAAAACCAAAAAAAAAAAAAAACAAATGTGGCCTCAGACACTTAACACAAAAAAAATTAGCCGTGTGACCTTGGGCAAGTCACTTAACCCCAATTGCCCTACCTTACCCCCCTCCAAAAAAAAAAGCAGTGTACTAGTTATCAGTTAATCAATAGACATTTATTAAGTAGCTACTCTGTGTCAGGCACTGTGCCGAGGATATAAAGACACAGGAAATCATCCCATGCTTTCAAGACATTTGCATTCTATAAAGGGAAATATACATACATGGATATATGTAAAATAGATACAAAATGATTTTGGCATAGGGCATTAGCAGCTGGGGAGATTAGGAAAGGCTTTGCGTAGGAGATGGTACTTGTTATAGTCTCAGAGAAAGCTGGGGATGATAAGAGGTGAAGGTAAGGAAAAAGTGCATTCCAAGCATGGAAGACAGAGATGGGAATGGAATGCTTGTTGTTGCAGTGGGGGCTCTGCCCACCCAAAAACTGTTGGGGTTTCATGATGTGTTGTGGTGGAACGGTCTCAAAGAATTCAGAGTGAGACCAACCCTAATCTAAGTGTAGGCATTTATTGAGATTGATGCCTCTCATGAAGCAGGCTAAATTCCAAGAGGAATGAGCAACTTCAGAGAAAGCAAGATGAATTTTTATAGGGTAAAGATGCTGATTGCACAATCAAAATTTCCATAGAATATAGGAATATGATTAATATTTTAAAATGCAGGAGGAGTTTGTTAAAGGATTAGGTAATAGAGGAGGGGTCCCATCTATGGTTTGGTGCTTAAACATTCTGCTTGTGCTGCCCTTCAGTTGGCTAGCTATTATGGTCCTGTCTGGTCAAGATAGGTATTATGAGTCTGTCTTGGGCTAGATGGATGATGTGGTTGTGATTGAATACAAGAATACATCTGTTTGTGGGAGAATGAGTCTGCGGGCAGCTGCTAGGTAGAAGAAATGACTGGTTTCTCATTACATGGACATACCTGTTTCTGTGGGAACTAAGAATTCAAGGACACATCTGTTGCTGCAGTGAACAGTGAGGCATATATGAAGAAGTTAGGACATTGGCAGAGGGGCGGGGGGAGGGGGATAGGTAGGTACATTGGTCCTGTTCATCGGGGCCAAGCCTATGATGAAGTTAGAATATTGGGTCTGGGGGCAGCTTTATTAGAATTCCATCACTGTGTATGAAGAACAGTAAGACTAGCAAGGCAGGAGCATGATGTGCATGAATGGAAGTAACGTATCATATGGTGGGAGAGGTAAATTGAGCCCAGGTTATGAGAAGTGCCAAACAGAAGACTATGTATTCAATCCTGGCGGTAATAGGAAGCCCCTGGAGGTTAGTGAGTGGGACTGACATAGTCACACCTATGTTTTAGGAAAATTACTCTGGTGACTGAGTGGAAGATAGATTGGAACTGCAAAAGACTTGGGGCAATGAGATCAATTAAGAAACCACTATAGTAACCCAGGCAAAAGTAATGAGGACCTGAACTAGGGTGGTGGCTTATGTGGATGGAGAGAAGGAAACCTCCATCAAAGATCTCACAGAAATAGAAACAAGAAGGCTCAGCTGCTGACTGGATGCAGGGCATAAGAAGAGTAAGGGGTTGAGGAAGATATATAATTGGTGAACTTGGGTGACTACAAGGATGGTGGTGACCAAGACAAGAGGTAAACAAGCATTTATTAAGCTCCTATTATCAGGCATCATGGTAAGTGTGGGAGAGACAAAGAAAAAAAGTGAAACAATCCTTGCTCTCAAGGAGTTTACATTGTATCAAGGAAGACAACATTAAATAAGTGTGGGTAGATTAAATACAAAATAGATACAAGGTATTTAGGGAAGGAGCTAGGGAGGGCAGGCACTGGCTGTTGAGGGAATCATTGAAGGTTTTGTGTAGAAAGGTCATTTCGTTCATCAACCAGCATTTATTAGATGTTTACTCTGCCGAATTACCAGTACTAGGCGCTTCAGTGGATAGAGTATTGTGCTTGGAATTAGGAAAATTGATCTTCAATGAATTCAAATCTAGCTTCAGACGATTACTAACTATGTGACCCTAGGCAAATCACTTAACTCTGTTCACCTTAACTTCCTCCTCTATAAAATGAACTAGAAAAGGAAATGGAAAAGCACTCCAGTATGTTTGCCAAGAAAATCCCAAATGGGATCACAAAGCAATCAGACATGACTGAAATGATTAGACGATAAGAAATATGACAGGTGTTATGCTAACTTCTGGGGATACAAAGAAAGGCAAAATAGCCTCTGCCCTGAAGGAACTCAGATTTTAATGGTGGAAAACATGCCAACAGAAACAAACTATAGGGTATCCCCAAAAGCCTTAGTGCAGTGTTAAGCTACTAAAGTTTTAAGTTGCACTAAGACTCTTTGGGGGGGGACACCCGATATATAGGGAGTAGATGGAAGGTAATCTCAAAAGGAAGGCTCTGGAACAGAGGTGAGCTTGGGGATGGGCTCACCCTCATATGGAAAGTGAGGTTTAAGCTGGGTCATGAAGGGAGCCAGGGAATTCAGAATGTGGAAGTGAGGAGGGAGAGCATTCTAAGCATAGGAATTTCCAGGAAATTCTGTGCTTTTGAAAAAGAAATGTGAGTAGCAGCAAAAAAGGCTAGTGTTGCTGAATCATAGAGACCTTAGAGGAAAGTATAAGAACACTAGATAGCAAGGAGTAAGTTTGTGAAGGACTTTAATGCCCAACAGAGGATTTTATATTTGGTAATAGGGGCTTCTTAAGTAGTGGAAGGGTGGTCAGGCTTGTACTTTAGAGAAGTCACTTTGACATCTGAGTGGAAGAGGGACTGGAATGGAATGATTCGAGGCAGGAAGATCAACCAGAAGGCTGTTGGCAATAGTCCAGGCATGAGATGATGAGAGCCTTCATAAAAGTGGTAGCTTTATGAGCAGAAAGAAGGGGCCACATATGAGAGACACTGTAAGGGTAAAAATGACAGGACTTGGTAACAGATTGGATATGTAGGCTTTAATGTAGTCAATAAAGAGTGAATTTGAGAGAGGACTTGAATATGGCACTGAGTTTGGGAGCATAGGTGACTAGGAGGATGGTGGTACCCTCTTGAAATGTATTTTGAAGAAAGCAGAAGTAAGGAGGGAATTAATTTCTGGCATTGGAGACAATGTGGAAATGAGAGATGGAGTGACAATGTTGGAAGAAGGGTGAGTTTGGGGGTGGGGAGGAAATAATGAGTTTTGTTTTGGATATATTGAGTCTAAAATGCAAATGAGACATCTAGTTCAAAATAAACAATAAGCAATTGGCATTGAGAAACTCAGGAGAGATACCAGGGCCAAATACATAGATCTGGGAGTCATTTGCATAAATATCAATTTTGAACAAATTTGAGCTGGTAGAGTCTTCAAGAGAGTCAATATAGAGAGTAAGGAGAAGCAAGCCATGGTTACACCCAAGGAATTAATTACATAATGATGATCCAGTCCATATCTCTCTAAGTAGTGTGACGTATGGGAAAGAGTACTAACTTGGAATCAGAAGATACCTGGATTCAAATACTGTTCTTTTCCCTTGTTATATTCATTTATATTCCCTTGAGCTCATTGATAATAACCCTGCCAAAAGAGAAAGTGAGATTAATCTAGAATGATTTATTTGAATGAAACCATGATGGCTTATGCTTTCATGATGGTTCCCTCTTTGGGGGCCACAAATTGTACCTTAGATATGTTCTAACATTTTTGCCTGAATTCAACACATCAAACTCACCAGCCTTTCATTTGAAATATTTACCTTCCTCTTTTTAAAACTTAGGATACTGTTGGGCCTTGGCCATGGTTCTTCAAAAATCACTAAAGGGGAATTTAGAGGCCATTGTGTCTAATGTTTTTATTTTACAAATGAGGAAACTGAGCCACAGAGATTTGTGCCCTGCCAAGAGTCACACAGTTAGTAAAGTCTCAGATAAGATTCAAACTCAGGTCTTCCTGACTCCACTCCACTCCACTCCACTGCCTTTCAAATAATCTTTAGGAAATGATGACTACAAGTAGTTAGTCTGGGCCTGGTGATTTGAAGTCATGGTAAAATATATTTTAGCTTCTCAATGTGCTTGTTTATCTTTGTTGTTGTTTAGTGGTTCAGTTGTGTCCAACTCTTTGGGACCCCATAGACCATAGCATGCCAGGCCCTTCTATCCTCCACTCTCTCCCAAAGCTCTTTCATTGCTTCCATGACACTATACATCTCATTGTCTGCTGACTCTTCCTTTTTCTTTCAATCTTTCCCAGTATTAAGGCCTTTTCTGATGAGTCCTGTCTTCTTATTATGTGGTCAAAGTATTTAAGCTTCAGCTTCAGTATTTGTCCTTCTAAATTAATTTCTTTAATTGGTGATTGATTTTATCTCTGTGGTGTCCAAGGGACTCTCAAAAGTTCTCTCCAGCACCTCAGTTTGAAAGTGTCAATTCTGCAGTGCTCAACTTTCCTTATAGTTTAACTCTCAGCCATACATTACTACTAGAAAAACCAAAGCTTTGACTATATGAACTTTTGTTACAAGGTGATGCCTCTGCTTTTTAGTATGCTGTCCAAATTTGCCATAGCTTTCCTTCCAAGGAACAAGTGTTGCTTTTTTTTTTTAATTTCATGGCTACAGTCACCATCTGCAGTGATCTTTGAGCTCAAAAATACAAATCTGACACTACTTCCCTTTCTTCTCCCTCTATTGCCAGGAAGTGATGGGGCCAGTTGCAATGATTTAGTTTGTTTTTTACATTAAGTTTCAAGTCAGCTTTTATGTTCTCTTTCATCCTCATCGAAAGGCTTCTTAATTCCTCACTTTCTGCCATCAGAGTGTTAACATCTGCATATATGAGATCGTTGATATTTCTCCTGGTAACCTTAATTCTGGCTTTTGATTCATCCCACCTGACATTTTGTATGATGTATTCTACATAAGTTAAATAAATAAGATGATGATATACAGCCTTGTCCCACTCCTTTCTCAATCTTAAACCAATCAGTTGTTCCATGTTCAGTTCATTGCTTCTTGATCCAGATACAGGTTCCTCAAGAGACAAATAAGATGATATGGTATTGTTATCTCTTTGGGGACATATATTTTGTTGTGATCTACATAGTCAAAGGCCTTAGTGTAGTCTATGAAACAGAAGAAAAAAAAATTTCTGAAACTTCCTTGCTTTCTCTATAATCCAGCAAATGTTGGCAATTTGGTCTCTGGTTCCACTATCTCTTTGAAATCTAGCCTGTACTTCTGGTAATTTTAGGTTCACATATCACTGAAGCTTAGTTTGCAGAATCTTAAGCATATCCTTATTGTCTTGTGACATGAATTCTATTGTTCAGTAATTTGAAAATTCTTTGGTATTGTCCTTCTTTAGCACTGGGACATAAACTGATCTTTTTCAACCCAGTGATCACTATTGAGTTTTCCAAATTTGCTGGCATATTGAGTACAGCATTATAACAGCATCATTTTTTAGGACTTCAGATATCTCAGGTAGAATTCCAATGTCTCCACCAGATTTATTGTTAGCAGTGCTTCCTAAGGCCAATTTGACTTCATTTTCCAGGAAGTCTGGCTCTAGATGAGTAACCAAACCGTTGTGGTTATTGGTGATTTTAAGATCTTTTCTTGTATAGTTCTACTGTATATCCTTGCTACCTCTTCTTAATCTCTTCTACTTCTGTTAAGTTCCAACCATTTTTGGCTTTTATCTTCCCTAGTTTTACATGAAACATTCCCTTGATGTCTCTAATTTTCTTGAAGAGATCTCTTATCTTTCCCATTGTATTGTTTTCTTTTCTTTCTTTGCCTTGCTCTTTTAAGAAAACCTTTTCTCTCCTTGCTTTTCTCTGAAATTCTGCATTCAGTTTTCCCTTTTTCCTTTCCCTTTTCCTTTCCTTCTTTCTTTCACCTCAGCTATTTGTAAAGTCTCATTAAACAGCCATTTTGCTCTCTTGCTCTTCCTTTTCTTTGTAATGTTTTTTTTGTTGCTGCTTCCTGTACAATATTGTGAACCTCTGTCTGAAGTCCTTAAGGCACTCTTTCTACCAGACCTAATCCTTCAAATCTATTCATCACTTCCACTTCATATTCATAGCAGATATTATTTAAGTCATACTTACATAGTCTGATGGTTTCCCTGCTTTCTTCAATTTAAGTCTGAATTTTGAAGTAAGAAGCTTATGATCTGAACCACTATCAGTTCCAAGTCTTGTTTTAACTTACTGTATAGAGCTCTGCACCCTTAGTTACAAAATATATAATTGGTCTGATTTCATTGGCCATCTGGTGATATCCATGTGTGACATTGCCTTTGGGACTGTTGAAAAAGAGTGTTTGCTATGACCAGCAAGTTATCTTGTCAAAACTCTACCAATCTCTGCCCTACTTCATTTTGTACACCAAAGCCAAACTTGCCCATTATTTCAATTATCTTTGGATTTCCTGCTTTCACATTGCAATGCCTTATGATGAATCTGACATCTTTCTTTGGTGTTATTTTTAGAAGACGTTGTAAGTCTTCATAGAATTTATCAACTTTGGCCTCGTCAGCATCAGTGGTTAGAATATAGACTTGTATTACTATTGGATGGTTTGCCTTGGATTTGAACAGATACCATTCTGTCATTTTTGAGATTATATCCCTGTACTGCTTTTCTCATCCTTTTATTGACTCTAAGGGATACTCCATTTCTTCTAAGGGATTCTTGCCCACAGTAGTCCATTTAAGTTCACAGCATCCAAGTTGTCATTGTTTAAACTTTCTGTCTCCTGTTTGACCACATTCAACTTCCCTTGGTTCATAGATCTTATGTTCCTATGCAATATTGATCTTTGCAGCATCAGACTTTCCCTTTATCACCAGACACATCCACAGCTGAGCTGAGCTTTGGCTTTGACCCTGCTGATTCATTCTTTCTAGAGCTACTCATAGTCATTCTTCCCTCTTTCCCAGCAATGTGTTGGACACTTTATGACCTGAGGGGATCATCTTCCTGTGTCATATCTTTTATCATTTTAATACTATCCATGGAGTTTTCTTGGCAAACATACTTTTCCAGTGGGTCACCTTTTGTCTGAATTCTCCAGTACAAACTGTCCATCTTGAGTAACCCT
Source organism: Pseudocheirus occidentalis (assembly GCA_028646575.1). Taxonomy (NCBI): domain Eukaryota; kingdom Metazoa; phylum Chordata; class Mammalia; order Diprotodontia; family Pseudocheiridae; genus Pseudocheirus; species Pseudocheirus occidentalis. Next base: position 131,516,064 of record CM053593.1, read on the forward strand.
GCACAGCATAGCTCATAGTTCAGTTGAGCTACGTAAACCCCTCTACCATGACAAGGCAGTGATCCAGGAAGGGTTGTTTATTCTTACGATTTTCCAAATCATAAGAATATAATTTTGTATTCTTATATTATATTCTTTATATTATAATAACATAGTATAATTTTAGAGCTCCACAAGAACTTTACGAATTAGACTAGATAGTTATGTCAGTTTTACAGATGAAGAAACAGAAGTTCAGCAAAAAATAATAATAATAATTGAATTAATATAATAGCCAGGTGGTCTAATTACATTCAGTTTCTTCCTTCTCCAATCCTCTAATCTTCCACATCCTCCAAAACTAACACTCCCAGTACACAGATTTGACCATGTTACTTCTCTCAGAGCCTCAGTGACTCACTATTGCCTCTAAGATGAAATATAAATTCTCCAACCTGGCTTTTAAGCCCCTCCATGATCTGGTTCCCAGCTTCCTTTCTGGATTTATTTCACTTTCTCCCCCTTCATGCTAATCAACCTTAACAACTGTTTCCCACACTCACTATTCTTTTTGCATTTACAAAAGATCCTTCCTTTGCCTGCACTGTACTAACCTCCTTACCTCTTCCTCAGAATCTTTATCATTCCTCAAGGTCCAACTCAATTGTCACTTTCCCCAATCCCCTGTTGTTCCTAATGCTTTCTTCCCCCTCACATTTCCTTGTATTTTTTTTTATCTGTGTGTTTGTTGTACTTCTCTAGAAGAATATAAGGTCCTTGAGAGAGCAGGCGCTTTGTAAACCTATGTTGTCCCATAGTAATTGCTTAATAATATTTCTTAATGTGACTAGTCCAAGGTTACAAAGGTCAAGGCTACGGGCAGAGCTGGTGTTGGAGCCCAGATCTTCTGGTGACTAATTAAGACTTCTAAAGTCTAATCCTTACTAGTTCCTCTAGGCTACACTAGGCATTCTGATGCTGTGCGCTGGCATCCTGTCCCTACATCAGAACAAAGTCTATAATCCTAGGTGACTAACACAAGGTTTGTAACTAGAAACTTTCCTCAGTATTCACATCCTTTCTTGGTTCTGCTTCCCCCACCCACCTACCTCTGCCTTCTCCTTGCTATGTGATAACAAGCATAGTCCTCAGAAGGTAAAATGGTTTAGTTAGAATTTGTAGATCACAGTATAGGTATCATAGAATGGTAGAACAGAACACAACCTTAGAAATCACCTAAGCTGTGAAAGCTGCAGTTTTTATGATACTCCCTCTTCAAGTTAGAGCAGCTAGGTCATACAGTGGATGAGAACCCTGAACTTAGAGTCAAGAAGAGCTGAATTCAAATCTGGTCTCAGACACTTGCTAACCGTGTAACCCTGGGCAAGTCACTTAACATTGTTTGCCTCAGTTGTCTAATCTGTAAAATGAGCTAGAAAAGGAAATGGCAAACCACTCCAGTATTTTTGCCAAAAAAAAAAAAAAAAACCCCAAATGGGGTCATGAGGAGTCAGACATGACTGAAATGATTGAACAACAACTTTTCAAGTTACCTGTCCCAGGAAGCTTCATCTCAGAGGAGGCCCACTTGGCAGAAGGAGTCACAGAGGAAAGAGACTGGGTTCAACATGTTTTCTAGGTCTCTATGGGGATGGGTAACTCTTGCCTTCAAATCCCACTCTGCCCCAAAGTGAGTCAAAGGTGTATGCATATGTGTCTATTCATGTGTGTTTGGGAGGTGGGATGGAGGGAAGAAAACTCTTCGTTGGCTGGTTCCAAAACTCTTCATTTTGTTTTGTTTTTGTATTCAAACATGGATTTTTTTTCAGGGCCCAGATATCAGTCAATAAACATTAGCTATACAGCCTTTCCTTTCCTTGGTCCTCCTCCTTTTGACCTCTCTGAAGTCTTTGACATTGGTTGTTGACCACATCCTCCTCCAGGATCTTCTTCCCACTCAGCTTTCATGATAGTAATGTTCTCTCCTGGTAGAATGCAAGCTCCTGTTCTACATTAATAAACACTCATTGAATTGAGGGTCCACACAGCACAATATGACTGAGCTTAGCAACCTTTCACTTGGATCTACTTTGGGGTAGTCAAATTGAAACATTCAACTCAATAAGCCTTTAAGTACTCTCTGGGACATCATGATTTACAAAGATAGACAAAACTTTCCCCAAAGTTATGGCTCAAAATTCCGCTCCATTCTATCCCTCCTTTCCTGCTACCCAAGAAGAGTTCCAAGATTTGTATGATCCATTTGGGTCATAGAAATCAAAAATCAGCTCTGGAAGGGAACTTAAAAATCATCTATTTTTCAACCCTTTCAGGAAGTAAAGGCAGTACTGAAGTAAGCCTAGTGGAGGAAAGAAATAGATCTGGAATCCAGTACTGTGGCTTCCAGTCCAGGGCTACCACACCATCTTGTCTCTCAATATATTTCTATTCTTTTTTTTCCTTACTTGGACTTAAGTTCAGGCCAGTCTTCTTCTTCTTTTTTTTTACTTGTTATAATTTTGTGTAGGAATTTAGGATCTTATTTTGCTCTGGGTCTCTGTTCCTGAGTGAACCTCCATCTTTCAAGGTTAAACCCTGCCTGGACCTTTAAGTTCCTGATCATTGTATCTTTTTTTTTTCCTTTTTAGAGGAGGAAAGGTAGGGCAATTGGGGTTAAGTGACTTGCCCAAGGTCACACAGCTAATTTTGTGTTAAGTGTCTGAGGCAGGATTTGAACTCAGATCCTCCTGACTCCAGGGCCAATGCTCTATTCACTACACCACCTAGCCACCTCAATATATTTCTATTCTTTTGTTGTTTTATGATCTATTTCTATTTCTGCCCTGTCCCTCTGATTTGACTATATATTCCTAAAGAATAGGAACTTGTCTCTAATTCTCTACCCTGTGTCCCAAGTTCCTAGTGTGAGGTGGTAAGCCCTCACAGTTGGTGATAGCTGTAGTTTATTATTATTGCCCACAAGTTTTACTTGGTCATTCATAAAATGTTCAATTCTTGGCTTTTTGTGTCTCTCTGCTTATCCTTCTCTTTATGCATCTGTCCTATTGTCTTTGTTCTTTCATTTAAAAAGTGTTTCCAAAATCTGAAACACATGTGATTCTGGAACTGAATGTTGTGAGCTGGAGGTAAACAAACAAGTCAATTAAAAAAAAAGTGTTTCCAAGGCAGTCACTGAAGAGAGCACTTAAGAAAGACCTAATAATTGTTTTCAACTATTTAAAGGGTTGACAAGTAGAAGAATCACTGAACTTGTTCTATATGGTCCCAGAGGGAAGAACTAAGAACAATCAGGAAAGTTGCAAGGAGGCAGATTTAGGCTCAGGAAAAACTGGACAGTCACTTGTTAGCTAGTTAGGTGAAACAGTGAATAGTGTGCCAAGCCTAAAGTCAAGAAGACTCCTCTTTCTGAGTTCAAATCCAGTCTCAGACACTTACTGGCTGTATGACTCTGGGAAAGTCACTTCACCCTGTTTGCCTCAGTTTCCTCTTCTGTAAAATGAGCTGGAGGAGGAAATGGCAAAGCACTCTAGAATTCTTGCCAAGAAAACCCCAGATGAGGTCACAAAGAGCCAGACAGGACTGAAACAACCCAACAATAAAAAAGAGAAGTAGGCTGCTTTGGGAGTAGTACGTTCCCTTTCATTGAAATGGACCAGTTACATTAACTAACATGATACATATTTGTAAAGCACTCAGATAGTACCTGGCAAATAGTAGGTACTATGTAAATGCTTATTCTGTTTCATTCTTATCCCATTCAAATGTGGTCCTGATGAAGACTTGTTGGGTTTGTCATAGATGACATTGATTTAGCAACAATAACATTCATTTAGCGTGTTTTAAGGGTTGTGAAGTGCTTTATTCATGTTATCTCATTTGATACTAGTAACGAGTCTATGAAGTAGGTGCTATTGTTACCCCCACTATTGTAATCCACAAAATGGAGATTTAGAGAAGTTGAGTAACTTGCACAGAGCCACACAGTTTGTAAGCAGCTGAGGCAGGATTTAAACTCAAGTCTTCCTGACTCCAAGTCAAGGGTTGGGCTAGTTGTGTGACTTTGGGTAAGTCACTTAACATTGTTTGCCTTAGTTTCCTTATCTGTAAAATGAACTGGAGAAGGAAATAGCAAACCACTCCAGTATTTTTGCCAAGAAACCCCCCCAAATGGGGTCATGAGGAGTCAGACATGACTGAAATGATTGAACAACAATTCTTCAGGTTACCTGTCCTAGGAAGCTTCAACCCCAAGGAGGTCCACGTGGCAAAAAGAGTCACAGAGGAAAGAATACTTTACTTGATCTCTCCACTAGGTCACTTGGTTTGATCTAGCTATCCTCTAAATGAGACACAACACCCAGGACACTCTAAGTAAAGTGTGCACTGTCACTGCCACAGATTCTGGGCGTCCTCCATGGCTTCGGTCTACAGACTGGGGGTGGAATGTGGGCATTCTGATCTGATCAAGTACAGTTGCTTTAACCCTGAAGTTAGTGAAGGTGAGCCCTAGTAAAGGAGCATGACAGTGATGAGACTCTTAGAGATATCACCGTGAAACCATATGAGGTAGGGGGATAGTCATTGAGAGTATCAGGGCCAGACTCAGAGTACTCTGCTGTTTACCTGTCCTGTCTTTCAAAACCCCGCCCCCATCCCCATCATCTAGTGGGAGGTGATTGTAGAAGATTATTTAGGTACCACCAGTACACCCCATCATCTGTGTTGGCACCTTTGAGACAAAGCCTTTTAGCCCAAGACACTTACCACTCTGACAAAAAAAAGAACTGTCAGGTTTTTTTTTTTTCTCCACTGTACCAGCTGTTGAAATGAGTTGAATTAGTAGATAACATCAACACTTTTCTAGAGTCCTCCCCTGGGCCAAGCTGCTTAAAGTACTTTGAGATTCTAAAACAATAGGATTATGTGAAATTGTAACCAGTCCTGTCAAATTAGCGTCTGGGATCTGAGCAGACCCTTGGGCCAGACCTGCCTGCTTCTCTTGTGTTGGTTGTTTCTGATGGGGTGGATTGGGTGCTGGGAACATGTAGCAACAGGATGGGCAGCTGTGTGATGATTTCTGGAACAGGAGAGAGGGGGAGACAGGCCCACCCCCCACCCAGTTTGATTGGGCTTCCTTCTCTCCCCAACTCCTGGCTGCCAAAAATCAAGAGGCTTTTTTAGGCTTGAAATTGAATCCAGTTCCAGTTCTGATATCAGAGGATTCTCGGCCATCTGGCTCTGCCCACCCCTTGTCCCCAGATCCTCAGGCTTGGTTTTATGTAATGAGAAGAAGCAAGTCATTGGACTCTCGGAGGGAAAAGGAGGGAGGGCACTAGAAAGAAGTGGAGGATACTAATAGGAGGGGAAGAGGGACTAAAGGTGGCTAAAGACAAGTAAGGGGAAGGAATAGGGGAATGGTGGGGATAGATAGGCTGTGATATGGTTTTAGGTTCTGTGATTCAATTTCTTGGCCCTGTTACATCCCTGTCCCCCCAGCCATGGCTGCTCAGTCAATCTATGGAGACAGAGACAGAGTTCTTGCCTGCTTCCTATGTTAGGGGAGCAGAGAAGTGTGAGAGAATGAGCAGGTACATGCTCAGACAAGAGAGGCAGAGGCAGAGGCAGACCTAGAAGCCCACTACATACAACCTCCATCCCCACCTCTCCCCTACAAGAAGGACCACAGGTTCATCGTTGTTGGTCTTTCATTTTGAGTCATGACTGACTGAAAACCCCATTTGGGGTTTTCTTGGCAAAGATAACTGGAGTGGTTTGCCATTTCATTCTCCAGTTCATTTTACAGATGAGGAAACTGAGGCAAACATGATTAAGTGACCTGTCCAGGATCACACAGCTAGTGTCTGAGACCAGGTTTGAACTCTGGAAGATGGGTTTTCTTGACTCCAGACCCAGCTCTCTATCTACTTCATCACCTAGGTTCACAGACTCTCAAACTTGGAAGGGATTTTTGAGATCATCTAGTCTAACCTGAACCTGAATAAGAATCCCTCTCTACAAATTCCTTTGAGGACAGAGACTGGTTTTCATGTCTCTATCTCAAATAAGTATCAGTGTATCCAGTAAGTGCTTAATAGATACTTCTTGATCTCCAAAGACATCCCTAATTTTCAGGGAGTTTTTCCTTGAATTGACCTGAAATTTGCATTCCTGCAACTTGCAACCATTGCTTCTATTTCTGCCCTCTGGGGCCAAGTAGTATGTCTCTTCCACATGACAACTCTACAGATACTTACGTTGTTCTCTCTAAGTCTTCAGTTCCTTCCACCATCCCCATATGGTGTTACCTGAGGGCACTTCACCATCTTAGTTATTCTGTCTTCTTATCAATATCCTTCTGAAAAGGCAGACCCCCAAAGTGAACAAAATATTCCAGACACAGTCGGACCAGGGTCTAGATGGGTGTGGCACAAAGAAAGGAGAAACATACATTCTTCTTTTCTTCCTGGGAGAAAAGCAGCTTGCCTCTCAACAGCTCTGTGTAACACTTTTCTCAGCTTCCAATCAAATCTGAACTCTTAATTTGGATTTTGTCCCTCCTCTGACCCTCCACTTCAGAGTACTCTTAGTTTACCTGTCTTCTCCTTCCAAAAGCTTCCCCCACTCTCACCACCATCACCTAATGGGAGATAATTATGTAAGATTGTTTAGGAACCACCTTAGAGTCCATCTGAGGAACTTATTGTAGAAATGAAAAGTGCCTGGAGTCATGCAGGTTTGGGGTGGGGGAGGGGGGAATAGATGATGGGGAGGAGGGAGATGGTTAGAGGAAGCACCATATAACAGTAGCAATAATACTACATGTGGCTGTTGAAGGTTTGCTAAGCACTTTATATACATTATCTTACATTATCTTTATATACTTTATATACATTGTCTTACATTATATTTGGATAGTTAGTATAGGTATTGGTATTCCAATATTTGAAGGGGAAACTCAGACTGATAGGTTGAAATTCACATGTAACAACACAACTAATAAATGACAAAGGCAAGACTTGAACTTGGGTCCTGATGATTCTAAGTCCAGTGCTTTCTACCACACCTCTGCCTAGCGTTTGGAGCTGGAGAGAAGCAAGGTTCAAATCTTGAATCTGTTGCTCACTCACTTGGGAAGGATACCTACTCTCTCTTGGCTTCTGGTTCTTTTTTTTTTTTTTCAGGGAGGAAGGCAAAGTAATTGGGTTTAGGTGACTTGCCTAAGGTCACACAGCTAGTAATCTGGTTCTTTATATGTAAAATGAGAGGTTGGGAAGAGATAACTTCTAACTTTCCTTCTAGCTATTATTTAGAGGGCCCCCAGATAATTGAGACTATTATCTTGCAATCCCCAGTCTTCCTTAACTCCCCACTACAGTGTAGACTCCTAGGTATGGGGAAAGTGGATAGAGTTTGCTCAGTAGTTGAGTAGCCAAACCTTTCCCTTGGGGCTCTGGAATTTGGGATAAAACTTTCTTCTTTCCTTTTTTCTCTGGTTACTCTTCTTTCCCACAACCCCCTGAGAAGGATGTGCTAAGTGGATATAGTAGGTATGGCCAGTTGGGGATGAGAGGGAAGAGCACAACAAGCATTTCTTAAGTACCTAGCCTAGAGGCTTAAGTGGATGGAGAACTGGGCCTGAAATCTGGAAGACCTGAGTTCAAATCTAGCCTCAGACACTTACTTGTAGAGTGATCCTAGATAAGTCACTTCACTTCAGTTTACCTCAGTTTCTTCAACTGTAAATTGGAGATAATAACAGCGTCTACCTCCCAGAATTGCAGTGAGGATCAAAAGAGATAATATTTGTAAAGCACATAACACTGTGCCTGACACATGGTGGACAATATGTAATTGCATGTTCCCTTCCTCTTCCCCTTCCCCTAAGTGCCAGGAACCATACTAAGCTCTGGTGATAAAAAAACAGGCAAAAGGCAGTCTCTGTCCTCAAGAAGCTCGAAATCTAAAGGGGGAGACAACCAGCAAGTAAATATGTACAAACAAGCTATGAATGGGATAAACAGGAAATAATTAAAAGAGGGTAAGGACTAGAATTAAGAGGGGACAAAATAATTGTCTCAAGGTTAGATGTGGGCGAAAAGCTGGGCTGGAGGGAGGGGCAGAAAGCACAGTATTAACTTAGCCAGTTCTAACAGGAATAATCAGGCTAGTCAAAAGGTCTATAAATTAGGGAAGAAAGGAGAGATGCAGTTGGGCAGAGATAGAAACCCTGGGTGCCTTCCCACAATGCAGAGGGGCCCCCCAGATAAGCCCTCCACCTGACTGAGACTGAGAAGTGGGGGCAGGGTGTCTCCTTTTAGCCTTGAGATCCTAGGATAGAGGGCCACTCCCCTTCCAGTCCCCCAGGCTCCAAAGGGAAGAGGAAGGATAGTCTAAAAGTTGTCTGGGACTGGGGCAAACAATGGAGAGAGCAGTTAAACTATCATTAGAAGTGAGCAAACAATGAAACAAGTAGGAGACTAACCAAGTGAGATAACATCGATGCATCTGTAGGTGACTGTCAGTCTCCTGTAGCTCTCCATCTCCTCCACTTTGCATGATCTCCCTTCTGTAATCTCAAGACCAGCAGGTATAAGAGAGAAACATTCTGCTAAGTGTGGAAGGACCGTAGAGTAAGAGACAAACAGCAGAGCATTTGGAGGGGGTTGCAGTAGAGGTGATCTAGCTATTTCCGGCCTAGCTTACCCATACCAGTGAGCACCTATTGGAATGGGAGTAACTAACAGTGGCCAGATGATGTTGCTATCCTGCTTTCTGTATATGCTGTGCAGATGTTCTTGTGCGTGGACAGGGATAGGGAAGGGAAGGAAAAAGGAATGAATAGGTCTCTCTGGTGCCCTGTCCTACACTGAGGACAAGCAGGAAAGTGGGAAGGGGAAGAGGGAATAACAGGAGAGAAGAGAGAAGAAGCAAGAAAAGAGGAGGGTGAGAAACTATAGAAAAGACTGAGTAGGACAAAAGGAGGAAAGTGTAGAGGGGGAGAAGAAAGAAAAGATTCATGTCTCCTTATCTCCCTGCTATCTTCTTACCCCCCTGATACTTTTAGCTACCCCATTCCATCTCCCTGCATTAAAAACAAACAAAACAGTCTCATTGGTCCCTTTTGTTTTTTACATACTGGTCATTTCTGGAAGTACTTTCTCCTCCACACTTACCATGAAATGAAACCCTTCCTTATAACAACAACAACAAAAAAAAGATCAAAATATGTGGCACAGGGATGGAATATGACCAGGTATACAACATTCTGCCCCCAAAGTCCCCCGTCCCTCTGCCAAGCAGAGAATCTCCTTGCATCCCTGAGCCTCTAGACACCATGGGATCATAGGATTTAGAACAGGAAGTAAACTTAGAGGTCATCAATCTGATAGCCATGCTTTTATCAGCAAGAAAACTGAGAACCAGAGAGGTACGGTTTCAGTATTTTAGAATTTCAGAAATGAAAGACACCTCAGAGGTCATTTAGGACAACATATACCTAAATAGGAATGCCCTCTACAATATATCCAAGAAATGGTCATCTAGTCCTCACTTGAAGACCTCTAATGAGGGAAAATCCCCTGCCACCTGAAACAGACTATTTAATTTTTGGATAATCCTAATCATTGGGAAATGTTTCCTTTCATCAAACCCAAATGTGTTTCTCTCTAACTTCTGTCTAAAGAAATCTAATCCTTTTTCCAGACATAGCCCTACAGATAACTATCATGCCAAATACTTCCTTCTCCCAAGTCTTCTCTAGCCTAACCATCCCCAGTTCTTTCAAAAGGCCATCTTAACTAAATGGTCAAAAGATAGGAATAAGGGGTTTTCAGAGGAAGAAATCCAAGGTCTCAATAACCATAAGAAAAAATGCTCAGAAGTACTACAAGTGAAATGCAAATTAAGATGACTCTGAGGTACTCACACCCATCAAATTGGCTAAAATAACAACAAAGGAAAATGACAGGTGCTAGAAGGGCTGTGTGAAAACAGGCCCATTAATGCACAGGTAGAGATATAAACTGGTCCAGCCATTCTGGAAAGTGTTCTGGAACCTGCCCCAAAAGGCATTAAACTGTGCATATAGTTGACCTGGCAATACTGCTAGTGAGTTTATATCCTCAGAGAAAGAGGAAAGGGCCCATGCATACAAAAATATTTGTAGCAGCTTTTTTTGTGGCAGCAAAGATTTAGAAATTGAGGGGGGTGTCCATTAATTGGACAATGGCTGAACCAGCTATGGTATATGAATGTGATGGAATATGATTGTGCTATAAAAAATTATTAAGGGGGTGGTTTCAGAGAAGCCCAGGAGGATTTGAATGAACTGATACAAAGTGAAGCAAGTAGCACTAGAAGACAATTTGTACAATAACACTATTGTGAAGACAAACAGCTTTGAAAAGCTTAGGAAGTCTGATCAATACAATGACCAGTGACATTTCCAGAGGATTTATAATGAAACATGTTGTCCATCTCCAGATTAAGAGATTATTATCTCATAGTGCAAACTGAGGCACATTTTCTTTAGACATAACTAATTCAGGAATTTGTTTTACTTGACCATACCTGTTTGCAATGGGTTTTGTTTTTATTTCTCGATGAGGGAAAAGGAGAGGTAGGAAGGAGAGAATTCAGAATTAAAAAGAAAATTTAAAAAAAAATTTTTAATGGTTATCTTATTGGATGGTCTTTAGTCTCTTCCCCATCCCAATCATTCTTCCCTGGATGCCCATTGTTGTTCATACTTCACTTTTAAAGAAGATGGATAACATCACAAGATAATGTCTTAACTTGTGCTTGAATTAGATTTAAGTGAGGCAGAATTGCATGTCACCCTCAGACCCAAACCCAATACTCCAGATGGAGTCTAACTAGGAGAGGGGAATATTGGGCTATTACCTTCAAGGAAAAGAGTTTATGGTTGGAAGGAAACTTGAGAATCTCTACTTCTTTCACTAAATAAAACAGTCTATTTAACTTCCTTCTCTACACCTTTCCATCTCTGTTGGTGTATTATGACTTCAAGCAATCACTTCCCTGGGCCTCAGTTTATTTGACATAACGTGAAGCTAACTGCTCTACCCATCCCTGCCCCCCAGACACACACACACACACACACACACACACACACACAGAAGGGTTATGAGAATTAAGAAAGAAGATAATATGTGAAATGAAATTATTTACCTTCCTCAGATACCTGTCCTCCCTTAGCTGTACCCAATAGAAGTGATTAATCAATCAGTCAATAAGCAAGTATTTATTAAGTACTTACTATGGCCTAGACACTATACTAATTACTAGAGATACAAATTCAATTCAAGAATAATTTCTGCCCCAAGGAGCTTACGTTCTAATGAGGGAGACAATATGTAAACAACCATGAACATACTGGATGTATACACAGTAACAGGAGGTAATTCAGAAGGAAGAAACTTGGGGGAGGGAGGGTAAAGCTTGGTGGAGACCAGGAAAGGCATCCTTCAGAAAGGTGGGATTTGAGCTGTCTGGAAAGAAAGCAGGGAAGCTGGGTGACCAAGGAGAGGAGAATTCCACAATAATATCTGTAGTTTTTGTCCCATGCTGCCATTGTGAGGATCAAGTGAAAAATAATGTGTATAAATCATTTCCAATACTTTTAAGTGCTGCATAAATGCCAGTTGCTATTTTGGAGCCAAGTTCTAATTTCTCTTGAAGGCCTCCATAGCTTGTGTCTTTTTGTGTTTTTTTTTGTCCCCTGTAGGCTCGTGGGCCAGAGCAGATTTTCCTAGTTTTGATAAAGGTTGCTTAGACTCAAAGGGGGAGCCAGGATCCCACTTACTATAGACTTTGGCTATTTGGGGCTCTGAAGCAAGTTCTTTCCACTTCTTTCCCTATCTCTCCCCCCTTTCCACCACCTACCTTCTTCAATTTAAAAAAATAGATTCCTGATGTATAATTCCCAAATTTCTCCACCCTTTTGTCACAGATAGAAAACTTCTCATCACCAAACCTGTATATCAAACAGTTAACATGTATTTATTATGGCACCTACTCTGTGTAAGGCATTGTGTCATGCACCAGAGATATAAGAGCAAAGAATGAAACTATCCTTATCACAAACTTACACTCTAATAGGGTACAGAAGCACATATAAAAATGTATATAGCAGATGAGAGCGCCACAGAATGACCTAGCAGAGACTTGCTCTGTGTGAAAGCTCCATAGAACAACCTAGCATAGACTGGCTCCTTAAGAGTCTACCCCATATCTTTCAATAAACTTTCCTTTTTCTTTGGCAAAAAAAAAATGTATATAGCATAAAAACAGAGCATATATTTGTATGCATATGTAATTTTCACACAAAGTAGTTAAATATAAGGTACAAGGTGTTCCTAAAGTCTGGACACATAGGGAATCTCATTAACTGCGCATATTTTCAAGAAATGAAATGAATGAGATTTTAAACAACATTTTATTTAATTAGCATGAATGAGATTTCATAGGAAGACATAGGAGATACATAGGAAATCTCATTAATTAATTAAAATAATCTCATTAATATGGAAAAATAGTCCCTAATAGCTAATGAAAGCTTTTATTCCATGTGAAATTGTTATGGCTAAAATTTATGCTAATTAAATAAGATGTTGAAAATTTCATTCATTTCATTGCTTGAAAATATGCACAGTTAATGAGATTTCCTATGTGTCCAGACTTTAGGGACACCCTGTAGTTTGGGAAGGAGGGTACTAGCAATTGGAGTTTGGGAATGGGGGGTACTCAGGAAAGGCTTCTGGTAGAAGGTCATGTCTGACTTGCATATCAAAGGAAGAGAGGGATTCTGAGGTTGAGGTAAAGAGGTAATGTATTAAAAAAAAAAAATGGAGGTGGGGCGGCTAGGTGGCACAGTGAATAGAGCACCGGCCCTGGAGTCAGGAGTACCTGAGTTCAAATCCGGCCTCAGACACTTAACACAAAAAACTAGCCATGTGACCTTGGGCAAATCACTTAACCCCAACTGCCCTCCAAAAAGCAAAAAAAAAAAAAAAAATGGAGGTGGGTGTAGCTATTACAATGAAATAATGACAGGAAATGGAGTGTCACGTGTGAGGAACAGAGAGAAAAAGCCAATTTGACTGGATTGCAGAGTACAAGAGAAGGAGTAGAGTCTAACAAGTCTGGAAAAGTACTTTGAGGTCAGGTTGTGAAGGGCTATGAAAACTAAACTGGGTATATATTTTATTCTAGAGGCAATAGGAAGCCACTGGAGTTTATTGAGTAAAGGAGTCACACAGTGATTTGCATTTAATTTAATGGCAATAAAAATTTATAAAGTGCCTATTATGTGTCTGGCACTGTGCTAAGCTCTAGGGATACAAAAATAGGCAAAAGATAGTCCTTGCTCCCAAGGAGCTTATACTCTAATGGGGAAAACAATATGCAAACAAATACATACAAAGCAAGCCACATAGAGGATTAATAGGAAATAATTAACAGAGGGAATTAATAGAATTAAGTGGGGTTGGAAAAGACTTCCTGTTGAGAAGACAGGATTTTAGTTGAGACTTGAAGGAAGTCAGTAGGTGGAGATGAAGAGGAAGAACATTCCAGGGAGGGAGGACAGCCAGAGAAAATGGTCAGAGCCAAAAGATGAAGTATCTTGTTCGTGAAATAGCCAGGAGGCCATTGTCAGCAGACCAAAAAGAATACATGGTAGGGAGTAAGCTGTAAGAAGTCTTGAAGTAGGAAGGGACTAGGTTGTGAAAGGCTTTGAATGCCAAACAGAGTATTTTGTATTTGATCTTGAAAGTGATAGGGAGCCACTAGAGTTTAATGAGTTGGGGGGAGGGTGGGCAAGTGGTAATATGGTCCAACCTCCACTTCAGAAAAATTGCTCTGGCAGAAGTGTGTGGAACAGAGTTGTGAGAAAGCTTAGTAAGAGAGACCAATTAGAATACTGTTGCAATAATCTAGGCAAGAGGTGATGAGAACCTGAACTAGGCTATGTGAGTGGAGAGAAGAGGTCAGATATGAGAAACACTGTGACATTTGAAATAGCAAGATTTGACAACTGTTGTATATATGAGGTGAAACAATAGAGGATAGTGCCAAGGTAATGAAAAACTAGAAGGTTGTAAGAATAGCGATGCCTTTGGCAGAAATGGGGAAGTTTGGAAGAGGGGAAAGTTTAGGAAGAGCAAATAATGAATTCATTCATTTTAGACATGTTTAATTAAAGAGGTCTCTGGAACATCCAATTTGAAATAGCTCTTTTTAGTTAAAATGATATTTCATTTTTTCCAATTACACATAAACACAATTTTTAACATTCATTTTTTAAAAATAATTTTGAGGGGCAGCTAGATGGCACAGTGGATAGAGCACAGGTCCTGGAGTCAGGAGTACCTGAGTTCAAATAGGGCCTCAGATACTTGAAACTTACTGGCTGTATGACCCTTGGCAAATCACTTACCCCCAATTGCCTCACCCCCCAAAAAATTTGAGTTCTAATTTTTTCCTTCCCTTCCTCACCTTTCCCCTCCCTAAAACTGGTAAGCAATTTGATATAGGTTATATATGTGCAATCATGTAAAATATATTTCCGTATCAGTCATATTGTGAAAGAAGAGACTAAAAGGAAACACACACACACACACACACACACAGAAAGGGAGTGAAAATAATATGCTTTGATGTGCTTTCAGATTCCATCAGTTCTGGATGTGGATAGCATTTTCCATCACGAGTCCTTTGGAATTGTCTTGGATCATTGTATTGCTGAGAAGAGCAAAGTCATTCATAGCTGATCATCATACAATGTTGCTGTTACTGTGTACAATATTCTCCTGGTCCTGCTCACTTCACTTTGCATCAGTTCATGTAAGTATTTCCAGGTTTTTCTGCAATCATGCTGCTCATCATTTCTTTTTCTTTTTTAAAACATTTCCACATCAGTAATATTATGAAAGAATAATCAGAACAAAAAGGGAAAACCACAAGAAAAAAAAGAAAATAATGTGCTTCATATCTGCATTAAGATATGTAAGTATGTCTAGGTTTTTCTGAAATCCACTTGCTCATCATTTCTTATAGAACAATAGTATTCCACTGCATTTCTATACCACAACTCATTCAGCCATGCCCCAATTGATGGGCATCCCCTCAGTTTCCATTTCTTTGCCACCACAAAAAGGGCTGCTATAAATATTTTTGTACATATAGATCTTTTCCCCTTTTTTATGATCTCTTTAGGATACAGCTGTAGTAATAGTATTTCTGGATGAAAGGGCATGCAGTTTGATTGCAATTTGAAACATCTGAAAGGCACCTTTGTAGCACTTGAAGAGGCAGGCTATTTCTCTCCACCTTATTCCCGTCCCACTTCTGTTTCACTCAGTTCCTATTAGGACTGTCTTCACTGTGAAAGTTCTCATCACAATAGGTGATTCAGGTCCTCAGAGAGTTGCCTGTGTCTTGAGGATTACAGGCACCCTGCCTGTATCATATAGGATGACTTCGAGTTTCTGAAAAAAGGTTATGGAAGTAGGGGCAGGAGAAGAGAGATGAACTTGAACCAGATAAGGAGAGGGAAATCATGTAGGTGACTTGGAAAGTTTTAGACTACTGAAGTAGGTTGGAATAGAATTTGGAGAGAAGAAATCTTGCAAATTTTGGAAGAAATTGAGGAAATTTTGAAGGCAAACAATCTCCAAGCCCAGACACTGATCTAGATTCTACTTCAGGGTTTAAGAGCATGATCAAGGACAAATGAGCAATTTGTAAAAAGCTTCCTTAAGGAAGGACTAAAAAGCAGAATCTAAAGAGGTAGACTCAGAAAGAAGAACATAATTGGCAAGAAAAGATCAGTTAAAAAAAGAAAAGTGGAACTATTAGAAGGTTAAGCAAATTTATAAACTGGATTAATGAGTGAGGCAAATTGATATCCAACTAAAGGGAAGGAATGCTTAACTAAGGCTATGATGATAGCCATATTATTGAGACAAAGGAAAGGAATTTGAATGGGATGGTCAAGTTATGAAGAGCTAATAATTGGCTATAGAAAAGTTTTAACCAGATGGTTAGGTTGGAGGCATAAATATTCTCTGGGGTAGCTAAATGGTGCAGTGACTAGAGTCCCCCACCTGAAGTCAGGAAGACCTGAATTCAAATCTAGCCTCAGATATGTATTAGCTGTGTGAACCTGGACAAGTCACTTCACCCTGTTTGCCTCTATTTCCTCATCTGTAAAACAAGCTGGAGAAGGAAATGGCAAACCACTCCAGCATTTTTGCCAAGAGAACCCCAAATAGGGTCACCCCAAATAGGTCAGACAGGACTAAGGCAACCAAGCAACAACAAATAAACATTCTCAATCATTATGGACAGTTGGGAAAACTGTACAATGATTTATATGGGATGTATGTTTGTATTTCTGCCACACACAAGTAACTGTTACCTGTGTTCCAAATGTAGATTGATCTTCTTTCCTGAAGAGAAAGTGAAAGGTTTCAGAGGCTGCCTCTCTATACCCCAAGTAGTAAGGGGAAATGAAGATTTCTGAAGGAATATAAAAGAACTGAGGAGAGGAGAGGAAACAACCCTTAGAAAAGGGGAGAGTATAAAACAGAGATGAAAGGGAAGGGAAAAGGACAGCTGCACAATTAGAGTTGTTTTTTTTTTTTTAAAGCAAAACAGATTCAAGGCTCTTCCTGAAGAGAAGGGAGTGGGTTGTTCTAAGCAGGAGGATACTGCTTAAATTCCAAAGACTGATAGAACAGAGCCATAGAAACTTTTAGGGAAGACACCTTCTAGCCAAAGGCAGAAGAAGAAGAAAAGAGTAATCCTAGTAGGTGAATTTCTGCTTTGGGGTACTGAGGCACTAATGTGTCAACCTGTTAGTGACAATAGAGAAATCTCTTATCTTCCCAGGGCATGTATCCAAGGCACAAGGGAGAATCTCTAGAAGCTTACCAAAACAGATTACAACTGCTTACTTCTAGTGATTCATGTGGACATAAATGACACTCAGAAGGAAACTAAAAAAATATTATGAAAGATTATCAGTCTAAGGCAAGAAACTGAAGACCAGAGGGCATGTGTTTTGTTTTCTTCACTGTTGTTGTTCTTCAGTCATTTTTAGTCATGTCTGACCCTTTGTGACCTAATTTGGGGTTTTCTTTGCAAAAATACCAGGATGGTTTGACATTGCCTTCTACAGCTCATTATACAGATGAGGGAACTGAGGCAAACAAGGTGAAGTGACTTGCCTAGGGTCACACAGCCAGTAAGTGTCTGAGATCAGATTTGAACTCAGGGTTTCCTGACTCTAGACCCAGTACCCTATTCACCATACCACCTAGCTGCCCTCATTTGTCCTTTTCACTGTTGCCCATTAAAGGCTGCAGAAAAGAAAAATTAATTTGGGATGTGAATAGCTGGCTAAGGAGGCAGTTTCTGAGAATGCAAATTAAATTTCTGGATCATGGTTTATAATACAGGATTGACCAGGGTATTCCTGGTCAAAGATGGTAAAAAGCCTCCTGTGTCCCTGTGTCTTCATTGAAGGATTAGGCGAAAGATCTGGAGAAAAGAAGATTGGTGAGGAGGGGGTGGTGGCCAGGGTATTTGAAGGGCTACCATGTGGGAGAGGGATTACACTTGTTCTATTTCAGTGGTTCTCAACCTTCCTAATGCCACGATCCTTTAATACAGTTCCTTATGTTGTGGTGACCCCCAACCATAAAATTATTTTTGTTGCTACTTCGTAACTGTAATTTTGCTACTGTTATGAATCTATCTGATATGCAGGATGTATTTTCATTGTTACAAATTGAACATAACCCACAGATTGAGAACCGCTGTTCTATTTTATCCCAAGGGAAAATTAGAGCAAGGCTGCAAAGAGGCGATTTTCATCTTGATATCAGGAAGAGCTATACAAAAGTGGACTGGGCTGGAGAGCTGCTGGGTTGTCCTTCCTTAGAGGTTTTCAAGCAGAAACTAGGCAAACATTAGTCAATGTCTTATAGTGAGGACTCCTATGTGAAACCCTGAGTTCTAATTTGACCTCAGACACTATAATGTTAATGGGATTTAAGATCTTCCCAGCCTTGCCTCACCATGGAGCCCATTAAGAGAGGCTTGCTTGTAGGAAGGCTTTCACACCTTTTGTGAATTTCTAATTAGGCACTGAGTTGTTGGAGGGTTGTGATGCCCTCTGGCTCTGAAAAGGGTATATATACTCTGAGGTTAGCATTTTGCTTTGGGGCTTACTCATTGAAAGAGTGTTCTTGTGATTTGGCTAGATGAGAGTCTGGGTAGCCATTAAGGAGTCCCCCCCCCCTTGAAAAAATCCAGATGTTGGTGATTCTCTCTGGTAACTATGTATATTTTGCCTTGGTCAGACAGTTGGATCTGTCTATTGATCTGTGCTAATTTCTCAGATAGTTAGAAGCCCCTGTCTGTTGGTCTTTATTTCTCTGCTTGTATTTTCTTTGTTTTCATTGTTTGGATTTTCTCCGAACTTCAGGGTGCTAATTTTTCCCCTGAACTAATGAATGAAATTTTAAAAAACATTGTTGATCCCTTGAGCATTTTTCCTAGTAAAGCAGATCTAAGAACCTGTACTAGCAGCCATCCTGGGTATAACCATGTGGTTGCTAGTGCAGACACTTACTAGCTGTGTGACCTTGGGCTAGTCACTTAATCCCTGTTTGCTTTAATCCACTGGAGAAGAGAATGGCAAACCACCATGAACCGCACAGTTCACAAGATCACAGAGAGTCAAACATTACTTAACAACAATAACAAAGGTCCCTTCCAGCTCTCAAATTCTGATTTTCGCTCCCTAGTCTAAAGTCTGAAGGTGGAGATAGTCATAGGGCAATAGATTTTGAGATAGAAGGGCCCTGAGTGATCACCTTATCCAACTCTGTAGTTTTACTGATAAGTCACTGAAGCCCAAAGTATTTAGGTGATTTGCCCAAGGGCATATAGCCAGTAAGTCAGTGCAGAGTGAAGATGATAAAATTAGATAGCATTTATACAGAGGCTTTCAGGTTTGCAAAAGCACTTTATGATATTTTGTATAACAGCCCTGGTAGTTAGGAGGCAGCTGTTATTATTATCCCCATTTTACAGATGAGGAAAATTTAGCCTAGAGAGAATGCGACCTGCTCCTTCTGGTCACACAGTTAATAACACCCAAGAGAGAACTTGGCCTGGGGTCTTCTGGCTCCCAGTTCGATACTTTGTTCGTTTGACTATACCAGTGCTTGGTCTACACAGCGTGAGATTTGGAATTGAAAATCCTGGGATCAAATGGGCTTGGAGCTTGGGATTCCTGGGTTCAAATGCTGGCTTTATTGCTTATATACAACGCAAATTTGGTCAAGTCACTGCCCTTCTCTGGGCCAAACTTTCCTTATCTATAAAATGTTTGGAAGGTCCCTTCCATCTCTAAATCTTAAAATTCCTATGAAGGAGGATAGACAGTCCCTCCCCTTGGGGAATCTCCAGTCTGTTGGTCGGGAGAGTGAGTATGCAGTCTGATGGAGGAAACAAAGTCCCTGTCCTGTGAGTTTCCAGACTGAACCAGACAAAGTCTTGCTTCAGGGAGGTCCTAGTCTGATGAAGGATAAAGGATCCTCTTACCCCTTCCAGGTCACACATACATAATGATAAGGACATGAGTGCCTACTAGAAAGAGCACTATGCCTCCATTCTGGGGACATGGAGAAGGGTTGGAGGTGAATCAGAGCTGGTAGAGGGAAAAATTTAGGGAGACCCCCTGGAGATCCCATTCTGGCTAAATGAAGGTCCCCTTTTCCTTACTCTGTATGTGCCTAGTCATTTACATGTCTTCTCCACTGGAATGTAAACTCCTTGGGGACAGGAACTGTTTTTGCTTTCTTTGTAATCCTCAGAATTTAGCCAGAATTTGTCTGGAAAAAAAAAAGCACTTAGTTAATGCATGTTGTTTGATTGGTTGACTGATTAATTAGAGAAGATGAGGATTTAGAAAGAAGAGAAGTGGGGCAGATAAGTGGCACAGTGGATAGAGCACTGACCCTGGATTCAGGAGGACCTGAGTTCAAATTCAGCCTTGACACTTGACATTTACTAGCTGTGTGACCCTGGGCAAGTCACTTAACCCTGATTGCCTTATAAAAAAAAAAAGCTAAGTAGAAAGAAGAGAAGACAGACATGGAAGGGAAGGTATCAGGAATTCATTCAAAACTCTCAGAGTGGTGAAAGAGTGAGGGACAGGAGCAGGTTTTCCCAGATAGAGCAAAGAGTCTGCATCAGAGAGTTCATAGGAGACAAAGGAAATGAATTGGGATGTGCCTTGAATCTGGCACTGAGGAGTTTGATTTCAGCTCAGGGATGAAAAAGAATTGGTCCAGTTCAGAGGCAGGGAGTCCTTTGGCTCTGGAGGGTTGGAGCTCTTCAAGTAGCAGAAAGAATGCTATAGAGCATGCGAAGGTTAGTAGTGGGGGGAGGGGAGGAGGTAGGGGCAAGCAGGATGGCATTATTGATCTGTTAGATTACTCAATCTCACCCGTATTGATCAGGTAATTGCTTTATCTCAGTTCTCATTTGAGCTCTGCATTACCTTTGCCTTGGAGTTCTCTCTCCCTTGTGTTTTTTCCTCTCAACCTGACACCAGGCTCCTTAACACAGAAAAAAATACACACACACACATATACACACACTCACATAAATACACACATACACACATATGTTTGTATGTATTTATATTCTATATTGTATACATGCATATATGTGTATTATATACACACATACATGTCTGTGTGTATATTCACAATTTGCTTAGCTCTACCCAAGCCTCCCCAGCTTGACTTTCTTGATTTTGAGAAGCCCCAGAATTGGGGCAGAGGTGGGGAGATGTACATGACCCAGAGAGATGGGAATCTGCCTCTCAGGGCATGATGAGTCCTGACAGAGATGGAATTAGGCGCCATCATAGAATGTCAGAGATAGACGAGAGTTGAGAGATCATTTTTCCAGCTTTTATATTTTGCAGAGAATGAAACCAAGGTCCAGAGAGGGGAAAATAGTACCGCTATTAAGTGGGTCATTTTTTCCCCAGTTTGCTTCCCCACTTATCCTTCTGAAAAGCCACTGAAAGTATCATGTCCATTTGATGTCTTCATTTTCCATTTGAGGAGATTGGAGCTGGGGAGAGGGTGGTAAGTGACTTGCTCAAGGCCACACAGTAAGTTTCAGGTGTGGTATTTGAACCCAGGTTGTAAGACTCCCAAGCCAGTGCTCCTTCCCTTTCTCCCTCCCCCCTCCCCCCCCAGAGGCTAGAAGAATCTGAGTAACTGAAATCTATCAATAAAACAAAGTCTTAGTCCAAAGCTTCAACTGCTTTCTATACCCTATCATCATTCAATCCTTGACTTTCCTTCCCCTGCTCCTGAATCTGCATCCATTCATTGGGTTTCTGGACTCAGACTAAAAAAAGCCTCAGTCTAATTTTCATTCCCTCAGCCACGATGCCAACCATTTACTCGCTGAATCTGGTTTCAGTCTGCATTTCAACCCACCCATATTCCTCAGATCTGTCACCCCTTTCTGTCCCCTTCATTAGCATTCTCCCTGATTCTCTTCCCCTCATCTTTGACCCCAGTTCTGATAGGCCCTACATTCAAGGCTGACCTTTGACCTATGACTAGATATGGCCTATCTGATCCTGAGCAAGTAATTTAACCTTTCATTGCTCTAGGCAACTTTCTTTTCAAAATCTATATTATTTCTTTCTGAAATTCAGTTTTAAAAATTTCAAGTTCTGAATTCTCTCCCTCCTCTACCTCTTAAGAAAGCAAGCATTATGATATTGTTTATACATGTGATGTCTTACATAACATATTTCCATATTATCTAGACAACTTCCTAAGTTTTTAGGTAGTGACCAAGAGTCTGTGTGTTTGTTAAAAAAAAGGGGAGAAAGTGAGACTTGCCAATATGGTAGAGTTTTGCCCTTGTAGAAATTCCTTAGCTTCTGAAACCTTGTAAGTTGCAAGAAGATGTAGATCTACCTACGCTGGTGGAGGAAGTTTCCTCATCTGGGAGTTCCCTATATCAGTGATAACACAGCCCAAGTACCTATCCCTATCATGACTAACAAGTATTGATGAGCACCTTCTGTACACAGGGCATTGTTTCTGGCTGATGGGAGGGCAAAGACAAGGTCCCTTCCTT
The DNA here is from genome assembly GCA_028646575.1 of Pseudocheirus occidentalis. Lineage (NCBI taxonomy): Eukaryota > Metazoa > Chordata > Mammalia > Diprotodontia > Pseudocheiridae > Pseudocheirus > Pseudocheirus occidentalis. The sequence continues at coordinate 131,538,276 of CM053593.1, forward strand.
TGGGGACATATAATCTAGAAAGGGTGTCAAGACATGCGCAGGAAAATATCCAGAATAAAAAAAGACCCTGTATATTACAGTGACTTGAAGTAAATGGGCTATTGGTGGGATATTTTTTATTATATAAAAGCTTCTACTATAATGGGACTTGGTCCTGTCCTGTCAAATGAGAATGCAAATACTGGAGGAATGAACAATAGCTGACATTTATATGTTTTCTTATAGTATTATATGGCACTTTGAAGTTGGCAAAGCACCTTTTTACAGATATTATCCTGTGTATCCTCACTGCAATCCCAGGAGGTAGGTGCTGTTATTATCCTCACTTTACAGATGAGGAAACTGAGGCAGAGAGAGGTAAAGGAATTTTTCCAGGGTCACACAGTTTGTATCTGGGGCTGTATTTGAACTGAGATCTTCCTGACTTCGAGGCTAACATTCCATGCTCCATTCTAGACTCTTAGACTGGAGGGGATTTTAGAACTCATATCACAGACTGAGACAGAAAAATGAATGTACTCAAGTTCACAAATGGAGTCAGAAGCAGAACTATGATTTGAACTCACATCCTCTGGCTGCGTACCTCACAAAGGCATGCAAGGCTTTCCTTGTCTGTCCTAGAGGATTTCCTACCAAAGGCAATGGCAAAAGAGCAGCAGAAGTTTTGGCTTTGCCATTGATTTGCCGTGAAGCCTTGCACCTCGGTTTCTTTAGTGAGGGAATGTTCGGTACCTAATGGTACAATAGAAAGGCCACCGATTCTGTCCCGAGTCAGAGGACTTGCCTCTAATGTTGGCTACCTAAGTGGCCTTGAGCCCCAGCCATCTGTAAAATGGGGGGGGGGAGGGGAAGGGTTTTGATTAGATGGCCTTAAAGGTGTTTACTAGCTCTAGAATTATGATCTAACAATGTGGCTTTTTTCCTATGGAGAAGGGGTGGTGCTGAGAGCAAAGAGAAAGAACTTTTTAGGTAGCAGAGGATACATTGGACGTTGGTTAAGAAAGGAAAGTAGGTGAGAATCATCTAAAAGCATAGTCTTTCCCTTGTAGAAAGGCTTCCCTCTGAAAGGTTGGTCTTTTGTCCTGCTAAACAGCTCAGACTCAGGGGAGTCAAGTTATCCCCGGCTCTAATCCTGATTGCTGAATAGTTCCCCTTCTGTAAATAGTCCCATTCCAGTCCTGGGGCATCCAGACATTTTGATGACGTTCACTCCGGTCCTTCTTGCTTCACATTGCACATTGGCATTCATCCAAATTCTGGGAGAAACCAGGGCACAGAGGGGGAAGGCATTAAAACAAGCCTGTTCTCCAGTTCTGTTAGGCTACCATCATGTTAGATTACCCTGGGATGTTGTCTCACCCTCTGTAGACTCTATGCCCTCAGGGGATAGAGGAGGGGAAGCGGGAAAGGGTTACACTCCACTCATCACTTTACAAGTATTATCTTATTTGATCCTTTCACGACAACCCTGGGGAAAGAAATATTTTGTACATTATTATCCCCATTTTACAGTTGAGGAAATTGAGGCAAAAGTGGTGACTTCCCCAAGGTCACGTAGCCAGGACGTGTCTGAAGCTGAATTTGAACTCAAGTCTTCCTGATTGTAGGCCACTCACTCACCACCTCCTTGCCTGCTAGGCAGAGAGAAATATTTTCTCATACTTAACATTTCCTACCAGAGACTCTGAGCAGACAACTTCTCCTTCCAATTCTTTGTTCCTCCCTCAGTTTAGCCCCAATGTAACAAAGTCTATTCTCTTCTCTCAGATGTCCCAAACACGGAACACCACCATTCCATACTTACCTTGTCTTTCCTACCCTATGTCCCAGGTCTGTACCAGTATTCCTCTGAGAAGTCCTTCTGACGGTCTAACTTCCCTCTCTCCTCCTCAGACTTTTCTCCCTTGGTTCTCCCCAGCTCGTGTAACTGGGTCTCCCTGTCTTCTCCCTTACACTGCCCCGGGACCACTGCTTGTTAAGAATCCTAAAACTATGTGTCTAAGGCATAGCAGCCATAGGGGAGACATAAATATGTTCCCGTTCAGAAGATGTAAATGTATCCTCTTACTCAAACACCCACTTGCATGTACCTACACACACTCACACACCAATACACAGACTCACTTAGTATACACTGGATGAAAAGGGCCCCATCTATCTTGCACAAAGGTCTTTAAGAAGAGGTCAGCACAACCAGATACTGACATACGAGCTTAGCAGAAACCTGTCTCTGGACCTAATGACACCAGGCAGTAGGAAACCAAAATCCCCTAAATTCCCTCTCCCCCCCCATAATAATCACCCATCACAATTCATGCTGATAATTCATTCCTCCAAGAGTCTGACTTGCAAAAGGGGTACACCTCACATCAAAGTCTGTATCCCTGTCCTTCTCCTTGTTCTCATCCTGCAGGGCTGGACATAGCCCAGAAAGGGGGTCCCTTTGGAGTGCGGGTCAAGGGTGGAGGGGCCTTGATCACTGGGGTGGGGGACAGCTGGGGTGGAGAAGTGTGAGTGAAATAGGTTTATTACTGGGAGTCTGTTGCCTGGATTGGTATCGATCCCCACATGTCACCTTCCATTGCCACTAATGGGACATGAAGAGACTCCGCTGCTGCTGCAACAGCCCCAGTCCCCCTCCCTTTCCCCCCATCCCCTCCCTGCCGGCTCTCCTTCTCTCCCAGCCCACACTCACTCTATCCCTCTCCTGTGCCTGCTCCCTCTCAACTGTTCTCAGCATTGTCCCTCAGCCTCTCCCCAGGCTTGTGCTTCTGCTCCTAAGTCAGCGTTCTCCACTCCTGCCCACTCTTTCTTCATTTCTCCCTTCCTTTTTCTCCTCTTCTCTCTTCCTTTACTTCCCTTTTTCCTCCTCCCTTTCTTTTTCATGTTTCTTCTCTCCCCTTTTTTCCCAATCTTCTTCCTTTCTCTCCTTTCTGATCCTCCCTCTTTTCCTCTTCCTTTCTGCCACTCTTTCCTTTCTTCTTTTTTCTCTTCTCCCTTTCTCCCTAACCTCTTGCCCCTTCCTATCTTCTTTTCTCTTCTCATATTCTCTCATCTCTGCATTTTCCTTTCCCCTAAATAAGTTTGCCTCATGCCTCTCCTTCTTCCATTTATCCTTTCATTCCTCCCTCCCTCTCCTCTGCCTTCTCACTCTCCAACTGTTCATCATCCTTTCTCTCTTTCCTTGTACTCCGTTATCTCTTCTTCATTTCCTCTTTTTTCTTCTTCTATTCCTTTCCCTAGCCCTGAATTTGTAGGTAAGAAGATCTAGATTTGAATTACATACTAATTTATCCACTAAACACATGTGTGACCTTAGGAGTCACCTCTGTGGTACTATTTCCTCATCTGCAAAATTAGGAATTGGACTAGATAGTTTCTAAGGACCCTTTCAACTCTTGATTCACTGAAAATCTCTTCTCTCCTCCCCCACCTTTCTTTCTACTTGTTCTCTCCTTTCATAAGATCATAGACTGAGAGTTGGAAGGGACCTCAGAGGTCATCTATCTAGTCCAAACCCCTCAGGTCAGAGATGAGGAAATTGAAGCCCAGAGAGGAGAATATTTTGCCCAAGGTCACATGGGTAGTAAACAGAAGAGTTAGAATTTGAACCCAGGTTCAATACCCAGGTCCCAATCCATTTTTCTTTTCTCAAAGAAGAGGGGAAGTGAAGGGAGGGAGAAGGAAAGTACAACATGTACACAGGTAAATAAATACAAGAGAGGCAATAATAATGGTATTGTTGATACTATTCAGGTGGAAAGGATTGCTGGGAAATAATCAATAAATGTCCTTTATGCTTCTTTAATCCTCCTTCCCCCCACAGACAGGCAATTCAACAGGTTAGTGTTTCACCTGTCCTACTTCTCCTGTTCAAATCCTCCTAAAAATCATAAGACTCCATCCCATTGCCTTGGTGAAGAATGATGACTTTTCCCCTAAGAGCCAGGTCAATGGGGAAAAGATAGAGAAAGTCATGGGGGAATGAATAGAAGAGTGGGAGTAGGGCGAGGAAACAGACCGAGAACCTTCTCTTTCCTCCTTCTAAGTTTTCAAATAAGGACAAAACTATCCCCCTCCTCTCCTCTCTTCCCCTCCCACAATTCTGAGTCTCTTGGTAAGCTTTCCCTGAGGACTAATCTCCATCCTTCCTGCTTCAGGAGTCAGCACATCGAAATATACCAGAAGCAGTGAAAGATGGAAATGAAAGACTAAGGAGGATCCTCCATAGTTAGGATGATGGGATTTTGTTAAAGCAGATACTGAAAGTCAGAGAGCACTGAAGGATTAGTGGTGGGCTCCATGAACTAGTCAAGTTGGTAATTAAGAAGCTGATAACTAATCACTTCAATATTTCAATGATTCTATGATTTCTTTCAGGCGAATACTCTTTCCCTCCACCAGTGCAGATTGCAAACCACTTACATCTTTTACATTCTATGCAAATTTTGTCCATATCATCCCTAGGAGGTTGCACCCAATTCACTGGAAACTTTGTGGACACCAGCACAGCCCTTGGACTGCCTCACCTTCTTTTCTAGCTATTCTTGTCATTTGGTGATGTTTTTACACTACTTCTTGAGTGTAATCATAGTTGGTAATAGGCTGCCTGTATTGTTTGTTGTCCTTCATTCTCACAGAGGACCAAAATTACATCACTATGTTGTAGTCAAAGTACAGTGTGTCCAACTGTGGCGGATCAGACCAAAACAAGATTGGAAGACTCTATCACAGGTCAAACACATGTAGTCCATATGCACATTTGGAAAGGAGATGTCTCTAAATTTGTGCATGTCACATTTCTTTTGAGCTAGTGATTTCTGCTTTACTCATAGGGTACAGCACCTTCTTTGATGCAGGTATGCTATGCTGGGCAGTGCTATGCTAGTATCTCCCATGTCTCACAGTTGATTCCAAAATTCTTCAGAGAGACCTTGAGAGTATCCATATATCTCTTCTTCTGATCTCCATGTGAGCATTTGCTCTGCATGAGTGTTCCGTAAGATCATCTTTTAGGCAAACATACATTTGGCATTCAAACAATGTAGCCAGCCCATTGGAGTTGCTCTTTCTGCAGCAGAGTTTGAATGTTTGGCAATTCAGCTCAAGAAAGGACATCCGTGTCCAGTACCTTATCTTCCCAGGTGATCTTCAGGATCTTCCTAAGACAATTGAAATGGAAGTGATTTGTGTCCTGGCATGGTACTTTATAGACTGTCCAGGTTTCACAGGCATTCAACAATGAGGTCAACATAATGGCTCTGTAGACCTTCAGTTTGGTAGGGAAAGATGGTTTTTTAAAAAATGAATGATAAGGGGCGGCTAGGTGGCGCAGTGAATAGAGCACCAGCCCTGGAGTCAGGAGTACCTGAGTTCAAATCTGGCCTCAGACACTTAACCAAAAAACTAGCCGTGTGACCTTGGGCAAGTCACTTAACCCCAACTGCCCTCCAAAAAGCAAAAAAAAAAAATGATAATATAGATAAAGCTTTCTTCCCTGCCCAACCAATTCCTGAGCCAGAGTAACCAAATAGAATGAGAGGCAAGGGAATATGAAGCAATTTGGGCTAAGAGTTCGTGACTGGATGTAGTAAAGCCTCCATATGTGTTTGAACAAAAATTGTGGTCACAAAATACCTCTTCTCTCCCCCTTTCCTTCAAAGTATGTAGAATAGAATAAGTTGTAAGAAGATTGAAAAGGTAAGAAAAAAATCCCAGAAGACCTCCAAAAAGAGACAGATTCTATTTGCAGAACAAATAAAATTATTTTACTCTGAGAATGTAAATTACTTGATAACGAAGCTTCATTTCTCATATGCCTGTGTGATGTCCCAGTTCATAGGGAGGTAGGGGGCAGGGGGCTAGAAGGGTAAGAAGGAGACACCAAACCAATCCAGCACACATTTTATGAAGTGCCAATTTCAATATTTTAGTCATTGGGATACAAAGATAAAACAAAACAAAAAATTCCTGCCCTCAAGAGGCTTCCATTCTATTGGAGGTATATGGAGTTGAAACAGATAAGTACCTAAACGCTTATTTGGGGAAAGAAAGAAAACACTATCAACTAGGAGAATCAGGAAACACTCTGAGCTGAATCATAAAGAGACACTAAGGCAGTGGTTTTCAACCTTTCTAATGCCACGACCCTTTAATATAGTTCCTCATGTTCTGGTGACCCCCCAACCATAAAATTATTTTTGTTGCTACTTCATAACTGTAATTTTGCTACTGTTATGAATTGTAATGTAAATATCTGATATGCAGGATGTATTTTCATTGTTACAAATTGAACACAACCCACAGGTTGAGAACCGCTGCATTAAGGGGTCAATGTAAGGTGTGCATTCTAGGCGAGGGACAAACCTCTGAAAAAGTATAAATGCATTCATAACATGGGGAGAGTGGTTCTCCCTCCCTCTTAGCTTGATCATCGTTTCTCAGAGTGAAGGCCCTGGTGCCAGGGCCTCAAAGCTCAGAATTTGAGGACTGAGTGTATCCCAGCGATGTAGTTACCTGGATTTGATTACGGTTTCTTAAGGTCACCTACTAGGACCTTCCCTCTGCGATTACCTCCCATTAATCTTGTACATATCTTGTGTGTATATAGACTGTAAGCTCCCTGAAGGCAGGGACCATGTTTTTACCTTTCTCTGTATCCCCATCCTTTAGCTCAGTGCCTGGCTCACAATACCATTCATTAATGGATGAGTGCTCATCATTAATGCTGGTGCTGGTGCTGGTGCTGGTAATAAGTAATGATGGAAAACAAGAAATTTGGTTCAAGTCCCAGCTCTGACACTGGCTATATGTTAATGAGGGCAAGCTATTTTACCTCTTCAAGACTCATTTTCTCATGTTTAAAATGAGGAAGGAAGGCAGGAAGCAGGCAGTTGTTAAGTACTTACTATATATGAAGCCTTGGGGATATAAAGAAAAGCAAAGACAGTGCCTGCCCTCAAGGAACTCCTAATCTAATGGCAACACTGGTATAGTAGAAAGAACACTAGAATCAAGAAATCTTTGTTAGAATCACTCAATCCACTGAACATTTATTAATAACATACACACATCCTCTGCCCTCAAGGAGCTTACTGTAAATATGTTATAAATTAAATATAAAATCATTTTAAAGCATAATTAATGGAGAAACAGAATGAATATAATCAATTTCCATAGCAGGGGAAAAGATGGCTTAAAAAAAAATGAAAAGGGGAGGCTAGGTGGTGCAGTGAATAGAGCACCGGCCCTGGGGTCAGGAGGACCTGAGTTCAAATTTGACCTCAGACACTTAACACTTACTAGCCCTGTGACCTTGGGCAAGTCACTTAACCCCAATTGCCCTGGAGGGGGAGAAGCCCCTCCAGAAAGAAAAAAAGAAAAGATAATACAGATAAAGCTTCTTTCCTTGCCCAACCAACTCCTGAGCCAGGGTGACCAAATAGAATTCTCACTCATTGCCTCTCGGCCAAAGAATGTGAAGTAAATTGGAAGAAGGTTTTGTGATTGGATGTGGTAATGCCACAGAGGTGTTTGAACAATTGTGTTTACCAAATATGACAATTATTTTCTTCTCTCCTTTTGTCCTCTAAAAGACCATCTTTATCATGTGTCATCACCTAAAACAAAAATTTGCTTCCTTTTGAATCACCCCACTACTTAAAAAAAAATATCAGAAAACAGTTCACAATCATGGCTTCTGGCCAGTGCTGCCCAAGTGTGCATGAGCTGAGATGAGCAACGGGCTTACTCCCAGAACACTGCTCTGCCACTTACTCTGCTGACCTTGAGTAAATCATTCACCAGTCTGGGCCTCAGTTTCCTTATCTATGAAATGAGTGACTTTTGCTACCTGCTTCCTAGGATGGTTGTGAGAATCAGATAAAATCATGGATAGAAAGTGCATTGTAGTCATGAAATACTATATAAATGTCAGATGTTATTAGCCTCATAATAATTACCAATTGGGCCTGGTTGGAGTTAGCTGGGATTCAGTTGGAGTAGGCTACCATGGTTAAAGTTGGTCAGGATCACAGAGGAAATAATGGAAGAATGTTCTGTTAGGTTCATCAAGGAGTAGGGTTAGGAATAAAAAGAGTGGTTAGAAGATAAAGAAGTGGTGGAGATTGGTTATAATGCTTCTATACAACCAGACTATTGTACAATGTGAAAGTGTTTGCAGATCCCATACGTAATTGTACGCCACCATGGTGAGGGGGAGAGAAGGAAGGGGAGAAAATCTGAAGCTCAAGTGATTCTGTAACTGAATCTTATAAACTAAAAGTAAATAAGTCAATAAATTTAAAAAAGAAAACCAAAAAAATTTTAAAAAGAATTGATGGAGAGGGTAGTATTCCTCCTAAAGCCAGCTCAGATATCTTGGCCATGAAGCCTTCCCTGACTCACCCAGTTGAAAGTAATCTTTCCCTCCTCAAATTTTTCCTAACACCTTGACCAGATCTTTCCTTGGCACTTATCTCAGTTGCCTTTGCATAATAAATTATGTATATTTGTCCTTCCTTCTCTGTAAAATGTAGGTTCCTTGAAACCAGGGCCTCTGCTGGATCTGTCTTTATCTCCCTGAAACCCAGAAATATGCCTTATACATTGCTGAATACCTGAATGAATGAACAATAAAAGAATGTAAATGATAAAGGGGTTAAGTTTGGGGATTAGTGTTAAGGTGAAGATTAGAGGGTTGGTTTAGGGTTAGGTCCCTTCAGCAAACCTCTGTCAAAGTGTTGGAGTTAGGTTTAGGATTCAGGTGAAATACAAGTGGTTGGTTTAGAGACAGACCCACTCATTTAACAAATTTATCTCCCACTGAGTGAAGGACATTGTATGGGATGCTGAAGATCAAGCTGAACCTGGTCTCCCGGAGTTTAAAATCTCATCTGGGAGAGGAGTTTGATTTGGGTTAGGGAGTAAGCAGCTGGGTCTCAACCTGAATACAATGGGGCATTTGTCTGGTTGGGGAGATCTGAAATGCCAGCAGTTTATTTGGGCCTTCTCACCTCCAAATAAATGTGTTTTGTTGGTTCATCAGTCTGCCCGCTTTGGGCTGTTCCTGGTCTGCTTTTGGAGATCCACAGAAATGATTGGACCTGAGATCATTAAGATTCATAGATTCACTGGAAGCAAACCCAGAGGGGCCTTAGAGACCAGCTCATTTAACTCCCTCATTTTGCATATGAAAAAACTGAAGAGAAAACTATTATGTGAAACATCCCCAAGCCTGCCTTAGTTTAGCTGCTGAGCTCGAATTAGAACTCAAGTCTTCTGATTCATATTCATTGCTCTTTTTACTACTCCACTGTGAAGTGATCAGGATTAAATTTAAGTTTAGTCGTGGGTTAAAACTGGCAATATTTCCCTCCTCTACACTCAGTGCCAGAACGCTGATTGCATGAGAGAGATTTTCAGAAGGCTCCGTATAGAGCAGAGATTCTTAACCTTTTTGTGTGTCTTGGGAGTCTGGTGAAGCCCATGAACCCCTTCTCAGAATATTTTCAAATGCATAAAATAAAATTCATAGGACTGTAAAAGAAATCAATTATATTTTAGTAGTTATATATTATATATAATTGTCTATCTATTATGCATGCACATAACTATATAAAAAATTTATATCTATTATATGTAGTTATACATAACTGTATATGTAAATTATATATAATTATATATCTATATATATATATGTGCTTATATGTCTGTGTGTGTATATGTTTTAAGTCTGCAAATCGCAGGATAAGACTCCCTGATCTAGGAGGAGCTGAGCATGAGTCCTGAGTGAACTGTGTAGGGACAGTTTGGGGTTCGGGGAAGGACAACCGAGGGGACAGAGAATATAGGATTATTGATCTGGAAATGTTAAGGGACCTAAAGATCATCCATTCTAAGATTCTTTTTACAGGCGAAGAAACTGAAGCTCAGAGAATTTAAATGATTTGTTCAAGATCACAAAGGCAGTAAATGGCAGAGCCAGGACTCAAATCAACGTCCCACATTCTTTTCATTACCCTTGGCATGGGGCACCTTCTACTTACTCATTTATATTAAACAGCAGGGAAGGTGAGAGGGCATGGATCAGGAGTAGAGTGGTAGAGGCTGAAAATTCCCCTCCTTCCAGGATCAGAGAAAGGACTATACCCAGTGATCCCTACTCTTTTTTTCTCCTTTGTTGTTGTTGTTGTTGTTGTTGTTGCTGTTGGTTTGTTTATTGTAGAAAGAGGGCTTGAGGAGAAACCATAAGGACTTCCCAGTAGGGGCCATTTAGCAGGAGAGCAAAAGATGATTATTTCTCCTTCCAAGGAAAGCTTCCAGAAGTCATCCCTCTCCAAAGATCTTGGGAAGGAATTCCTTGAGCAAACAGAGAACATGAACAGAATATCGAGTATTCCAATACCTTAGTTTGTTGTTGTTTAGTTGTTTTTCAGTAATATCTGAGTCTTTATAACCCTATTTGGGTTTTCTTAGCAGACAAACTGGAGCAGTTTTGCCATTTTTTTCCTCCAGCTCACTTTACAGATGAGGAAACTGAGGCAAATAGAGTTAAGTGACTTGCCCAAGGTCACATAGCTAGCAAGTGTCAGATTTGAATTCAGGAAGATGAGTATTCCTGACTCCAGACCAGGCACTCTATCCACTGTGCCATCTTGCTGCCCCATACCTTAGTTTAGTTTAGAGACTGTCCTTTTTCAGATCCTACTCTTGCTCCCAATTCTTCCTTGAGACCTCAGGAGAAGGGACAGCTTTTTTCTTAAACTTCTCCAAATTCTCTCTACTTCCCTCCTGATGTAATTTAGTCCTCTGCTTCTGAACCTAATGGAAGAGAAACACTATTAAATGGATAAGATGTAATGAAGTATCATGAAGGTAAGATGGAATGCCCATAGTATCCATGGAAGGAGAATACCCATCACTTATTAGGTCATATACTACAATCTTTATTGCAATCTACTTTCCATCCCTCCCACTACATCCTTTCTCCTTAACCTTTTCGGAGATAAGGTCTAGAATTCTTTTTTACTTCCATTCTCCATCCCACGTTCCCAGGAAGTCCTCTAAAGTCCCCCCTTAACCCCGTTGTTAACCTGGGGTCTGTGAACATTTTAAAAAATATACTATAACAGCTCTTTTTTAAAAATCCATTTCCCTTACAATCCTATGCATTTTATTTTACGCATTTAAAATAATTATTCTAAAAAAGAGTCCCTAGGTTTTGTCAGACTATCAAAAGGGACCATTAAAAGGTTACAAATCCCTGATTTAAAGGAAGGATCCTAGGGATCACTTGTTACTTGCCAAAAATGACACAGAACTGGGATTTGAACAAGGTCCTCTGATCAATTAAGGTATGAATAACTCATTGCCTCCTCCCACTCATTTTGCCTCTTTGAAGGGTTCTTCCTGCAATCTAACCTCCATCTCTCCTGCTTCATCCCCTGTCCTCTCACTCTGCCTTTTGAAGAGCGGTCCACCTCACCCCTCCCAGGAGAATCCCACTCCAGGTCTTTTCTTCACACCCCCACTCTGCCCCTGCCCAGCTCCCATCTCTTCCATCAATCAGCTTTTTCTCTCGTCATCCCCCTTTCCATCATGTTAGCCTCGGTTGATTTAACCAGAAAACCACCCCCAGAATTTAATTCCATGGCCCTCCATTCCCATCTCGATCATCGAGGTGCTGGGAGGGGCCCTAGGTAATGAGGGAGGGGGGTTGGGGAGAGGGCTGGTATCTGAGAGAAAAGAATAAAAAAAAAATAAAATGGCATCGATTCCCACAGTGACAGCCATCAATCTTCTCCCCTCCTGCCAGGGTCTGGGGATATTGGACACAGGACAATAAAGTCTTCAGGTTTTCTCAGACCCTTAGACTCTGGAGCTGAAGGGCTCTAGGTTGAAATCCTATCAGTTTCCAGGATCTTGCTGTGTGGCCTCTGGTCAACTGCTTAACTCCTCTGGCCTTCCCTCCTCCCTCTCCCTTCATCTCTTCCTCCCCGTCCTCCATTACATTCAATGTCAGATCCATCCTCTGCTTGTAACCTAGCCATGCTCTTTCCCCATCTAGAGAGCCTACTTTCTTAATTCGCTTGCCTCTAACACACCACCAAAAGTTCTTCACTGTATCTAACCTCCATTCCTTCCCAAAAGGAGGAAGAGCTATTGCATCTCTGGAGGATTCTGAAAAGAAATATGTGTATTGGGTGCTTAGAGATCCTTAGGCAAAGAAACTAAATATATTAGTAGTAGTAGTACTTTATTAATTACTTAGATCCAGAATCAGGAAATTTGGCACAGTTAGAAGACTAGGGAGAACTAATGGCCCAGGTCCAAAGGTTCTGAGGGCTAGAAGATTCTTTATTAGTCCAGAAGGAATAAAATGAGTGGGGGACAGCACTGCATCTTGAGATGGATGGAGGTTAGAGAGCTAGAAGGACTTCCTGTCAAATCAGAGTAACTGTGGCATGTCCTTCCCTGGAGATTTTGAAGATGTGGTCACCTCCATCCTCACCCTTTGCTCCGTTCTTCTAATATTATTTTGACTGATCTGAATCAAAGGCAGAGGGTTGGATTTGAAGGGAGAAGTACCCTTCCCCCAAAAGTGGAGGGCAAACCTCTAATTTCCCTCCAATAAGGAAATGGGAGGGGAGCAGTAAACAGTGGTATCAGGGAGCTTGGGGACAGAATAAAGGGGGTAAGGTGGGGGAATAGTGGTGTCTCTGGCCCCCAAAGGGTTAATGCTATTGTCTGAAAACCACAGCAGCTCCCCTGGGAGCTTGGAGATCCCGCTCTCATTTTAAGTAACCCTAACACGGCGTGTGATGAGACAAGGGGGTCGCAAGCACAGAGCGGGAGAGGGAATCAGACAGAGAGCCGGAGGCCGGCGGCTGCACTGAGGTAAGGGACAGGGTCTGTAGCTTGGAGTGGGGGGATGATGAAAGAGTGTAGAAAGCCCACCTGAATGGTTGGGTCTTTCCCCTAGCTATGGAAGGGGAAAGGGATGGAGTAAGGTTAAAAGGACTCCAGATTTAAGTGGGAATGAAAACCAAGGGAAGGGACAATGGGGCCTTTTAGATGTTGGGCAGCTATGGAACCTGATGTGGGACAATTGAGAGAAGTAAGAGGGGACTGTAGGATGCGTGGGTAAAGGGATTAGGGCACCTAATCCACTTAAGTGACAGGCAGTTACCCCTCCAGATACAGGATAACTATGGAGCCAGATAGGGACCCTTGAGGGGTAGATCCCAGAAGGCTAATATAGGACAGCTGCGAATCAGTGTGTTAGAAGGAAGATCCTGAAGAAGGGCCAATTTCTGTTGCCTCCTGTACCCGACTATCTCTCCATGACCTGGGGGGAAGTGCTCGAGGCTACTCCAGAGTAGCTGGTTGTACCAAAAAACTGGAGGATCTGAATCAGGATGGATAGAGGTCAGGAGGAAAACTAGTAGGATCAAATTCAGGAACCCTCTTCTCACCCCCTAAAGTTCCATATTCCTTCCTTACACCTGTCAAACTGAGACCCAACTGATGAGTGCATCCATCAGGTGAAAGAGCTGATCACAGCGAGACAAATCTGACCACAAGGGCATGGGAAGGATGGGGGAGGGGGCAGCAGAAATCCAAGGTTATCAGACAGGTGAGGTGGAATGTTCCATACCTTTAAGAACCAGTCTAGCTAACCAGTGCTTAAAGATCACTGATGAGAAAAGTCCCTGATCACTCTTTCTCTCCCTTTTCGATCCCTAGAACCCTTCCCAAAGGAGTTAGAAGTTAGAAGAAAGCTAAAGGCTTAGTCACCTATGTATTCCTTAACTCAGTCTTCTGTCCATCTCCTACTTCCGTTACCTACAGAGTGACTTGGAAAAGGGGATCCAGGAAGATCAGAATTCTGTAAGGACAGAAGTTCCATGGCACTGGAGTTCCTAAGGAAAGGGTCTCCCATTGCATCCTCCTTCTTAACCTCTGTACAGTCCTTTCGAATCCTTCCAAGATAGATTTTGGAGCCAAGAGACAGGGGATTAGAAAACTTTCTAGCCACTTCAGACAAAAACTCCCTTCTCTTCCCAGGGTTCTATAAACCAAGACCAAAGGTATCTTCCTTCCCTGACAAGGATCAGAAACACTTTAGAAACTGAGGCCTCAGGATAGTAAGGAATAGGGATAAGCAAAAAGACAGGATGATATTGAGGTTAAACAGTTTGGGATGCAACTTGAGATTGCAGTTTGAATATGGGGTTAGGGTTGAGAGTTGGGTTGAAATTTCAGTTTGGTTTGGGGGGGTGAGGTAGGTACTAGCATTAAAGTTAGACTTAGGGTTGATATTAGAGTTATCATTAGGTTTGGGGGTTCATATTGAGGTTTGGGTTGGGCATAGGATTGATATTGGGATTGTCAGTTTGGGTATTAGCATTGAGGTTTGGGTCTGCAGGGTGGGGTTTGGGTTGGGTTGAGAATGGGGCTGAGGCTTAATTTGAGATTAGGGTTTAGGTCAGGTACTCATCCTGGTAACAATTACATAAACCTTTTAGGATGAGAGTTGAGGGGTCCAAGTTTGATATTTAAGCTGAGGTTTGTTTGAGGATAGGAATCTGGGTGAGTCAGAGACGTTCTCCTAAGTCTGAAGAGTGGAGAAGTGACGTCTGGGTCCCAGTTACTCAGCATCTGCTTCTAACAGGGCCACCTCACCCTAAGAGCCTCGTCCCCAGCTAGTGGCTTTCACTTCCTCTTCCTCATGCCTGGCCCCTCTGAAACCCCAGCTTCCCAGCTCTAGTGGGGAATTCTTGTCCTTTGAGGGGGAGAGTCAGGGAGTACCCAGGCTGGGGGATCTCCTGTTGCATGGGAAATGAGTAGATTTGCCCTTCACTATCCTACTATGAAATTGTCTAAGGGAGTAGATAATAAGACTAGAATGCAATAGATTTACCCCTCCCCACCCTACTATGAAAGAGCTCAAGGGGCTAGGTGGTCGGGCAAGAATGTAGCAGAAACTGAAGAAAGCTTTGGGGAATCTAGTAACCCTCCCCCACCCCACCCCAACCACACACACATTCACACCCTAAGTTGCAGAAGGGAAAGTGATACAAGAGTTCTAGCCTGGCTGCCTAGATGTTCAGAGTTCAGTTTCTAGGTTTGAGGAAATCGCCTGGAGACAGAGACAAAAAAAGAGAGAGAAAGCAAAAAGATAAACAAAACAAGACAGAAACAGAGATAGAGATAGTGCAAGATCCAACCAGAGTCAAGAACAGATCGAGCAAGACAGAGAGACATGGTAAGACAGAAAGAGACCCAAAGAGCCCAAAAGAGACAGAGACAAGAGAAACAACAGAGATAGACAGAAACAATGAGACACAGAGGGGCAGAATTAAAGTGAAAAGGAGAGAGAAAGAAGAAAGTAGAAAAGAGAGAAGAGTCTACAGAAATTTGGGTGAAGGAAAAAGAGAGAAGGGGATAGGAAGAGGAAGAAGAAGAAGAAGAAGAAGAAGAAGAAGAAGAAGAAGAAGAAGAAGAAGAAGAAGAAGAAGAATGAGGATGAGAGAGAGAGAGAAGAGAGGGGAGAAAGGAGAAAGAGAAGAGGGGAAGAAAGGGAAGGAAAGAGACAGAGAGAGAGAGGAGAGGAGAGGGGGGAGAGGGAGAGAGAGAGAGAGGGAAGGAGA
>CM053593.1:131554028-131604955 GCA_028646575.1 Pseudocheirus occidentalis
AGAGAGAGAGAGAGAGAGAGGGAGGGAGGGAGGGAGGGAGGAGGGGAGAAAGGAGGGGAGAGAGAGGAGGGGAGAAAGAGAGAGAACAAAAATGCAATGAAGGAGGAAGTGAGCAAATGCCTAAAAGAAGTCCAGACTGAAAAAAGGAAGACAGAGCACCTGAAAGGAGAGCCTTCGAAAGAGAGCTTTGTAGTGTGTTTAACCCATGAGGACGACTGTCTCTGATTTCCTTTTAGGACTACCTCTCCCCTGTTCCTCCCCCTCCTCCCTTCCTCCTCCTCCCCCCCCCCCCCGTCCCCCCTCCCCAGGACATGGAAATTGGAAGGGATTTTCTGGGCTTGTGTAAGTGACTTTCTCTGTGACCTTCAGCCACCCAGTCTGGTGTGGGTTGAGGGGGGAGTGAGCTGGGGTGGAGGGTCTCGGTTTGGATTTCTGCTCCACAGAGTTACACAAACCTTTTAAATCCCAAGGCCCCCAGAGACCTAAGAGCCAAGAATCAGAGGAGTCAGCAGGGGCGGGGAGGAGGGAGGAGAAGGATAGGAGAGGGAGGGATGGGCCCCAGACTTCAGCAAGATTGGGGGAAATGGGAGGGAGCAGGAAACCTAGGGCAAGGCTAAAGAGAAGCATCCAGGGGTGGAAGGCAGTGATACAAGAGATATGTTAAGTACTGGACTTCGAAGAGACAGCTAAGTGGAGACAGCATCCTACATGCTGAAAAAGAATTCTGGAGAGAACTAGGCTTCATCTTGGGGATGGGGGTGAGAGTGGAGAGTAGAGGCAGAGAGCCTGATACTGCAGTGGGAAGGATGTTGGTTAGACAGAAGAAAGCGCTTCCTAGTTGCCAGAAGGGAATGAAAGTAGAAAATGGGGTGGATTTTTGTTTGTTTTTTGTTTTGTTTTTTCCAAAGGGAAAGGGAAAAGAGAAACAGAGCTAGATAAACACAAAGACTGGGCAAAACTGACATAAAGAAAAACAAAAAGCAAGACAACCAGCCAAAGGCAGAATAATAACCTCCTTGGATTTGGATCAGGCCAGGAGAGGGACATAACATTTAGGATTCCCTACCAGCCTGACCAGATTTATCGCCCTAGAATTTAAACCCTCCCATCCCCCACTCCTTGAAGTCAAGGGAGCTTTGGGTGGAGAGGAGGAAGAAAAAGACTGTCTGGTCCCTACCCTTGAGTATCCAAAGAGAAAAAAGGTGGCTGGTTTGGGGGCCCCTAACTCCCTCACTTCTTCCCTCCCCCGCCCCCTCACCAGCCCCTCTGGCTCTCCTCCCCTAAGCAGCTTTAGCTAATAGCATTAAGAGAGGTCTCTGGAGGGGCCTCCACTCAGGGCAGAAGATCAAATAGGAATGAAGGGGCCCAGCCCCTAGTCTTCTAATCAGATTGGGCCTTGGGAGGAGGTGTATAGTTGGGAGGGATACGGATCAGTAGAAGGAGGGGTAGTGGTGCCTGGGGAAGGAGACTCATTTGTTCAATGCTAACAAGCATGAAATCTTCCCCAGGAGGCCTACCTCTTTTTCTCTGGGGGATTTTTCTCTGTCTCTCTTTGTCTCTCTTCTTCCATCTCTATTTCCCCCTGTGAGTCTCTCTCTAGGATTATACAATTTGAGTTGGAAAAAAAAAATCTTAGCATGTTTCTCTCTTAAGCTTAAATGGTGATGTCTATCCTGTCCCTCATGCTGTTTCTTCTTCTGCCCAGGTCTATGTTCTATCTAGAGCTTCTTGGCTCCTTTCTTAATCTGACACTTTCATCTCTATGTCTCCTCCTCCCCTTCTCTCTCCCTCTCTCTCTGTTTTTCTTTCACTTTCTCTGTCTTGAGTTTCCTCTATCTCTGATCAACCAATCCCTATCTTTGTATATGTGTGTGTATATATATATATATATATATATATATATATATATATATATATATATATATATATAGCCAACCAATTTACATTTTCAGGAGAATTAAACTTTCTTTGTTTACCATAATGACCAGTTTTTGTCTAATTTGTCGAATTTGATCTATTTGATCACATTATGCTGTCAATCCACTTTGGTTATTAAAAAGTACTCCCCCTCATCCTTCCCGAAGGAGCCATGGTCTTTGCTTCTCTGTCCATCTGTCTGTTCTGTTGTATATCTGCAATCCTCTCTGGGCTCCTATCTGTCCATCCATCTGTCTGTTCTGCCTCTCTGTCTCCTTCAATTACTTCCTCTTAGAAGGAAGGTACAGTCTGAGTCAAGAATTTCTCCAGAATTTCTCCCCACCCAACCCCCAATCTCTCAGCTTCTCCCTCCCCTCTGAAGCTTCTTCCCAATCTTTCTCTGCCCTGATTGATTATCAACTGACTGAAAAAGTGGTCCAATAAAAAGAGCTCTGGGCTCAGAATCAGGTTCCAGTCCTGACACCAACATTTATTGTGTGGACAAGAACACTGATGCTATCTCTTTGGGACTCAGTTTCCACATCAGTAAAATGGGGGTAATAACATGCTCACTACCTAGCTCAATGGATTGTTGTAGGGACAGGGCTTTGTAAACCTTAAAGGGTTTGTATAAATGTGAATTGCTGTTATTCATTATTTCTGCTCAGAATATCCTCTCTGGCTACAAAGCTCCCATCAAAGCCTTGATCTTTATAATCACCACCATTATCCTCATCTTCATTGTTATTATGAGAATAACTTAATTATCATAAGTCTAATAGTAGAAGCTGATATTGAGAGAAGAAATTACTAATATTGTAGCTATGCACACAATGACATAATAATCTTCACTTGTTCAGATCTTGCTTCCCTTCTAGAAACAGAGGAAGCTAAGTAAAGAGATGTGGCCCCCTCCTATCTTGATCATTCATGATTAGGTTATGATCCTGTATGATTTATGGTTCTCAATACCCTCTGTGTGGCTCTGGCCACTGAGATGGCCCTGCTGCTGTGGCTGGAGGGGGGAATGATGCTGAGCTCATCATAAGAGTTTCTAGGGGAGATTGGAGTTGGGGGAGAGGGGGAGAGACAGCAAGAACAATATCAGGTCCCAGTTCTGGTGTCATCCTTATGACTGATCAGGTTATATAGGGACACGTGCTGTTACTGTCTAAGGTTTGACACAAGGAACACTTTTCCAGATTAAAGGCTGGAAACTGGAATCTGGTCTTCATTCAGGTCTGTTGTTATATTTGGTCCCCCTGCTTCCAGTCCTATTCCTTCTCTGATCTATTCTCTACTCAGCTGCCAAACTCTTTCAACTCAGTTTTGGGGCAGCTTGGTGGTACAGCGAAAAGAGCACCAGGCTTGGAATCAGGAGGACCTGAGTTCAAATTTGACCTCAGACACTTACCAGCTGTGTGACCCTGGGCAAGTTATTTAACCCTGCTTGCCTCCCAAACCCCAAACTCAGTTCTGACCAGGTCAATTTCCTACTCAAAAATCATAAATGGCTCCCTATTGCCTCTAGGTTAAAACACAAACTCCTGGAGTGCAGTATATATAAAAGTGCTCTCCGATTTGTCTCCTACCTGCCTTTCCAAACATCTTATTCCTTTTCATACATTCTATTTTCCTACAGACTAGCTTACTGGCTGCTCCTTGAACCTGGATTTTCACTGAGGTCACACAGTTATTTGATGGCATGTGTTAGAATTCAAACCCAGGCCTTAGTCTTTACCATGCTATTGTTTCTTCCAGAAGGGGAACCATAAGTTCTGTGATTCTTAGGAAACACAATTTGGGTACCTAGTGACTAGCAGAGATAAAGGACAGGCACTTGCTTCACCCTAGGAGTTAAATGTGCATTTCCTCTTTGTAAATTTACCTTCTTAGCTTAGAACACCTGTGGGCCAGGAAAATGCCATCATATTCTTCAGAACCAAGGGAGGATCCGAGATTCCTCCTCAGCTACTGGGAAAGTCATGTCCCCTCTTTTGGCTTCAATTTCCTTATTTATAAAATGAACGGGTTAAATTAGGACTGGTGACCATGGTCCCTTCTAGCATTCATATGAAATTTAATCTGTGACTTTAAGACACATGAGCTCATTTTTATGCATCCTAAGTATAATACATATATACATATATATATATATACATACATACATATATATGTGCATTTTGGGGAGTCTGAACCTGGGATTTTATCAGTGTTAGGAACTCCTGATATAGAAATTCTCTTCCATCAATGCAGATGAACAACTCACAAATAATTTATAGTCTTAGAGTTTCCTAGTGTACTGAACATCTAATTGACTTTTTCACAGCCACATAGCCAATATGTATGAGAGACAGGACTTGAATTCTGGACCTCCTACTCCAAAGCCAGTTCTCTAGCTGCTAAATCTTGGCAATCAGGTCCTCATCTGGTACCCATCATGAAAGACAGTATTGTATACTGAAAAGAGTATTGGAATGGCAGGCATCAGGAGACCCTGGGAAGTAGACTCAACTCTGCTACTCACTACCTTCTTGACCTGGGGCAAGTCCCTTTATATCTCCTCATCTAAGCTTTCTATAACATAAAGGGGAGGATTGTACAAGGAGATCTCCAAGATCCTTTTCAGCCTAACATTTATAATTCTAATTATGTTATGTTACTCTCATCAGAGAGAGAAATTTAAGGCAAGAAACTATCTGATCTCCTTGTCTTTAGACAAAACTGAGAAATCAGACAAAAATCTCCATTACATTGAAAGTTCCAAAAGAAAGAGACTCCATTAATATGCCTTCTTCCTCCTTCCTATCTATCTTGTCCTTCCTTACTGGAAAGTCTTTCCTGAGATCTAACTTCAATCTTCTAATTATATTATTTCCTTTTGTCTGCCTAGCTTTAGATTATGTGTTTCCCTTCCTGCCTCTCCACCTCCTACCCCCATGCAAATTCCATCCAGAAGGCAAATATTTGTAACATACATTTTCAAATCTCCCGTCTACCAGCCATGGGTGAATTCCGTACCATTTCTTCTCTTCCTAGATTTATACATTCTCAGAAACCTCCCCTTTAACCCGAGTGAGAGTGTGTGTCTCTGTGTGTATGTATGTATATATGGAAGTAGGGAGGGAAGAAACAGCAGTGCTGCACCTCACCCTTCATTATCCATGAGACACACCCCCACCCCCCAGCACTGATTGTTTAAAAAGAGAATGTGAGATTAATTACATCTCTTGTCTTCTGTCAGGAAAACCCTCAATCCCCTTAAGTCCTGAGTGGAAGGGAAAGGCTCTCTCTTTTTCTAAATCCCCTGATATTTGGGGGTAGAGAGTGGAAGGGAGCAGAAGAGACCCTCCTACATCTATAAATGGTTAAACCCCCAGCCCAGGCTCTGGGTTATTATGATGCCCCAATCTAAGGTGTAGCCCCTGGGGAAATGAAGGAGCCTTCCTGGCTCTGGGTCATAGTTACCCGCCTCTATTATACCTCCACTTTCTTCCCTTTCT
This sequence comes from Pseudocheirus occidentalis, assembly GCA_028646575.1. NCBI lineage: Eukaryota > Metazoa > Chordata > Mammalia > Diprotodontia > Pseudocheiridae > Pseudocheirus > Pseudocheirus occidentalis. Next base: position 131,559,449 of record CM053593.1, read on the forward strand.
CCTCTTACTTTAATCCACCTTTAAGTTCTTTCCCTCTCAACCTTTTATTTCTTTCTCTCTACTTTTTTTTTTTGTGCCCCCATCTCTCCACCCCTTTCTCTGAGTGTCCCTTTATCTCTTCTCTCTGTCTCCCCTCCTCAGTTAGTCCCTCTTGTCTCCCAAGGCTTGGATAGACAGAGCTCTCTCCCTTAGGAGTGGATGATGCACTGCCACTGTCTGGCTGAGGGCATCCCCCCAGTTCCCAGCTCCTATTGGATCTCAGGTAAGACTCTTCTCAGCCCATTACCCCTCTTCCATGGTATATCCATCCCCCTATCAAGAAGAATTCCTTTCCTTACCCCAGAGTCCCCCTTTTCTTTTTTGAAAATAATTTAAAATACTTTAAAATTGAATTTTAAAGAAAAATTATCAAGCATATTTTTTTTCCTTCCATCAATCCCCTGTTGGAAAAAGAAACTCCTTGTAACAAATAACAGTAATAGCAGCATTTATATAACATTTTAAGGTTTTCAAAGTACTTTAAAATTATTATTTCTTTTGATCCCACAACAAGCCAGGGAGGTAGATACTATTATTATCCTCATTTTAAAGATGAGGAAACAATGAGGTTAAGTGATTTGTCCAGGATTTGACAACTAGTAAGTGTCTGAGGTTGATTTTGAACTCAGTTAGGTGGTGCAGTAGATAGAGTGCCAGTCCTAGAGTGAGGAAGTTTCATCTACTGTGTGACTAGCTGTGGGACCTTGGGTAAATCACTTTAACCCTGTTTGCCTCAGTTTCCTCTTCTGTAAAATGAACTGGAGAAGGAAATGGCAAATTATGCCAGTATCTTTACCAAGAAAACCCTAAATGAGGTCATGAAGAGTGAAATTGACTGAACAACTTCCTTATATGCATAGTAATGCAAAACAAATTCTCTTATTGGCCATGTCCAAAAGCTGTGTCTTATTCTGCATACTAGTCTATCACCAAGAGATCCCTTTTCCCCTATTTCTACCCTACCCTCATTGGGAAGTTTGTCCCATCATTGAACAACAACTTGTGGGAAAGAGTCAGATAAGCCACCTTTCACTGTCTCATCCCCCCAGGCCTGGCTTTCCCAGACTGGGCCTACAAGGCAGAGTCCTCCCCAGGTTCCCGGCAGATCCAGCTGTGGCATTTCATCTTGGAGCTGCTTCAGAAAGAGGAGTTCCGCCATGTCATTGCCTGGCAGCAGGGAGAGTATGGGGAATTTGTCATCAAGGACCCAGATGAAGTGGCCCGCCTCTGGGGCAGAAGAAAGTGTAAACCACAGATGAACTATGACAAGCTGAGCCGGGCCCTCAGGTGAGGGAGGGATGGGGAGGAGAGAGAGAGAGAGAGAGAGAGAGAGAGAGAGAGAGAGAGAGAGAGAGAGAGAGAGAAGAGAGAAGAGAGAGGAGCCCTTAACCACAGGGTTAAGGAAGAGTCCTAGGTTCTAGTTTCTGATCTTATTGGAGCTACGGGTTGTGAAAACTTCCCCTTCAGGGTCGTGCCCTTTGAGGCTGTATGCTCAAATCCTCAGTAGTGCCTATGAGCTATCTCTGAGCTGTGGCTCTAAGAGATGAGCCATTTTGAACTCATTCTGTTGTCTAACTAACCGCAGCCTTGTCTTCTCTAGATACTACTACAATAAGAGAATCCTGCACAAGACCAAAGGCAAGAGATTTACTTATAAGTTCAACTTCAGCAAACTCATTGTTGTCAACTATCCACTTTGGGACATGCGGCCCCCGCCCCCACCCCCTCTGTTGCTGGGTACCCCAGGCATGTACGGTCCAGCCTTGGTGCCTGTCAGTATGCAGAGTGAGGTAGGCATGATGGATCTCCCTCTCCCAGTGTCCCTCCTTCCAAGGTCCTGCTCTGTGCCCCCCCCCCCTGTCATCCTAGCCACGTGTCTTAATCCTCTTCCTCTTCCTCCTCCTCCTTCTCCTCCTCCTCCTCCTGTTCTCCTCCTCCTCTCCTCTTTTCCTCCTCCCTTCTTCCTCCTCCTCTCCTCTTCTTCTTCCTCCTTTCCTCCCCTCCTCCTCCTCTCCTCTTCCTCCTTCTTCCCTCTTCCTCCTCTCTCCCTCTATCTCTCTTCCTCCTCCTCCTTCTCTCCTCCTCCTCTTCCTTCTCCTCCTCCTCCTCCTCCACCACCACCACCACATTTAACCAGTCCCTTCCTGGCCACTCCTTTCAGGTGTTTTTTGAAACCTTGGCCTTCTTACTTTCTAGCTCCTCCACACCGTTCTGTTTACCCATCGGGCAATTATGGAACAGCTGGCTGGACAGCGGAGTCCCCCAACCCCCCTGGAGCCCCCTGGGGATAAGAAGGGAAGCAGCAGCAGTGAGCATCGTGAGTGGCTTTGGAAGGAGATAGGGGAATCTTAAAGTAGAAGAGGAACTCAGACTGGAGGGTGTTTCATGTTCTTGTGGGGGGTTGGATTGTTACCCTATGTGAATGACTACAAGGCCTCTAGAAGGCCCAGATAGCTTTGGTTCCTCCCCAGTATCCAAATTTGCATCATTCTCTCCCATACCTACCCATTTCTATCAATTTTCATACAAAAAGGTGCCTTTAGTTACTCCCTGCTGTGCTCCAGGACATAGGAATCCTTCCTGTCAGTGCTGGGTTACAGAAAACTCTCTTCCCTGTCTCCCCAGCAGGCTCCTGGAACCTGGGCCCAGGTGAGTCTGCTAGCACAGTGGGTGTGGGACTGTCTCAGGACCTGCCTGGACACGCAGTCCAGAAGCAGAGCTAGACAGAGCTCCTGGGCAGCCCTGCATGCTCCCTTCCTCCCATCCCCCCAATCCTGGAAATGCCCTACAGCAACTTGACTTCTCTATTTTCTAGTAGTTTGGGGTTGTTGTTCAGGTGTTTCAGTTGTGTCTGTCTCTTTATGACACCTTTTGGGATTTTCTTGGCAGAGATGCTGGAGTGGTTTGCTACTTCCTTCTCCAGATCATTTTATAGATGAGGAAATTGAGGCAAAAAGGGTTAAGTGCCTTGCCCAGGGTCACACAGCTAGGAAGTGTCTGAGGCCACATTTGAACTCAGGTCTTCTTTACTCCAGGCTCTTTACTTTATCCACTGTGCCACCTTAGGGGGGGGAAATCCCCCAATACTCCTTCACAGCTGATTCCAGCTGTTGTTTTAAGCTTACATCCACTTTCATCTACCCCAATCCCCAATAAAGAAAAATGAGGATACTATGCACTGAATTTAGAAGCAACTATAATCCTGAGCTCTGGGATTCTGGACTGTACTTGATCTGGAGGGACCCTACCCTCCTTTATATTCTCCCCTCCTAAGAAAGGAGGCTACTTCAGGGTCAGATAAGCACTCTGGAGGAAGTTCATCAGGGGTCAGAAATCACTCATGTTGTTACAGAGCTCTACTTTCCCTCCAGCAACTATGTGAGGTAGGTACAAATATCATTATCCCCATTTTAAAAATGAAATGGAGGCTGAAAAAACTTGAATGACCTATCTAAGATCGCCCAGCTAGAGTGTGTTAGAAGCAGGGTTTGAACCCAATTGAGTTCTGACTCAGCTCTTTCTATTATACCACACTTGCCTATAGGGAAGAAATTGTGGAGATGGCTGGGAAAATCGGCTTGGCAGAGTTACATTATCATTCTCATCATCATTAATCATCATAGCTAGCATTTATACAATGCTTTAAGGTTTACAAAGTACTTCATATAAAGGATCTCATTTGAGCCTCACACCAGCCCTAGAAGGTACGTTGCTATTATTACCCTTAATTTACTGATGAAGAAACTCAGGCTCTAAAAAGTTAAGAAATTTGCCCAGTGTCTGAGGCCATATCTGAACTCAGGGTCTTCCTAAACTCCAAGTCCAGAGATCTAGAACCACCTGGCTGCATTAGGAAATAGACCCTAAGGGAAGAGGTTTGAGATTGGACTACTATCTGCTTCAGTCCTGTGGTGACAGCTGAGGAACCAGGAGGAATTCCACTGGGAAAAAGAAATATAGGCCTTGTCCTCAGGAAGCTCCCAGATGAAGGCAGAGATAGACTATGCTCCTCACCCAAGGGAATATACAGAGATGGACAGATAAGGCATATGATTCTACTGCCAAAGAAAGCTTTGGCTCTCAAGGTTGGTGAGCTGGGGAGAAGTCAGTGCAGGAACATTTTCTACAGGAGGGAATGTGCAATGAGGGTGGGAGGCAGTGTGATGTATTAGGAATCTGAGCCATTACTATGGATTATTTTATTGAGGGCAAAGAATTTGGGGCCGGGTGGTAGCAGCAAAGACAGTGGTCCAAATGAGAGTCCAGTGTTACTGGGAGATGTCCTGGATGAGAGAATTGGGTCACGATGTTCTTTGAAGGCCAGAGAAGGCCCATGAGATGTGGAGATGGCAGTCTCTGCACTGCTGAGAGGAGAAAGTACTCTACCACACACACACACCCCAGTCGTTGGCACCCTGGGGCAAAGCTCTGGGTACTATGACCTCCTCACACTTCTAATAGAAAATGCACTGATCTAGACATTGGTTCTAGTCCTAGTTCTTCCATTCATTGGTGATGTGATCTTGGGCAAGTCATTTCCCTGTCTATAAAATTAAGGGATGGTACTACATGGTATCTGAGGTCCTTTCTAGATTTAATTATCCACGTCACGGGTTGCTTCCAGGTCTAACACTATGTTCTGTGTTCCAACATTCTACGTTCAAAGGATCCTTCTGACTTTGGCATCCCAGGATACTATGATAGGACCAGAAAGAAAAGGACCAGGAATGTACTATGTAAACCAATAGAGTCCCTCTCATGCCAAATCACTTTTAGCTTATCAAAGTACTTTCACATTTTTCATATTGTTTGATAAATGTTTTAACATTAGTCATTTTTTATTAATAATTTTGTTGACAAGTACTTAATTGTAATCTTATTTAATGCTTTCACAATAACCTTACTAAGTAGGAAAGGCAGGGCAGTATTATTGTCTCCATTTTACAGATAAGAACACTGAGGAAGGTTAAATGATCCACTGGCCTCAAACAGTGAGTTCATTACAATGCTGGAACTAGAAACCTTATCTACAGCCTAGGTGCAAATACAAGCATATGTATTTGCAGGAGAGACAAAGGTACCAGGAGAGACAAAGGGAGTGATGAGATTCAGGAGGGAGAAGAAACTGAGAACAGAGACATTAATGGGATCGTAGAATTGGATTTTGGAAGGAATTTAGAGATCATACAATTTCAACTGTCTCATTTTACAGGTGGGGAAACTGAGGCCCAAGGTCACACAGCAAATAATTAGTCATTAGGGATTCTAACTCAGGTACTCTAGGCTCAGATTCAGTGCTCTTCTTCGCTATCAGGGGTTCTTAAACCTTTTTTTTTTCATCATGGATCCCCTTGGCCATTTGGGGCAGCTCATGAACCCTTTTCTTTTCTTTTTTTTTTAATCAAAATAATGTTTTTAAATGAACAAAATAAAATATATAGGAAACCAATTATACTGAAATACAATAGCCAAAATATCTTTCCTTCCAAGGTCGAAGACTCCCTGAAGTCTTTCCATATGTCTGTGGACACCAGGTTAGGGATCCAATACACCAAGCTGTCACTCCTTCTGACTCCCCTTTTTTCCTTCTCTCTCTAGGCCTTGGCTCTCCCCAAGCTCCTTGCCTGTTGAGCCCCTGCTACCATTTCCAGAATCCCCGGAATGAACTCCCTCCTCTTGCCTCTTTACCCCCACCCCTCTCAGCTCCTCTTCCAAATGAGTGGCCTCGATTCTTGGGGCCCTTCCTCCCCCCTACCCTCCCAGAGCAGCAGGCCCCTGGGCCCTCTAAGACTGATTCTCTATTTGCTGGAGTGGGATTCCCCACAGGCGAAAAGGTTTTCCCAGGGTTTCCCCTTCTGGCTGGGATGGGGCCTAGGGCAGGAGAGAGGTTGAGGTTTCTGTCTCTGAGGCCTGAGGATGCTGAAGTAAAGGAGGATTTAGGGGTGGGAGGAAAGGGATGTCAGAGACCTGTAGCAGATTTCCCTTCAGAGGTACTTAGACCCAAAAGCCGGGAGGAAAACCGAGCTTCCCAGGATCTGGAGACTTTCAAAGCCGTGTGGCCTTTGGATCCTCCTTAACTGGAAGGTAACCAATGAAGCTTCTCCAACCCCATGATTCTGTACTGTCCCTCCTTCACTATCTTACCTTCTTCCTGGGTCTGCCTCACCCTGGCCCCAACCCCACACTGGCTCCAGGCACTGAACATGGGCCTTCTACTGAAGTGGGAGGACTGAAGTCAGACCTAAGGAAGGAAATGAAATAGGGATCCCAAGGTGGGAGGACAAGGGCTTGAGGGTAACAGGGAAGGCCATGATTCCTCTCTTTATTAAATGGGGTAGCATCACTGAGATAGAATATCCTTGACCCTTTGACCAAAGATCTCATCAGTTCAAGAGGCTGGGTTTATTCCCCTCTTCCCACCCTCTCCATCCCTCATCTCTTAGTCTATGTGTGGGAGGAGGTGGGGGTATGAGGAGGTTCCTCTATTGGAAAGTCCCCAACTTTCCATCACTCTCTCAAAGGGTTAATCACAAGGTAAGGGATTAGGTTGGGGAAGGGGGGGACCCTAAGTGTTTCCAATTTTGAAGTCACTCCTTTTAAGTGTCATAAGAGTGACTAAGGTCTCCCCACTTCCCCAACTCTAGCATGTGTTTATGCTTCTTTAGCTCCCTCTTGGTCTCCTCCTTTCCCAGTAAGTGCTATGACTCTGGGGTTTCTGGTTCTAAATGGACACATTCCCTTCTACCCCCAGATCTTTCCCAAGCTCTGTAACCCACCCCACTGTGATGAATAAAATGCTTTCAACCAAGAAATGTGTTCTCTTCCCTGCTGACTTCTGCTACCCTGTGTGTACCTGAGCATCCCAGGTTCAAACGTGACTCCTACTTCCCTGTTTCACCTGAATTTTCTAAATCACCTGGGGAGTTGCCTGCCTTCTCTGTTCTCTAGAACCAACCACAGCCTGTTTCCGCATGGATAGAGAGAGAGAGATCTCTCTACTGGGAAGGGATCTTGACTTACAATTCAATCTGAATTCCCATGTCTGGAGGACATGAATCTTTCTGAGGACAAGAACAGAAGCTATAACCTACAGCTGAAATCTGCTCTGGATTTCTTAATGGACCAAACATCTGGCAATTATGTAACAATAGGTGCCTTCTCCCTAGGTTAGATATAAAGACTTGAGAATTAATCTCTTATTACTATATCAACAAGCAAGAAAACTAAGTCACCCCACCTCCAGATCTCTGCCCCCTCCAACCATTCTGAGAAGCCTGTGAACCCTTTAAGGATGTACTTTTGACTCCTTTGTCTCAAAGCCCATTGTGGAGGACTTAATTCTATTCCGTTTTGAAAAAAATTCAGAAGGGTGGCTAGGTGGCATAGTGGATAGAGAACTGAACCTAGAGTCAGAACAACCTGAGTTCAAATTTTACTTCAGACACTTACTAGCTGTGTGACCCTGGGTAAGTCACTTAACTTCTCTTTGCCTCAGTTTCCATCGAGTGTAAAACAGGGATAATAATAATAGCACCTCCCTCCCAGGCTTGTTGTGAGGATCAAATGAGATAATCGCTGTAAAGCACTTAGCACAGAGTAAGTGCTCTATAATGTTGGTTCTCGTAATTCCTGTGATCACTGGAGTTAGCCAAGGAAGGATCTAGTCAAACCCTCCCATTTTACAGGTTAGGAAACAGAAGCAGAGAAGAGAATTGCCCACAGTAACACAGGGATAGTAAACAGCAGAGTCAGGATTCCCACTCTACATTTTCCAATTCAAACCCTAGGTCTTCTTACTCAAAAATTGGTTGCCCTTTCAACTTCACCACAATGACTTCCAAAGGGGCCCTCTTTGCGCAGCCCTCAAGAGCTTGGCAACACTCCAGGGGTCCGTGTTGGAGAGCTGGCTCTGGGAGGAACAGGAAAGGCCAGGCTAGGGGCTGCATGAAGCAAGAGCTCATAAACACCTCCCCACCCCACTCCACCCCACAGGTCTTTCTCCTAGGACAAACCCAGGCTGGGGAATGGACCACTGAAGAATTCATCCTCTTACCACTGGCCTGTCCCCCACCCCACTGTGGGTAGGAGGAAGCCCCAGGCTGGGGCTTTCCCACTGCCCATCCCAGCCTGGGAGACAAAGAACCTGTGTTGTCTGCTCCCGGCACAAGGACTCAGATTGTCTTGTGTGGGACTTTGGGGCAGATTCACTGAAAGACTGCCCAAAGGTCAACGAGAGCTTTCTCGGGAATGGAATCATCCCTGGTCTCTCCTATGCGCCACCCCACCATCTCTGACTGCACGGTTCCGCTGGTCTTTGATTTCTGTGCCCCCTTATTCACACATTCAGATCTCTGGGGTGGGGTGAGAATAGCTTTGAGCTCTCTACTGCTTGTGAGTGGGTGGTGTCAGCGCAGTGAAGCCAGGAGTCAGAGCTCCCAGTCTCAGCCTCGGGGGACTCAGACTTTTGGCTGGTGAATTCTGGGTTCGAGGCGCCAGACGGATTTGGGTAGATGAATGGACAGGTATGGACACGGGCTGGTTCTGAGAGTGCTGGGAGCAATGGTAGGGGCACGCTACGGGGGCACCACATCATATTTACTACTCTATTTCCCCCACCCCTTTACAAGTCTAACACACAGTAGGCTTTTCATAAGTATCTGTAGAATAAATAATTAGGAAAGACTATACCTCTTCACATGAACCCCCTCCCCAGCAGAACTGTTGGCTTCCCTATTGCACCAGCGCCCTCTGGTGGTTACATCCAACATTACAACAGCCTGAGAAAGCCCGGAATTGAATTTAGTTTTGGTACAAAGGTGGCAGAGGTCAAGAAACTGTCAAGAGACAAGAGGGAGAAGCACCATTGGCAGACAGCTCAAAAAGACAATTTATAGTTGAACTTTAAGGTTTCCAAAGCTCTTTCCTTACAACAACTCTGTTTGACTTGTATATTGTTTTTCTAATTTTATAACTAAAGGAGCTTCTAATAAACAAATGGATAAACAAGTCTGATCTTCAGACCACTTCAGAAGTATCACAGGATGCCTTTCTGGTGGTACAATTGAATTCTTTAATCATCTCCAGAAATCATACCCCAGGTCAATTCTCCAGTTGCACGAATTCTGGATTTCGAGTCTGAGGATCTAAATCCAAATCCTGGCTCTGCCCCCTATTGTTTGATCTATAATCTTCCTCTTTCTAGGCCTCAGTTTTGTCATCTGTAAAATGAGGTTGCACTAGATGACCTCTAAGATCTTTTCTAACTCTAAACACTATTTAAATAGGTTGAAAGTACTTAGAACTCATTCACTTTAGTCTAGGGCTGGGGTTCTTAACCTGGAGGCTGTGAACTTGTTTATTTTTAACATTTTGATAATTGCATTTCAGCATAACTGATTACCTTTATAATTTTATGCATTTTATTTTATGCATTTAAAAACCTCATTTTTGAGAATGGGACTCTGTAGACTTCACCAGACTGTCAAAGGGGTCCATGATATAAAAAGGGCTAAATAACTTTTGGTTTAAGGGGGAAGAGATTAAGTATTTATCAAGCACCTACTATGTGTCAGGTCCTCTATTAAATACTTTGTAAATATTATCTCAGTTGACTCTTACAACTCTGGGAGGTAGGTGGGCCTAGTGTCAGGAAGACTCATCTTCCTGAGTTCAAATCTTATCTCAGACACTTATTAGTTCTGTGACCCTGGGAAAGTCACTTAAATACATTTACCTCAGTTTCCTCATCTGTAAAATGAGCTGGAGAAGGAAATGGCAAATCACTCCAATATCTCTGCCAAGAAAACCCCAAATGGGGTCATGAAGAGTCAGACATGACTGAAACAACAACTTCCTGCTTCCAGGCCCAGTGTGTCCACTGACTACTGTACCACCCAGCAGAGGGGGAAAGGAAAGAGAGGACAGAGTCCAAACTCAAGTTTTATAAAATCGAAAAAAAGTCAGGGCTAGAAAGGATCTTAAAAATCATCTAGTTCAACCCCTTCATTTAAGAAATAAGAAAACTGGGGTGGCTAGATGGCTCAGTGAATAGAGCATGGGCTCTGGAGTCAGGAGGACCTGAGTTCAAATCCAGCCTCAGACACTTAACACAAAAGCTAGCAGTGTGACCTTGGGCAAGTCACTCAACTCCAATTGCCCTCCAAAAGCAAAAAAAAAAAAAGAGAAAAGAAAAGAAATAAAGAAGAAAATTGATGATGTTTCAAGTCACACAACTAGCTGTGGAACTAGGAGCAGACCCCACTTGAGTCTTCCTTCCAACTCATCATTCTTTCTAATACATCATGTTGTGATTTATACATAAAAAAGGTGATATCAAAGGCAAAGTAGTGGAAAAAGGAAGCATTATCTGTCAGATTTATGGGTAGGATAAGAGTTAATCACCAAATGAGAGATACAGAAATTCATAAGAAGTGAAATGGATAATTGTGATTACATAAAATTAAAAAGCTTTTGCACAAGCAAAATCAATGCAACTAAATTTAGAAGAAAAGCAAGAAACTAAAGGGAAATCTTTATGGCACTTCTCTGATAAAGTTCTCATTGCTAAGATATATAGGAAACTGAGTCAATTTAAAAGAAAAGGAGTCATTCCCCAATTGATAAATGATGAAAGGACATAAATAAGCAGTTTTTGGAAGAAGAAATCCAAGGTTTCAATAGTCAAATGAAAAAAAATGCTCTAACACACTATTAATTAGAGAAATGAAATAAGTAAATAAATAAATATTTTATTTTTATTATTTATGAAATAAATAAAACAAGTCTCCAGCATGACCTCATATCAAAAAAGGAGAATAACAAATGTTGGAGAGGGTTATGGGAAAACAGATACAGTAATTCACTGTTGGTAGAAGTGAGCTAATCCAACTATTATGGAAACCAATTTGAAATGACAACAAAAATCTATTAAACTGTACATACCCTTTGATTCATGGGCCATCTCCAGTATCCTGACCTATATCTTGACACTAGACCCAGATAGTTCTAAAGGAGAGAGTGAGGCTGGTGACTTTGCACAGTCCTCCCTCTCTTAAATCCAATTCACTTGCAAGTCATGGCATCACCTTCCTGCTATCATGGTCCTCTTTGTGAATGAAGGACAAACACTAACAACAACAACCCTTTGATTCAGCAAGACTAGGTCTATACCTTGAAAGAAATGAAAGAAAGAAGAAAAGGACCTATAGGTACAAAAGTACTTACAGCAGCTCTTTTTGTGATGGCAAAGAATTGGAAATTAAGAGGATGCCATCGATTCAGGAATAGCTGAATAAAATGTGAAATATGAATGTGATGGCTGTTAGAAATGATGAAGGGGATAGTTTCAGAAAAACAGGAAGAATTGTATGAACTGATGCACAGTGAAGTGAACAGAACAAGGAAAACCATTTATATTATAGCAACAATGTGTAAAAACAACTCTGAAAGACTTAGAAACTATGATCAATACAATGTGGCTCAGTCATTTTCAGTGGAGTCCAACTCTTCGTGATACATTTTGAGGTTTTCTTAGCAAAGATACTGGAGTGATTTGCCATTTCCTTATCCAGCTCATTTTACATATGAAGAAAATAAGGAAACAGGGTGAAGTGACTTGCCTATACTCACACAGCTAGTAAGTGTCTGAGGCCAGATTTGAACTCTGGAAATTGAGTTTTTGATTCCAGGCTCAGCAGTCTATCCACTGCATTCCTAGTTGTCCTGAACAACACAATGGCCAACCATATTTCCAAAGGGCTTATGATGAAACATACTTTCCACTTCCAGAGAGAACTGATAAACTCAGTGCTGATTGAAGCATATTTTCTTTTCTTTTCCTTCTTCCTTTCTTTTTCTTTTTTACATATGGCTGGTGTAGTAATTTGTTTTGTGTGACTACCCATATTTCTAATGGGTTTTTCGGTTTCATGTTTCTTAGCTTTTCAATGGGCAAAACAGGGGAATGGGAAGGAAAGAATTCAGAACAGGAAATAAAATAAATTTGAATCTAAAAATTAAAAAGAATCTATATAACTAGAAAAACATTTAAATGAATATGTCATGTTGTCTTTGCTTACTACAGGGAGACAATATCTCTTAGAAAGAATATGTACAGTAGGTTAATAGTAATTATAATTGTAATGACTTTCATTTTGAAGTATACAAAGTGTTTAATGGATAGTATCTCTTTTGAGCTTCTGTCTAGAGACACTAAAGATGTAACCCTTGTCTAGCGGTCTCCTGCTTCAAAGTAAGTAGAAACAGATCTACCTGTTTCCCCCTGCATTTGTCTGTATATTGGGGCACTTAAGAGAGATGGAAGTTTGGAGTTTGATAGCCCTAGCAAGTGACCGTGTTAAAGAGCAGCAGCCAAAGGTTGCACTACTCTCTTGTTCCCCAGCAGGGGTTTGCAAAGGGCAGATGCATCACTTGCTACTTTCCGGTTGATTTCTTCTCCTGGAGAATGGCTTCAGCATAAGAGAAGTGGAGAGGTCATTGCGATAGGTAGTTTCCCCTCCTCTCTTTGAATTTAGAGATCAAAAATGCTTGGTAAAGTGACTTTTTGGTCCATCTGTTCCCCTGGTGAGATGTGAGGGATAGAACATAGAAGATAGGACTGAAGGAGCTGAAAATTCAACTTTACCTGAAACAGTAGGATACTCTCTCTACTTCAGAGCTTACTGTTACGCTTTACTCTCTCCCTCTCTTTTTTTTAAACCATTATCAATGCATGTAACCTGTATAACAAGTGATTGAATTATTTGGGAATTTGCTAAGATGGGAAGATAAATTTGGAGAAAGCAAATAGGTAGGGGCACAAACCAAGAGAATTTTGAGTTATTTTTGGAATTACCCTATTTCCCTAGACTTTAACATGGTATGTTGGAGACATTAGGGAAAGCTGGAGAGTTAACATGTGCACACTTTGGGCAAGCAGAAATTGTTTAAGCTCCAAACACCATCTTCTGGCTTGCCCAGACCTAATAGCACCCTGTGTACTTGCCTGAGCCATACATACTCCCTATGGTACCAAGAATACTGTCCTTCCTCATGGGACTAATACCGTGAGTATATTAGGGGACAGCCTTTACGTAGGCATCATCATCCCTGTTTTATAGATGAAGAAGCTGAATAAGGGGGAAAGCAAGAGAGAAAATTAGGTTTTGCATGATTTAAAGCTGGTTGTCATATTATTCTAAGCCTACATTGGCACTTAATTCTATAATAGCTTGTAGATAGTCCCTTCTTGTCATCTTTCTTCATTGTTTCTTCCCAATTAGAATGAGGAAGCAGCATGGTATATTGGAAAGAGATTTGGAGTCAAAGGACCCGAGTTCAAATTCTGGCTCTGTCGCACTAAATGCCTGTGTGACTTTGGACAAGATATTTTGTCCTCTGGGCCCTATTTTCCTTAGCTGTAAAATGAGGGCTTAGGATTAGATGACCTCTTCAGGCCCTTCTCGTTCTAAATCTATGATCCAATGCAAGCTGCTTGAAGGTAGAGGTCTTTTCATCATTCTTCTGCATTCTTAACATTGGCAGCAGATAGATTGTCAGGCCCAGAGTCAGGAAGACTCCTCTTCCTGAGTTCAAATCTGACCTCAGACACTTACTGTATGACCCCAGGGAAGTCACTTAACTCTGTTTGCCTCAGTTTCCTCATCTGTAAAATGAGTTGGAGAAGGAAATGGCAGACCCCTTCAGTACCTCTGCCAAGAAAACCCCAAAATGGGGTCATGAAGAGTCAGACATGACTGAAACTATTGAACAACAACAAGCATCCCTAACAATGCCTAGCACCAGGCGGGATACAAAGTAGATTCTCAGTAATGTATTTGTTGAATTTAAGATGCTATATTTTTCATTAGGAGAAGCAGTACAGATAATGGAGTAGATCACTGGAGGTTCAAGTCCAGTCTTTGATACAGCCTGTATTACCCTGGACAAGTCATTTGAGCTCTATCACTATGTCACTAAGTATCCTAGGCAACTCTCAAAGTTGTTATGAAGTCTTAGAACAGGTGACCATCCACCCTGGCAGAGGAAGAATCCTCAGTAAGGGTTCCCTATAACAAATAACATCCCCGTTCCACTCTAAATTCCAAAACAACATTCCTGGGAACCCTAGTCAAAGCCCAGGGGGAAATATTTATAGAGCTAAATTAACCAAAGCCTTGGCTGTTCTTATAATGCAAAGATAAGGAGCTTTTATTCTTTTGAGGATCATTGACCTGAGAGCCCCACACAATTAAAAAGTTGCTTAATTCAATTGGATTTAGGTAGGATTTTACATTAGATTGTAAGCTCTTTGAGGTCAGGGACTGTTTTTCTTATTTGTTTCCCCAGAACTGAGCACATTGCCTGGTTCATAGGGGACATTTAATAAATGTGTGTTGTTTTGTGTTGTGCTGTGTTATGTAGCACTGTACTGTAACTATCCTATCTGGCCCTTTCTTAGATTTTGTGTGGTGCTGTTCTTTTTAAGAGAAAAAGTTATTAACAGTTTAGCCCACTAGACTTCAAAATAAAAACAGAGAAACTGAAATTTTACTCTATTAATAAACCAATATTTTCAAATATCCTTCATTTTCATATTACGGACAATAGAGTGAGCACAAGGGAGGGAAAAGAGCAGTAGGAAAAGGAGGAACCCCCCCCCCCAAGGAGAGAGACAGGGAGGAAGGGGAGACTCAGTAAGAGCTGAAGGGTGCCTTCTTTTAGGGCATCCAGAGTTCTGATTAGCAAATCAAGACTATTTGCAGTTCTCTAACTGCTCGTTTTCTTTGTTGTATGTGTGAGGTTTGAAAGTTAAACCATAGCAATAATATTCTCATTGGATTTAAACTTTGAACTGAAAGTCACACACCCTTGCTATCATTGATAGAACCCTAAATGATGAATCACAGGGGTAAAAGGAACCTGAGGGATCATCTTATACATTCCTTTCATTTTATAGATGTGGAAACTGAAAGCTATTTGTTCTAGGACACACAACTTCATTTTCTTTGCTCCTGCTTAGCTAGGTGGCCCAGTGGATACAGCCTTGTGCCTGGAGTCAGGAAGACCAAATCTGGCCTCAGATAATACAGTAGCTGTATGACCCTGGGCTAGGCACTTAACCTCTGTCTGACTTAATTTCCTCTGCTGTAAATTAGAGATCATAATAGCACTTCCCTCCTAGGATAGTTGTAAGGATCAAATGAGACATTTGTAAAGTGCCTAGCTTAGCCCAGTGCCTATCACATAATAGGCATTTAATAATGTTTCTCTCCTTTCCTCATGATACAATAGAAATAACATTAGAGCAGGAGCTCACATTCTAAATTTATTAGTTTCTGTGATTTCACAAAATATAATTAATCTCTCTGAGTTTGTTTCCCAATATGTAAAGTGGGCATAATAAACCCTACCCTGATCAGATGAGACATTGTTCAGTCATGTCCTACTCTTAATGATCCCATTTGGGATTCTCCTGGCAAAGAAACTGGAGTGGTTTGACATTTGTTTTGCCAGTTCATTTTATGGATGAAGAAACTGAGGCAAATAGGGTTAAATGACTTGCCCAGGGTCACATAGCTAGTATCTGAGGCTAGATTTGAACTCAGGAAGATGAGTCTTTGTGGTTCCAAGCCCAGTGCTCTATCCACTGAGTCACCTAGCTGCCTTTCATTTGTAAAAGGACTTATAAAAAGTTAAAGCATCATATGAGTCAGAGATGATTTCCATGTGTCGTGCTGCTATTAATGATAATGGTGCTTAACCTGTATTAATCTTTTTTTAATTAAAATTTTTAATCAACATAAATGCCCTTTTCTTCCTCCCATTTCCATCACCCAATTAAGAATCAAAGAAAAACGGGGACCGCTAGATGGCAAAGTGAATAGAGCACCCGCCCTGGAGTCGGGAAGACCTGAGTTCAAATTCGGCCTCAGACACTTGACACTCTTTCTAGCTGTGTGACTTTGGGCGAGTCACTTAACCCCAACTGCCCTCCAAAAAATTAAAAAAAAAAGAATGAAAGAAAAACAAAACCCATTACAAACATGTATATTCAGACAAAACAAATTTCTGCATTGTTCATATTCAAAAGACAAGAAAAAATATATACATATATGTACATATATGTGTGAGTGGGTGGGTGTTACTCATTCTACACTTTGAGTCCTTCACCTGTCTATCACAAAGAGGGTAGTGTGTTTCACCCACAATCCTCTGGAATCACGATTGGTTATTACACTGATCAGAATTCCTGAGTCTTTCAGAGTTGTTTGTCTTTACAAGGTTGATCTATAAATTGCTCTCCTAATTCTGTTCACTTCATTCTGCATCCATTCATACAAGTGTTTTCAAGTTTTTCTGAAACCACCCTCTTCATTATGTCTCCTAGTACAATTGTATTCTGTTATATTCACATGTCATAACTTGTTGAGAATTTCCCAGTTGATAGGTCCTCCCTCAGATTCCCACTCTCCCACACCTTAAAAAGAGCTATAAATACTTTCATGCATCCTTAGAGTTTATGTTGCTTAGGACTGATATATTACTCTTAATTATAATAATTATAGTGTTAACCAGCACACTTGTTTTCTTGGGGAGGAGAAGAAGAGGAGCAAAATATGGTCTCTTGGTATCACAGAAAAAAAAATCAAGGCAGAAAAAGAAAAAGTCACAACCGAATTGTCATACAATTTCCCCATGCAGGCTCTCATGTCTGACTGCCAAAGAGGCCTCGGCTCATAGAGTTACAGCTAAAAGCTACCTTGACTGTCATTTAGACACTCCATGTCTTGACTCCAGGCATTCTCTCTGGCTGCCCCCCCCCCCCCCATGCCTGGAATGCTCTCCCTATTCAACTCTGACTACTGACCTCCTTGGTTCCCTTTAAGGCCCAACTAAAATCTCATCTTCTGTGGGAAATTTTTACCAACCTTTTGTAATTCCCATGAATCCCCTATTATTTCCTATTTAGCCTGTATATATAGCTTTCTTTGTTTATATCTGTTTGCATGTGGTCTTCCCTGTTAGATTGTAAATTTCTGGAAGTCAGGGAATGTCTTTTGCCTCTTTCTGTATCCCCAACACTCAACACAGTGTCTGGCACATAGAAGGTACTTAATAAACATAATAGGCACTTAATAAATGTTTATTGAGTGATCGATTGATCTAGTCTCGCTTTCCTACTTTATAGATAAATAAACTGAATCCCAAAGAGAGGAGAATAGCTCTCTTTTTAAAAAAAGTTTCATTGGTATTCTTTTCTTTTAAAAAAATCACTTCCCAATGACTCTTCTCCCAACTCTCTGTTTTATAACAAATAAATATAGTTATACAAAATAAATCAACACATCAGCATCAGTTAAATCATAAAATGTATTCCACATTCATTGTCCATCACCTTTTTCAATGCTTCACCACCAAGTCCACTGATTGAAATCCATATGACAATAGGGGCGACTAGGTGGCGCAGTGAATAGAGCACCAGCCCTGGAATCAGGAGTACCTGAGTTCAAATCCGGCCTTAGACACTTAACACAAAAAACTAGCCGTGTGACCTTGGGCAAGTCACTTAACCCCAACTGCCCTCCAAAAAGCAAAAAAAAAAAAAAAGATCAAAAAAAAGAAATCCATATGACAATGCATCTAGGTGGAGAGAGCCCCAGTCAGGAAGACCTGAGTTCAAATCCTGCCATGGACAGTTGCTAGCTATGTGACTCTGAGAAAAGCAGTAAACCTCTTCCTCATTTTCCTCATCTGTAAAATGGGAATAATAAGCACGCCTACCTCCCAGGGTTGTTGTGAGCATCACATGAGACAATATTTGAAAAAACACTTTGCAAACCTTAAGGCACTATATAAATGCTAGTAATTTTTATTTATGCTACCAGAGTTTTGAAGTCTTTCAGTGGTGTTTTCCTTTATGTTATTATTGTCTTCATGTAAATTGCTCTCCTGATTCTGCTTACTTCATTCTGCAGCAGTTCATGTATCTTTCTAAGTTTAAGTGAATATTCCCTACTAAAATTTTTAGGGTGCAATATTCCATTATGTAAGGAAACTCCCCATGGAGTGAAGCCCATGTGTTGTGAGAGGAGGGATGGAATAGGCATGTCTAGCCTCTCCCCCCACCCTTCTCCAAGGGAGATTTTCCTTCCTGCTTGGAGGAGAAGCAGGCAATTGGGGCTGGAGGGCATCACTCTGTTCTCCTCAGAGGTGGTAGTGGGGTGGGGGTGTTACCAGGTTAGAATTCTATCTATCTGCTCCTTTCAATATCATTAATCTAGGGTATATGATTGGGTTTGACTTCTGATCTCTGTGTTTCATTGCTATTACAGGGCAAGGGAGACCCTGAGCCCTTTTCTCACCTAATATCAGTTCCACAATGAATACACATGGAGAATAGCAAAGAAAAGCCATTTATCCAAATTGGTAACAAAACCAAAATCAGAGGAGGAATACATAGAAGATGTATTGTGTATGTATGTAAAGCCAGACAATGCAGGGTGAAGGACCTTTCTCATTAAGAACAAGATAACTCAACTCAACCAAGAGAAAGAGCATGCTGGGTCTCACCCAAGGGGAAATTCCCTGCAGTCTCTAATGTAACAACTGGGAGATAAGAAGGTTATGGATATCACCAGCTTCTCTCATGTCTTCCCAGAGTCTTTTATTTTAGCAACCTGAAGTGTGGTTGGCCTCTTACACCTTCTCTCTTGAAGCTGGAAGCCAGAAGTACCCATGCAACTTGAAGCTGAAGAGTCTGAAAGAAGACCAAAGGATTCTGGAACTCTCCTGCTCTCACCAACTCTGTTACCTCCCCTCACCTAGGCAAGGTGAATATCCCTACCAATAAGGAAGAAGTTCCATACCAATGGGCCTTGGGACAGGGGTTACAATTATATTCACAATTTGTAGTCATACCTAAGCAGTGCGGACCCCTTTCCTCCCAGTTCTTTGCTATTATAGAATGCATTGCAATATTTTGGTACATAGGGAACTTTTTCTTTGATCTCCTCAGGTGTCATGTCTAGTAGTAGTATCATAAAGTCAAAGAATCTGCACAATTTCATGACTTCTTTAAGCGTAATGGGGAAGTGGCCAAAGAAGGCTCAGAACTGGGAGCTCTTGTGTTTGGTGCAAATGCTTTTGGAGGCACCTGGTGGCAGGGAATAAAGGGGCCCCACTCTCCACTCCAGAGGACAAGCAGAGCTCTATGACTGTTTCTGGTCAGTTTATTGAATACCTTTTTAATTGGCTACTGGGCTAGAACTGGGAATGCAGACTGCAAACAGTCATGGAACCCTGCCCATATTCTGAAGTGGAGAGTTGTGCCCCTTCATTCATTATAACCGGGGGTTTCCAGAAGTAGGTTCACCAAAAACAGGCATTTTCAGGACTGAACCTTCTTTGTCCATTCCCCCATTGTTAGTATAACTCGATTTTTAAAAATAACACTTATTCAGTGCCTTTTAGGTACTATACTAGGTCCCTGTACTGAAGGAGCTCATTTTCTACAGAGTAGAAGCAACATATACAAATGTAAGTTAAATTCAAAATGTATATGAAGTAATTTCTTGTTGGGGTAGGTACAGATTTATTATAAAGGGCAGGTTAACAGTAGAACAGGGGCTTTGAAAGGACCAGGGATTGGTCAGGTAAGGGAGCTTCAGTCTAGATAGTTTATTATTTGGAATCACAGGGAATCTCAGTGGAACTAACAGCAAGTTTGGGCCAATTCACATCTCTGCCAACAGGGCATTAGTGTGCCTTTCTTCATACAACTTCTTGAAAATTTATAATTTTTGTCTTTTGTTATTTTTCCAAATCTGAAAGTGTAGTAAAACCTAAGAGTTGTTTTGGCTTATTACTAGTGATTTGGGACATTCTTTCATATGGCTATTAATAGCTTGCATTTCTTTCTTTTGAAAATTGTTCATATCTTCTAACCTTTTTCCCATTGGGGGAATGGCTCTTGTTCTTAAATATTTGTATCAATGCCCTCTATGTGTCAGGGATGAGACATTTAGCAACAAGGATAGGGAATGGAACTATGATTTCATTGACGGGGGTACTCTCAAGTGAAGAAAGTCACTCTATCAAAATGGGTCTATGCTTTCTCTTAAATTTATAATCTTGAGAGGGTATATAGAGCACTATAGACTTTAAGTGACTTGTTCAGGGTCATGCAACCAGTATGTATCAAAGGGATAACCTTGAACTCAGTTCTTCCTGATTTCTAAGCCATCTCTCTATATACTGTGCCACATGACTTTTCTTTCAGGACTTTTTTGGAGATAATTATTTGCTGTAATGATTTTGGGAAATATTTCCCAGGGTCATGTAACTAGTAAATCAGAGATCTGGGATTCAAATCTAGATTCCCTGCCTTCAGATTCACTGATCTTTACACTAAATGACATTATCTCTCTCTTTTTTTTTAGGGCAGTTGGGGTTAAGTGACTTGCCCAAGGTCACACGGCTAGTTTTTTTATGTGTGTGGGTGTTAAGTGTCTGAGCCCGGATTTGAACTCAGGTACTCCTGACTCCAGGGCCGGTGCTCTATTCACTGTGCCATCTAGCCGCCCCGACATTATCTCTCTTAACAATTCCACCTGTATATCCCTAATGCATTCCTTTACAAACCCCTCCATTATCTTTTGAGCCCAACACACACACAGAACTGATGTAGTTGCCACTTCACCAGCCCCAGCCCATCCCCCCATCATATATTTACACCACCATCCAGAGAAATCCTAGGGAGCGGGGGAAATAGTAAAATCTATCAGCCAAGCCACAGGTTTCTCCCACAGACACCACATCCTGACCCCTACAGCACACTGAGTACAGCTGGAGGCATGGACATGAGTCACCTGGGATGGCCTTTACTCCTCAGAACACACATACACACACGGAGAGAACATACTGTCTTTAGCAGTTTCGTCAGCATAACTGGGGATAAGAGAATAGCTTTTGGGAAGCAGCCAGGAAAAATGCACAGGGAGCAGAGAATGATTTCTGATAAGGAATTCTGCAGGAAGCTCTTCCCTGGCCTGGCCCAATGTACTGTCAAGCATATAGTACCCAAGTATGTGAGTAGGGAAGGTGTAGGAGGAGAGGTGGGTATCTGGGGTTAGGAAAGCATTTCTAAGAATGCTCTGGGTTGTATTTAGAGTCTAGGGTAGATATAATCCCATGGGGATATGGTGAGAAAAGCATTTTTTTTTTAAAAACTACAGAAATGTGAGCAATTAATTAATTACTACCTTCACCCCAAGGGAAACTGTGTTAACCTGGGTGACATCTACAACTTGCTGTGACTACAATATTATTTGTTGTATAGGGTATGGAAAAGATAGAAAGTTCCACAAAAAGTAGTGTGTCTAATGAAAGGGATCATTCTATACAGAGCTACCTGATATATCTTGCTAACAGCACAACTCTGACCTGTCATTCTCCAGTTCAAAATCTTGCTTACAGAACAAAATCTAAACTCCAGATTCTTTAGCCTAGTATTAAAAACTCTCTGTAATCTATTATTAATTTATCTTCCAAGTTCATCTAACACATATGATATTTGTACTTATATGAATATAATAAAGCTTTTATATATAAAATAGCTTTTAAAACCCTGCACAGTTTAGTCTCACCTGATCTTTCCAGGTTTGGTGAATGCCACACCCTCCAGAAAAACTAGACTTCCTATACATCTTCTACCTTTCCATGCTCTTGCCCAGATACTTACACCTAGAATACATTGCTTTTCATATCACTTAAAAAAAAATTTTTTTTGGTCTTTTTGGAGGGGGAAGGCAGGGCAATGGGGGTTAAGTGACTTGCCCAAGATCACACAGCTAGTGTTAAGTGTCTGAGGCCAGATTCGAACTCAGGTGCTCTTGACTCTAGGGCCAGTGCTCTATTTGCTTCACTTTTTAAATTTTGTGCCATCCTTCAAAGACCTGATTCAGATAACACTTCCTCCATGAAGTCCTCCTTGATTAGCTGCAGAGAATACCCAACTCAGAGTTCAAAGACCTAAGGTCCAATGAGGGTTCTGATACAACAGTTGTGTGACAGCAACCAATTCACCTCACCTCTCTGAGTCTCAATTTCCTAGTCTGTAAAATGGGGAAAGTAATACTTAGCTTACTTACCTTACAGTATTATTGCGACACAAGTGCCTTGTAAACTTTAAAGTATTATGTAAAATATGAGGCATTATTTTCTATGCCTCAAATCTCTCTTAGAACTTTATACTTCTTTTACACACTTATAACATGCTTTATCTTAAATACTTAGATAACTGGGGTTTTGTGTCCCAGCCTTCAAAAGAGTTTACAATCTGCATCTAGGACTATGCAAGTACTCAATAAGGGCATTTGAATTGAAATAGAACAGGCTGCACTCCAGAGCCCTCCTCAATGATCCTAGTGAGGTGGGGAAGGTAATCATATATGAGAAATCAGAAACTCAGGCTGACTGAGCTTAGTGGGCAGGGATCTTGACAGATATGCATTTGTTGTTAGGAGCCTACTAGGTGCTAGGCACTGTGCTCAGCAGCAGGAGTTTCAGTTGTTTTTTCACTCGTGTCCCACTCTTCACGACCCCATTTGGGATTTTCTTGGCAGAGATACTGGAGTGGTTTGCCACTTACTTTTCCAACTCATTTTACAGGTGAGAAAACTGAGCCAAACAGGGTTAAGTGACTTGCCTGGATCACACAGCTGGTAGGTGTCTGAGGCAGGTTTGAACTCTGATTTTCCTATCTCCAGACCAAGCACACTGCCCAAACACTAGGGATAAAAGAAAGATAATCTTTGTCTTGGTCTCAGGGAACTTAGAATCCAGTGAAGAAAGATAGCACATAGAAAGAGGGCTAGGGGCAGCTAGGTGGCACAGTGAATAGAGCAGGGGTCCTGGAGTCAGGAGGACCTGAATTCACATTCAGATTTAACACATACTAGCCGTGTGACCTTGGGCAAGTCACTTAACCCCAATTGCTTTGCCTTCCCCCCTCAAAAAAAAAAAGAAAAAGAAAAAAAAAGAAAGAGGGCTAAAAAGCAGGGGAGCAAAAGAGGACAGGTACCCTACAAACCTAATCATCTGGACAACTGATATAAGCAACAAGAATGATTTTTGATAAAGAGAATAGTGTGGTCTGTAGTAGAAAGAGTGCTGTGTTTTAAGTCAGAGAGATTTGGATTCAGATCCTAACTCTACCATTTCCTGATGATGTGGCTTTGGGCAAATCATTTAATTTTTCCAGGCTTAGTTTTTTCACCTGTAAAATGAGAGGTTGGCACTAGATAAACTGGGAAGTCCCTTCTAGTCCTAAATCTAAAATACTATGATCCTAATGTGTCTTACCTGACCCAAAGACCCCTCTATTCAAATTTTACCTCTTCCTAGTTGCTTTCCTCAAGAACCCCCACCAGTCTCCCTTCAATGTCCCCTCTAATACCAGGTAACTCTGCCATTTTTGTGAATCCTTAGAGAAGTTCATTTTTCTTTCATCATTTCCTCTTCACTTTCTCCCCCAAATAGAATGGAAACTCTTGGAGGATATGGTTCTGTTATTTCTTTTAATAATCCCTAAGTTTCCCAGTTCAAGGGCTCTGTTAGGGTGTGGCTCCTTTCCCCACACTTCTCTAATCTAAACAGTATTTCCAAATTATCTTGTGGAAAGCATTCATATATAACTCTGACAGAATCAGATTTTTAGGAAGATAAAATACTATATTGGAAGGAGCTCTGAACTCAGAGACAGACCTGGTTCTTAGCCAGGTGACTTTAGGCAAGTGTCTTTCCAGGCTTGTTTCCTCATCTGTCAAATCAGGAGGTTTGTACTCAATTCTCTGAGGTCCTTCCCAGGTCTGACTGAATATGAATCTGGGCTCTTCAAATAGAAGATCCCTCTGCCCTCACTTGAGCATCTGAGGACCATTTCAGAAGACACTGACTCAGTGGTATCATATCCCAGGAGTTTAGATTTAGAGTTGGAAGGAACCTTATAGGTCATGCAGTTCCACCTGTCATTTTAAAGATGAGAATACTGAAACTCAGAGAGGCTGGGACTTGCCCAAGTCACACAGGGAAGAAAAGGAAAAGGGAAGATTTGAATCCAAGTCCCTCAACTCCAAATCTCCTACCCAACTCAAATGTTGACCTTTCAGATCCTAAGACTCAGCTGGTTTAGCCTTCTGCCAATATGCCCATCCATCTGTGGGTTGTCTTAAATTTTCGTTTCTCTATCTGGACTTGGAGTGTTCTTCACTAACTAACCCCTTGGGGTCTGCTAGCTGATGCAGTGAATAGAGTGCTGGTCCTGGAGTCAGGAAGGCCTTAGTTCAAATCTTCCCTCAGACCCTTACCAACTGTGTGACCCTGGGCAAGTCATTTTGGCTTTATTAGCCTCAGTTTCCTCAACTGTAAAATTGGGATAATAACAGTACCTATCTCCCAGGATTGTTGTGAGGTTCAAATGAGATAATATTTACATAGCTCTTAGCACTGTGCCTGGAATATAGTAGATTCTGTATAAAAGCCCTTCTTTCTTTCCCCTGACCCCCATTTTGACCATATAAATGGCCCCTTGTTACCCAGAATCCTGGTCCTGGATCATTTAGCATGGTGTAATATGCAGTCACTATCATTGTCATTAAAGCACCTTGTTCTTTAGTTGCTAGATTTTCATTTTTCTTTTTAATATATTTTTATTTATTTTCTTAATTATTTCCCAATTCCATGTAAAAAAAATTAACAATTTTTTAAAATTTGGGTTCCAAGTTCTTTCCCTCCTATCTTCTCCTTCCCCCTTTTTTGAGAAGGCAAGCAATTTGATATCAATTATACATATGAAGTCACACAAAACATATTTTCATATTAGCCATGTTGAAAAAAAAGAGACAAAAATCCCAAGAAAAATAAAGAAAATTAAAAAGAAGTATGCTTCATTCTTTATTCAGAATGCATCAGTTCTCTCTCTGGAGCTGGAGAGCATTTTTCATCATGTATCCTTCAGATTGTCTTGGATCATTTTCTTGATCAGAGTAGCTGAGTCTTTCACAGTTTACAATATTGCTGTTACTGTGTACAATGTTTTCCTGGTTCTGCTTACTTCACTTTGCATGAATTCATATAAATCTTCCCAGGTTTTTCTTCAAGTTGATAGGTTTTCAAAGTATGGTCTAGGGCCCACTGGGTGTCCCTAATGCCCTTTCATTGGGGCTGCAAAGTCAAAAGTATTTTCATAATAACACTAAGACATTTTAACTTCTAATATAATAAATATCAATAGATATAACCCATATAAGAAAAGCTCTTTTGGGGGGTCCTCAATAATTTTAGGAGCATAAAGGGGTTCTGGGACCAAAAAGTTTTAGAACAGCTTTTTAAAAAGTTCCCTTCCATCCTAGTCCCACAAAAAAGGTCCTACACTAGCTTGACTTCAGCTCCCTGTGTCTCTCCCCTAAACCTAGTCCTCCTACACCAAGCATCCATTCTCCATCTCTGATCTCAGCCTCTCTCTTCCTAGCTTTCCCTGGATCCTCCTAGTTTTCCAATTCTATCTTTGGTTGTTGCTGATTTCCTTCTCTAAGAATACAGCCCGAAAATTCTGCCAGCCCTAGAAAAGGAGGAGCCAACCTTATCCCCTAGGCCATCTTGATGGAAAGTTCCCTCTTGCCTTGTATCCTCTTCCATGCTGAGGATTAGTGGAAGAGGACTAGAGCCCTATGTGAGACTCTCTTAAACTCTCCTCTCGCCTGCTGTCTGCCACACTCCTAGAAACCACTAGGTGGGGAGCCCAGTGTGTCAGCAAATAGCTGTGGGCTGAGGTAACTCCTTGCGACTTCCCCATCAAAGACTTGTGTGCTTGTGAAAGGTTCCTTGAAAGCTCTAAACCAACTCATCTCTGCCTCTGAAGACCTGGGAATCCGAATGCTAACTAACCTCTGACTCCAAATCTAAATACTACCAACCCACCATATCCAATCATATACCACAACTTGTTCTTCAGCCATTCCCCAAATGATGAGCATCCTCTTAATTTCCAATTGTTTTTGCTGTTCATTCATTTCAGGTGTATCAGACTCTTTGTGACCCCATTTGGGGATGGTTTGTTATTTCTTCCTCCAGGGAGTGGATTAAGGCAAACAGAAGTTAAATGACTTGTCCAGGGTCACACAGCTATCTGATGCTAAATTTGAACTCAGATCTTTCTGACTCCAGGCCTAGCTCTCTATCCATTCTATCCACCTAGCTGCCCCTTCTAATTCGTAGTCACTACAAAGAGAACTGCTAGAAATATTTTTTGTTCATATAGGCACTTTTCCTTTACCTTTGGTGTTGTTGGGATACAGACCTAGTAGTGGAATACCCAGTTTTATAGCCCTTTGGGCATAGTTCCAAATTGTTCTCCAGAATGGTTGGATCTGTTTACTACTCCATCAGTAAGTCATTAGTATATCTACTTTTTTTCTCATCCTCTCCAGTATTTGTCATTTCTGATAGGTGTACGGTAGTACCTCAGAGTTGCTTTAATTTGCATTCCCCTAATCAACTGATTTAGAGCATTTTTTCATATGACTATAGATAGCTTTTATTTCTTCTTCTAAAAACTCCTGTTTATATCCTTTGACTATTTGTCAATTGGAGAATAATTCTTATATTTATGAATTTGACTCAGTTCTACACTCAGTATATATTTGAGAAATGAAGCCTTTATCAGAGAAACTTACTGTAAATTTTTTAATATTATTTCATTATCCATGGTACCTTTTAGCATAATGTACTTTCACCAATTATCTCTTTTAATTAGATCTCCTTTTGCTTTTGCTTTTTCCGAGATGGAGATTGTAATTGCTGCCTCTGCCTTTTTTACTTCAGTTGAAACATATTGCACTCTGCTCCAGTCCTTTATTTTAACTCTTTAAGTGTTTTTCTGTTTCAAGTGTGTCTCTTGTAAACAAAATATTGGTGGATTTTTCTTTCTAATCCATTCTGTTATTTACTTCTGTTTTATGGGTGGACTCATCCCATTCACATTCACAGTTATGATTACTGTGTTTCCCTCCATCCCATTTTCTTCTGGTTCTTCCTGTCTCTTTTTTTATCTTGTCCCTCCTCAAAAGTCTATTTTGCTTCTAAGCACAGCCTCCCTTAATTTACCCTCCTTTCTATCAGTCCCCCCCCCCTTCTCCTATCCCTCTCCTCACCTATTTCTCTATTGGGTAAGTTACATTTCTATACCCAACTTAGCATGTGTATATATTCTTCTCTTTGGACCAATTCTGATAAGAGCAAGATTTAACCATTGCCTGCTATACTGCCCCCTCCCCCATTTCCCTTCCGTCATAAAAGCTCTTCCTTGTACACTTCTTTTGCATGAAAAAATTTTCCCATTCTACCTCTCCCTTCCCCCTCTTCCCAGTACATCCCACTGTCTCACCCCTTATTTTTTTTTTTTGAGATAATTCCAACATAACTCACACCCATCCCCTCTGTCTTCTTTTGGAACTAAGATATCAGGGCAGTTTTCCTTGATAATTTCTTAAAATTTGATATCTAGGCTCTTTCTTTGATCATAGCTTTCAGGTAGTTCAATAATTCTTAAATGATTTCTCCTCAATCTATTTTTCAGGTCAGTTGTTTTTCTGATAAGATATCTGACATTTTTTTCTGTTTTTTTTTTCATTCTTTTGACTTTGTTTTATTGTTTCTTGACATCTCATGAAGTCATTAAGCTTCTATTTACTCAATTCTAATTTTTAAGGAATTTTTTTGGTGAGGTTTTGTATCTTTTTTTAAAAGTTGGCCAATTCTGTTTTTTAAGGTATTATTTTCTTTACTATTTTTTTTGGTGCCTCTTTCACCAAACTATTAATTCTCCTTTCACAATTTTCTTACATTACTTTCATTTCTTTTCCCAATTTTTCCTCTATCACTCATCTTTTTCTTTAACTCTTCCAGAAATTCTTGTTGGGTTTGGATCCAATCAGCATTATTCTTTGATGCTTTTTCTGTGGTTGTTTTTCATGTTGTTGTCTTCTTCTGGGTTTAGGTCTTGGTCTTCCCTGTCACCATAGTAACTTTTTGTGGTCACATTTTTTTTGTTGTTGTTGCTGTTGTTTAGTCATTTTTTCAACCTTTTCTAAAAAACTTTGAACTTTATGTTAAAGTTTCTGTTCACCTCTGGATGAGGAGGTACTGTCCTAAGCTACAAGCTTTTTCATACTGCCATTTTCAGAGCTTGTTCTAGGGGTCAGCAATTTCTTGGTGCTTCCAAAGTGGTATGATACTGGCAGAGGTATGGTCACTGTTCTCCTGGTCTGTACTCTGGTCTTTGCACAGGAAGAACCCTTGGTCCTCTGCAACCACAAATGCTGGTACTCCTCTTTGCTTTACTGTTACCAGAGCCCTTACTCCCTTGTGACTGATCACTTGTGTTCCTCTCCACCCTTGAACTGTGACCCAGAACTGCATATGGGCAATAGAATTGCCAGTTAGCACCAGCTATGCTCAGTGACAGCAAAGGGTTGCCTATACTCTCTTTCTGACTAGTTGTTGCATCCCCTTACCATCTCTGGGCTGAGAGCCTCCAAAGCTGCTGCCACTGTTACCACCAATGGGTATGTTGGCTCTACCTAGTAGACACACCACAGACTTCTCCTGCTGACCTCTTAAGTTTTCTTAGTCTTGAAAAATATCTCATTCTGATCTTTTATTGACTCTACCATTTCAAAATTTGATTTGAAGTATTATTTTAAAATTGTTTGGAGGAAAATGTTGAGAGCATCCAACTAGGTGGCTGCCCCTAATTAATTGGCCAAGGTTACTCCTCTTCATCAAAATAAAGACTCATTTTTTAACATCAATATTTTCCTAGAGAGACAATCAGGACTGGGAAGAATGAAAACCCCAATTCCAGAAGGATAAAAATTACAAGTAATCCAACAGGTAACGGAGAGGCACATGGTAAGTGTAAGTAGGCTTCAGTCTACTATCAACAATGACTTGTACATGAGAAGAAGCAGAAAAGACAACCCAGGATGACGAGATAAAGAAATGAACGAATTTTGTTAGCAGAGTAAGTTGTATTATATAGAAGAAGACAGATAGAGCTTTTATTAAATGCTAACTTTAGCAATGAGGATACAAATAGAAAGCAAGCAAGTGATTATGGATAGCCTATATAGTATATTGATTTCCAGGAAAAGGGTTTTTTTTCAGTAGTAATGTTGATTTATCTAAATTGCATAATATACACTTTTAGTTTATAATCACTCAAATAATGTCTCCCTCTCAACAGCTTTATAAAATTAAATTTTATTTTATTTTATTTTCAAATCAAAGTCCAACTTCTCTCTCTCCCACCTCTCTCCTCCAACTCCCTACCACAGAGAAAGGAAGAAAAATACAACTTTTGTTGCAGACCTGTATAGTCAAGCAAAACTAATTCTTACATTGGCCCTGTGCAGAAAAAAATATGTCTCAATCTTTACTCTGAATCTTTAAACTCCATATCTGGAGGTAGGTAGCAAGTTTCATCCCGAACTCTCTGGAATTGTGGTTGGTCATTGTATTAATCAGAGTTCCCAAGTTTTTCAAGGTTGTTTGTCTTTGTGATATTGTTATTGTTGTATTGTTTGGTAGTGCCCAATTCTTCATGACCCCATGATCCCATTTTGGGATTTTCTTGACAAAGATATTAGAGTGGTTTGCCATTTCCTTCTCCAGCTTAATTTACAGATTTGGAAACTGAGGCCAACAGGGTAAATGACTGGTCCAGGATCCCACAGCTAGTTGGTGTCTGAGGTCGTATTTGAACTCGGGAAAACGAGTCTTCCTGATTCTAAGCCAAGTGTTCTATCCACTGTGCCACCTCGCTGCCCCAATATTATCATTGTATAAATTGTTCTCCAGGAAATTTTTTTAAAACCAGAGGAATACTTGCAGTGCAACTTTTCTCTTCATAGAGAATTCTTGAAAACACATGGACAAGAACTGAACAGGAATTGAAGGCATGGATGAACTGTCATTTATACCAATGAACAAGAATCAGAAATCTGGTAAGGTCACTTATCCATCAAAGTATTCTGGAATCAATAGGTACTGCTTTGGCAAGCATCTAGTCCAATCCATACTGGGCAATGAGTCCGTGAAGACATCTATGATCGCTTCCAATGCACCCCATTCTACTTCGGAATAACTCAAATTGTTCAGAATCTCTTCCTTATATTAAGCCTAAATTTGTTTTTAGATCTGCTGTGGAGGGCAAAATTAATCAACTCTAGTCCCTTTTCCATATGACAGTTAGTCATTTCTATACTTGAAGACACTTATCATGCCACCTATAAGTCTTCTCTTTTCTAAATTAAATATCTGCAGTCTCTTCAAATAATACTTATGTGTCATGATCTGTCATGAGGCCTTTTGCTACTCTGAATGATTAGCTTTCTTTAAACAGTCTCCAGATTGCCATTGCTTTTCCTAAGATGTGATGACCATAACTGATTATAATATTCCTGATATAGTCTTACCAGGGAAGAGTTCATTGGAACTATTAATTCCCTATTCTTAGAAACTGTGCCTTTTGTTAATGGAGCCCAAGAGTGAATTTTTTTTTTGTAGTTGTATTATACATTTGACTCATTGAGTTTGCAATTTAACAAAACTACAGCATCTTTTTCTGAAAGAATATAAATTAACCATGCCTCCCCCAACTGGTACTTGTCAAAAAAATTTTGAACCCAAGTAGAAGACTTTCTACTTGGAGGGAGGGAGGTGGCTCAGTGAATACAGCATGGGGCCTAGAGTTAGCATAGACCTGAGTTCAAATCTGGTCTCAGACACTTACTAACTCTGTGTCTCTGGGCAAGTCACTTAAGCTCTGTTTGCTTTAATGTACCAGAAAAGGAAATAGCAAATCTCTATAGTATCTTTGCCAAGAAAACCCCAAGGAAAGTACTGGTGTGCTGTAGTCCATGGGGTCACAAAGAATTGGATGTGAATGAACAACAGAAGACTTAACATTTATCCCTTTTAAACATCATCTATTTACTTTTAACGTAATGTTTTAACCTAGCAAGATATTTTTGGATCTTAATGTTTATATCTAGCATGTTGATTCTCCCTGCTAACTTTGTGGCATCTACAAATTTAGTGAACACGTCATCAGTGAAAATGTATAAAAGCACAGGGACAAGCATCGAGCCCTTCCTTGTTTCTTGTCAAGCTGAAATGGAACCATTACTGATTATTCTTTGGGCCCAGTTATTTTACCAATTTTGAATCTACCTAGTTAAATTGTTTAGGCCACATCTCTTCATTTTGTCCGTTAGAATAGCAGGAAAGACTTTATCAAAAGATTTGCTAAAACAAGATTAGAAGGAAAACAGAAAACTGCGAAACAACTTTTATAACCAATGTCTCTGATAAAGGCCTCATTTCTAAAACATATGGAGAATTGAGTCAAATCTATGAGAATAGGGGCAGCTAGGTGGTGCAGTGAATAGAGCACTGGCCCTGGAGTCAGGAGGACCTGAGTTCAAATCCGGCCTCAGACACTTAACACAAAAACTAGCCGTGTGACTTTGGGCAAGTCACTTAACCCCAACTGCCCTCCAAAAAAAAAAGGCAAAAAAAAATTTATGAGAATACAAGTCATTCTCTAATTGATAAATGGTCAAAGGATATGAACAGGTAGTTTTTAGATGAAGGAATTAAAGCTATAGTCATATGAAAAAAATGCTCTAAATCACTATTGATTAGAGAAATGCAAATCAAAACAACTTTGAGATACCACATCATACCTCTCAGATTGGTTAACATGACAAAACAGGAAGATGGTGGAGTTGTGAACTGATCCAACCATTCTGGAGAACAATTTGGAACTATGCCCAAAGGGCTATAAAATGTGCGTACCATTTGACTTAGCAATGCCTCTTCTAGGTCTGTATCCCAGAGAGATCATAAAATAGGAAAAGGAGTCACATCTGCAAAAAGATTTATAGCAAATCTTTCTTTGGTGGCCCAGAATTCGACATTGAGAGGATGTCCATCAATCAGGGAATGACTGAACTGGTTGTGGTACATGAATGTGATGAAATACTATTGTGCTATAAGAAATGATGAGCAGGCAGGCTTCAGAAAAACCTGGAAAGACTTACATGAACTGATGCTGAGTGAAATAAGCAGAACCAGGAAAACATTGTACCCAATAATAGTAATATTATACAATGATTAGCTTTAATAGACTTGGCTCTTCTCAGCAATGCAAGAATCTAAAACAACTCCAAAAGACTCATGATGGAAAGTGCTGTCCACATACAGAAAAGAACTATGGAGTCTGAATACAGATCAAAGCAGACTATTTGCACTCTCTCTTTTTTGTTGTTTGTTTCTTCTTTCTCGTGGTTTCTCACATTGGTTCTCATTCTTCTTTACAACATGACTAATGTGAAAATATGTTTAATATGAATGTATATGTAGAGACTAAATCAGATTGCACACCCTATTGGGGAGGGGTGAAAGGAGGGATGGGGAGAAAATTTAAAACTAAAAATCTTCTGGAAGTGAATGTTGAAAACTAATAAATAAATAAATTTTTAAAAGAAAGAACTGATTTTTAAAAAGCTTTGCTAAAATCTAGGTAAACTATGTATTGCATTCGCATGTTTAAAAAAACAAAAAAAGAAAATAGTCTGCCATAACCTATTTTTGATCAAGCTACACTGCCTCAAAGTATAAGAATGGCCATGAACCTAATTCAAAAGAACTTTGGTTCTACAGAGGATTTGGACATTTCTTTATTTTTTCCCCTTGTAGTCCCATTTATTCCTTTTTCACAATGGATCTTGGGATGGTTTCTTAGTGGGGATGGAATAGAATGGAAATCGCCTTACTTCCCAAAATATTAGCCTTCGATCTAAAACTGGTTCTCTTTCACACATTTCCTCTTGCAAACCTTGTCACCTTCCCTACTATTCAGATGTCTGAGCTGCTGGAGTGTGATGGAAGAAAGATGGTCTCTAAGGTAACCAGGGATAGAGCTATTTGAGATTTGGGAGACTGAAGTCAGCACCTTGGAGGTGACCCTAAGGGAGAAGCAAACCTAACTTTCTTTTTCCCTTCCTTTCCCTGTCCTCCTCTCCCCTCTCCTTCCTTCCTTCCTTCTTTCTTTCTTTCTTTCTTTCTTTCTTTCTTTCTTTCTTTCTTTCTTTCTTTCTTCCTTCCTTCCCTACCTTTCTTTCTCTTTCTTTCCCTTCCTTCCTTCCTTCCTTCCTCCCTCCCTCCCTCACTCCGTCCCTCCGTCCCTTCCTTCTTTCTTTTTTTCTTTCTTTCTTTCTCTCTTTCTTTCTTTCTTTCTTTCTTTCTTTCTTTCTTTCTTTCTTTCTTTCTTTCTTTCTTTCTTTCTTTCTTTCTTCCTTCCTTCCTTCCCTACCTTTCTTTCTCTTTCTTTCTTTTCCTTCCTTCCTTCCTTCCTTCCTTCCTTCCTTCCGTGAGACTGAGTCTCCCTATCTCACCTAAACTTGGAGTGCCAAAGCCACTCACACACCTGTTCCACTGTTAATCATCCTAGAAGCTTTCACCTGCTGTGTTCAATGGCTGGGGGAGGGGGGTTCCCCTGTTGGTGTCAGGCTTAATGTGGGTATCTAGTCAGCTTTACTACTCAGAACTCCCAAGCTGAAGCAGTTCACCAGTCAGCCTCTGCAGGAAGCAGGGATTGCAGGTATGTGCCACAACCTTGGCTTAGATGTAACTTTCTAACTTCACCACAGTTAAAGATTTTGGAATCCTTAGGAAGGATAAGGGTCAATGTTGGGAGAAAGAAACAGAGAGGAATGAAGCATCAGATCAGGGAATTAGAATGGTTTGCTGCTGAGTCACACACTATGACTCAGGAGGAATTACTCCACAGTAGCCCAGGAGCTTGGCCTGTATGGAAATCTAGCCTTTGTCTTAGAACCAAAAGATTTGAATTCAAGCATTGGTTCCAACAGCTGTGTAACTCCAGGTAACTTACTTCCCTTCTCTGGAGCATCAGCTCCTTCATCTGAACAACGGAGGGAGTAATACATTCCTTATCCCATATAGGGTTATTGTGAGGACAGTACTTTGTAAACCTTAAATTGCTATGTAAACATAAATCATTTCCCTCTTCCCATTTATAGATCCACCCATTTCCCCGGTTCCAGTTTTCTCTGTGAGAACATGGAGCAGATCAATCAATTAAATATTGATCAGGCATCTACTATATGACAGGCAGCACTGTGCTAGGTCCTGAGGATACAAAGATAAAGAAACAGTCCCTACTCAATAGGGATCACAAGGAGCTTACATTTCAACCGGGAAACAATGAGAGAGGGAGGGAGAGAGAGAAAGAGAGGAGAGAAAGAGAGTGAGTTTGTGTATATCCACTCCACTCCATCCCCTATTGCCTCCAGAAGCAAATACAAAATGTTCTATTTGGTATCCAAAACGCTTCATAACCTGGTCCCTCCTAATGCTTGTTTTACGTGTTACTCCCCAGCACATTCTCTTGGATCTAATGACATTGGCTTCCTGGGTGTTCCACAAACAAGAGAGTTCATTGCTTGGCTCAGGGCATTTTCTCTGGCTGTCCCCTATGCCTCCTCTGCTCTGACTACTGAATGACCCCTCTGGTTTCCTTTCCCAACTAAAATCCTTCTATAAGAAGCTTTTTCCCAACTCCTCTTAATTCCCAGTGGCTTTCCTCTGACAAGTATTTTCAATTTGGCCTGTATATAGCTTGCTGTATATGTTTGCTTGCATGTCGTCTCCTCTGCTAGACTGTAAGCTCCTTGAGGGCAGAGATTGTTTGGGGTTTTTTGGCCCCTTTTTGCACTTACCCCAGTGCCAGGCTTATGGTGGGTGCTTAATAAATGTTTATTGATACTCACACACACACAAATAAAAACAAGGTAGTTAAAGAAGGGAGGGCATTATATAGTTGAAATCAGAAGTCTTCCTGCAGAACAGCCCCTCTCAACCTGTGGGTCATGACCCCTTTGGGGGTTGAATGACCCTTTCACAGGGGTTGCCTAAGACCATTGGAAAACACATATTTCCGATGGCCTTAGGAATAGAGACACTGCTCCTCTATTCGTCTCCAGGCAAGTCCACCCACATACAGATATGCCCACATATGAGTATTAAAGGGTGGTGGCATTAGAAAGGTTGAGAACCACTCCTGTAGAAGGTAGTGCTTGAGTTGTGTTTTGAAGGAACAAAGAGAGGTGGCAGTGAGCAGGGAGTATATTTCAGGGATTCAGTACAGCTAGTACAAAGGGAAAGAGGTAAGAAATGGAAGATGACTAATTTGGCTGGATTGTTGGGGTTGGAGGGAGGGGGAACCAGAGAAAAATGTACAGTGAGTCTGGAAAGATAGTTTGGGGTCAGGTTGTGATGGTGAGTTTTAAAAGCTAAATGGAGGTTTTTATATTTTATCACAGAGAAAATAAGAAAGCACTAGAATTGATTGTGGGTAAGAGGTGATTGAATAGGAAAGTGCCGTGGTCAGAACTGCACTTATGGAAAATCCCTTTGACATAGACATAGATAGACTAGAGAGGTAAGGGGCAGCTAGGTGGCGCAGTGAATAGAGCACCGGCCCTGGAGTCAGGAGGACCTGAGTTCAAATTCGACCTCAGACACTTAACACAAAAATCTAGCCGTGTGACCTCCAAAAAAAAAAGCAAAAAAAAAAAAAAAAGACTAGAGAGGTAAAAATTTGAGGTATAGAGACCAAGTAGGAGGCTGTTAGGTAGCTAGGTAGCATAGTGGATAGAGCACAGGGCCTGGAGTTGGGAAGACCTGAGTTCAAATTCAACCTCGGACACTTACTAGCTGTGTGACCCTAGGCAAGTCACTTTACTCAGTTTCCTCATCTGTAAAATGAGCTGGAATAGGAAATGCAAACCACTCCAATATCTTTGCAAAGAAAACCCCAAATGGAACATGAAGAATCAAACATGATTGAACAACAGGAGACTGTTGGAATATTCTAGGCAAGAGACAGAGTTAGAGAAAAGGAGTCAGATGGGAGAGAGGTTGTGGAAGTAGAAATAGCATGATTTGGCAATTATTCGGTTATGTGGACTGAGTGAAGATGCTGAGTTATTTACCTGAGGATGGCCATGCTCCTCACCTCCCTCTCAGAGATGGTTCTGCAAGAAGTACAAGTTACTGATGAAATAGATGAACAGTTCAACTGATACCTGGACAGAAGTCTCTTCTACAATAGGCATCACAAGTAGTCATTCTACCATTTAGACCTCAGATGGTGGGGAACCTCCTAATTTTCTAAGTAGTCCGTACTGCTTTGTGATACTTATAAATGTCTTAAATTATTAGGAGTTTTTTCTTATATTAGTCCTAAATATGCTTCTTTGTAACTTCTACCTATAGTTCATAGTTCTGCTCTCTGGGACAGGCATAACAAGTCTAATCATTCTTCAACACAGCAGCCTTTGAAATACTTGAAGATGGCCATTATGTCTCTCCACGTCCTCCACCCCCCACAAGTCTTCTCTTCTTCCGTATAAGCACCTCAATGTATGTTAAACCCATTCTCACATGGCATAGTCTATAAAGCCTTCATCATACCAGTTGAATAACTCTGTATGAGTTCCAGTTTTCATTGACATTATGAAAATGTGATGCTCAGATCTGGACCTGTTCAGGATGTTACAGGAGCTAAGTTGGTATGGTTTTTAAATGGGCAATTGCATCAATTGGAGGAAGGTTAAATAAATTATAGTAAATGAAATATTATTGCACCATAAGAAATTATGAAAATGAGGGCTATTAAGAAGCATGGGAATGCTTATATGAACTGATACAAAGTAAAGTAAACAGAATCAGGAAAACAATATTCACAATAACTGCAATATAAATGGAAGGAGCAACCACAACAACAAAAAACCCTGAATGCTGTCTAACTAGAACAACCAAGTTTGACCCAAAGAAGACATGAGAAAATATACTTCCTTCTTTCCAGAGGTGAAGAACCGAGAGAGTGTGTACTTTCAGACTTAGTTATGTGTTGATTAGTTTTGCAGATTTGCTTTCCTTCCTTCCTTCCTTCCTTCTTTCCTTCCTTCCTTCCTTCCTTCCTTCCTTCCTACTAGGGAAGTCTCCTTGGGTGAGAGTGAGAGGATACACACACACACACATACACACACACACACACACACACAAAACAAGTGACACAAAAACAAGATAAATGTTAAGTATATATATATATATATATATACTAAATACTTATGCATTTATATATGTATATGGTTTTGCATGTGCACATATAGATATATGTACATATACATACACACACTTTTAAAGGGTGATTGGTTCAGTTACATCTCAAAGGGCTTTCCCTAATTTACTATGTGGTTTATTAATAATTAATAGTATTACTGTAGAACCATGGCAGTAACTGCAACAAACTTATAGGGGATCATCTCTATAAATAATCCTAAGTCCATATTGGGCAATGCCTATGAAGAGTGTGTAAGAATGATTCTATGTGAATCTTCAACCTACAGTCATTAATATGGAGGCATTTCAATGGATTCCCAATTTCACTGATATGGACATTTCTCCCAGCTTTGTGGAACACAGTTAACCCATACCCTCTTGTTTCAGAAATCCTCCACAGAGGATCTTTCCCATACAAGTGCTGATGGACTTCCTGCAGGTCACTTCACAGTCCATAGGTACCAATGTGGCACTCAAACTGTCTATTTCTCTTCACTGTTAGTATGTGACCAGCCTACCTCCTTTTATAATGGCACATTTACTGTGGATGATACTTATGCCCAGTATTGGATGAAACTCATTGCAGGTTACCCTTAGTAATATGCCACAGCATGCTTCAATCACTGGCAATTTTGATTCTTCAGAGATTCAGGTGCATCTTCTCCACTTTTACCAAAATAAATCTCCCAAAGGAACAGTTCCCTCTCCTGATCAAAAAACATTCTTGGCTTACTTTGACTTCTTAAATAAAATGCAAGCTTCCCGCTGTGATATTTAAGGCCTACACAAATCTGGCTACCTTTTCAGACTTATTTCATAGTATTCTACCCTTCACTCACTCAAAGTTCCAGACAAATTGGAACTACTATCTGTTTCTCAAATTTGACATATCTTCCCTAACCTCCATTCATTTGCACAGACTATTCCACCATGCCTGGAAGGCTATACCTCAAATCCTCCTTTCCTAGGATCACAGATTTCCATCTGGAGGGAGAAATCTTAGAGGTCCACTCCCTTATTTTACATTTAAGGAAATAAAAGCAGGTTAAGTAACTTTTCCAAGGTTATACAGGTATTAAATAGTAGAGGTGGGATTCAGACCCAGGTCCTGGGATTTCAAATTCAGCAGTCCTTCCTTTTTGAAAAAGAATCCTCTCCAATCCTTATCTTCAAGGTTCTTAGCTCAAGGGCCATCTTCTCTAAGATTCCTTTCCTGATCTTTTCCCGTTGTTAATGTTCTATCCCTCCACAAATTACTTTGTATTTACTTGTCTTGTCCTTGTTGTATTCACTGGGGGAAGGGACTTGGGGAAAGGGACTTTCATTTTTGTCTTTGTATCTCCAGTATCTAGCACAATGTCATACATGTAGTAGGTGCTTAAATGCAGTTTTGTTTTTGTTATTGCTGAATCATGTCTGACTCTTCATGA
Organism: Pseudocheirus occidentalis; assembly: GCA_028646575.1. Classification (NCBI taxonomy): domain Eukaryota; kingdom Metazoa; phylum Chordata; class Mammalia; order Diprotodontia; family Pseudocheiridae; genus Pseudocheirus; species Pseudocheirus occidentalis. Next base: position 131,598,190 of record CM053593.1, read on the forward strand.
CCCCATCTGAGGTTTTTTTGGCAAAGCTCCTGGAGTAGTTTGCCATTTACTTTTCCAGCTTATTTTACAGATGAGGAAACTGAGGCATGCAGGATTAAGTGACTGACCAGGATCACACTGCTAGTAAATGTCTGAGGCCAGATTTGAACTCAGGAAAAGTCTTCCTGATTCCAGACCCAGCATTCTATCCACTGCACCACCTAGCTGCCCCCTTTGTATAGTAGTGGTCCATGTCCATATCTTAAAGCCATGTAGCATCATTTGAATAATATTAGCATTAAAAGAAGTGTTTTGGGTCAGGCACATTCTAGAGAAAAAAAGTAGCTGAAAAAAACTCAACTCAACCAAACCTTTGTCTTTTAAAATTAAATTCCTTATTAAAATTGAAAAAGCACAAGATTTGGAATCGGAGGTCCCAGGATTGAATTTTAGATTTATGATTTATTAGCTGTTTGACCTCAGACAAGTCACTTTTTGAGTTTCAGTTTCTTCATTTTTAAATTGGGGACAATAATACTTGCAAAATGAATGTGAAGAAAATGTATTGTAAACCTTAAAGGCTTACATAAATGTGAGTTATTGTAATTAACACCAGGAATCACTAAATTTCTTCTTTCTAGGAGATAAAGTCTGATCCTACGTTGTAGGGGTTTTTAAACTTTTTCCCATGTGTTTCATGGACTCCTTTGGGAGTCTAGGGACCCTTTTTCAAAATAAAAAATTTAAATTAATAAATAAAATACAGAGGATTACAAAAGAAACCAATTATAATAAAATGCATGTAACAAAATAATTTTTAAAATGGACCCTTTTTCAAAATAAAAATTTTAAATCAATAAACAAAATACAGAGGATTACAAAGGAAACCAATTACAATGAAATGCATATACCAAAATAATTTTTAAAATGAGTTCATGGATCCCAGTTTAAGAACTCCTACTAAAATGATATTTGAAAGGGAAAAAAGACTTCTAGGAAGGGACTGCTTTTTCTCAAGACTGTAATTATCTTGTTCCATCTCAGGACTGGATCCAGTAACTTGTACTTAATAAATATTTGCTTTATATTATGCCCAAAGAGTATGATGGTGGTCCTCCATCCTTCTTTCTAGACAGTGTTTTTGTGTGATGGTGCTTAATTTACACCTGGGTATGCTGTTTGGCTTTTATCAGATGTTAAAGTACAAACTTCTTGAGAGCCAGAGTCACGTCCTTGTCGTCCTTCCTCCTCCAATTAGAAACGGTTTCCCAAAGTCCTTTGGGCTCATCAAAAATTGATCTGCTAAATTTCCTTTACTTCCCAGAAGTGAGTTCTAGGTCAGTCTCCCAATTGTGTACTTTGGTCAGTCATTTAAAAACTCTATACTTTGGGTTCTTCACTTCTAAACTGGGGGACTAGTGGAAAATGAGGTATCTGTAAATAGTACTTGGAAGGAAGGGGAAAAGTTAAAATATCTGATGTAAATTCAAGATATCATTTCTCCAACTTTTATGCTCTCAAAGTCAACAGTTTTCTGGGGGCTCCATTCCTCTTAAGACGATGCTAGATTTGTAGTTAAAAGTCTAGGCTTTGACTTCTGCATCACATACTCACGAATTGGGTGATAATAGGCAAGTCTTTGAGACTATTCCTTCATATTCAAAACAATTCAATATGAGGAATCTGTTTTGCAAATCTTAAAGCACTCTATAGCAAGTCTTTCTCCAATTTAGGAAGTGGCAACTTTCAGTGTAGAAAACTTTCCTGATTCGACCCAACTGGATGAGATTCCTTCTTCTAAAGCCAATCTCACCATTATAAAAAAAATAGCTCATGTTATAGCACTTCAAGTACTTATAAAGCACTTTGCTTCCCTAAAAAGGACTTGTGAGGTAGGTAGTGCAAGTATTATCATCCCATTTTGTGGTTAAAGAAACTAAGACTCAGGAGGCTAAATGTTGTTCAAGGTCACAAAGCTACTGTACAAGCCAAGAGTCAAATCTCAGTAGGATTCTTACTAGGACTTTGGACCTTTCTTACGGCAGATGCTATAGAAAGAGGAAATTGGACTTGGAATAAATTCTGATCCTGATTCTATAATTTACTAGAACGGTGACCTTGGGAATGTGATGTAATCTCTCCAAGTCTCTGTTTCCTCATCTGTCAAGATCTGTCTCTTTCCTATATTATTCTGAGAACCAAATGAGATTAATGTGTGTGACTGTGTAATTATGTCTTATAAATGGGAGCTACTAGTATGACTGTAAATTGCATACCTATTTTGACCCCTACAGGATTCTAAATTTTTTGACAAGAGCTGTCTCTGACTAATCTCGAAATCTTCCACTATGTATGGTTTTCTACACAGAAATTGCTTAATAAAAAATGCCTGTGATATTGAAGGGCTTTTAATGTGATTCTGCCTTTAATCTCACATTGTTCTTCTTTATACATTCTATGTTCTAGCAAAACTGGCCTGTTCCTCCTATATGCCATTTCATCTGCCAGACTAACGTATTAACACTCATTGTTCCTCATGCCTGGAATGCTCTACCTCCTAACGTTAGCCTCAGAGAATCCCCTAAGCTTTTTGGCAAAGTCCCTCTCCAGTGCCACCTACTTCGGGAAGTCTCTCTGGATCTTTCTAGTTGCTAAGGGCCATTCCTCCTGCAAATTGCTTTGTATATATTTCGTTTCCCTGTAAGGCAGCAAAAGGTCCTTCGAGGCTGGGACCAGTTTGTTTTTTGTCTTTGTAACCCCAGTAGCTAGCTTAGTGGCAGGCACACAGAAGGCACTTAATAAATGCCAATCAAATTTAAGCGAATTGAACTGAGTAAAGGAAGTCCTGGAAAATGGAGAACATGACAGCTTTGAAGCTGATTCATTGATCAGTGAGATGACTCTTTTGTCAGTCTGGTGTAGACTGATTTCTGGACTTGGACTGGGGAAAATTTGGGTTTGTAGCCTGCTTATTATTATTATGCCTCAGTTTCCTCATCTGTAAAACAGGAATAATACCTATAGTACCACCTCAATGTTGTTTTAAAGTTCAAAGGAGATAAAATGTATCTTTAAAGCATAATATACAATCTAATTATTATTATGTTAGGGCTGATTCCTGCGTCCCAAATCTCTGGGGAAACTGTCCTGAAAGACCAGAGAGAAGATAGCTGTTCCCCTCTATTTGGCATTATACCTACCAGTAGACATATACCACCCTCCACCATCTGTTTACCCCAAACAATTCCTCCCTAGTATAGGCAACCTTAACACACACACACATACTCTGAGCAGTCAAGGTAGAACTAAAAGAAAAATATGCAAATACTATACTGCATTGCCAACCACTTGTTTTAAAATAACACCTAATCTGAGTAGCAGAACAAAAGTTCACTACCCAGTCCTTACGGGGAAAAAAAAGTTATCTTTAATTTAATAATTTTAAAATGTTTGGGGCCTTTCCACAAAGTATAAGATCGACAAGATTTGCAATCTGTGATTAGGGAAAATAAGAGTTTAGTTGTCCCCAGAGTCGTCCCAGGAAGCATTTTCCATTGAGTCAAATAGCTTATATAGATTGGCATTAGGATGACCTCCCGTGTGTCCCATACAACAGGAAGCAGGTCAGGCAGGTTGTGTGTGTGTGTGTGTGTGGGGGGGGGGTAATTGGAATAGGTCGGGGGAGGGGGGGGGAAATAAAGAAAAGGAAACAAAGATTTGAAATGTGGGCCCCCAGAGGTTTGAGGAAGGCTTAGTTGGCATGGAGCAACTCCAGTTAATAAAGAAGGGGAACTAGGTATGGAGGGAGTGGGAATGCCAGGGTCTGGAGGGCACAGAAGTCGAGGAAAAGGGAAGAATAAAGGTAAAATCGGAGAAGGGGGTGGAGAAAGGAAGGAAATGGAAGGGGTAAAGAAGAATGGAGGAATCCCGAAAGGAAAGGGAGAGACAAAGAAGTCGGGGTTGTGTGAGGAAAAGGGCATCGAGACACCAAGAAGGGAAGGTAGGAAGGGGAGAAGGGTCAAAGGCATTTACAGAATGATTAAGAAAAATGAGCAGAGGCATGAAAGGTGGTGGAGTAGACATCGCATCTGGTGGGCTAGGAGATACACCCGCACCATTGGAGGGGAGGGGGCGAACGTGGGGGAAGGGAAGCGAAGGTAGAGAGTGCGGCGGAGAAGGCACCGGGAGGGGGGGGCGCCGGGAGAGACTTGTGGGGAGGAAGGGTGTTGGAGGAGGAGGGGCAGTGTAGCTCGGGTAGGGGGGGAAATGGGGGTGGTACCGCGTGCGGGCGCCAGGGGCGGCCAGGCGCGAGGGGGAGGGACGGGTACAACGTAAGGTAGGGGGCGGGTGGGCGCCCACTATAACCGCGCCCCCGCGAGGGGCCAGGCTGGGAAAGGACTGGGAAATCCTGTTAGGCCGCACCTGGGGAAGGGACTGAGAGGGATCAGGGAAGCGGAGACCGCGGGAGAGGGCAGGAGATGGGGGGAGGCGGCGGAGAAGGGAGGCTTTAGGGGAGCCCCGGGGCCAGTGGGAACGGAGGCGGGGGTGGGGTGAAAAGTGAGGGGAGGGGCTGTTGGAGAAGGGCCTGGAAGGGGGCTAGGGAGGAGGAAGAAGGAGGAAAAGGAGGAGGAGGACGCTCCTCTTGGCTTGGAGAGGAGGGAGGAGCCTCACTGGTTGCCCCCCCCCCCTTTTCTACCCTCCCCCCAGCTGGAGCGAGGGAAGGAGAAAGGGCCGGGAAAAGGGAGGAGAAGGGAGGGGGAGGGGCGCAGACCGGGAGACAGAGGCCTTCCCTCCCCCCTCCCTGCCGCCATCCCCCCCCCCATCCGCCGTGGGGGGTGGGGAGGTCCCCGAGAGCCGTGGGGTCTTGCGGTCGGGCAAGCCTCTGGAGAGGGGCGAGGAGGAAGGAGGGAGGCAGGCCTCGCCGAGTCGGCCTTTCGGACAGGGGCTGGGGGTGGGCTTCTTATTCCTTGACGAACCAGAGAGAGAGAGAGTAGGAAGGGGATTAAAAAAAAAAAAACCACAGGAAGGAAGAGAGAACGAGAGAGAAAGCGATCAGATCTGATTTTCCCATTTTTTTTTTTCCAGGAGGCCGGTGTGGCCGAAAACCCACCCCAAACTCAGAGCCACAGTAATAATAATAATCCAGGGTGAGATTAGTCACAGGGCAGGCTTGCTTTGCAGGCAGGAGGCAGAGGGAAAGAAGGGGGGAAGAGGAAGACGAAAGATTCCCCGTTTCATGGAGGCTGAGGCGAGGAAACCTTTGGGAACCTGGATCTGGAAGAGCAAACCCGCAGAACGGAGTCAAGAAATTGCCTTCCAGAAAAAAGGCCGAACTTAGTCTGAGTCGGATCAGACGGGGTTAGTTTAGGGGGTAGGGGTGGGGGTGGGGTTGGGGGACAGCCTCTGGAAGTTTTAAAAGGAAAGCCAAAACCAAACCCGAAAAAAAGAAAGAAAAGGAAATTAATCTTTAGAGATTCTGTGTATGCTGTTATTTTGAAGGGAGGAAATTGCAGCTTTTAATTTGGGGCTTTCGGGCAGGGACTCGTAGGGATTGCAGAACCATCAATGTATATAGTATTGTCAATTTAAAAAAATTAGAAAGTCCATTTTTTTAAAGGATTGAACTGGACTTGGGAAAAACTTATGTACATCCCATTGTATGATTTTATTTATTTTTTACTGTACAAATTGGAACATTTTTTCCAAGCACCCTTTTGGATTTACGTTTTTATTTTTCAGCTGTAGCTTGTTGTCGTTTTAAGTATTGGAGACCAGAAATTTTTTTTTCCTCCTTTGGGAACCTGCCCACAAAAGGGATAGTTGGGAAAACGATTAAAAGGATGCTTTTTATTTTTGTTTTGCTGCTAAGACGGATACTTTGAAGGCAGGCTTTTTTATACTTTTATTTTTTTTAGCTCGTGGCTCTAACCTTGAAGAGATTTGTGGTTGGGTTTTTGGTTATTAAGAAGGTCATAGTTTTTCTCTCGATCTCTGTTTTTCCTTTCGGTTTTTTAAGTGGGGGGAGGGGAACAGGGGGTTAAGAAAGGAGACCATGTTAACTGGTAGAGGCATTATGGAGCTTCAGTTACCAGGGTCCTGAGAGCTTGAAGGAAAAAGGATTCGGCCCCCAAGTTGGTATTCTCTTCCCTTCCCCCCCTTTAAAAAATTGTTTGAATTGCAAGTGATTCGATTTCCATCAAGACTAAAGCCACAGGATTTGGATCAGTGGAGACACCCGAAGAACCATGAGTGTAAGGTTACCCCAGACGATAGACAGGTAGGTTTGCTGACAATTTGGTTTTAAAATGTATGAACTAAGGGTGGGAGACGGCTGTGCTTTAAAAGGTTGCTTGCAGCAAGAGAGTAGAATGAGCTGTGGGCTTCAAAATGGTTGTGGAACAAGCAGGCAGTGGTGGATTGGAGTTTCTGTTGGCCTCTGGGGATGGGTAGATGTGTTTACGTGTAATAGGGGGGAGCTGGTTTTTCTGTGTGTGTGTGTGTGTGTGTGTGTAATATGGTGTATAGTCTAATGGCATATTTTAATGAAAATTGTGTACTGTGGGGTGGGGGCTATCTCATACCCTTAAAACTGTCTCCGGGTTTCTGCCAGGTTGGAGTTTTTTATGATACCCCTGTGTGCTAATTGGGGGTGTGTGGGTAGAGGGGAAATTCCAGTCTCAGAGATGCCAGCTTCTCAAGGTTGGCTAAGACTGGCATTGGATGTTTTGGGTTTGAACTGGGTGTTTAGACCAAACTGAATTTGAGTTTGGGCGGGGGGGGGGGGGGG
>CM053593.1:131605055-131650134 GCA_028646575.1 Pseudocheirus occidentalis
CAGTGGTTTATAATTCTCCCTCCACAATGTTTAGGGAGCATTAGGATTTCTTCCCTTCAGGTTTAGAGTTTAAATTCAGTCTTAAACCCTGCCATTGAATTTACTCTCTTATGCTTTTCTTGGTTCTACAAAATGGGTCTTTCTTGGCCTAATCTGTCTTGGAAATCGAAAGTCTTAGCCTGGATATCTTCAGTCATGATAGAGTCATTGACCCTTTTTGCTTCCCAGCCACCCTACCTCCACCACCTGGGGTATATGCTAGTTTCCCCCCCCCCCCCCCCCCAACTCTGCTATTGATAATATTGTCTTGAGAGTATGGTTGCTCCAGGAGAATGGGCCACCTTCAAAGGAATGGTGCAGCTTTGGAGGGAGGGGTGTGCAGATCTACATTCTCATCCTTTCCTCTTCTTAACCCATTTCTCTCCATCTTTTCAACCTTGGCGTTCCCCCCCCCCCAATAAAAGCACCAAGTACTTTAGAGTCACATTCAGTGAATATGATACTTTATAATTTTAACTGAATGAATAAATCAACTGGTCTTGAAAGACATTTGATATGGTGAAGTGAGCATGCTCTAGAGCTTTCTTTAAAAACTAATCTAGTGGAGGGGAAATAGCATGGATGATCCAAAACTTAGACATTTCTTTTTGAATGTGGGATGCAGCCCAAGAAGTGATTAAGAGAATGTTACAGTTGTGAAAAATAAAAGGCAGTTGTTACAAAAAGAATAGGATGTGAAAAAAATGAAAAAGCCTTCGTTTCCTTAAGGAGTGAATTCCCAGGTCCTCAACTTCTCTGTGTCTAGCCCTGAGCATCTTTTAGATTGATGTGACTGTTGCCATCTTGGGCAGTGACTGGGATTATAGGATCCTAGGTTTAGAAGAGAAGGGTACTTTAGAGATCAAGTAGTCTGATTCCTCTGTTTTACAGGTAAGTAAACTGAGGTCCAGACAGAGGAAATGACTTGGTCACATAGAAAGTAGCAGTCTTTTTGACTTAATCCCAGTTCCTTCGATTACAAATTCAGTATTTTTTCCAGTGCACCACACTGCAGATAATCCATAAGTGTATAATTGAGATATGTATTTATAAGTAAGTATTTACCTTTTTTTCTTTTTCTTTCTTTTTGGTCTCTATGGTTGGGCGCCTCTGTTAACAAGTGTCATTAGGCCCATTAAGAGATGGGAACTGAGGTGTGGCAAGGAAGTAGGATGTCTTCTGTCCTCTCCTTTCTCTTCCCTCCTTCCCCTCTTGGAATGGAGTTTTAGGACATTCATGGACTAAAGCAGACGTGTTGCAGTGGAAAGAATGCTGCATTTAGAGATTGGACACATGGAATAGAATCTCATCTCTGCCGCTACGTGACCTTGGAGAAATCACATAGTTTTTCCAAGCCTTACTTTCATCTTCTGTAAAAGGTGCATTTCTGATGGTACAAGTTTCTATTCTTCTTGTGGTGGGATTTGTATGTCGAGTTTAATGTTTAGAAACACAGAAAGCTGCAGATCCAAGTGGTGAGGAGTGTAGTGTTTGAGATGCTTTACCTCATATACCTCTGAGAGGGGATGAGTTTTTATTCCGTCTTGACTATTGTGCTGTACTGGGTTTTCATGGTATACTTTTTCTGCAGAATATTGGGGGATTGTTGCTGTCTTCTTTTGTCAGTTTGGGAAAATGTTCATTAGTTTCCAGGCCATTCCTTAGATCCGGAATCTCCTTAGAGCTGAAGCCATCTGATCCAGCCTCCTCATTTTATAGATGAGGACTCTGAGACCTAGAGAAGTCAGGTGATTTGTTCAAGGTCACATAGGTAGTATCAGAGCGGATATTTGAACCTAGGGCCCCTGGCACAAGGCTCATTTCACTGAATCTTGCTCTTAGTCTGTAAGTTCTTTTCATTCTACTTAAGAGGCCATCACTACCACTGGAATAATGAAACTTGATGGGACATCAGCACTTCCTTCCCGCTGTCTTTCCTGAGGGTATCAGTTTTGGTACCCAATGCCTTCACGTGTATCAGCAGTTGCACTGGATTATTTTTCCCCAGCCCAGGGACAGTGATTGGGTTCCTGGATTTTCTGAATCCTGTGGATTTTGAATGATTGTTTTGTCTTAGAATGTGTTTATGGGATTGAATGAATAGAGGCTCTGAAGAATGTTTGGGTCATGAATTCTTTGGTTCCTCAGTCAGTCAAGATTTTGTATACTGTGATGTAGCACTCTGTATGAGGTGCTGTGGACTATTCAAAAGATACATAGAGAAAACAGGTAACTACTTTCAGTTGGAAGAGTTTGTGGTCTAGTTGGAACATAGAAAATGCAAGATGGCTAAAGAACAATGAACCAAAAAAAGGTTATTATTATTATTTAAATGGAGACTGGATGCTCACTCATCTGGGGTTTTAGTTTGGACCAGAAGACTTGAAGTTCTTTTCAGCTCTGATTCTGTGATGTCAGCAAGTGAAAATTACTATCCAGACTGAGTGTATAAATGGGGAAAGGACATAGGTCAAGGTCAAGAGATATTTGTCTTCCTGAGATGCTGAGTTTGAAGAAAGAAGTAATTGACATGAATTGATACCCTGGAGGACTAAGTTAGTCTTGGAGGTTTGAAGAGTGTCTCCAGGTAGAGGACTTTGGGTTATTTATTTTACAATGTCTGCTCTGTTGGGAATGATGATAGTTGATATACATTTTTAAAAGGCATTTCTAAAATTAATGACATTTTCTTGTATCTTTTCTCCCAAATTTGGGAAGGTGTTGGGTGAATTCAAGGCACCTTCTGATTAGTTGATTTGTATTCTTCCTGTCATTGAGAGAGACTGGTTAGTTCAGGAAACTGAAGGCCTGGAGGGACAGGATAATTTACAGAAGTCAGTGATAAAACCTGAACTTTAGTCTTGTGAATCCAACCTTGATGCTGTATCCATTCAGGGCAAATAGCATAGTTCAGTCTCACTGAGATCAGAGTAGGTCTTACAAGCTTGAAATTTCATTCAGTCACTAGGAGTGACTTTGTGGAACTTTTCCCTAGTAGCCTAGAACAAATGCTTCTGGAAGCCAGATTGACAAGCTCCCAAATGTTTATCCCTTCCTGTTTATTGGGCATGGTGTGGATAAAGTGACTTAAAAGTGTACCACATTTTGAGAATAAAGACGTTACAACTGAATTATTTTTCCAGTAATGGTGATCATTTTTGCTGAGTACCTACCTTATGGTTGATGGTTTTTTGTTTGTGTAGGGTTTTTTTGGAGGGGAGCAAACAGTGAAGTTGGGATTAAGTGACTTGGTCACACAGCTAGTAAGTATTAAGTATCTGAGGTCAAATTTGAACTCAGGTCCTCCTGACTCCAGGGTTGGTGCTTTATTCACTGTGCCACCTAGTCACCCCGTGGTTGATGTTTTCAAAGTGCCCAAGTGGGTTTAGTGTGTATTTTACTGTCAAAACAAATTTAGTTGGCCCACATGTAGACCAAACCTTTGGTATCCTTAGCGTTTACCTCTAATACTTAAACCAAGTAACCCAGACTAAAGATGTCTGAAAGTTCTCTGCATCATTGCTTTTGACATAACCAGAGAAAACAAGCTTTGATTGCTGTGGAAGAAATTGAGATGAAGTAGAATGAGCAGTTTTTGAATTGTCAGGTTTGAGAGATACTAGAAGAAGTGATAAAAGAAGGTTATTGAATTGTCTCAAGTATTTGAAGACCTGGGGAGGCTGGGGCTGGTGTTTATATTCCCAGGGTTGAGCCCCAGTACCAGGCCCCTGTGTTAAAAGATGCTTGTTGACTTGTTAGCCTGAACATAGGAAGGACTCGTGGTTTCTTGGCTTGATGATTGTGTATTTTTCCTGATTAAAATGTATTTGAAGTCTCATGCAAACTGATACAGAGTGAAGAATGGTTCGGGAGAACAATTTATACATTAACAAAAGACTAACCAAACATGATTTTAGAGGACTGATGAGTAAACATACTACCTCCCAACAGAGAGGTGATGAAGAAGGACACACTTTTTTGGATGTGGCCAGTTAGGGAATTTCTATTGTTAGACCATGTATGCTTGTTACAAAGACTTTTGTTCCTTCCTCAGCCCCCTAAGAAGAAAATGAGAGGGAGAAATTAGATTTTAATTAATTGGAAAATTAAAATTAAATTTAAAAAGAAGTATATATCTAGAACTACTCCGTATTAGAGATTTAGGACTAGCTTTAGCAGTGTACCTAAAGTGAAATTCTGATTAGTATGAACATTGACTCTCCTGAACTAGCCACATGTATTTGAATTCCCACTATTTGAAGTTATAATGAGGTAAAATATAATTGGTTTTTGTCTCCCCCTCTCCCTGAAATATCAGTCCAAATTCAAATAATGTGAATTTGAATTTCATTATTTGCATTAATTAGGACCTAACAACATAAAACCAATTACTCAGTTGAAGGAAAAATTCCCCACAAAAAGGAAAGGGCCTTCAAAGCCTGAATAAATAATTTCAGAGGGAGAGAAATCACTGTGAATTGAAGTGATCTGGGAATCCTGCTATCCGAAGTGGGACTTGATTGTGCTTGGGAGGATGGCTAGTATTTTGCTAGGTAGAAAGGATCATAGAATCATAGATTTAGAGCTAGCTGGAAGGGACCTTAGGAAGCCATAAAGACCAACTCTTGCATTTTACAGAAGAGGAAACTGAGGCAGAGAGAGATTAAGCGATTTGCCCAGAGTCACATGGTAAGTTTGAAACAGGATTCAGACAGGTCTTTCTGACTCCAAATTCAGCACTTTGACACCTGCCTACCTCAGAATTGGAAGAGGAGGTGTGTCAGAAGTAGGATTTGAACACATGCTTTTGGGAGATCAGAATACTCCTGCAGTTGGAAGCAGCACAAGCTTAAATCTATTTAGCCATTTTCTCGCTCAGAATGGTGGAGGGTATTGGTATTCTAGGTGGGCAGAGAAAGTAGAGACTGATACCTTCTAGGTCCTTTCTAGGAATGTGCTGAAAATAAATTCAGTCTCTCCATTCGTTGTTGGAGAAGGCAGCCAGCCCTTTGAAGGGGATTGTTACCTATATCACTATCACAGGGCTTTATAAAGTGTCTTTATGTGGTGCTGTATTCTGGTCCAAATGATGCATAAGAGACATAGTCCCTCTAAGGTTTTATAATCTAAGACCTTTTATATAACAAGTTGACAGATGAATGTAGAGAGAGATCATATGGACAGACAGCTAAATATTTTTATCCTTTTAGAATTCTCTTTTATTCTGCTATATTTTTTTCTTTTATTTGGCGTCCAGAAGAAAAAATAAAGTGTGGTCATCATATGTAGGTCAAAACTAAGTACGTTTTAGTGAGATTGGACAAGGATAAGTACATTTTTAGGAGGAAGAAGAGAATGGGGGGGTGGGAATTGTAGGAGTTTCATATCTGAACCAATAGTGGAGTTCAAAGGCAAATCATTGCTTTCTTTATGATTGATACAAATAGATTTTCTGTAGAAAGTGGGATTTTAGGAGCTATTTAAGTGGGGTGGTCCCTGGGGAAAAAATATGGAATAATAGTCCTTATATTTGTATAGCACTTAACAGTCCTCACAGTTTAATGTAAGCTTTCTCATATCTCTCTGTCCCACTATTCCTTCTCCTACCTATTTCAGTATTGACTGGATCATTCACTTGGACAATTATTTATTGTTATCTTTCTTTAAAAATAAAGCAGAAAAATTCATCTCAGGTGCGAAGTCCTTTTAAGCAGTTCTTCTGTCATGTAATCCTAATTTTAAAAAAATTTCATCTAAGAGTTATCATTTGCCTTTACTCTCATGGTTTCTTTTTTCTCTCCCCCTCCCCCAGGTTATATTAAAAGACCTAAGCAAAACTGAAGCCTTTCCTTTCAGGGATCTGAGAATATTTGCCAGTGAAAAAAGTTTGAAAGGACTAGGGCTGGAACAGCTTGCCTAGGTTAGGATTAGGGAAGGAGAGAGAAAAAAAGGAGAGGGGGAGAGACAGGGAAAAGACAGAAAGGAAGAAAAGGGGGGGGGAGAGAGAGAGAGAGAGAGAGAGAGAGAGAGAGAGAGAGAGAGAGAGAGAGAGAGAGAAAGAGAGAGAGAGAGAGAAACCAAAGGTGAGAATAGGAAACTTTTAGAAGTTAGTGTAGGATTTTTAAGGAAAAATCACTGAGGGCACTATGATCCTTCTTGTAAACTGGTCTCTACCTCCAGTCTTTCCCCTTTACAATTCATTCTTTATAAAGTTCCCAAAGCATTGTTCCTGATTTCCAGAACTGACAGTGTTGCCTACTTCCTCAAAAATCTTTAATGGCTTCCTATTACTCAAAGGATGATGAGAGAGATGAAAATTCCTTACCTTGGCATATATCAAGCCTCCCAAAGCCTGGTTTGCCAACTTTTTCAGCCTTACTTTCCCCTTTTCCCCTTCATGCATTCTATGTTCCATTTAAACTAGAAGACTGGCTGTTCCCCCCTCCTGTCCTGCCTCCATGCATTCATACAGACCTCTTCTCCATGCCTGAAGTAGGAAAGTGCTTACTTTTTGTTTCTTTCATGAAGCTTTTCCTTACCTCCAACCTTTCAATGAGGAAGCTGAACTCTGGTTTCTGCTGCCTCTGATTTTTTTCTTTTTGGAGAGGGGAGGGCAGGACCATTGGGGTTAAGTGACTTGTCTAAGGTCACACAGCTGGTAAGTGTCTGAGGCTGGATTTGAACTCAGGTCCTCCTTACTCGAGGGCAGGTGAACCACCTAGCCGCCACCTCTGATTTTCTTAATTGCACTTTGTCCGAATCTCTCCTTTCTTCCTGTCTTATTCTACTTTGTATTCTACTTGTGTCCATTCCCTGTCTTTTCCTAGTTGGAGTTCATACTGTGCTGTTCATCTTTGTATCCCTAGTTTCTACCACAGTGCATATATAAGGTGTCCCAGGGCTAAAACTGCACACAGATTTTTGTGTCACTCTGTATATTGTAGCTAATTTATAAGTTTTTTTTTAAATTGAATTGAATCTTCCCATAGATAGTGAGATGGTGTAGTGGGCAGCTCAGTTTCCTCATCTGTAAAATGGGACTATTAATACCTGTAACACATGAGGATCAGATGAAACTAATGTATGTAAAATGCTTTTGCAAACCCTAAACACCATATAATGGTAGCTGTTATTAGAATGTTATTAGACTGCTCTTAACAAAGACACAAAGGCTTCCCATATTTAATGATTTTTTTGAAAAGGTTCTATATAACCTTTAGAGGAAATTCTTTAGGATGTCTAATTTTGATCCTTTATCTGCTACAGTTTATTGTTCTTTCAGTTCAATTCAAAAGACATTTGTTCTCTGCCTGCTCTTTTTTTTTTAGCATTTTAAAAATTAATTTGTTTATTTACTAGTAGTTTACAACATTCATTTCCACAGTCCCTTGAATTTCACATTTTCTCCCCCTTCCTCTCCCCCCTCCCCCCATCATGGCGGCATGCACTCAGATACAGGATCTACAGATATCTTCACATTAATTATTAGTCAGGTTGTAAAGGAGGATTGTAACTGATGGAATGATCAGGGGGAAAGAGGAAACAAAACAGAGCAAGTAGTTTGCTTCAATCTGCACTCAGACTCTGCAGCTCTTTCTGGATGTGGACATCTCCTTCAATCATCGTCTTTTGTCGTTGTCTTATAACCTTACATTGCTGAGAGGAGCCCAGAGTCTGTTGAAGTTGGTTGTCACATATGTTGTGTCTGTGATTGTGTACAGATTTCTCCTGGTTCTGCTCTTCTTTCTCAGCATCAGTTTATGTGAGTCTCTCCAGGTTATTACGAAGTCTGTGTGCTCCTCATTTCTTATAGCACAATAGTATTCCATTACATTCACATCCGCAGCTTGTTCAGCCATTCCCCTATTGATGGGCATCCCCTTGATTTCCAATTCTTTGCCACCACAAAAGAGGTGCTATAAATATTTTTGTACATATGGGTCCTCCTCCCACTTCTCTCATCTCTTTGGGATACAACCCTAGAAGTGGTATGTATTGCTGGGTCAAAGGGTATGCACTTATTTATAGCCCTTTGTGCATAGTTCCATATTGCTCTCCAGAATGATTGGATTAGTTCACAACTCTACCAACAATGCATTAGTGTTCCAATTTTTCCGCATCCTCTCCAGCATTTATCATTTTCCTGTTTTGTTGTCTTAGCCAATCTGGCCAGTGAGATGTGGTACCTCAGAGTTGTTTTGATTTGCATTTCTCTAATCACTAGTGATTTGGAACATTTTTTCATGTGCTTATAGATATCTTTAATTTCATCTTCTGAGAACTGCCTGTTCATATCCTTTGATCTTTTATCAGTTGGGGAGTATTTACCTGCTATCTTTAAGGCACTGTATTTGATGCAGTGACAGTCTTCTACCCTTAGGGAGCTTACATTCTAATAGCAGGGTACAACATGTACACATTTAAGTAAATACAAAGTAATTTTAAGAGGGAGAGAGCAGATGGGTGGGTGAGTGAGGAAGAAAGGTTTTGAAGCTAGGCTTTCTAGAAGGTTATACATTCTAGGTATAAGAAACAATATGCAATTTCCCAGGTGAGAAGGTAGCATGTCGACATGAAGGGGAGTAACTTAATCTGTAAAGGTAGGCAGAAGGCATATTGTATAGGGCGTTAGATGCCAGGCTGCTGAGTTTGCATTTTGTTTTAGAGACACTAGGAACCATTGAAGATTTTTGAGCAAGGAAATAATGTAGTTGGTCTTCTTACTTTGGAATATTATTAATTTAACCTTTGGGTAGAGGATGATTTGGGGAGTGGAGAAACTGAAAGCAAAGGGACTAATAAGGCTACTTGCAGTAGTTCAGGTGAGGCAGTAAGATCCTAAGTATAGAGGTTCTGGGGAAAGGAGAGAAAGGGACTTATGGGGAGGAACTTAAGGAAGTAGAATCACTTCAACAAAGCTACTGGTGCTTTGAGTTATCAGTCATCCAGATAGGTCACCTACCTGTGCACAGAGGGCTGGATCTGGAGTTAAGAAGACATTGACTGAGTGATCCTGGGCTAGTTCACTTGTCCTTTGTCTGACTTGGTTTTCTCAACTGTAAAATGGGGATAACAGTCTTCACAAGTATTGTCAGGATCAAATGAAATCATATTTGTAAAGTTCTTAGCATATTGCCTTGCATGTAACTGGTATTTATTAAATGCCGTTTCCCTTAATGGCCATGAATATTGATATTTGAGCTTCTTCAAAGAATCTTCCTCTTTGCTGAATGATAATTTGAGTGTGCAGTGGGTTAGGTCCTGTGATATTATCAGGGTAAGAAACTTATTTCAGGCTTATAGTTGTGTAACACAGCTCTTGTTTTAGAGCAGTGGTTCTCAGCCTGTAGGTTGCGACCCCTTTGGGGTCAAATGACCCTCTCACAGGGGTCACCTGAGACCATCGAAATTTCTGATGCAGAAGCAGAACTTGGCTAGATCTTGCTAGCTAGCTTTCTCTTTGTAGTGATGGTAACAGATTTTATATAGCACTTTTAAAGCTTGAAAAGTGCTTTATATACATCAGTTATCTTATTCCCATCCTGTAATAACCCTGAGATAGATTTTGCTGCTGTAACTCTTAGTCCTTTGCAGTGCAGATGCTGAGGCTTGGAGAGGTTTGGTGGCTTGGCCACGGGGCTGCCCAGGGGTCTGAGCCCAGGCTTTGACTCTAGGTCCGGTGTCACAGTTAGGCTGTGCGGCATTTCTTTTCACAAGGTCAAGCCTGTGACCTATTTCAGTCACACATGAGAGAAGTTGCTGCCTCAGAAAGATCAGTTTAGGGAGCCAATTTCGGTGCTCTAAGCGATAACCCTGGAACAGCAGGACTGCGGCACATGAGACCCATCTCAACCACAGAGGAGTTATCAGGCCTCCACTACGGTAGGCAGTGTGGGCAGTGACATGATGGTAATGATAATGTTGTATTTCTCATGCTGATAATGACGTATTTTATGATTCATATGGTGCTTTAAGGTTTGCAGGGCACTTGGCTCGTATTTTATCCTCACAGCAGCCCTAGGAGGTAGATGCTATATTTCCCCCATTTTACAGATGAGGAAATTGAGGCAGACAGCAGTTAAATGACTTGCCCAGAGTCACACAGCTAGTAAATGTCTGAGGCTGGATTTGAACTCAGCTCTTCCTGTCTCCAGGTCCAACATTCCTGTATTTTGCTTCCTAGCTGCTAATATATGGCATTTGCCTTCAAGGGCTGTACAATCTATTTGGGGCACTAGAGTAACGTACATAAAGCAGTACAGAATACAGAATAGTATAGAACTAAGTGCTCCATGATGTAGTGCTGATCAGAAATACTGTAAGAATTAAGAGCAGGAGATTCATGGGGACTAGAGTGTACTTCTTCACTCCTGCACCTTGTGAAAGACTTCATGGTGTACTTCCTTTGCTACCTATTACATGAAACTTTTTTTTTTTTTTTGCTTCTTGGAGGGCAGTTGGGGTTAAGTGACTTGCCCAAAGTCACACACCTAGTAAGTGTTAAGTGTCTGAGGCTGGATTTGAACTCAGGTCCTCCTGACTCCAGGGCTGGTGCTCTATTCACTATGCCACCCAGCCGCCCCCATGAAACTATTCTTGATTTCTTTTCCCCCAGTCTGCCCCAGGTCATTGTGTTTTCTTACGTTTTCTTAGAGTACATCATATATATCTTTTTGCATAGGTTTTGCTTTGCATCGTGTTTATTTGTGTACCTTTGTGCTTGGTGATTAGATTGTGAACTTATTGAGGAAAAGGGCTGTCAGTTTTCATTTTTATGTCCCCAGTGACAACCACAGTCCCTGGACATAGTAGCCACTTAATATATTTTTGTTCCATTGAATCAGATAGTTATGGTTTGTTTCAAGGAGGAAGTAGAACTCAACACTGGTCCTTGAAGGATGGTTAGGATTCGGACAAGTGGAGTCCTTTCTGTGCAGTGAGAACAGTGTGAGTAAACAAAGTGTGGAGGTGAGGATGCTCATAATTTATTTGGGAGACTAGTGAGAAGAACAGCCTGACCGTAGAGTCTAAGGGGCATGTGGTAGGAAACAGATTTGGGTAAGCAGGTGGGCTGTATTATGGAAAACCATAAAAGTGAGTCAGTGAAGGTTTTTGAGCTGGCTAGTGAATTGATGAAAGCATCATTTTCGAAGATTAGGATAATAGTGATGTGCAGGGAATGATTGGAATCTAGGATACTAGGAGAATTGGTAATTATGAAATAAGGTGATAAGGACCTAGACTAGGGTGGTGATAGAAAGTGGCACTGGAGAGGAAGAGATAGATATGAGAGACTCTTGGAAGAAGCAGCCCTGGGATTGAGGGATGAAGGAGAGGCTTAGGGCAAAGATGACACTCAAGTTTTTGACCCTTTTATGGAAATGGGATTAGCATTTAAAATAATCCTTTTTTTCCATTGGCTTTCTCCTTTTGGTTAAATGTAGCAAACTATTTTCTTGTTCTGTTTACTGGGTTGAGTCATTTCTACCAGACCTACCAACTATAAGCCATTCCCAAGAGATTGGGGTTGGTGCTAGATTTCTCTAGGAGGTTGAGTGTTGAGAGAGATGGGGACTTTAGATGATCCTCAATCTGAAGCATACCCATGCTCCTTTCAAAAAGCAGATTGGACTCTACATTCCCTGGAGGTAGCTAGGCTTAAATCCCTTTTCTGTGTGTGCAACATTTGGAACTGGGAGGGTCTGAGCACTGTAGACCTTCTGCTTACAGGAGAAGTTTTTTTTTTAAATTTGATTTGTTTATTTACTTTTAGTTTACAAGATTCAGTTCCATAATCTCTTGAGTTTAACATTTTCTCCCCTCCCTCCCTCCTCCCCACCCCCCATGGCGGCTTGCAATCAAGTATTGGATCTGCATATACTTTAACATTGGACATTAGACTGGTTGTATAGAAGGGTTGTTGTAACCAATGGAGTGAATGATGGGAAAGAAGAAACAAAACCAAACGTGAAAAAGAACAATAGCATGTAGATTGCTTCAGTCTCCATTTAAACTCTGTTCTTTCTAGATCTTTCTCTGAATATAGGTATCTCCTTCCATCCTGAGACTTGTAGAGTTGTCTTATAACTCTGCGTTGCTGAGAAGAGTCCAATTTATCAAAGCTGGTGATCACACATACAATGTGCATGTGATTGTATACAAATTTTTCCTCGTTCTGCTCTTCTCACTTAGCATCAGTTTGTATAAGCCTCTCCAGGTGAATATGAAGACCATCTTCTCCCCATTTCTTATAGCACAATAGTATTCCATTACATTCATATACCTCAACTGCAAATATTTTTGTACATATAAATTCTTTTTCTTTTTCTTTGATCCTTTTGGGGTATAGGCCTTAGTAAACTGGCATTGAGTCAAAAGAGTATGAGCAATTTAGTGACTTTTGGGACATTGTTCCAAATTGCTTTCTAGAATGGTTGAAACGATTGATTCTTGGCCCTGTTGAAAGTACATTAGCATGCCTGTTTTCTTGCAGTCCCCTCCAACTATTGTCATTTTTCTTCATTGTCATCTCTACTTGTTTGATAGGTATGAGGCAAAAAACCAGAGTGGCTTTAATTTTCAGTTGTCTAATTTAAAAAATAACTTGGGCTTCTTCCTTTAAAAATGGCCTGTTTATATCCTTTGATCATTTATCAGTTGGGGAATGACTCTTATTATAAATTAAATCAATTTCTTACATATCCTGGAAATGAGACTTTCACCAGAGAAAGTTGCTGCAAAATTTGATTTTTTTTTTCCCCCGTTAACCCTTTCCTTTCTAATAGTAGCCACATTGTAAACATTTCCTGCTTTCCAGAGGACTGGAATTTTGTCTCTTAACATTTTCTTTATATTATCTCTCCATGTTTAATAAGGTCTACTGTAGAAATTCAGTTATTATTGTTATTACCATCTTGTGTTTCTCATCTTACTTGATAGAGTTCAGCTAGAAAAATTCCTAAAGCAAGTCACTAGTTTTCTATTTATACATAATGTTTTCTTTGCGCTATTGTGCTGGTAGACAAAATAACTTTTTTTTTTTGTAATTGAATAAAAGTAATGAGATATAAGTTTATCTTCAGAATAGCTCTAGTAGCTGACAGTATGGCAGGGGTGGTATATACCTTATCTTGGTCCCATACAGTTTTGGGAGTAGGATGAGTGTGTGTGTGTGTGTGTGTGTGTGTGTATACACATATGTATGTATACACACATGTATGTATACATATATCTATATATAATTTGCTAAGTCTCTACTTTTAAAAATCTAATTTGTTATTATTTTAGTCTCATTTTTAAAAATGCAGTTCAGATAGATAATCTGAAGTCAAATACCTGTCTTGCTATTATTTTTGTGAATTCTGCAGACTAGCTCTGCAGACTAAATGTGAAAGTAGATAAAATGGTGGATTTTTGTAATTAAGAGTATTAGGATGTAAACGTCTATAGATTCAATAAAAGCAAAATGGACAGTTTGGGACAATTCTAGTAACAGGATGACAGAGATGACATTAAATATAGCCTCTTCCCACAGAGTTTTAATTTCCTCTAATAGTTCTCTGTATTTTGAAAGTTCATTGTGCAAGTTTTGTCTGTAATGATGCTCCAGTTGTAGTATAGTCATTTGTTTCTAAAAGGATTTAGAGCTGGTGTCTGGTTCTGGATACCTCATTGAATCTTTTTAGGCTATAAAGTAGATGCTAATTTTTTACTGCAGTGATATGTTGCACAGTTTCTGACATTTCATTGCATAATCTGCTTCAGTAGTTAGTCTTTAAGGATAGGAGATGCTGGATTTAACTAGCTCTCTACACTGGTTGTTATTTTCAGCATGAGCATGAGTAGAACTTACTACAATCAGGGCTTGTTTTTATTGATTGTTTAGGTTTAAGAAAGTGAGGGGAAAATGTTAATTTTATATGTGTGTGTATATATATATATATATATACATATATATGCATATATATGTATATATTTCCTTTTTGGAGGGGGGAAGGCAGGGCAGTTGGGGTTGTGATTTGCCTAAGGTCATATGGCTGGTAAGTGTTAAGTTTCTGAGGCAAAATTTGAACTCAGGTCCTCCTGATTCCACGGCTTGTGCTCTATTAACTGTGCCACTTAACCGCCCCAAATGTTTTTTTTTTTAATTAAAAAAATTTTTTTTTTTTGCTTTTTGAGGGCAGTTGGGGTTAAGTGACTTGCCCAAAGTTACACAGCTAGTAAGTGTGTCAAGTGTCTGAGGTCGGATTTGAACTCAGGTCCTTCTCCTGACTCTACTGCTAGTGCTCTATTCACTATGCCACCTAGCCACCCCTTCCCAGATGTTAATAATATTACATTTAAAAGTGTATTCATTTTCAGAGAGCTGGTTGTTAAACATTCACCAACATACCCCTACTTGAGGCTAACTTTTGTCATTTCAAGTATTATTGACCTGATTCTGAATCACTTTTCTAAGTCCCTCCATTTTCTTATGATTTAATCATCTATTCGCTGCTTTATCCACATCTTGTTAAGTTAATGTGAATGTTTGCCTTGGAGTACCTTTTGATTCTACTCTTGGTCCTCACCATTTCATTGATTCTGTGTGGTGATAAACTCTTTTCAATTATATTCAACAAATCCTGTGACATTTAACTGGGTCTGCCTTTGTGATTGCTTTGTGCAACGAAGTATGTTTATCGCAAACATTGTTTCTGTAAACTTTTAACCTGTTTATCATATGTTCAGAAAACCTCTATCAATCCTTTTTCTTTTTTTATGATGAGGTAGTCTTTCATTAACACTGAGTTTTTGTTTGCACGTCTTTTAGATCCATTATCCATTTTACTGTGCCAGAAGTCTATATTAAGGCTGTTACTGCATGGTTGTTAATTGCTCCGAAAATGATCTTTACTTAAGCTTTGAATTTAGGATGCCGGTAAGTCTTAGCATACAGATGCAGCTTAGGTAACCCAGTGGATAGAGCACTGGGCTCGGAGTTCGGAAGACCAGAGTTCAAATCCTGCCTCAGAAGCTTATTAGCTGTATGACTCTGGGAAAGTCACAACCTCTGCTTGCCTAAGTTTCCTTAACGGTAAGATGGGTTAAAAATAGCACCTACCTCCCACGGTTCTTATAAGGCTTAAATGAGATAACATTTGTAAAGTGTTTAGCACAGTGCTTAACAATAGTAGGAGTTATATAAATATTATTATTGCATAACCTAAGCTTTTCCTTGTTAACCGTATGATTGATGTGAGTGTTTTCTTAGTTGCCAAACCTAATGATTTTTTCTCAGTTCTTATTCTCTTGACAGCCTTTGATGCTGCTGATGACTCTCTCCTTGAATACTCTCTTTTCTCCAGTGTTTGGGGACACCATTCTCCCCAGGTTCTCTTCTTAGCTGTCTGATTGTTCCTTCTTAGTCTCCTTTGCTAGACGCTTGCCCAGATCACGCTCTCTAACTGGAGGTGTCCCCGCGGGCGTCTGTCTTGAACCCCCTTTTTTCTCCCTCTATGCTACGACACTAGGTGGTCCTTACGGCTCCCATGGATTTAATTGCTGTGTCTTTGCTGAAAATTCTCAGATCTCTTCGCGGCGTCCCAACCTCTTCACTGATCTCTAACCTCCTATCTCAGAGCTTCTTCAGACATCTCAACCCGGTATCCGGCGGACATCCTGAACTCACGCGTCCAAAACAGAACTCCCTTTCTCCCCAGCCCTCTTGTGCGCCTCTCGTCTGTATTGTTGTAGCAGGTAGCATCACCCTCCTCATTCCTCAGGACCGCAGTCTAGGGGTTACCCTCGGCTTTTCACTGTCAGCCCCGTATCCAGTCTGTTGCCGACGCTCCTCTCAGGTTAATGCAGGCCCTCATCACCCCGTGTCAGGACTACTATTGTAATAGTAGGTCTGACAGCTCCAGGTCTTTCCCTACTCCAATCTGTCCTGCATTCAGTTGCCAATGATTTTCCTAAAGCCCAAGTCTGAACATGTTCACTCCCCTACTCAATAAAATTCCAGTGGTTCCCAGTTGTCTGTAAGATCAAATACAAAATGCTCTTTTTGGCATTCAAAGCCCTTCATGATCTAGCCACTCCACCTTTCCAGTCTTCTTACATCTTATTCCGGGACATGTACTTTTTTTTTGGCGCTTTTTGGAGGGCAGCTGAGGTTAAGTGACTTGCCCAAAGTCACACGGCCAGTAAGTATGTCAAGTGTCTGAGGCCTGATTTGAACTCAGGTCCTCCTGACTCCAGGGCCACTGCACCACCTAGCCACCCCTGGACATGTACTTTTTCATCCTGTGACACTGGACTCCTGGCTGTTCCATGAACAAAACACTCCATCTCTTGGCACTGGGCATTTTGTTTTGGATGTCTCCCGTGCTGGTGATATGCTCCTTCCTCAAACTCTGCTTGCTGACTTCCCTGACTTTTTAAAATTGCCAATTAAAATGCTATTTTCTTTACTGGAAACTCCTTTCCCAACCCCTGTTAATTCTAGTTCATTCATTGT
Source organism: Pseudocheirus occidentalis (assembly GCA_028646575.1). Lineage (NCBI taxonomy): Eukaryota > Metazoa > Chordata > Mammalia > Diprotodontia > Pseudocheiridae > Pseudocheirus > Pseudocheirus occidentalis. The sequence continues at coordinate 131,621,593 of CM053593.1, forward strand.
GTTAATTATTTCCTATTTATTGTGTATATAGCTTGCTTTGTATGTATTTGTTTGTTGTTTTCCCCAATAGATTACAAGCTCCTTGAGGGCAGGTTTATCTTTCTCCTATCTCCAGGGCTTGGCTCTGTGCCAGGCATGTAGTAGAAGCTTAATAAATGTTTATTGATTGATTGACTTGTTTGGGGAAGATGAAGTTTTCCTAAAACTGCCTTTATCCATTAAATTTGACTTCTTGATTAAAGTTCAGAGCCTTTTTGTCTCTAATTCTTTATTGTGCATTATGAATTTTATCCTCATTGAATCCAAACGATATCTTTGAAGTCTTTGGAGAAGGTTTCCATGAGATTAGATAGCTGCTTAGTGTGTTTTTCTTCTTTCTTTTTCTTTTTCTTTTTTTGAAGGGGAAAGGCAGGGTAATTGGGGTTAAATGACTTGCCCAAAGTCACACGGCTAGTTAAATGTTAAGTGTCTGAGGCCGAATTTGAACTCAGGGCCTCCTGACTACTGGGCCGGTTGCTCTATTCACTGTGCCACCTAGCTGCCCTCCTAGTGTTTTTCAGCAGTCATATAACTCTGTCGTGCATGGATGTCAAGTGTTTAATATGATATTTTGGTATGATTCCCTCTCTGACTTAAAAGCCATACTCACTTCTGTTCAGGAGTTTAAGGGCATAGGTTTAAGGGCAGACAGGCTTAATTTATCTACCTGGAAGATGTTACATTTTAAACAGCTTCAATAGTGAATAGTTTTCCACATGGGATCAGAGGTACTCTAGTGTTCTCACTGTGCTTGTATCTATTTTATATATTTGCAGTACAATAATTAAGCCATCGGTGTGAAACTGAGACGTTGCAGCAGTCATTAAAGGTAGTATAGGTTAAGATGCTTTCGTGAGGCTTGTGAATTGATAATGAATTGTTTTCTTTTGAGTTTAAAATTTTTTATTTATTGATCATTTCAAATGTTTGTAGTTGTGTAAAACAAATTCCTACATTAGCCATGTACAAAAAATGTTTAACAAAAAAGGAAAAGAGCATGTGCCTTGGTCAGCATTCTTTCTGAGTATATGGCTTCTCTCTCCAAAAGTGGACTATATTTCATCCTTAGTCCTTTGGAGTTAGAATTGATCATTGTGTTCGGAGTCACTACATCTTTTCAGAGTTGATTGTCCTTAAAACTTGTTATTATTTTAAAATTAGTCTGGTTCTGCTTACTTAACTGTATTCTTTTTCCCAGGTTTTTCTGAAAACATCCTCTTCCTTTATCTTTTCTTATAGCACAATAGTATTCCAGCACATACATATACCATAACTTGTCCAGCCATTCCCCAGTTGATGGGCATCCCCTCAGTTTCCAGTTCTTTGCTAACACACAAAAAAATATGGCTCCTTTTCCTCTTTGTTTGATTTCTTTAAGAATATAGAACTAATAGTGGTATCTCTGGGTTAAGGGGTATGCATAGTTTGCAAGCTTTTTGGGTATAGTTCTAAATTGCTTTCCAGAACATTTTGACCAGTTTACAGCTTCACTAACAGTACATTAAAGAGCATGTTTTCCTGTAGCCCCTTCAGCATCTGTCATTTTCCTTTTTTTTTTGCCAATTTAGCCAATCAGATGGATGTGTCAGAGTTGTTTCAATTTGTAGTACTTTAGAGCATTTTTCTCATATGATTATTTATAGCTTGGATTTCTTCCTCTGAAAACTGCTTATTTTTATCTTTTGACCATTTAACAGTTGGGGAATGCTTCTTATTATGAATTTGACTCAGTTCCCTGTCAGGGTCCTCTCACCCTGACAAGGGGTCTGTCAGGGCCACTTTCCCTGATGATAACCCTGGCAGGGGCAACTGGTTACTTACCACCTCAATTGAGAAGGCGCCAAGAAGTCCCAAAGGCTCGGAGGTGAAGGTTTATTGAGTCCTCTCCATTGGGGAAGCCTAACAGCAACATTACAAGACCAATGACTGAACCTGGACTGCCCCAAAACCTGAGTCTTATATAGCCCCCAAACGCACCTACTACACGTGATAAAAAAACAAAGTCTGGCTGCAAGGAGCAGGATATAGCCAAATGTGGGGGTGGGAAGTTGCGTTTCAGGGGCTTCATGTGGCCTGGGGTAAGGAGCTGTCATCTGAAAAACCCTGTTCCTACATGCAGAACTCCAAGCACTGCTGCTCCCCATGGCCTTTGAGAGACCTGGAGAGTCCAGCCGGCCCGAACTCCATGTGGCCCAGACTTTTCCAGGGCTTCCAACTCTCCCCATGCCTCATCCCAACCACCTGCAACCTGCAAGTATTTCCCAGATCCTCACAATTCCCTGTGTGTCTTAGAAATGAGATCTTTATCAGAGAAACTGGATGTAAATTTTTTTTCAACTTTCTGCTTCTCTTCTAATTTTAGTTGCATTGGTTTTGTTTGTACAAAAACTTTTACATTTTATGTAATCACAATTTGCTATTTTACTTCTTATGCATCACTCTGCCTCTTATTTGGTTATAAACTTTTCCCCTGTCTATAGATCTGAAATTTCTTCCATGCTTCTCTAATTTGCTCATGATTTCACCCTTGATGCCTAAATCGTGTGCTCATTTGGAACTTGGTTTATAGTATGGGGTGTTGGTCTACACCTAGTTTTTGCTGTATAGTGTTCTAGTTTTTGCAAGTTTTTTCCTTTTTTTATTTTCCTTTTTGCTTTTTAGAAGGGGAAGGGCAAGGCAATTGGGGTTAAGTGACTTGCCCAAGGTCACATGGTTAATATTAAAGTGTCTGGGGCTGGATTTGAACTCAGGTCCTCCTGGCTCCAGGGCCGGTGTTCTATTCACTGCACCACCTAGCTAGTGCCCCTTCCAAACAGTTTTTTTGCACATTTGTGAGTTCTTGCCCTAATAGTTAGGATCTTTGAGTATATCAGACTTCAGGATACTGTGTACCTTACGTAGGCCTAAGTCCTAATCTGTTCTATTTATCAACTTTTCTATACCTTATCCAGTACCAAATTATTTTGACAGTTAGAGTTTGAGTTCAGGTACTGCTTGACCCCCTTCTTTTTCTCCCCTTGCTACCCCTTGATAATCTTCCAGATGAATTTTGTTTTTATTTTTTCTCTATAAAGTAGGCCTTTTGTAGTTTGATTGGTATGACATTGAGTAAGTGTATTAATTTAGGTAGCATCATCATTTTTATTTTATTGGCTTGGCCTACCAATGAGCACTTAGTATTTCCCCAGTTATTTAGACCTGCCTGTATTTGTGTAAAAACTGTTTTCTAATTGTATTCATAAAGACCTCATGTGTGTCTCAGCAGGTAGACTTCTAAGTCTGTAGTTAATTTTAAATTAAATTTCTCTTTCTCTTGGATTTTGTTGGTAATATATAGAAATGCTGATGATTTGTGTGGATTTATTTTCTATTTTGCAATTTTGCTGAAGTTGTTTTAACTGTTTCAATTAATATTAGTTGATTTTCCAGGGTTTTTAAAAGTAAACTTTCATATCATTTGCAAAAAGTAATAGTTTTGTTTCCTGTTTGCTTATGCTTATTCTTTTCATTTCCTTTTCTTGACTAGCTAGCATTTCTAGTATAATATTGAATAGTAATGGTAGTAATTCACTCCTGATCTCTTTGGAAAGGCTTCTGGCTTTGTCCTGTTACAATTAATGTTGGCTTCTAGTTTTAGATAGATGTTATTTATCATTTTAAGGAAAGTTCCGTTTATTCCTATGCTCTCTAGTGATTCTAACAGGAATGAGTTTTGTATTTTGTGAAAAAAAATTTATCTGCATTTATTGAAATAATTATGATTTTTGTTTTTGTTACTAGTATGGTTATTTATGCTTACGGTTTTCCTATTATCAAACCATCCCTGAATTCCTGGTATAACTCCAGCTTGGTTATCATATAATCTTTGTGATAAATAACTGTAATCTCTTTGCTAGTATTTAATTTAATTTTTTTTTATTCATTAGGGAAATTGATCTATAGTTTTCTCAGTTTTTGCTCTCCCTGGTTTAGATAGCAATTCTGTATTTGTGTCATAGAAAGGATTCTTTATCTATTTTCAAAAACAGTTTATGTAGTATTGGAATTAATTATTCTTTAAATGCTTGGTAGTATTCACTTGTATATCTATCTATTCCTGGAGATTTTTCCTTTGGGCCTTCATTTATGGATTGCTTTTTCTAAGGTGGGGTTATTTAAGTATTCTATTTCTTGTTCTGCTAATCCAGGCAGTTTGTATTTTTTAAAAATATTCATCCATTTCACTTAAATTGTCAGTTTTGTTGGCATATAGATATGTGATAAGGTTTTTTTTTATACTTCTGGAACTTTTCAGCATTCCCCTTTAGCTCCTCAGTCAATATGTTATTTTCTTTTATGTGTTGATTTGTTGTTCAATCAGGCTGAGGAATCTTGACTCCAGGTTTGGTGTACCACTGTACCACTTTAGCTGTCCTTAAGTATTGATAGGATTTGGGGTGGGGGTGGGGTTTGTTGTTGTTATTTACTGCTTTTAGCAATACAAGCCATGAATGCTTTGGATAACATGTTTAAACATGAAATTGGTCTATATTTGGAGGAGTCTTTAGTATACTTATTTTGGGTTAATAAATATATGAAACTTTTGTTGAGAAAAATGGAGTAAGGCTTGTGTCAGAGAGGAAAGTGCTAAAGTGTTTGCTAGCAATTCATACATTAATGTGAAATATTTGAGGTAATAATTATGGATCTCTTTCCAGTTTTACAGTGAAGGTAGAGTTTCTCAACTGCTTTGACATGACTTCTGTCTTTCATTTCATTATATTAATGGCACACATGTATTCTGCCTCACATTTGATCTACTTTGAGTTTTCATTGTATTGAATTTCTTTAACCATATAGACAATTGTAAATTTTCCAAGTTTTTCTTCTTTGGTGGGGGCCGGGGGTTTCTCTCTCTTCACATTTATTTTATTCTCAAGCCTTTATAGCAGAAGTGAACTTTGTTTTCCTTTTGTGATATGGTTTTATACTAAGCATTTAAAAATATTTCTCTGATAAGGGGTCCATGGGTTTCATCAAACTATTGCTGAAAGGGTTCATGACATTAATAATCCTTGCTCTATAGTGTAGTTTTTGATTGATATTGAATTTTTTATTTTATTTTTTTCTGTTCCTTGTATCTACTTAACCTTTTGGTTTTCTCTTTTAATTATTGATTAAGGGTATCAGGAATTTCTGGTATACTTTTTATTTCTAACTTGTGTTCCACATATTTCTGTTAATTGGTTTATATGGCATTCAGGTTTTGTATTGCACTTAACTGCTAGATAATGATTTAATCTTCCAATATCTTTCCACAAGTTTGCGGTAACTTTCTCAAGCCATTTCTGCCATGCTCATATTTGGTCTGTCCTTAGGAATATTTCTAGGCAGCTCCATATCACTTCCTATATTCCTTTAACCATGGCAGCTGTCCTTGCATATATTATGTTATGCATGTCCTGAAATGTTTTTTGCTGTTGAGTGAAATATTGTGGGAGGATGCATTTGTTCATGATGGTTATAGCAGATAAATACTTAAAAAAAACTGTTTAGTTTGATTAGTTGTATTCAAAACTCAGTTTCAAAAAGAGATTTTTGAAATTATATTCTAATTATTCCCATTTCTTCAAAATCTTTTGGGGGATTTACATTATTTTTGGCACCTGCTTCATTTGTAGGTAATGCTTCTCGACTTTGTGATGTTTAGATTTCTAACGTCTTTGGTTTCTTCAGCTTTTCCCTCTTCAGACTTAAATCCTCAGTTGGGGTGACTAGGTGGCACAGTGAATGGAGCACCAGTTTTGGAGTCAGAAGGACCTGAGTTCAAATCCAGTCTCAGACACCCGACACATTTACTAGCCATATGACCTTGGGCAAGTCACTTAACCTCAGTTGCCCTCAGTTTCCACCCTTATTTCATCTAATCTGGGTTTAGGAATTCCGTAGGACTTCCCTGAATCTATCTGTCACACCGTACAGAGATTTGGATCCTGACAAAAAGTACTGTGAAAGCTCTTGCCTGTAACTGGTGTATTTACATTTTTATTACTGTGTATCATCGGTGCATGATAAATACGCTTATACTTTCATGTGTGCTTTTGTTTTGCTTGCTTTAGTGGTCAGTACCAACTGTATTGAAATGATGCCTTTCTGCTGGCTGGGATGTTGATATTTCTGATTTTTTTAATGTATCTTGCTTTCTTGTGGTACCAAAACACAAAGACACGCTACTGTCTCTACGGTTTTCTGTCAAGCCAGTGTTCATGAAGATTTTGAGCAGCCTGCAATGCTCTGTTGCCCTATTTCTTAAAATCAAAAGAGCAGTTATACCTCATTGGTTAGCGTGTTGACTCAATCAGTGATACTACTGAAGCCCAGTTGACCAACGTTTTAAATTTCCTGCCAGGCCTTAACAGCTACTGTAGCCGTTTTAGCTCACAGAATCACTACTCTGTTTACCCTGCCTGGAATTTCCATATTTGACCATTTCTTCTACGATGACATGTATGGTAGTTTGGACCTTGAGGGGGCTCATTCATTCATTCCGAGGATGTTTCTAATTACTTTTATTGTTCTGTAAACTTTCAGCTTTCTGACATTTATGGTTTCCTAATTTTGAGTAAGGTGAATTTTGAGGATACTCTCAAGTGATGTAACTAGGGGCTCATACCAAATATTTCTCTTAGTTTCCACAGGACTTTAGAATGCTTAGAGCATTTAACTTTTTCTTCAGGGACAGAGCTGTATTTAGGGGACTTCACTAGGTTTCCTATTTATACTTTCCTCAGGCCTAGAGTGTTTCCCAGTTGTTGACATGGCTTCTAGGCTGCCCTCTGCCTGCCTTGATGGTTAGAGAGCCCATCCCTCCTTTGTTCTGTTTGCCCTAGGCTGGCCTCATTCATCTTCCAGATTGAGGACCCTTTGGAGGCTTTCTTCCAAGTGACTGCTGCTTCAGAGAAAGGACCCTCTTGTTCTGGGGTGAGAAGGCTGAAGTGAGTGGAGTAAATAGCTTTGTGAATGCGATCTTGTATGAGGCTGAAACAGTGGAACCTCTAAGCCCTAGGGAACAGGACAAAAGATGCTACAAGGGTACCAGCCTCTTCATGGGATCAGGGTTTAGGAAAATACATGCAGTTCCTAATGGAGGATGATGATGCATGTCATTCTTTTCATTTGGGCATGAGCTTCGAGGTGATTTTTGTAGTATTTGGGATGAGTTGCTCTGTGCCATCTACACAGTTATCATCCAATCCTTATTAGCTATATGAAAATTAAACCTACAAATTTGGCGTCAGTACCTTCAGTAGTTCCCACCAGTTGAACTAATTGAACTCTGAAAATGCCTAGATGATTTAGGTTTGGGAATCTTCATTGAATTTTTTTAACCCTGTAGCATAGAGAGAATAACCCTACCTAGTTAGGAGTCTGTGAGGAGGATAAGAGTGAGAGACATTACTTTCTCAGAGTCTAAGTAATTGAAAGATCAATGCTAATTTTCATCTCTCTTATCTAAATCATGGTTTATTTTTTGAGTAAAATATTTTTTTAAAAACAAGTTTGTTGTGGATATCTAATTGCCTAGTTGACATATGCACAGATAATGCAGAAACGCAGACTAATTCTATTAACATTTATTTTATATTTCAAGGATCTGTGATTTTTGTCAGTGGGGTTACTTTCTCCACCAGTACAGATCATACGTAATTCCTCTGCCACTTATTAGATGACCTACTCTATGGTTTTAGAAAGTTGCTATAGCTTAAAAAATTTATGTGAGTAAATCATAACTTATTCCAAAGGTAATTGTGTGCATTTTTTTTTTTTTACCTAAGCCTCTACTTCCTTCTTTAAGGAGTTTTGGTAATCTCCTTCCATTTGTGGGACAATAATATGTGCTGTCCACTGCCTACCTTGGTTGGGGTCTTCAGAGGACACTTAGTTACTATTCACTGGAGTGCCATGCTGCCAACCTGTTTCCACTTCTGATTTCTCCTTCCAGATTCCTCTTTCTTCTCTCATCTTATGTTGCTGTCCCCATGACCTTATTCTTCTTTCTGTACTCTCATCTCATCCTCAACTGCCGAATGAGATAATGTAGAGTGTTTTGCAAACCATAATACACCATTACTACTACTACTACTACTACTACTACTACTACTACTACCACCACCACCACCACCACCACCACTACTACTACTGCTGCTGCTGCTGCTCCTTCTCCTATTACTTAGCAGCTGCAGCAACACCACTTCCTCCATGGTTACCACTATTACCTCCTTTCATGTTGTTGTTATTCAGTTGTATCTGACTCTTTGTGACACCATATTGGGGTTTTCTTGGCAGAGATACTGGTTTGCCATTTTCTTGAGCTCATTTTACAGATGAGGAAACTGAGGCAGAGGTTAAATGACTTGCCCAGGGTCACACAACTAGTGAGTGTCTGAGACCAGATTTGAACTCATGAAAATGAGTCTTACTGACTCCAGGTCTGGCCCTCTATCTACTGTATCACCAAGCTGCCCATCTATCTCTGTTCATAGGACTTTTAAATCATTATATTCCGCCTTAGCCTCCCACATCTCTCACTGAAGCTTTGGACTTGAATTTCCAAATGTCTATTGGGTATCTCTACCTAGATAGCTTGGCATGTCCAAAACTGAATTTGTTATTAGAGACAATATAGTAGAGTAGGAAGACTGTTGAGAATCTGAACTCTAGGGTACTCTGGGTTCAATTTCTGGCTCATCTTCTTACTGCTTATGTGACCCCTGAGCCTTACTTTTTCTCATCTGTAAAATGAGTCAAAGGATTTTAAATGATTTCTAAAGTTCCTTTAAGCTGTAAGTCTGTGATCCTGAGTTTCTGCAAAAAGCTGCTATTTTATGTCCTATTTACTATTTCTATTTATGGTACCACCTAACTCCTAGTTACTAAGGCTAGAATCTTAGGGTTTTCTTTGACTGCTTAATCTCCTACACGGAGTGAATTGCCAAATTCTGTTTCATTTTGATTCTGAAATATATCTAGATTAGCTCTCACCCTTTCATTCCAGTTTAGCCCCTTATTTCTTGCCTAGACTGTCATAGTAGCTTCTTTAACTGATTAATCCTCCTCTTCAGCCTATGAAGATAGGTTGCTGCCAGCATAATCTTCCCAACAGTAAGAATAGCTTTAAGGTTTACAAAGCAATTTATACACACTCTGGGTGGGTTTTTTATTTTACCTTTCCCTTCCTTTTTTTTTTTTTTTTTTTTTTACCAATTAGACTTTTTTTCAGTAATTAAAAAAGCTGCCTTCTCTCCTCCCTTTTCCCCTAATTGAGGAAGAAAGGAAAAAAAAAACAACTTTGTCACAGACATGTATAGGCAGGTAAAACTAATGTCCACATTGATTATGTCCAAAAAAAAAAGTTTGATTATGCACTCTTTGAGATGTTCATCTGTATCAAGGGCGTAGGATATTTCACCGTGAGTCCTCTGGAATCACGGTTGGTGGTTACACTGATTAGAGTTCTTAAGTCTTTCAAAGTTCTGTCTTTACAGTATTGTTGTCATTATTTTCTTGGTTTTGTTCACTTTGCCCTGTATCAGTCTAAGTCTTCCCAGGTTTCTTTGAAACCATCTTCTAACTCATTTCTTAGAGTACCCCCTTAGAGTACCCCTACTATTCTATCACATTACATGTGTAGGCATTCTGATTGGCATCCCTCCTCCCCCTAATTCTTTGTCACCACAAAAAAAGCTGCTATAATTATTTGTACATTCTTAAGAATGTTATGCTTAGGCCTACTCACTCCCTTCTGTAATTCATCTTCCCTCTTTATTTTCCCTTCTTTCTTCTTTCCTTTCTCTCTTGTTTTCTCTCTCTTTGTGCATGTTCTTTCTTCCTTTACTAGTTCTGATGAGGATAAAGTTTAAATGTTAACACCTCCCACCCCTTCCTCCTTGTTTGTACAGACTTCCTCCTTCCCATTATGAGATAATTTTTCCAGTTTCTCCTCTTCCCTTTTTCTTCCTAGCATATTCCTTTTCCATTATGCTTTTAAAATCATCAAGGTATAACAGAGCAGTAGGCTCTCTATCAGTTAGATCCCCTCTATTAACCCTGATAATGATAAAGTTCAGAGAGGACCCATGAATCATTTCCCCACATTAGAATGTAAACAGTTTGTCCTTGTTTAGTCCCTTCTGCTTGCTTACTCATGTTTCTCTTCTAGGAAGCTCTGGTCTTTTTATCAGGAAAATTTGGAAGTCCTCAATTTCTTTTGAAGGTCCATTTTTTTTTCCTGTAGAATTGTACTCGATTTTGTTGGGCAAGTTATTGCTGGCTGTCAGTCTATAATCTTCGCCCAAGCTTCCTGCATCTTTATAGTGGTGGCGGTTATAAATTGTATGTGATCCTGATTTTGTCTCCTTTGTGCTTTTCTTTCTTACTACTTATAATATATAACCTTGAAAATCTGGATTTTGGTTATAATACCTCTGAGAGTTTTCCTTTTGGAATTCCTTTTAGGAGGGGGCTGATCGATTTTTACTTTGCGTGCTGATTCTAAGAGATCTGGCAGTTTTCTTTTATGATTTCTTAAAATAGGGCTAGGGTTAGATACTAAATGATACTAAGAGATAGGTGCCCCTCCTTATCCTTCAGCCCAAAACATCATCCTTCCTGTGGCCTTAACTTTGAACTGATCATGTTCTAACTCCTGTACTTTGTAGCTCTAGGACCCTGAGCAAGTCACTTAACTTGATGAGTAAAAATGGTATTGAACTCCCTGGACAGAGCTTTTCGGAATAAATACTTTGCAAATCTGAGGTTACTATAGAAATGTGAATTATTATAATTTGTATACTTATTTTATCTTCCCAAGTAGATTATGAGTTTGCTGGAGTCAGGGATTTGTTTTTAGTATTTAGAAATGTTTAGGTGCTTAATGAATGCTTTTAAAATTGAAGATGGCTACTTGTGATTCTTCTTTGTATGTAAACTTCTTGAGGATAGAGAGAACTTTGTCTTTTAGCTCAGTCTGTACAGCTCCCCCACAGGTAGCCTATCCATCCTGCAGGCCCCTGTGCTCAAGGAGCAGAGGCCCAGAGCTTCCAGAGCATCTGTGTTCTTCCCCCTGAAATTGGTTTCAGAGGGCATCCCAGCTAAGGTTCTTTCAGGTCTCCCACATCTGCACTCAGGAATGCTTTACCATCTTAAATCATGGGTTTTAAAAATTCTTTCCCAATTTCCCACTTCCCTCTTAATCTTAGTTACAACCAGTGTCTCTGATAAAGGTCTCATTTCTAAAATATACAGGGAATTAAGTCAAATCTATAAGAATACAAGTCATTCCCCAATTGATAAATAGTCAAAGGATATGAACAGGTAATTTTCAGAGGTAGAAATTAAAGACATCTATAAGCATATGGAAAAATGTTCTAAATCACTATTGATTAGAGAAACGCAAATCAAAACAACTTTGAGGTACCACATCTCACCAGTCAGATTGGTTAAGATGACAAAACAGGAAAATGACAAATGCTGGAGAGGATGTGGAAAAATTGAAACACTAATGCATTGTTGGTGGAGTTGTGGGCTGATCAAACCATTCTGGAGAGCAATCTGGAACTATGCCCAAAGGGCTATACATCATTGCATAGTCTTTGACCCAGTGGTATCACTTCTGAGGTTGTATCCCAAAGAGATCAGAGAAGTGGGAGGAAGACCCATATTTACAAAAATATTTATTGCAGCAATCTTTGTGGTGGCAAAAAGCTGGAAATTAAGGGGATGCCCATCAATTGGGGAATGGCTAAACAAGTTGTGGTATACGAATGTAATGGAATACTACTGTGTTATAAGAAATGAGGAGGAGATGGTCTTCATATTTACCTGGAGAGGCTTATATATTGATACTAAGTGAGAAGAAAAGAACCAGGAAAAATTTGTACATAATCATAGACATATCACATATGTGATGACCAGCACTGACAAACTGGACTCTTCTCAGCAAAGCACAGCAATAAGACATCTACAAATCTCAGGATGGAAGGAGATGTCTACATTCAGGGAAAGATCTGGAAGGAACAGAGGTTAAATGGAGACTGAAGCAATCTACATGCTATTGTTCTTTTTCATGTTTGGTTTTGTTTCTTCTTTCCTATTGTTCATTCCATTGGTTACAACCCTTCTATACAACCAGACTAATGTCCATTGTGAAAGTATTTGAAGATCCTAAACTTGATTGCATGCTGCCATGGTGGGGGGGGAGAGGGGAGAAAATGTTCATCTCAAGGGATTGTGTAACTGAATCTTGTAAAGTAAAAGTAAATAAACAAATCAATTTTTAAAAAAGAAATGAAAAAAAAATCATCTTTTTTTTCAGCTGGTTCTTTAGTCTCTGGACCAGTAGACCCCAGAGCACTAGTAGGATGATAGGACTAAGACTAGGCCTGGCAGTTTATGAGCCAGTGTGGTCAAAGGATTTTATTCAGCTCAACCTCTGGAGATGGATATATTTAACTGAAGCAACTGGGGGCCTGGAAGAGTTTTTAAATTGTTAAATTTTAGCATACAGCCTAAGGCTAGTACCCATGCTGCTGCAGTTCACCCCACCCTGCAGCCACACCCTTGGCAGAATTCTGTGTTATGACAATTTTGGGCTGTGAGAGAAGGCTGGACTGGGCATAAGGGAAATAAAGGACATCACATCCTTGTGTAGCCTTGAAAAGAGCACACTTTGAAGTTAGAAGGCCTGGGTTCAAATATGGATGTGACCTTGGACAAGTCATTTCCCCTCAACCTCAGTTTCTTCTTCTCTAAATAAGACCAGAATTTTAGATAATCTCTAAAGTCCCTTTTTTTGTGTGTGTTTTTTGGGAGGGCAATTGGGGCTAAGTGACTTGCCCAAAGTCACATGGCTAGTAAATGTGTCAAGTGTCAGAGGCCGGATTTGAACTCAGGTCCTACTGACTCCAGGGCCAGTGCTCTATTTGTTGTGCCACCTAGCGGCCCCTCTAAAGTCCCTTTTGACTTTAAATTTGTAATCTTAAATCCATCTAAATTAGGCCTAGCTCAGTGCCATCAATAGAGAATTTGTAGTTTGCTTCTCTTCCTTGGTCAGATTCAAAACTCTCCAGATTCCAAACTTAATTCTGACTTGGGGAGTTTTGAGTCTGACCATAGGTTCCCCTTTCTTCCATGTGGAGCAAGATCTCCAAGTTTCTTTTCACTGACTCTTTGTTTTCCTGTTTATACTCTTTTCTTTCTTCTGGTAGGTTCAGTCTATATCCTCATCCAATCTGCTCTTCAGTTAGTTTTATTTTTTTTTTTTAATTTCTTTTTGGAGGGGGGAAGGCAGGACAGTTGGGGTTAAGTGATTGTCCAAGGTCACACAGCTAGTAAGTGTTAAGTGTCTGAGGCTGGATTTGAGCTCGGGTCCTCCTGACTCCAGGACTGATGCTTTTATTCACTGTGCCACCTAGGCCCCCTCTTCAGCTAGTTTTTAGTCATTATGTTTTAAACACATTTGGGGTGGGGAGATAGATTTCTGTATCTTCTTTTAGGAGTCCTTTTATGTGAAGGAAGAGGACTTAAATGCGCCTTCAGGTCAGTGTAATGCAAACTGAATATATAAATGATGTTCTTGGGGAGTTAAAGTATTTGAGTCCATAAGAAGGGAGGAGATGAGATATAATTAGAAGAAAGAGAAGAATTCCTGGTAAGAAGTTCAGAGAATGAGCAAATTTCATGAAGTAATTAGAGGTTAAATTGCTCAGCCACAGTGAAGTGTCCACATGGAACAGTTAGCAATAAAAGATACTGTGATAAAAGTCCAAAGTCAAATTGTAAAGGTTTTATTCTCCCTTTTCTGATGTTGACTTGTGAGGCAAGTCCCCTTGGAATTATGGTACGGATCATATCTTAGAAGTCATCTAGTCTAACTTCTTTACTTTATAGATTAGGAAACTGAGGCCCAGGAACATTATTCTTTGCCCAAGTTCACACAGGTAGTAGTCTTAAGTTTTTATCATTGTCTCAGAGAACTCTGGCTCTCTGCTTTCTACAAATGGCCAGAAATCTGTTTCAAAAATGATTGGAAGGTTTGGAAATTCTTGTGTTTCAGCTAAGTGGCACTTGGAAGAAGTTCTGTTGAATAAGTGCATGAAAAAGTTCCTATTAAGTGCTTAATATGTAGAAAACACTGGGGATACCACTTGAAAAAGTAAGGCTGTTAAATTAGGAGCTCCCATTAAATGGAATGAGGTAGTACAGAGCAGGTTTCAGCTGCAAGCACTCTTAGAGTATGGAGGCAAGGTGCACAGTACAGTATCATTAGTTTCATCTTTATTAATCAAAACATCAGTTTCTGAGGTTGAACCACTTGATGGTGCCAACTCTAACATTGAGAACTTTTTTTTGCAGAATTTGATTCCATAGCTGTGGCTGGAGAATAGGGTCCTGGTAGGGAAATGGCTGGATGTAGAGACAGTTACCTGGGAAGTGCTGCTCTTGGGTGAAGGGTTCTGAGCTGTTTCCAACAAGGTTAAAGGGGAAATGAGGTGTCTGTAATTTGAAATACCTAGTATTTCCTGTCCCTCCTTCAAGGTGTCTAGTTGCTTCAGCTAGTCTAGTTTGTTTGTCTTCTGTTTAAATTTGAGGTAGCAGGATTATCTTAAGTACTCTAGTACCCCCTGAATCCCTTCCATTGTCCTCCTAGTCTCATTTCTTTTTTTCTTAATTTTTAAAAAATTGTTATCTTAGGGTTTCATATTATTTTTCCAAATATACTTCTCTCCCCTCCCCAACAGTCCCTTATAACAAATGTTATAAAAGACAAAACAAGGTTAAATTGCTTCAGCAAAACCAATAAGTCACCCATAGTTCCCTACCTCTCTAATAAAGGAATGGAGGTACATTTTCCCAAATGTTTTTTGGGGCCAAGCTAGATTATCATAATTACACAGTGGATAAACCTCATATTAAAAAATAAATTTTCAGGGTGGCTAGGTGGCACAGTGAATAGAGCACTGGCCCTGGAGTCAGGAGTACCTGAGTTCAAATGCAGTCTTAGACACTAGCTGTGTGACCTTAGGCAAGTCACTTAACCCCAATTGCCCTGCATTCCCTCTTCCTCCAAAAAGCAAAAAATAAATAAATTTTATTGCTATCCTTTGTTTTTAAGTTGTATAAATTTACCCTTGTATCGTTCCCCCTTCCAGATAGCCATCCCATCTATAACAAATTGTGTGTGTATGTGTGTGTGTGTATATATATATATATATATATATATATATATATGTATATGTGTGTGTGTATATATGTATATATCTATATATATATGTGAATAAGAGGAAGAAGAGAAAAACAATTAGCAAAACTTATCAATACATGGGGAAAAAAAAGTTGAAAATACATATTATGGATAACTTCATTACTGATCAGCAGCTAAAATCTCACCAAGTTGACTGATCCTGTGTTCTGGATACAGATACTTTGTGGAAATTATTCCATCTTTAACCTTTGTTTTTTCATCCTTAATTCTTCTTCCCCAGCTAATTTGTATCCCACCCCAAAATATGACCCAGAATTCACCTACTTTTGAAACTTTTGCTTATGACCTCTTCTTGGTTCTGATTGCTCCTTTGTTTTTTATGTCCTCTTAGCAATTACCTGTGTGAAATTGTGAAAAGAACATTAGATTTAGAGTCTGAGGATTTAAATCCAGTTTTTTTTGCAACTGATTACTTAATGTGAGTTTACTTAACCATTAAGTAAGTCACTTAACCATCTCTAGATTTCAGTTTCCTCATTTGCAAAATGAAAGGCTTTCACTTGGATGACCTCTCCAGGTCCCTTCTAACTCTGAATCCTATCATCCATTTTATACTATATTTATTTACACTTTTACATGTGTTTTGTTGCATTCCATATCTTCTCTTTCATTACTTTCCTGTTTCATTTACCTTACCATAGTTGCTGTTGATAACCACTGAATGCCTGTTTGCAGTTTTACACTTTTACGGTGGTGCCAAGTAGAAGGACAGTCTTCAAGGCTTGGTTGGGAGTGCTGTAGGAAGATCAGTGATAGGAATAGTGTTGACTCAACCCACTGCCACCCACAGTTTGCTGTTGATGTCCATTAAGACTTCCATAGTTGTTTCCACAGATTACTTTATAACCCTGTGTTCCTTAGACTGAGAAAGTCATAGTGGCTCAGACCTCTTTGTCCTGTCTGTCTTCCCATCTTCCCAGAACTGGTCATCTGGGCAACCTCTGGGACTCTGAATTTTGTTTTCCTCCTTTGGTTGTGTCTCTGCTTTTCTTGCTGTTGGCACCAAGGATTCTGGCACCTTGGAGCCCTGTGTGCATATTAACTTCCAAAAAGTGCTTTCCCTTTAGAGAAAACGAGGGCAGAAGAATTATATTCAGGAAATAAGGATGAGAGATGGAGGTGGAAAAGGAGGAGAAGAGAGAGGAAAAAAAATACTCCCGAATGTTTCTACAATTCTCAAGAAGAGTAGAGGCTTAACTGATAGATCTCCGTGAAGGTAACATGGAAGGGCTATTTCCCGTGCCTCAATTTCTAGCTTCCCTATAGAACCAACTCTGCATGGAGAGCCTGCTTGGCATCTCCAACTCCAGATATCCCCAGTTGAGTTTGTCTTTGCTTTTGTATCTGCTTCTTCTGCTTTCACTGTTTGTATCAGTAGCACCTAGTAAACCCTTAAAGTTTGGTGTTATCTTTGACATTTCTTCACCCTCATTTCTTATATCAAAATAATTACCCAAGTCTTGTCAATTCTGTCACTGCCACATCCCTTTAATCTGTCTTCTCTTTGCTATTTCCACTGCCTGCACTGCCTCAGCAGCTGCCTTTGCTGTAGCCTAACGGTCTTCCTCATGCCTTTAGTCTCCTATTCTTTATGCCACTGTCGGGATAATCTTCTTATGTATAGTTCTGGTCATATCATGACTTTGTTTAAAAAAGATCTTCATTGTTTCCCCGGTTCTTACTCATTTGTCTGACTTTCAAGGACTTCTATAACCTGCACCACTTTACCTTTCTGGCTTCCCTTCATGCCTTTCTTCCCTCCCTGGGTCCCTCCATTCTTTCCCTCGAGCCAGACTGCACTACCCTGTTGCCTGTAGCTACGCTATCTTTTCTTGTTGCCTCTTTGCTTTTGCTCATCTTTATGCCTGTTCCAAGAACGTTCTCCCCTCTGTTTCCCTTTTTGAATTCCCATTCACCTTTTGTGATCATATAGTCTAGAGTTGGAAGGCACTGTAGCAATCTTCTGGTCCAGCTGCCTCACTTTGCAAGTTAGAAAATTGGATCAGAGATGTGACTTTTCTAAGGTAAGGGGTGAAGACTGGATTTGAGCCTGAGCCCTTTGATTCCACATCCTGTATTCTTTCCCATAGTCAAGCTACCTCTTTTAAGAAGCCTTCCCTGAATCCTGGTGCTTTTAAACACCTATTATTCTGCGTATTTATAGTTATTTGCTACATTTCCCTATTAGACTGTCAGTTTCATGAAGGCACTGGGACTGTCTTTGTATCTGACCCATGCATAAGTGCTTTGTACATTAGTAGGTCTTTAATAAATGTTTGTTGAATTGAATTGAAAAATGTTTAGGTCACTCTAGAGTTCAATGTTGAATCTCTGGATTATGTCACTTCCTGTCCTGGTGATGGGAATGCTTTCTGAGTTTCATTTGTGTGCTTTGCGTTGTGCACACACCCTGACATCACAATTGAGAGAGCCAAGATAGAAACCTGGCAGAGGGTGGGAATCCACTTAATATAATAATCATCATAATGCCTAGCATCTGTATTATGTTTTTATTTTTCAAAGTATTTTTTATCTATTGTCTTTCTTTATCCTCAGAAACATCCCTGTGAGGAAGAGCCAGGGAGATGATGGGTGAGGACAGAATCCAAAGGGTGTGCATCCTCAATGGACTTGGTTTCCTCTTCCTTATTTTTTCTCTCTTCCTCCCACTCTCTCCCTCAGGATGCTTCATTCTCAACAGATGCTCCCAATTTTGGAGTTGCCCCTCTTTAGGGTTGTTTTTTGTTTTTGTTTTTACCCTTTCTGTCTTGCAATCCACGCCTGGGGATGCCTCCCCTGCTTTGGCAGTAATTAGTAGGGGAGTCCACTTATCTTCATGGCTGCCCAACCTGTCACCATCAATCACATGAAGAGGCTTTTATATGAAAGCTGCAAGATTAGAAAATAATTTGACTCATGCAGGGAGACTGCAGGATCCAAGGATGATAGCCAGCAGTTTGAGGGGCTGGGAAGAAAGAATCATCTGGTAGTTCCTGGTCTGGAATCGGGGCTTTTTCTGTAATAACAGTATCAGCTCCTTGGATAATTGAAATCAGTCAAACAACAAGAATTTATGAAGTACTTTGCCGTATGCAAAAACATTGTGCTAATTTCTGGGGATAAAACAGTCCCCACCTAAGGAACTTACATTCTAATAGGGGGATGAGAGTGGACAAGTCTGTATGTGAAGAGGTACAAGATGCAGAATAGACAGAAAGTAACCTTAGAGAGAGGTAGGTCTTGGTGGTAGGGAGACCGGGAAAGGCTTCCTGCAGAAAGTGGTGTTTGAATTGATTTCATGCCCCCTTAAAATGTAGACTCCTCCCTTAAGGCACAAACCAAGGATTCGTCTTAATCTTTCTCATAGAACCCAGCACAATGCCTTACACAGGGTAGATAACCAAATATTTGTCATTTAAATAAAGTGGTTAGTTAAGTGGCAAAATTAGGGAAGGTTCCATTAGAATAGATGGATTTGGTACAGAGGAACATATTTAGATTCAGGATAGTGGCAAAATTTCAGATGTAGCAATGAACAGACCATATTGGGGAGTGGTGAGCATTATTGCCTGGCTGAAGCAGAGAACCTCTTTTTGAAATGAATTAAGATAGCTGCAGAATGTCATAGTGGAAAAAAATACTGCCTTTGAAGTTAGAAGATTTGGGTTTAGATTCTGGTTCTGCTAGTTAGTACCTGTATCACTTGAGGAATTCACTTTCCCTCACTGGACTTCAGTTCCTAAAGTTTATTTGTAAAATGAGGTGATTGATTTAGATCAGGGTGGGAACCAGCATCCTCAAGGCCATATTTGGTCCTCTAGGTCCTCAAGTGCAGCCTTTTTACTGAACCCAAACTTAACAGAACAAATCCTTTTACTTAAAGAATTTGTTCTGTAGAACTTGGACTCAAAGGGCCTCACTTAAGGACCTAGAGGGCTGCATGTGACCTCAACGCTGCAGGTTCCCTATCCCTGATTTAGATATATTCTAAGGTCTCTTCTGACTCTAAATCATATGAGAGATAAAGCGTGAAGAGCTTTGGAGAGAAGTTGTAGTGATTGGATATAGTGGGTATTAGAAGAACGTTCCTGGTTTTTGGTAAGAGTATAAAGATTTCAGACAAAAGTAGCCTGAGAAGTAGGAGAAAAAAAAGCATAGAATCTTGTAGATGGAAGAGACCTCAGAAATAATCTTGTCCAAACCTTATATTTTATTGGGTGAAGAAATGGAGGCCCAGTAAGATTCAATCAATTGCTTCTTGGTATTTAGTGGTACAGTAGATAGAGTGCTAGACCCGGAGTTAAGAAGACTTGAGTTCCAGTGTGGCCTCAGCTTCTGAGTGGTCCATCATACCATACGTGGTACAAATTCTGTTTGCATGTCGTCTCTTCTGTTGGGTTGTAACCTTGCTTTTCTTTGTGTCCCTAGCACTTAGCACATAGTAGGCGCTTAATACATGTTCATTAATTGAGATAAGATGCATAGTTTTAGTTATACAAAATTTTAAAAGGTTTCATATAAACAAATCTACTAATGCTAAGATTAGTAATAGTTAACATTTTTATATAGCAGTTGTGCCCGGTATTGTGTTACTTTACAATTATTGTCTCATTTGATCCTCACAACAACCTTAGAAAGAAGGGGCTATTATTAGCCCTGTTTTATAGTTGAGGAAACAGGCAAACAGGTTAAGTGACTTGACCAGGATTATATTGCTAGTAAGTGTCTGAGGCAGGATTTGAATTCAAATCTTCCTTATTTGAAGCCTACCTCTTTATTCACTGGGCCAACCCAGCTGCCTCAGGAAACAGTTAACAGGGAGAATATCTTTGCAGTGCATCTCAGATAAAAGATTTCAGTTGAGAGCTATATAAGAAAGATTCAAATTTACAAATAAAAGAACCATCCCCAAATGATAAAAGCCCTAAAGCTATGAATAGATAATTCTCCAAGGAAGAAACCCAGGTTATAGCCAAAAGGAAAAATATTCCAAATCATTACTAATTAGATAAATGCAAGTTAAAGCAATTGCAAGATCACACACCCCGGAGTGACAAAGATGACCAAAAAAGGCCACAACAAACACAGGGGCTGTGGGGAGAGGGGCACATCTGCTACACTGTTAGTAGACTTTTGAATGTAAATACGCATTCTGGAAAAGCAATTTGGAATTACACACGAGATGTTATTGAGCAGTGTATATGCTTCTTGACCTAGCTGTGTTACTGCTTGGCTGGTACCGTCAAAGAAGGGAGGGGTGGGAATCATTTATGTACATAATTTATAGCAACATTTTGTGGTGACAAAAAAATTGGAAATTAAGAGAATGTCTAACAGTGGAGAAATGGCTGAATGAGTTAATGGTATATAAATGTGATAGGATGTTATTGTGTTACCAGAAATGAGGAAATAGGTAATAATGATAATACAGTATCCCTTCCATGTTGCTGGGGTTAGGGGTGTGATGCCCTTACAATCTGGAAAATCCATGTAAAGTTTTTTGGCCTTCCTGTCATACCAGAGAGGAATCTGAATTATTATTGTATTAAAATATAAAATATTTTGATATTATACAATCCTGTACATATATTTCATGCATTTCTGAGTTTCTAAACTTTTTCTGTCATCTGATGGCCTTTGCTTGTCGTCATCTATGGCTTCCACAGCAGTCCCCCAAAATTCCCATTTAATTTTTTATGCAAGCTTGCAAATGTATTGAAACCATGATGGGGAAAGTGACAATGTATAAGGGATAACTGTAATAGCTAACATCAGTATGAAGCTTACTATGTGCCAGGCACTGTGCTAAATGCTTTACGCAACAACCCTGGGAGGTAGGTGTGTAGGTGCTATTATTATTCCCACTTTATAGATGAAGAAACTGAGGCATACAGAGGTTAAGTGACTTGCCCAGGGTCACACATAGATATTTCAAAAAGACATGGAAAGACATATGAAATGATGTGAAGGGAGCAGAAACAAAGGAACAATTTATACAGTATTTTAAAAATTAACCATTGAAGATTTTTTATAAACTGATGAAGAATGAAATGAGCAGAACCAAAAAAACAATAAAACAACAACACTGTAAAACCATGCAGCTGTGAAAGCTATAACTGTGATCAGTACTATGACTATTTGTGATTCCAGAGGATTAAGGAAGAACCGTGTTATCTATTACATAGAGATGATAGATTTAGGGTATGAAATGAGAAACTTATTTTGTACATGGCCTTTTGGGGAATTTGTTCTGGTTAAGTATGTGTATTTGTTACAGGAAATTTTTGTTTGTTTTGTATTGAGGTAGAGGGGAGATTTCTGCTAATTTATTTTTGAGGGGGAAGGGCTGGGCAGTTGGGGTTAAGTGACTTGCCCACAGTCACACGGCTAGTAAGTATTAAGTTTCTGAGGTGTGATTTGAACTCATGTCTTCCTGACTCCAGGTCTGGTGTTCTGTTCACTGCACCACTTAGCTGCTCCTCTGTTAATTTTTTTAAAAAAGTGAACGGAATGATCGAAACATTCTGGAGAACAATTTGGAACTATGCCCAAAGGGCTACCCAAAGAGACTTTTTTAAAAGGGGGAAAGAACCTATTTGTACAAAAATGTTTATAGCCGCTCTTTTTGTGGTACCAAAGAATTAGAAATTGAGGGGATCATCAACTGGTAAATGGCTGAACAAGTTGTGGTATATAATTATAATGGAATATTGTTGTGTTATAAGAAATGACAAAGGGGGCAGCTAGCTGGCATAGTGAATAGAGCACCAACCCTGCAGTCAGGAGGATCTGAGTTTAAATCTGGCCTCAGACACTTGACACACTTACTAGCTGTGTGATCTTGGGCAGGTCACTTAACTCCAATTTTCCTGCCCTCTCCCCTCTCCCCTCCAAACACCCCCGCCCCCAAAAGAAACAACAAACAGGATGATTTCAGGAAAACCTGGGTTTATATGAACTGATGCATAGTGAAGTGAGCAGAACCAGGAGAACATTGTACATAGTAACAGCAATTTTGTATGATGATCAACTATGAATGACTGCTATTCTCTGCAATACAGTGATCTAAGACAGTTCCAAAGGACTCATGATGAACAGTGCTATCCACATCCAGAGAAAAATCTGAAAGAATCTGAATGCAGACCAACGAATACTATTTTTCACTTTTTTTTGCTTTTTTTTTTTTGGTTTTTGGTCTGTGTTTTCTTTTACAACATAACTCATACGGAAATATGTTTTGCATGATTACACATATGTAATCTGTATTAAATTGCTTATTGTCTCAGGGAGGGGAGAAAAGAGGGAGGGAAAGAGAATTTGGAACTCAATTTTAAAAAAAGTGTTAAAATTGTTTTTACATGCAGTGGGAAGATTAAAATAAAAAAACAAAAATAGAGACTGAGGGATGCTACAGATGTGAAAGGTTTCATGAACTTACTTGAGCTTACTATATTAATTAACTCAACTGTTTTACTTTGTTACTAGAGATCTTTCACAAAGCAGTAATGATCTATAAATGTTTGTAAGCAAATGTTAGAAGCAGACTGCATCAATAAACTGAAAATATTAAAAATATAAAATTTAAAAGGCATATGTCTATCCTACCATAAATTCTATAATAATTGTCACTTTACTTTTTTCTCATCTTTGGCAATATAAGTGTGAGATGGAACCTCAGTGTTATTTTAATATTCATGTCTGTTAAGTTATTTAGAACATTTTGTCACATGGTTGTTGATAGTTTAAATTTCTTCCTTTGAGAATTGCCTGTTCATATCATTTGACCATATATAGGGAAATGACTCTTACATGTTTTAACTAGTTCCCTGTGTATCTTGTACATCACCTTCAACAACAACAACAACAAACATTTATTAAGCACTTCCTATATACTAGGTAGTGTACTAAATGAGAGATGGGATACAAAGAAAGTAACATCACGATCCCTGCCTTCACAGAGCTTAATTTTAATGGGGAAGACAGCATGCAAACAGCTATGTTATAAAAGACAATGTAAATTCGAAGTGGTCTCAGTGGCAAGGTACTAGCGTCCCAGGGGAGTTACAAAAAACCTCCTGTAGAAGGTGGGTTTTGAAGGAAGCCAAGGAAACCAGGAGGTAGAGGTGAAGAGGGAGAGCAGGCCAGGTGTGAAGAGTGCCAGTGGAAAGTTGAGCTATAGAAGCCGCTGTCACTAGATTGCAGAGCGCATGGAGGGAGGACCCGGTGTAAGAAGATTGGAAAGGTAGGAAGGGGCTATGTTGTGAAGGAATTTAGAAGTCAAACAGGATTATATATTGGATCCTGGAGCCACTGGAGTGTATTGAGTTGAAGAGTGACGTAGTCTGATCTGCTCCTAAAGAAGATCACTTTGACAAGCAAATAGTGCATAGATTGCAGTGGGGAGAGACTTGAGGCAGGGAGACTGACCGGCAAGCCGTTCAAGTAGTCCCAAGTGTGAGGTGATGAGGGCCAGAGTTCCTCAGGTTACTGTTTACCTTCTAATTTTAACTGCATTGGTTTTGTTTGTGTAAAAACCTTTTCACTTTGAGGAAATTAATAATGTCAGTTTGATCTCCTGTGATCCTCCTATCCCTTTTTTTGATCAGGAATTCTTCCTCTGTCCATATTCGGAAAAGGTTTTTTTTCCCTGATCCTCTAATTTGTTGATGATGTAACGTTTTGTATCTAGGTTCTATATCCATTATAGTCTGTATGCTGTTAGATGTGAGACCTAAACCCTAAATTCTGGATTGCTTTCTATTGTTCCCTGAAGTTTTTATTGAATAGTGGTGGATCCTTACCCCAGTATTTTGAGTCCTTGAGTTTATTAAACATTGGGTTGGTCTCTTCATTTGTATATTTCTTTCATATACCCAAACTGTTTAATTGATAAAATTTTCCATTATTTGTGGAGGATGTCTGTCAGCGTACTCCTGTGGCTTCATTCGCCATTTATGTAAATTTCTTGGATGAAGGTGGTACTCCCTGACCCACAGTAATCTCTCTCTGGTTTGAACTTTCATAGTACTGGACCTGTAGCACTCATCCAACTTGTGCTATAACACACTTGTATTGTTATTTGTCTTTTAAAATCTTTGTCCTATTTCTTTTTCCAAAGAAACTAGTGTAAGCTTCCAAAAGGCAGGGGTGGCATATTATATATATATCCCTTGTAGCCCCAGCACCTAGGGTGGGACCTTGTTCATGATGAGTGCTCAGAGAGTGTCTGATGACGATCTTGAGCATCGGAGGGACAGTGATGTAGATTGGGCTGTAGAAAAATGATCCTCTCCTTTACTGATCTAGGCTACTGTAAATCACTGTTTTCTGGCCGTGCTGGAAACAAGGAGATATAGACCTTCCAGTTTCTGCAACTTTGTAGACTAAGTGCTTCCATTTATGATTTAATTTCCTCACTCTTAAAAATGAGTTGAAGCTCCTTTGCAAAAGATTGTTTTAGTGTTGTTGTGCAGTGAAATAGGATGATAGATGATGTTCATATGGGGCCCTTTCATTCCATGCAGTCAGTCTTCTTGAGATATTAAAATCTATCGAAATTTTAAGTATAATCATATGTATTTGCCAATGTCAAGGAATTGTTTGTTTATATTAGTAATAAAAACAGCTCAATATTAATCAGATTATTGAGTTCAGTTTATTAATTAGAAGACATATATAGCTATGAGATAGCTTAGGGAGACATAAGGTTATGCGGAGAGCATGCTGCAGTGTGAAGAACACTGAATTTGGAGTCAGAAGAACTGGATATAAATCTCTGTTCTGACACTTATTGGCCTTGTGACCTTGGGCAAGTCACTGAATCTTTCTGGACCTCAGTTTTCTCTTGTGCAAAATGTCTCTTATAATACATAATCTGTATTACAGAGGTTTCATGGTGGTCAAATGAGAACATGTGTAATGTGCTTTGCAAAATATTATTGTGTTATATCAGTGTGACTAAATGGAATAGAACTGAGTCTTATGAAGTGATTTCTATTATTTCTTTTTGTCCATGTGTCAGGCACCATGCTAAGTGCTGGTGATATGAATAGAGGCAAAAAATTAGTCCTAGTTCTCAGGGATCACATATCTTTACGAGAGACAGTGTGTAAATAACTAGGTGCATATAGGCTATATACTTAGAAGAGAATCTGAGACAGGAAGGCACATGTGGCTGGGAAACTGGCAAAAGCCTAGTGTAGAAAGTGGTATTTGAAGAGAATCTTTTTTTCTTTTTTTTGGAGGGGGCAGGCAGGGTCATTGGGGTTAAGTGACTTATCCAAAGTCACATGGCTAGTAAGTGTTAAGTGTCTGAGGCTGCATTTGAACTCAGGCCCTCCTGACTCCTGGGCCGGTGCTCTATTCACTGTACCATGTAGCTGCTCCATTGAAAAGAATCTTGAAGGAAGTTAGGGAAACTGAGAGGCAAAACATTCCAGGAGTGTGGGATAATAACTACAAAGGCCCAGGTGGAGAGATGGAACGTCCTGTTTGTAGAACTACAAATAGGGCAGTGTTGCTGGATCATCGGGTTTGTAGAATGGAGTATTTTATATTTGACCTTAGAAGTAAAAAATTGCCACTGGAGATCATTTGGGTGTGGGAGAGAATACATGACCAGATTTCATACTATAGAAAGATCACCTTAGTGTGGCTGAGGATGAATTGGAGCATAGAGAGACTTGAGGCAGATCGGCATCCAATAGGCTATTGCAATTGCACAGGTGTGAGTTGTTGAGGGACTCTACTAAAGTTAAGATTGTATGAGTGGAAAAAAAAATGGAAAAAACTCTGAAGGTAGAAATGACAAATGTGAGATGAATGCAAGTGAGATGGCACTTGAGATTGTGAGCTTGGATGATTGAGAGGGTGGTAGTGCCTTCTAAGTAATAGGAAAGTTGGGGAAGAGTTTGGGGAAGGATAAGGTTTTGGACATGCTAAGTTTGAGATGTCCAAGAGGCCTTCGGAGAGAGAGACACAGAGAGAGAGGGAGAGGGACAGGGAGATGGAGAGGGAGAAATGTAACTCAGTAAAGAGACTAGTGCCAGACACAGAGATTTGGTAATTATTTGTACAGGGAAGGTAATTGAACTAATTAGATTTGATGAGATCATCAAGTGAGATTATAAACATAGAATGAAGAGAATGGAGCTGAGTGCAAAGCCTTGGAGAACAAGCAGAGTTGGTCAGCATGACATGGACAAAGAACCAGGAAAGGATGAGAAGCGAGCATCCAGACAAGTAGTAGAAAGATGAGAGAGCAGTGTCACAAGAACCCAGAGAGAATAGATTATTCAGGAGAAAAAGGTGATTGATCTACAGATCAATTGATCTACAGATTCAAATGGTGTGACAGGTAAAGGAAAATGAGGATAGAGAAAAGACCATTAAATTTGGCAGTTAAGAAATGATTGATGACTTTGGAGAGAGCAGTTTGATTTGAGTGATGAGTCTTAAAACCAGAGTGCAATGGATTTAGAGGAGAGTGATGAGAAGAAGTGGAGGTACCTAGTAGAGATGGCTTTCTTAACTGAAAAGAGGAGAGACCTAGTATGATAGGTCGTGGGGATGGTGAATTCATACAAAGGTTTTTTTAAGGCTAGAGGAGACATGAAAGGAAGCAGCAAAATATGTCTTCATGTGAGACAGGTAAAGGAAGGTAGAGGAAGATACCTGGTTTGAAGTGAGGAGGAGGTAGCTCTAGGTAAATAGTCCCAAGTTTATTTTATTTCAGTGAAGTATTTAGCAGGGTCCTCAACAGGGAAGGGATGCCATCCATGGGAGGCTTGTGGTGGGATAACATGGTTTGGAATACCTGCTATGTCTGTGTGAGAATGAATTGTTTTGAGAGGTATAAAAGACTGCTTTGTTGTGGTGAGGACCCAGTTGAGATAACCTACAAAACATCCATTTTGAAATGTCTGTGAGGCAGTTGTTGATACACAACTGTAGCTCAGTAGAGAGACTAGGGCTGGATATATAGATATGGGAGTCTTCTGCATTGAGAGGATAATTGATCACATAGGAGTTGGCTAAGCCTATGGTAGAGAAAATATAGAGAAGAAAGAGAAGAGGCTCAGGATAGAGCCTTTGGACCAGTTAGTAAGCATGATATGATTCAGCAAAGGAGACTGGAGAAAGACAGTTAGATCCCCCCAGTGTAGCGATTCTCAACCTGTGGGTTATGTTCAATTTGTATCAATGAAAATACGTCCTGCATATCAGATATTTACATTATGATTCATAACAGTAACAAAAACAGTTATGAAGTAGCAACGAAAAATAATTTTATGGTTGGGGGTCACCACAACATGAGGAACTGTATTAAAGGGTTGCGACATTAGGAAGGTTGAAAACTACTGAGGGCCTGGTGTGTTGAGATCATCAGCAAAACATTTTAACAAGTATTTCTTACTAATGCTTTATTAGGAAATAGTTTTCCTTCCATCACTGAAAAATGTGTTTTGAGTCTAAATCTCCCTGGTCTCACTGACTTCTGCCTCTTGACTTGGAGGAACATTAACGTTTTAATTGACTTCCATGGCCAAACCACTAGTGGGATGTCATGTGAATGGAAGATGAAAGAAAATTCTTGCCTTTTCCTCAACAATCAGATTAAATATATATATATATTTTTTTGTTTTTGTTTTTTTTTTGCCAAAGAAAAGTAAAGTTTATTAAAAGTTCATTAAAAGTTCGCCATATGGGGTAGACTCTTTTTAAAAAAAATTTATTGACTTGTTTATTTACTTTTAGTTTACAAGATTCATTTATGGAATCACTTGAGTTTCAGATTTTCTCTCCTCCCTTCTCTCCCTCCCCCCCACACCCATGGTGGCGTACAATCATGTATGGGAGCTGCAAACACTTTCACATTGTACAATTGTCTCGTTGTATAGAAGTGTTGTAACCAATGGAGCGAATAATGTGAAAAGAAAGAGAGAAAATAAAAGAAACAGAAGAAACAAAACCAAACATGGAAGAGAACAGTAGCGTGTATTGCTTCGGTCTCCATTTAACTCTGGTCTTTCTAGATCTTTCTCTGAGTGTAGGTATCTCCTTCCATTCTGAGACTTGTAGAGTTGTCTTTTAACTGTGTGTTGCTGAGAAGAGTCCAGTTTGTCAAGGTTGGTCATCACACACATGATGTATCTGTGACTGTATATAAATTTTTCCTGGTTCTGCTCTTCTTACTTAGCATC
>CM053593.1:131650634-131676942 GCA_028646575.1 Pseudocheirus occidentalis
AAATATGAAGTCCATCTCCTTCCCATTTCTTATAGCACAATAGTATTCCATTACATTCATATACCATAACATGTTCAACCATTCCCCAATTGATGGGCATCCCCTAAGTTTCAAGTTTTTTGCCACCACAAAGAGAGCTGCAATGAATATTTTTGTACATAAGAGTCCTTTTCCCACTTCTATCATCTCTTTGGGATACAACCCCAAAAGTGGTATTACTGGGTCAAAGGGTATGCAATTATTTATAGCCCTTTGGGCATAGTTCCAGATTGCCCTCCAGAATGGTTGTATCAGTTCACAGCTCCACCAACAATGCATTAGAGTTCCAGTTTTTCCACAACCTCTCCAGCACTTGTCATTTTCCTGTTTTGTCATTTTAGCTAATCAAGCAGATTAAATATTAAAACTGGTGGGGTTATTTCTCTTGATAGCTGACAAAAACTCATTTTGACCTTGCAAATAGTATCCTATAGGAGTTTAAAAAAATAAATCTTGTGCACATCTTGCTTGTTATTTATATTAGTGATGTTGTGGTCTACTTTTCATTGATTCACCATTGGTTTGAGTTGATTTTACTTAGCTTCTTTCTGCTACCCAGAAAATATCCAAGGATACACCTTCCTCTTAACAATGGAGAACTCGATTCAGTTCAACCACCATTTTTAAAGAACCTGCTATATGCAGTATATGCAAGACACCATAATAGGTAGCTGGAAATGAAATAATGCAAACACCACCCTCAGTAAAATTTTAATATAATGGGGGAATATTATAAGTATGGAAATAAGTAGGATAATGGATAAGATGATATTCTTCCAGTGAGAGGCTCTTCAGCTCTCAGTACTTACTCTCCTGAGTAAGCCAAGCTGTTGTGTGGAATATAATATGCAAAGGGAAAGGAGAAGGACAGGAGCAGCTAGGTGGTGCAGTGCCTGGAGTGCTTCACTTGGCATTAGGAAGACCTGAGTTTGAATCCTACCTCAGATACTTACTAGCTTTCTCATCTTTGGTAAGATTCTTTAATAACCTCCATCTCCCTCAGTTTCCTCATCTCTAAAAGTGGAGATAACAGATTTGAAACAAGATTATATTGGGCATTCTTCAGGCAAATGGAAATGATTTTAATTGTCAGCTTTCCCTCTCCCATTAATGCTGGTAATACATGATTTAAATCAGCAAATAGTATGAGCAGAAGTAAAAGAACCCGTGTATCAGCCTTAATATAGATTTTCTTTTAAAACTAAAGGTCCATTTTTTGATATAACTTAGAATAGTATTTTTGAGCAGCAAATGAAATTTACTAGGGTGGATTTATGTCTGTATTGCATATATCAGTGTATATCTAAGCAGGAGAAAGAATCATCAGTTAGTTAAAAGAATTGCAGTTTTAAAAACATTTGTATAGAAAATATAAAGCACACATTTCTATAGTCACAAAATACTTTCTAATGAACTAAATATTAAAGATAGTAATAACAATAATTCATGTTTTGATGGTAATACTTTTAAGACTTGAAGGCATTTTTGTATAGTTCTTGGAGATAGTATCTGTTTGAGGTAAGGATTATTGCCCCTTTTGTATAGATTAGGAAATCAAGGCACAGAGAGTTACATGACTTGCCAACAATCACAGAGCTAGGAAATAAATGGAGGAGCAAAAGACTTGAGTGGTGGTTTTTTATTCCAAGTCCAGCAAAGTGTTCTTAGTACCACCCCAAGCTGTCTCTTAAAGGTGTCTCTTAAGTGAAAGTTTCCTCTGTTTTATACAACAGGAAATTGAGGCTCAGAGAAGTTAATGAATTGTCTAGAACTACACAGCTGATATCATTGCTAGGATTTCAACTCAGGCCTTAGAATTTCAAGTTCGGTATTCTTTATGACTGCATCTTGTATGGTCTGAAGGAATGAGATTTTCTCCAGTCATAACATTTTAGAACTTTAGAAACAGGATTGCATGGAAATTCCTTCCCTAAAAATCCTTAAATGGAGTAGAGGTAAAGCTACCTTTGTGGGCAGCTGATAAGCAGGTAATGAGATAAGAACCCTTAGAGGATTCTGTGGAACCATATAGTTAGGATGTCAGTGCAGCTTCCTGCCCCACCACTTAGCTGAACCGCTTCTCTGCCCAGTTGGCAGATCGGATCACCTTTTCTTAGTCCTCAACCCTGACTTTTTTTTTTTTTTTTTTTTTTTGCTGCATTTGATATTGTTGACCTCTCACGCCTTCCAGATGTTGTCTGTCTCTTCTATGAGTTTTGATTATACTGTTTCCTCTTTGTTTTTCTCACTTCCAGTCTGATTGCTTGTTCTCAAGTCTCTTGCTGGTTCATCATCCATACTGTGCAGCCTAGCTGGGGGTGTTACTCAAGGCTGCCTTGGGTCCTTTCTGTTCTCTTTTTATATTCTCTCACTTGGTGACCTTATCACCCCATGAATTCAGTTGTCATCTCTATGCAGATAACTTAAACTTGTTAAGTCTAGCTGTAGTCTCTCTCCTGAGCTTCAGTCACATATCTCTACCTGCCTATTAAAATTATTTAAAATAAAATTATTGTTTCAAACTGCATGGATGTTCCACAGGTATCTCAAACTCAACATGTCTAAAATTGGGCTAATTATTTTCTACCCCTATTTTCAAATTTCCTGTTTCTGTCAAAAACACAACTGTCCTTCGGGTCCTTCAAGTTCACAGTTTTTGCTATCATTCTTGATGGAATGATGTCTCACATGACATCAAATCAGTCGTCAAATTTTATTGTTTATATCTCCTATCTGTCCATTTTTGTCTACTCACATGGCCACCTAGAGAGCCCTTATTTAAGCTCTTGTTTAAGCCCTCACTATTTCCTGCTCCCAGGCTTTCCTTCTTCTAGTCCTTCCTATGTATAACTGCCAAAATAATCTTCCTTAAGTGACTACATCACTTCTTTACTATATAAACTCCATTGGTTCCCTATTGCCTTTAGAATTAAGTAACAGTACTGTTATCTTTTCTAAAGCTGGTTACTATTGTTATTATTCAGAATTCTGACCAGATCCTTAGACCAAATTCTGTGCTAGAAGTATTACAATTAGGTTCACATGCACATATATACAAATAAAAGAGAAAAAAATATGGGAGAAAACAACCAAAATTGACATTTTAAAAAACAGTATAGATCCAAAAAATTTGTTGTTTTTTCAGTTGTGTCCAATTCTCCATGACCCTAATTGGAGTTTTCTTGGCAGAAATACTAAAGTGATTTGCCATTTCCTCCTCCTCCTCCTCTTAAAAAAAAAAATAATAGTACTTTGTTTTCTCTCCAGTTACATGTAAAGAACAATTTTTAGCATTCACTTAAAAAAAATTTTGAGCTCCAGATTTTTTCTCTCTCTCCCTTGCCACTCTCTCCCTGAGACAATAATCAGTTGATATAGGTTATACATATTCATTTACACAAAATATATAATATATTAGTCATGTTGTGAAAGAAGGCACAGTCCCAAAGGGGGAAAAAAATCCATGAAAAAATATGGAAAATAAAAAATAGTATGCTTCAGTCTGCATTCTCTGGATGTGAATTTCTCATCATGAGTCCTTTGGAAATTGTTTTGGCTCATCATATTGCCCAGAATAGCTAAGTCCTTCATAGTTGATCATGGTACAGTATTACTGTTACTGTGTTCAGTGTTCTCCTGGTTGTGCTCACTTTACTTTGCCTCTGTTCATATAAGTCTTTCCAAGTTTTTCTTAAATCAGCCTGCTTATTATTTGTGTACACAGAGATATCCTATTACAATCATGTACTATAACTTGTTCAGCCATTCCCCAGTTTATGGGCATTTCATCAATTTCCAATTCTTTGCCACCACAAAAAGAGCTGCTATAAATATTTTTGTATAAATAGATTCTTTTCCCCTTTTCCCTTTTTTTGCTCTCTTTGGGATATAGACCTAGTGGTGGTATTGCTGGATCAAACTATACATAGTTTTATAGCTCTTTGGGCTTAGTTCCAAATTGCTTTGCAGAATTGCTTTGTTGAATCAGTTATTGACTCCGCTAACAGGGCATTAGTGTCCTTATTTTTCACATCCTCTTCAATGTTTTTCATTTTCCTTTTTAGTCCTGTTAGCCAATCTGATAGGTGTGAGGTGGTACCTGAGTTGTTTTAATTTTCATTTCTCTAATCAGTAGTGATTTAGAGCATTTTTTTTTAGTATGACTATAGATAACTTTGATTTCTTCATTTGAAAACTGCCTGTTTATATCCTTTGACCATTTATCAATTGGGGAATGACTTGTATTCTTAAAAATTTGAATCAATTCTCTCTATATTTGAGAAATGAGGCCTTTGTCAGAAACATTTGCTGGAAAAAAATGTTTCCCAGATTTTTGCTTTCCTTCTAATCTTGGTTGCATTGGTTTTGTTTGTTTAAAAAAAAACCCTTTTTAATATAACAAAAATTATCCATTTTATAGCATGTAATGTTCTCTCGCTTGGGCCTAAATTCTTCCCTTCTCCTGGCAGGGTAGACCTGGCAGGTAAATTATTCCTTGCTCTCCTTATTTGCTTATGGTGTCACCCTTTGTTTAAGTTATGTACCCATTTTAATCTTATTTTGGTATAAGGTGTAAGATGTTGACCTCTACCTAGTTTCTGTTTTTGTTATTTATGTGGTCAGTTATGCTGATAGTTTTCTTAATATTGAACCAGCCCTGCATTCCTGATATAAACCCTTTTTAGTCATAGTTCTGTTTATCTTTTAAAGCCCTTTATAACCTCATTCCTTCCAAGCTTTCTGTCGTTCTACTTTATTTCCCTTTTCATGTTCTACAACTCAGCCAAACAGGCCTTCTTGCTGTTCCTCACACACGACTCTCCATCTCACACATGCATGCACTTTTTCACTCACTTCCATTTCTTGGGATCTTTGGTTTGCTTCAAAATAGCTAGATGGTATAATAGATAGAATCCTGAACTTGGAGTTAGGAAGAATCAAATTCAAGTCCTGCCTCAGACATTTATTAGCTGTGAGACCCTGGGAAAATAATTTAATCTGTTTCAATCTCTGTTTAAAATGAGAGTGATAGTGCCTACTTAAGAGAATTTTTATGAGAATCAAATGAGACAGTATGTGTAAAAGTGTTCTATAAACCTTCAATCTCAATATAAATGTTAGCTATTATTATTATTACACAAGACCTTTCTTGAATGCTCTCCAAAGCTATTAGTGCCAAAACTTAGATCATATTTATATTGTATATACCTATTTATATACATGTTGCCTCCCTTGACAGAATAAAAACTCGTTGAGAATAGTGACTTTCACTTTTGTCTTTGTGTGCCCCACAGCATGGCACAGAGTAGACACTTAATAAATGATTGACTCGTAAAAGAAAGCTCTGAAATCCTTGACAGAAAAATCTTTAAGCCAAGCTCAGTAGAGAAAGACTACAGAGACCCCAAGCATGTTGCTTTTTTCATTAGTTCTTTTTCTCCTCCTGATTTCTTTCTTTCTGAAACTATTTGGGAGTAACTTCTGTTCCCAGATGCCAGTTTACCTGATGGAATAAGGGTCATTGAGAGCTAGGAAATTTGGATGTTATAGTAACAATAATTGATCATACTGCTATGATTTGTACTGTTAACACATACACACAGAGTCTCATTTTTCTTCTTACGGTAAAGAACCATGTGAGGTAATGAGGGAAAAGTGTTTACTCATATTTTTCTCCCTTCTCCATATATTTCCTCTCCCTTCCCTCCTCCCCCATTTCAAGCAAAAACTTTTTTCTTGAAGTAGTTTTGTTTTTTGATGGATTACTATGCTTTTTTAGTCACATCAGGAATCTATTTGGATTCAAGGACTATGAGTTTATCCCTATTTTGCAAATAAGAAAATTGAGTCGTAATGGCTATGACTACCAAAGAGCACATAGGCACTTGGAGACTAGATTATGTCCACCTTGAACAAAGTTAGTTAACCTCCCTCAGACCCTCAACTGTGCTGTTGTTTGTTCTTCATTCTTGAAGAGAACCATGACATCACGCAGGTGATACCATGACATACAAGTGAATTTAATTTAAGTGAGAGAGGGCTGTGCAAAGTCACGTTTCTCATTTTTTCCTCCAGAGTCATCTGGATCCAGTGACGAGATATAGATTACTGGAGTAGTTCTGTAAACCTTCTATAGACTACTGGAGGTGACCCTGGCCAAGGGACAGAAAGAAAGCTAATGTCCCTGGAAATAGAGTTTATGGAGGGGAATAAAAGGCATGAAGATTGGAAAGGTAGGAAAGGGCCAGGTTTTGAAGGTCTTTAACTATAGAGAGCCTTAATTTCTTTCTTCTTCTGAAAACTTCTATCCTTTGATCATTTATCAATTGGGGAAAGACTTGCATTCTTATAAATTTGACTCAGTTCTCTATGTATTTGAGAAATGAGGTTTTTATTAGAGAAACTTGCTGTAAAATTTTTCTCTAGCTTTTTGTTTTCCTTCAAATCTTGGCTGCGTTGGTTTTGTTTGTGCAAAACCTTTTAAACTTAATGTAATCAAAATTATCCATTTTATATCCTGCAATGTTCTGTATCTTGTTTCATCATAAATTCTTCCCTTCATAAATTTGAGAGGTAGAATATTCTGTGTTCCTTTAATTTGTCTATGGGATTATCCCCCTTTATGTCTAAATCATGTGCCCATTTTGACCTTATCACAACGTGAAATGTTGGTTTATACCTAGTTTCTGCCACTACTCTCTAGTTTTCCCAGCAATTTTTGATAAATAGTGAATTCTTGTCCCAAGAGCTGGGATCTTTGGGTTTATCAAACACTAGATTATTGTGGCCATTTACTACTCCATATTGTGTACATAATCTATTCCACTGCTCCACCACTCTATTTCTTAGCCAGAACCAAATTGTTTTGGTGATTATCATTTTGTAACAGTTTGAGATATGGTACAATTAGGCTTTCTGTGAGAGATCCAGGTAGTCTTTGCCTTTTGAACCATGTAGTCTTAACAGATAGTCATTATGACACAGAGGTCAGTATGAATCAGAGTTGGATAGACCTCAGAGATCATTTACTGCAGTTCCCTCATTTTACAGATGAAGCATCTGAGGTCTTCACTCCTCTAAAGTCAAATGTGTAATGCAGCAGAACTGGGATTTGGGCCTGTATCTTGTGATTCCAAACCTAGAGCTCCACCATGCTGGACTGAATGAGGAAAAGACCCACAGATGATATGATAATAATATTGAACAAATATATAGTGAAATTATTTATAGTATGCTTTTGTTACGGATAAAGGTATGTCTGGGGTAGAGAGTTCAGTGAGTTATGTCCAGGTCAATTGGAGTCTAGAAGCCAGACTGTTTTTCTGCTATCAATTTAGGAGAGCTTTCTGCAAAGACAGGATTTTTAAGGGCCATAGTATTTAAATATATTCCAGATATATCTTTATAATAAGTAGCATTTATATAATATATTTAAAGTTTGTTGTTTTTAATTTAAGTGATGTCTGACTCTTTGTGACCCATTTGAGGTTTCTTGGCAGAGACACTGGAATGGTTTCTTCTCCAGCAAATCATTTTACAGATGAGGAACTGAAGTAAACAGGGTTAAGGGACTTGCCCAGGGTCACACAGCTAGTAAGTGTCTGAGGCTGGATTTGAATTTAGGAAGATAAATCTTTCCTGACCTCAGACCTGGGTATTCACTGTGCCACATAGGTGCCCCAATATATTTTGTTTGTATAAAAACTTTTCAATTTAATGTAATCAAAATTATCCATTTTACATTTTATAATGTTCTCTATCTCTTGTTTGGTCATAAATTCTTCTGTTCTCCGTAAATCTGACAAATAAACTCTTCCTTTTTCTCCTAATTTGCTTATAGTATCAGCCTTTATATCTAAATTGTATACCCAAGCCTCAATATATTCGAGATTACATGGTGATAATAGCTAGCTTTATTTAAAGTTTATTTATTTGTTTAAAGTTTGCTAAGTACAGTGTATATATTATGTCATTTAATTATTGTAACAGTATCAGGGCAGGTGCTGTTATCATTCCCATTTTATAGATTAAGGAAAATGAGGCTAAAAATCTAAATTACTTGCCCAAGGTCACACACAGTTTATAAATATTTGAGACAGGATTCCGTATAGTTCTTCCAGAGTCCAAGGCAAGCATGCTGCCTACCTTACCACCTTCCTGCTGGGTTCAGTTGAGGAGAAGGTCTTTTGAGCTAGTGCTGAAAGGCAGTATGGTAGAATGTCAAAAGTATCTTAACTGAGAGCTCGAGGATCCAGCTTGTCCATCGTTTAGCTCTTTAATCCTGTACCGAAAGCTAGTTGTCCTCTGTAGTAACCATCCCAGATAAAGATAGTGCTGGGCATATTCCCTAGGCT
Source organism: Pseudocheirus occidentalis (assembly GCA_028646575.1). Lineage (NCBI taxonomy): Eukaryota > Metazoa > Chordata > Mammalia > Diprotodontia > Pseudocheiridae > Pseudocheirus > Pseudocheirus occidentalis. The sequence goes on from CM053593.1 coordinate 131,659,028, forward strand.
GTCCATCCAAATGCATGTTGAAATCTAGGGTATAGACGTTTTCCACCTAGTTGGCCTTTCCTGTATATGGATGGACAAGCTCTACTCCTTTGAATGATAACAGATATCTTCCAGGAAACTCTATAGTGTAGTGTCTTGGAGTTCCATGAAATAAGCACAGTGTCACCCACAAACAGTAGCATCTGGAGGATCTCATTATGCACCGGGAATTTTCATCCATCTGAATTCTGTAATGGAGAGCTTCCAGTAGTCATGAATTCTTTTGGCTAGCCCATATCTCCCTGTTTATGCTTTGTCCAATGTTTATTATCCAAAGGTCATTGAATAAGGCTACTTCTGCTGGTTACTTATTCTGAGGAATTACAAATGATCTTGGTATATGGGTGAGACACCTGTCTGTAAAAGAGCTTGTGAGGAAGCCTTTGTTTTTCATAATCTACAAACAGTAAGCACTGTGGGATCTTACACTTTCAGTTCTGAGATAGTAAGGATTGGGAAGCTTCCATCAGAACAAAGACCTCGCTTTTCAAAACTAACACTTTTTTATTTGCAGTATAACAATGAGATGAATACCACTCCCGAAGAACTAAGGATGATTATTGCAAAGAGAGTAATGGAAAAGTAGGTGTGCATGCCTGTTACATATAGGCAAAATGAAATTCTGAAGAGCAGGAGTAAAGGATGTCACAAAAGAATTGTATCACAGGATGTTTGTGACCCATTGGACTTTTGAGAGGGCATGAATAAGTGTCCCCCAGACTGAATAGGCGTGGAGAGGAAGCTTTTGGGAGACAACATTCAAACTGAGGATGTCACAGATCCTCTTGAGTTTTTGAGTGACCCTTGGACAAGTTACTTAAGCTCTCTGCCTTCCAGTTTCTTCATCTGTAGGATGGGATCTTCACATTTACAATATCTGTATGAATATTCTGTGGACCAAATGAAATGAATGTGGAAGTACTTTGTCAGCTGTAAAAGACTAAATGTGAGCTGTTCTTATGATTATGATTTATTAGTGTTTTCACTAAATCGTCTTATTGCCATCACCCTTGCCCCCAGTCATATCCTCTATGTAAGATTGCCACAATACAACTGACATAATAGAACTTTTATTAAGCACTTATGTGCAGAACTCTATTCTAGATACTGAGGATATTAGGAGAGATTCAGACCTTAAATACGATATGGATTTTATAGTCCTAGAGAAGGATAAAACAATTCACAAATTTCTATTTGTATTAAAAGCCCTTCACAACCTGGCCCTATTTTGCCCTTCCCAGTTTTCTTACACTCGATTCACATTGCAGTGATATTCCATCTCCAGACTCTTGACACTTTGCACTGGTTGCATGTATAATGTTCTCCTTTTTCATTTCTTCTTAGTTTCTCCAGCTTTCTTCAAAGTTCAGCTCACATCCCATCTTGTGCAGGAGACCTTTCTTGTCCACTTCCCCTTCTTTGCCGCCTTCTCTGTACAAAGTACTGGGAGATATCAAAGGAAAAGAAATGGCCCCTTCCCTCAAAGAGCTTGTATACCATTGGTGACTCCCTCCCCCTCAATCTGACCTCAGTAGATTTCTTGTGAATATAGCCATCTTTGTTGACATCATGCATGTCTCAATGCAATATGTGGCCAAACTGGAGCAGGAAGACAAAGAATTTTAAAACCAAGACTTTTTAGCCTTTCCTAATCTGTGATTCCTAGCCCTTTTCCCAGTCTCTTATTAGCCTGCCAGGTACTCTGTTATGCCAGATACACTGCCCTAATTAATGGCTTCACAGTTCTTTTATAAGTCTTAATGCAAAAGACAGTAATGAGAAACTCCATTATTCAGTACCACAGCTGCCAAATGCACACTGCTAGAATCTGACGGGCTTGGAGTAGAAACTAACTACCAGATTTCAGCTGTTCAACTTCCTTTCCCTTCTCTCCCCCTTTCTAACTTTTTTTTTTTGGCCTCAGACACTAGCTGTGTGACCCTGGGCAAGTGTCTTCATCCTGTTTGCCTCAGTTTTCTCCTGTGTAAAATGAGTTAGAGAAGGAAATGGCAAACCACTCTCTAATATCTTTGTCAAGAAGAGTCAGACACAGTGGAAACAATTGAACACAAACATATGTATAAATGCTTAGAGAAAACCCTAGATATAGATAAATATCTAGATAAAGGTATATACATATTTATCTTTTTGAAAAATATTTTCCCCAATTACATGTAAGAACGCTGTTTTTAAAAATTTTGAATTTCAAATTTTCTCCCTTCTTCCCTCACTGTCACCCGCCTAAGATGAATCAATTTAATATAAGTTCTATAACTTATTTCCATATTAGCCATGTGAAAGAAGAAACAGACCAAAAGAAAAAAAAATGAGCAAAATAAAGTGAAAAATAGTATGCTTCAGTTTGCATTCACTCTCCATCATTTCTTTCTCTGGATGTGATATATATATATATTTCTATATAAAATATGCACGCATCTTCACATTGTTTTTTAAGCCATGTTATCCTTATGGGTTTCCCCCCTCTTCTTTTTCTTGTAGTCATTTGTTCCTTCATTTTATTTTTTCATTTTTTGTTCTTTGAGTCAGTTTTTCTCTGTCCTCTCCATAGCCTCTAAAAACAGAAGTCCTAAGTCAAGACTTTTCTGTCTTTTTTATTTTTCCCATAAAGTAGTGATATTTAGTCTGTACTGATCCCTTCATCTTTATCACCTTTCTCTGACTTGGTCTTGCCTGAAAGTTGGTAAGGAGAGACATTATCTTGCTTCTTTTCACCTTAGGGGAAGAAGGGTAAGCCTGTGTCAGAGGTAATTTTATGGATCAGGGATTTATTTTGCTCCTCATCCTTTGACCCAGGTCCTAGCCACCTTTGCATTTTGTGGGACTGGTGATATCACATAGTTCATTAAAGGTTAGGAGAAAATTGGAGAGGAAGGTGGTGTAATAATATTAATAAAGACAATAACATTTATATAGCACTTGAAGATTTGCAAAGTGCTGTACACATGTTAAATCATTTGCTACAACTCCATGATACAGATACTCTTTCTCTATTTTATGGAAACTGAGGCCTAGAAAGGTTAATTGACTTTCATACTGCTAGTAAGTGTCTGAGACAGGATTTGAACTCACATCTTCTGGACTCCAATCCTCTTTTGCTTGCTGCTCTCCCTGTATTGTCAAGGCTGAGTTGCTAAGGCCTACCTGATTGAAGCCAACAGACTAGTCAGAACCTTCTGACTTTCCTCAATGGTAAAAGAGAAAGAGGGCATGAAGCCCAAGTCAGGAGCAATTTTCTGTGTCAAAGGTAAGCATAGCATTTATTATGACAAACAGAGGCATCCTGTCTCCCTTTCCTTGTCCTCTAGACCTGAGGTAGAATGATAGGGAGCTAACCCTTGCCTTGGGTGTTTTTAGATTACCCTTTGCTATCCTTAACTCTTGACCTCAGTGTGTTTAAGCTTTCTGAATGTGGCAGAATAAACAGGGAGTGGTTTTTATTTTTTTCTGGGTTTGTGCCCTCTATCAGTAACAGTTTTTCAGACTGTCAGCCAAAATTCGAGTTTGATTTTAAGTCACGTAAAGGATGATTGGGGGTGGGGAAAACTTTGGTTTACCAGATCTGCTAGTTGACTGAATCCACCCTCCCTTCAAACAGTATCTCCCAGAATTCCCCACATGATGAAAAAAAAAAAAAGACTATTAAGCACTAGTTAGGGACAGTTTCTGATGCCAGAGGGTAAGAACAATGTTTATTATGATGATCAAAGAGAAGTCTTTCATATCTCCTTCATCAGCTTTATTTCTGCCCTTCTGTATTCTGCCTGTATGACTTTGACCCCTCTGGGCTGACCTTGAAAAGACAGGATTAGAATGGATGATCTCTAAGGTACCTTCCAGCATTAAAATTGTACATCTTGAGGGGACATAGAACCAACTCTCTCTCCCACCTAGGGGTGACCAAAGATTCTCCTTTTTGGGGACAACAGTGAAGGTGGGGAAGAGGCAGTCTTTAGAGGAGTACCTCCACCTCTGGACCGCTTGTTCAATGTGCTGCACTGTGCTCAGTCCCACCAGGTACTGCTTACCTCTGTAAGATCCGCTGGTATTAGTGGAAAGAAGGTTGATTTTCTGTCATGCACTTCTTCTGCTGTGGCATTTGGAGCAAGGGACTATCATAATACTTTGTTTAGAAGGCTCTGTGGTTGGCAGGACAAACAACTGAGAAAAAGGGTACAAGGTACAGAATTTTCCCCTATTGTCCAGGATTAGGAATTCCCTAGGAGTTTTGAAGAACAAGGATTTCTCTTTACTAAGGAATATCGTCCTTCCAGACTCTTAGAATTATGTGTTGGAATCTTAAATTCCTCTGGTTTCTAGTAATGATCTTACCTATCCTCCTCCCTCCTTTCCCTTATCTGGTGGATTATGCTCGAGTGTGCCCATCCTGGTCAGATTGAGGTTCTGGAAAACAGTTCCTCTCTTCTACATACTTATTTACACATTTTGGAATCTCCCACCTTGGACAGTTAGGAAATCCTTTCTGATGTTATTGTTGTGGTTGAGGAGGAAAGAAGGGAATGAAGGGGACGTGGAGGACAAGTAAAGTACCACAGTCATTTCTGTGGATTTATTTTCATTTCTTGGTGTTAACTTGGTTGCCTCTGTGAGCTATGGGATTCCTTTCCTTTTGCTCTTTTTTTGGCCTATCCTCCCCTTCCTCCCTGAGTTTTCCTGGAAAGGATGGGGAGGGGGTGGCTGAGAAAAGCCAAAAAAAGAAAGGATGGAAATTCCCATTTTATTCCTCCACACTGTGCACGAGTTTGGGGTGGGGGCGGGTGAAGGCAGATAGAGGCCAATGGAGTCAGCCCTGAAGGGAGAGGCCAAGGGACTGCTGAGCAGATGGAATAGGCCCTAATTACCTCCCTTCCTTGAGCTTGCCTGTAATTGTGGTTTAAGGGAACCAGCATGTCCTGGAAATTTGCTGGAGCAGCAGAGATTTGGGGTTTCCTCCTGAAATGGCGTTGAATTTTCCATTTAGAATGACTTTCCCAGTAGTCTTCCCCAGTTGTAGAGAGGGAACAGTCCCTTGGGGTCCCAGAAAATGGTGATCAAGTTGGGAGTCAGACTGCTGGTTTTGTGTTTTGGTGGCTGGTTCAGAGTCTGACTAACAGTTTTGAACACTATAGAAAAACCTGGAGAACTAAGATGATGGTGGTAGAAAGAAGCTCCGAACTGAGACCTAGAACAGGAGTGGGGAACCTGTGACTTTGAGGCCACATGTGGCCCTCTAAATCCTTGAGTGCAGCCTTTTAATTGAGTCCAAGTTTTACAGAACAAATCCTTTTAGTGAGGGGATTCTGTAAAGTTTGGATTTAGTCAGAGGGGGGCTGCACTTGAGGATCTGGAGTGCCACATGTGGCCTTGAGGCTGCAGTCCCCCAACCCTGCCTGAGGAGATCGGCACCATTATTTACTATATGATTTTGGAGAAATCCTTTAATTTTTTTGGAACCCAAGAGAACAGACCCATTAATTGATTGTGTGATTTTAGGGCCAGTCACCAAACCCTTTCAGGGCCTTAGTTTTCCTATCTCACTTGAAAAGAATAATCCTTAATTAGTTCACTAGGGATTTATAAAACCAAGCTAGTAGCTGGGAAAATGCCTGAAAAGTAAAATTGTTACAGAAACGAATGGCAACTGTGGGCTTTGTTTCTTTGTAGTTAATAGCAGTTCTTTCTTCAAACTCAGTGGTCATACTTGTTAGAACTGAATGGACCTTAGAGCTTATCTGGTTCAACTCTCTCGTTTCTCAGATGAGACTGAAAGCCAAAGAGGTTGTGATTTTTTTCTGAAAATAAATTGTGCTTAACATGTTAACATGCCAGGCTTTTCCACATAACCACAGATGCTTTTTTACATATTTGCATAGCATCATCATTGCAAAGTTTCTTTAAGACATCTATTTTTGCATAGTACCACACTAGGGGGAAAGAACCTAGTTCTTTCCTGGTTTGGGGTCAGAAGACCTGGGTGTGAATTCTGAATTTAGTGTTAGATCATTTGGAGAGATGTGGTTCCAGAATTGATGGAATTTTTAAAAAGCTATAGATTGATGTCAGCTTGGAAGGACTCCAATGGAATGCTCCAAGGATATGTGCTTAGCCCTGTGCTTTTTAATAACATTTTTATTAGTGACTTGGATGAAGGCAAAGAGGCATCCTTATCATATTTGCCCATGACAAAAAGCTAGGAGAGATAATACACTGAATGACAGGATCTTAAAATATCTTGGCAGTCTAGAACAAGAGTTGGCAAACTTAAGTAAGAATGGTTTTACCATTTCAGAATAAAATAAAACAAAACTTTATACGTGTAAAAACCAACCTTACTTCCTGGGCCTCTGTGGGTAACAGGCTACAGATGCCTGGTATAGAACATTGGACAGAATCTAATATGTTGAAATTTAATAGGGATAGACATAATTCTTATACTTGTGAAGTCTCTCTTTTTTTTTTAACTCATGCACAAAATTGAGGTGGAATTGCCGGATTGCAGTTTGTTTGAAAAAAGATCTTGGAGTTTTGGTAGATTGCAAAATCAGTTTGAGTCAGTAGTTATGGCAGCCAAAAAAGCTAATGCACTATAAGCTTTTATTTAGCCCTTCCCTAGGTGCCAAGCACTATTGTCAGTGCAAGGAAAAGCAAAAACATGGTCCCTGCCATGCAGAAGCTCACATTCTAATATGGGGAACACAGCATGCAAAAATTTGCACATAACAAATAGCTACTGTGTAAATATAATCTCAGAAGGAAGGCACTATTGGGAGGGAACACTGGGAAGGGCCTTTTGTAGAAGGTAGGATTTGAAGAAAACCTGGAAGGGGGGGGTGGGGAGAGAGAGCACAGTATTCCAAGCACAGAGAGCCAGTGCAAGAGCAAAGAATCTAGATGTGAAGTGTCATGTGCAGAGAACAAGAAGGTGGCCAGGGTCTCATGCTGGATTGTGGAGGAGAATGAATTGTAAAAAGACTGGAAAAGTTGGGAGGGTTAGATTGTGAAGAGCATTTCAACATGGAAGTAGTAGGGAGCCAGGAGAGTTTATTGAGCAGGAGGTATTTGACATGGTCAGGCCATGTATTAGGCCTGAAGTATAAATTGAAACACAATCAGTACTGGAAATGATGGCTAGAGAGTTAGTGTTATCAGGAGGCAGCCAATTCTCTTTGAGAGCCGAATGATGGAGGGAGTAAGAAAGGAAAAGGTATAAGATGAAAGTGAGTTGTTGTTGTTTTTTTAAATTATGGAGCAGTTACATTCCAGATAGCACAGGGGAAAGGCCTGTAGGTCTGGAGTGGGACATTGTGGAGGTAGGACCAAGGTGAATGGCAGTGTGGGAGTGGGTAGTGAAAGAGGGGGAATAAGGTTTGTACACTGACAGAAGAGTGGCTCAAGATCTTGGGAATAACAGTAATCTCACATTTAGATAGAACTTCAAAGTTTTCAATGTTTTTTACATATCTTATTATTGCTTTTCAACTCATTTGATCCTCTCGACAACCTTTTGAGGTAGGTCCTGTTATTGTCCCCACTTTACAAAGGAGGAAACTGAAAGTAAGAGGTTAAGTGTCTTGCCCAGGTTTCCACAGGATGTGTCTGAGGTAGGTGTTGAACTTGGGTCTTCCCATCTCCCACCTCCAGTGATTCATCCGCTGTGCTGCCTAGTGAAGTATAAGGGCTTGGCAGTATGGTAACCACTGATGAATATGTCCTGGCAGAATATCAGTGGCTAGGGACATGTTTTTTGTATTTTTTTTTTTTTTTTGAGAGGAGATGGTCAGGCAGTTGGAGTTGAGTGACTTGCCCAAAATCACAGGGCTAGTAAGTGTGTCAGGTGTCTGGGGCTGGATTTGAACTCAGGTCCTCCTGACTCCAGGGCCGGTGCTCTATTCACTGTGCCATCTAGCCACCCAGTCTTCATTATTTCTTATGGCACAGTGCTATTCCATTACGTTTGTATGCCATAATTTGTTCAGCCATTTCACAATAAACATCCCCTTAGTTTCCAGTTCACAAGCATTTTTGTATCTATAGGTATTTTCCCTCTTTTTTTTTTTTTTTAAATTTCTTTCCGGTATAGGCCTATGAATGGTTTTTGCTGGGTCAGACAATATGCACAGTTCAATGACTTTGGGTCATAGTTCAGAGTAGCTATGCTAGTTTACAGCCCCACCTGTAGTACATTAATGTGCTTGTTTTCCCATATCCTCTCCAGTATTTGACATTTTCTTTTTGCATCTTTGCCAGTCTGATTCAGGGTGTGAGGTAGGATTTCAAAGCTGCTTTAGTTTCCTTTCAATTATTAGCAGTTTGGAGCATTTTTAATATGATTATTGCTAGCTTGGATTTCTTATTTTGAAAACTCTATTCCTGTCTTTTAAAGGTTGCCGCATTTGAACAAGGATAGAAGAAGAGCTAGGATGGTAAAACATCCCTAATTCATGAAATATGAAGATCAGATTGAGGCAGTAGGAATGTTTATCAGGTCTGATGTGGGATGGATGGGAGTGGGAGAAGATGATAAACAGTTGTCTTCAAGTATTTGAAAGGTTGTGTGGAAGAGAGATCAGACTTGTTCCCCTTGGCTTTAAGGGACATATGGGTGGAAGTTAAAAGTTAAAAGTAGGTAAATTTAGACTTGATGTAAGGAACATTTTTCCAGCAATTAGAGCTATTTGAAAGTAGAAGAGGCTATATGAGGGAAATGGTGGATTGCCCTTTATTAGAAGACTTCGAGCTAAAGCCAGAAGACCACCTTTCAGCCGTGTTCCAGAGAAGTTTCTTTTTTGCCTAAGAATTGGACTACGTGGCCACTGATGGCCCTTCCCATTTTGAATTCTGTGCTGAGGTTTTTGGGGAAGCCAGGGTCTGATGTTACATGGTCATTAATCATAACTCACTCTTCTGAAGTACTTTAAGGTACGTGGAACAATTTACTAGTAAGGGTAGTAGCCAGCATTTATATATCATTTAGAGATTTGTAAAGTACTTTGTATGTCATCTTGCTTGATCCTTACATCTTCCATATGAGGAAACTGAGGAGTAGAGAAGTTACACACAACCAAGGCGGGATTCACACTGTTTTTCCCGACTTCGAGTCTAGTACTTACTTTGCCCAGCTGCCTCTATTCATAATTTAGAATACAGTAGCTCCCTTGATTCTTGAAACAGTATAAGTATTAATATGCCCGTTTTATAGATAAGGAAGTAGGTGAGCTTCTGGAAGTTAGTAATTGACTGACACAGGGTCAGAGGTGGAATTTGGGCCCTTTTTTTTTTTTTCAATTCCAGTTATACATCTACCTCATGGTTAACTTATAAATCAAGTGTTTAGTCTTGTTTTTCAAATATCAGTGTTTTAAGAAAAATATTTTTTCATTTTTGTTGAAATCTTTTGTTTTTATATTATCTTTTCCCTTCTATATCCCTTCCCTACCAGAAAACCATCCCTTAAAATAAAGAATTGAAAAGAAGGGAAAGAGACAGCTAGGTGGCACAGTGAATAGAGCATCAGCCCTGGAGTCAGGAGGACCTGAGTTCAAATTCAGCCCCACACTTATTGGCTGTGTGACCTTGGGAAAGTCACCTAGCCCTGATTGCCCTGCATTCCCCCTTCCAAACCTCCCTTCCTCCCAAAAAAAGTAAAGAACAGAATCGAGGAAAAAGTTCAGCAAAACTTATTGTATTAACCAACTCTGATATATTGTTTCACTCCCATTATTTAACCCCAATATCTGCCAAATAAAAAAAGAGGGACAGGCATTTTCATATATCTTTAAGATGTGTTTTTGTAACCTTTGTGGCCAGAAGTGGTTATTATAGTTTTACAACATCAAGTTTCCATCATTTTGTCGTTATTCTTTCCCTTTAGATTCTTGTAGTTATCGTGAATATTGCTTTCCAGGTTCTACTCATCCTACTTTGCATTAGTGAGTATGAGTCATCACATCCTTTTCTGTATTCATTGTTGGTTGTTTCTTATAGTACAGTAATAATATTCCGTACACTTATGTATCACGCTTTTTAAGCCATTACCTGATCAGTGAGCATCTATTTCATTTCCAGTTCTTTGCTACTACAAAAAGTGTTGCTGTAAAGGGGGGAACCTCTGGGAACCTCCTGCCCCCTTTAAAATCGCTGATTTCCTTGGAAATATATGCTTGTGAGTGGGAACTTGAAATCAAAGAGTATGGACATTTCAGTCACTTTCTTAGTGTAATGCCACATTACTTTCCAAAATGTTTGGGCTGACTCATACTGTCTCTATATTGTATTTGAGTGTACTTGTCTTTCCACAAATCCTCTCTTTTTGTAGGTTAGTCGTTTTGCTATGTGTGAGATGAAGCCTCAGGTTTATTTTGATTTTTATTTCACTGATGAGATGAAGTGATTTTCCATTTGGTCAATAGTTTACAATTCTTTTTTTGAGAACTATTTTTCGTATCCTTGGACCACTTAACCATTGGGTTACATAAAAACACAACCATTTGTTGTGTTTATGTATTTGTGTTAGCTTCTTATATATAATGTATCAGATCCTTGTCAGATTTTTTGTTTTTTTTTGTTCTGAACTTAAAACACCAAAAAATTTCTATAAAACACCAAAAAATTTCTATATATACAACAGTATACAAATGAAATCATAAATCTTCATATAACACCACTTTTTTTTTACTATATAATAAATTCCATACATTACTTTCAAAACTATCCTGCTTGTCTGCTTCTTTTGTCAGAGATATTTGAAGCAAAGATTTTTTTCCCCCAGTTGACTGCTTAGTTTACTTTTGTTTTTGCAAAACCCTTTTCAATTTCACATAATTCACTATCTGTTTTATCTTTTATGATTACCTTTATGAAATGTATAAAAGGGGAATTTTAAAGTAAAAATACTTCTGATTGACAAAGCCAGGGAAAAAGCAGTAAGAATAAATAGCACTGGAAGGGCCCTTATTTTACACATGAAAACACAAAGGTCCAGAGAAGGGAAGTGTCATCTGTGAAGTCAGACATATTAATTACATAACAAAACTAGAATTCATATTCAGGTCCTGATGGACATTGGACTTCAAATCCAGTGCACTTTCCACTACACCACATTCTTTTCCAGGTCCATTGCCCCTAAGGCCTCTTGATATCCAGCTTTTTAAAAAACCACTTTATAGCCAGAGATGTTCCCTTACAGAGAAAGCTGTGGCTATTATATTTTTCTAGGGTACATTTATCAGAGCTGACAGGAATCTGGACTGAGCTACATACACTTAACATTTCTTTAGTTTATTGACCCTTCTCCTCCCCTTCCCCCTGCTCTTGCCCTCTGTTTTTCCCTTCCAGGCATACATTTGTTTTAGTCACTTTGGATTGATTTATGTTTACAGTCCAGGACTCAGAATAAAATGCTGGACACAGAGTCAGGAATGCCTCGGTTCAGGTCCTTACTCTGACACTAACTATATGACAGTGGACAAGTCACAACATCTAAATAAAATGGAGATAACTCTAATGCCTAACTTAAGATTCTGATTGTTGTTTAGTCATTTTCAGGCTGTTTGACTCAACTTCATGATGCCATTGGGGGTTTTCTTGGTAGTTTCATCTGGCTGGCTCTTAGCTTGTGTTCGTGACCTTGATGTCCTGAGCTCCAGACAGCTTTAGTATTTTGGAGAATCAAAGCAGTTCAGACAGTATGGTACAGTAGAAAGAAACTGACTTTGAAGTCAGAGGACCTACATTCAAATCTGTACTTTAACACCCGTGTGACCTCGCAAATCAGTGGACTTCTCTGAGCCTCAGTTTCCTCATCTGTAAAATGAGAGAGTTGAACTAGATGGTCTCTGAAATCCCTTTTAGTTCTAGATCTGTGATTCTATAATACTATGATATTTGGGAAATATACAGTTATTAAAGAGAAGGGGGTAGGAGAGGTGTCTTCAAACCTTTCAAAGCTATGATTGGAGGATATGGGTCCACAGATTATCTTGTACCTTTGGGACACACTCTTCAAGTTGGGGATGCCCCCAGATGTTGCATATATACTTTTCTGTATGTGTTCCTCCCCTCCAATAAAATGTAAATCTTCTTTAGGGCAGGGATGTACATAGTAGAAGGAAGGTGTGAAGGGAAGGAGGGAGAGTAACACAGACAAATGCTAAACTAGAAGGAGCCTTGGAGAAAATTGAATCCCAGATGTGAAGTAGCTTAGCTGTATAGGCTGATTATTTAAATACTAAAAGGAAAGGAGTTTTGAACCAAGTGTTGAAGGAGGAAGGAAACTTGGATTTATGGGACAGCCACAGTAGGTTCTTATTGCAATGTCTACCTAATCTAAATGCTCACGTTTTCCAAGAAAGTAAAGATGGGGAATTTATGGATTATTTGTGACAATTTTTATTTTGTTTTTTGTAATTATTGAAGACATACTTTTATTTGCCATGCAACACACTTCTGGAACATCTGCTGTCAGTATCTGCTAGTGTGAACTCAGAAAATGGGAACTCATTAAACATAGTTTCAGCAAATTATAGAACTATCTTTTCTTCCCTGCCACATTCTCCATTAAAAATTATGCAAGCACAAAATGTATAATTTGAGGATTATTTATTATTCTGGATTACCTGCATCATGGCTTTTGAATGTGATAGTAATAATAATGCTTCCGTACTGAAAAGAATTATAATTTCATCAGTGTTTGAGTACTCCTCTTGATCATGGAGATTACAGTCTGCCTCAGGAGCTGGTTTCTTTAATTGTTGTGGCTATAAAAAAAACTTACCTGATGCCAATTTTGTGTTTATGAACCTGACTGACTATATCTAGGCTAGTACATAAAGTCTGCTGCTAGTCTCTTCAGCTTTGTAAGACTTGCCTGAGCTTTGTGCTCTACTCTCCTAGCATTAGAGAGTCTAGGCTAGAATCTTGTCAAAGTAAGTTACTAGAGTAGGGTTTTAGTAGAATAGTAATAAAAATAATTTAAAAAATTATAATTCCTTTCACCAGTAAGTAGGTTCTGCTTGAGGAAATTCTGTATATGCATTTTTTTTATCTTGCACACAGTAGGCACTTAAGTGTTTGTTGAATTGAAATACAAATTCTACTGAAGACCAAAACAGATAGTAATTAGGGAAGGATTTGTTTTTTTTTTAAAGGAAATGCTTTATTTTACAAGATTTACTAAACTAGAGTTCCTTTACTTAGTGAGTGCTGCTTAGCCATATAGACTATAATTCAATCTACATGTAATTTTAAAGGAATACTTTATGAAAACAGCTATATAGTTATTTTACACCTAATATTTGTAGTGCTCCTTCTCTCCAACCTGGGCTTATCCTCATGAGTTGGGTCTCCCAGAGGGTGGATATTATTACCTTAATGTCATGGTATTCTGTGGTGCTAAAATCCCAAAACTATGTAGCTCACATGCCTCTTTTGGTACACTTACCTTTAATATTCAACCAATAGATAATTCAAAGCATTTTTACTAAGAGAGAACATTAAAAATAGTAGCTACAAAATACTCTACTCATTAACTGAGGTAAAGTCTCCCACAAATATCAGTGGGTAAGTGGGGCACATGTGTAGGGAATACTTTTGGCTTGAGTAATGTATGCTTCCAGTACTGTAGGGCTCTCTCATCACCTTTCTCTTCTTATTTTGTGCTCGCTCTGTTCCTCCTTGGCTACAGCATCTCTGTTGGGAATGTTGTTCAGCTGGGTTCAATGAGTGTGTTTCATCTCTACAACTTGACTCTCAACTTCCAGAGGCAGCTCCCCCTTTCCAAAGTTGGTTCTCTTCTCTTCTGCCAGGGGTCATGGTCATTGTAGCTGCCACCACTGAGTCAGCTTACTCCCTGCAGAGTATGCTATCTCCTTTGGGGCAAGTCTCTTCTCTTTAAGATGTGCCAGCTGACTGGACAGGAATTGGGAATGGGTGAGTGAAGAAATACCTTCTTCCCCTTTCCATTACCTGATGCTTATGGTTGGGGTAGGAGGAAAGAGTAAAGACAAAGAGTGATCTCTCAAGATCTGAATTCTTCTTCCACAGATGACTTCACCTAGACTGCCAATGGTCATATTTTTTTTCTTTTTTTTTGTATCATATTTCTTGAAGCTATTCCCTGCCTTGACTGTCTCAGAATTTACAAGCTTGCTTTTTTGAGGAGTGTGACCAATCTTCGGCCAGCCAATGGCCAACTGATTTTCTAATTCTGAGAAATCTAGCTAACATGTTAGAAAGGGATAGCACATTAATACCTAGCTATCTGTGTTAGTTGCCCCTTTTCTGATTTCATCAACTGGACTTGGTGTGGGCTGGGTAATCAGTTGGCCAAGTATGTCTTAATCAAAGATTAACATCCTACCACTATACGTCATTTGAAAATACTATGTGGTAGGTAGAATTGGATTTATTCTCCTTGTTTTACAGTTTGGGACCTAAGGCCCGTTGGGATTGACTGATAATTATTATCATACAGTGAGTGTGTTGGAGCAGAGAACAAAATCCAGATTCTCCCCAAAACTTGTTTTACTAGACTGCTACCCTCGGAAGGTACTTAACAAACATCTATTATCCTGTGATAGTATCTAGGCCTTCCTTTCTTTTCCCCTTCTCTAAAATGGAAGGCAAGAGAAATTTGGATAAACTTCATTCTAGTCTGTAAATATTCTGTTCAATAAACAATAAATGCCTATGGTAGAATCACGGAATTTGAGTTGTGGAAGAAATCGCAGGAGCCATTTAGTCCAACTCAGACTTGAAAAAGACAATTGACAAATGGTCATCTGGTCTCTGCTTGAGACCCTTCAACAAAAAGGAAGTGACTCCCTTCCAGATCAGTCCATTCTCTACAGAAAGCTCTAAATGTGAAGTTGTTCTCAATAACAAGCCATGTACAAGCCACCCGGTGGTAGGAACTGAGGAATTAAATTTTTTTTTTTTAAAGAAACAGTATAGTGACTACCCTCAACAAGTTTGTAATTTAATAGTGGCTATGTGACATATAGTATGATAAAAGAATATGATAGATAAGGGTAAATATTAGATCCAAAGAGTTTTAGAAAAATTAAAGTTAAAAAAAGCCTAATAGTTATTTTGCAAAATCACAAAAGCTTTTTTAAAAGAAAGCAACATTTGAGTGGGGCTTTAATTTAAAAAAAAAAAAAAGGAATTTCAACAGATGAAGATAGGGGAGGAGTACATGAGCCTGGAGTATATAGAAGTAGGAGAGTGCAGGATAAGATTTAGGAATAATTAGTAGTCCAGTTTGGCAAGAATTCCTAGTATAGGAAGAGAAGTAGTATGAAATAAGATTGCAAAAGTAGGTTGGAGCCAGAGTATAGAGAACCTTAACTGTCATCTTTTAAGAAGTTTATATTTGATTCTATAGCCAATAAGGAACTATTGAAAGTTTTGAACAGGGGAGTGCAAAGAAGGAAAATTGAGAAATTTTGTGAAGGATAAATTGGAGAAGCGAGAGACTTGAGTAGTAAGGAGAGAGGTGAATGAGAGTCTGAATTAGGGTGATGATTGAATGGAGAGGAGGAAAGGATTCTGTGGAGATAGAATTATCTGGATTTAAACTGATGGGCTGCTGTGGTGGTGGTGGTGGTGAGAGAGAAGAGTCAAAGATGCTTCTGAAGTTTTAAGCCTGAGTGATGAGAGAAAGTGGTTGGAAATGAGGAAGTTGGAAAAGAGGCAGATTTATAAGGGAATAAGTGTTCAGTGGTAGCACAATGGCAAGAACGCTGAATTTAGATTCGGATAACCTAGATTTTAAGTCCTGCATCTGCTACTTTCCATCCATCAAACTCTGTGCAAGTTTTACCTGTCTGGGCCTCAGTTTTCCCCATCTGTAAGATTAGGGACTTGTCTCTGAGATCCTTTTCAGATCTAAATCATGTGATCCTGTGTGTTTGATGTATCCAATGAAACATCCAGATAGAGATGTCATGCAGAGTAGTCGAAACACAATAATGCCTTTCCCCTACATTTTATACCAGACATCCTTTTATATTACTGAGAAATTTAGGGCATTCTCATAAAAAAAAAACTTTTTTCAATTAATAAGCATTTATGATTTTTTTCCCTTTCCCTTTTTTCCCCATTCCCCTATTCCCACTAGGAAAAAAAGAAACCAAAAACACAACCACTGTACCAAGCATGCATAGTCAAGCAAAACAAATTCCCACATCGACCATGTCCAAAAAATATCTTCCATATGTTGAATTCATTACCTCTCTGCCAGAAGTTATGTAACATTCTTCATCTTTGGTAATCTTTGGTAGTCTGGAATCATGGTTGGTCATTGCACTGATCAAAATTCTTGTCTTTTTTTTTTTTGACAGCGTCATTATTTTATAAATTATCCATCAAGTTCTGCTTATTTTATTCCACGTTAGTTCATAAAATCTTCCCTGGTTTCTCTAAAACCATCCCTTTTATTATTTCTTATGTAGGCCATTCTCTTTGTCTCCTTCTGTCCACATCATTGACATTATCCCATGCTGTTTCCTACTTTTGTCTCTGATGAAGAGAACCTTGTTCCCAGGACCAAGTTGTCTACTTGTGTTTTATGATTCTGTCTCTTTTCGTCTTCTCCATCAGGTTGCTCCCTGTTCTCCCTCTTCTCTACTCATTCCCTATGTGCTCATTCCTTCCATGCTGTCTATAAACATGCCCAAGTCTCCTTCATCCTGCTGTTTTTTTAAAAATAAGATTTAATTGGGTATCTAGGTGGTACAGTAGGTAGAGTGGTGGGCTTGAAGTCAGGAAAACATGAGCTCAGATCAATCCTGCTTAGCCCAGTGCCTAGCATATAGTATGTGATCTATCTGTCTATCTCTTTATCTATCTATCTAATCTATCTATCTATCTATCTATCTCTTGTTGTTCACTTGTTCAGTCTTGTCTAACGCTTTATGATCCCGTAGACCATAGCACACCAATACTATCCCTGGGGTTTTCTTGGCAAAGATGCTGGAGTGGTCTGCCATTTACTACTTCTCCTAGGTATTAACTATGATTATTATTATTATTATTATTACTGTTTTCTGTTTCTTACATCAACATAGTATTACCATATATCCCTCCCCCAACCTCACCCAGAGAGCCATCCCATATGACAGATTGAATTTTTTGGAGAGAAAAAAGTCAGCACAGCTGATCAATATATTGAAAAACTTATGCAAAGTATGTAAACAGCTGTGGGCCTCCCATCTCCACAGAGGGGCAGGTTGGAGTTGTCTTCTTATATCTTTTCACTTTAATCCCATGTAATCTGTATAATTTTGTTACATTTACTTTGTGTTTTTGATGTGCCATCATTATTTTCATTTATGTTGTTGTAATCATTGTGTATATATTTTCTTGGCTCTACTTTATTCCACATCAGTTCATACAGATCTTTCCAGGCTTTTCTGTTTCATCACATACACATCACATGGCACATAGTATTCCATTTCATCCATTTCCAGTACAGTAACAATTTGTTTAGCCATTCCTGAATTGATAGGCTTATAACTTTGTTTCCAGTTATTAGCTGTCATAAAAAGTGCTGCTATAAATATTTTGGAGTATATGGAGACATTTTTCTTTTTTTGAGGGGGGAAGGCAGGGCAGTTGGGGTTAAGGTTGCCCAAGGTTGCACGGTTAGTATGTGTGTACAGTGTGTGAGGCCAGATTTTGAACTCAGGTCCTTCTGACTCCAGGGCCGGTGTTCTGTTCACTGTGCCACCAAAGCTGCCCTGAGACTTTTTTCTTATCAATGCCTTCATTGGGGTTTTTTGCTACCATAAAAGTGCAGCTGTGATATATATATATATATATATATATATATATATATATATATATATATATATATATAT
>CM053593.1:131677042-131696107 GCA_028646575.1 Pseudocheirus occidentalis
TTAAAGCAGTATGCCAATATAAGCTGTTGCTGTCCTGATTGTCATCATCATTATCATCACCATCCACCATCACATGGTGGTTCAGGGGCAGGCTTTGGGGCCAGAAATACTTAGGTTCAAGTATTGTAGTCTGATACATAATAACTGGAACTTGGGTAAGTTACTTAATATCTCAGTGACCCAGGCAACTCTATGATGATAAATTGCAACAAAGTTGCAGTCCTACATTGGTGAAGATAGCCAAAAGCTGAAGCTTCTAGGTCACTCTTATTCTGTATTGAAATGGGCAAGACATGGATATCCAGCTGTACCTGCATTGGACTGGGAGTCAGTAGACTTTTCTGCTTCCAACTCTACCAAACAATGGATCTTGCTTTCCTGGTCTTTAAAATGAATATAATGATTTTTGCCCTACTTGCCTCATTCAGTGGTTGTAAGAATAGAAGAGGGTAGGTACAACTGCCCTAAAAAATGAATCACTTGGGGTGGCTAGGTGGCGCAGTGAGTAGAGCACCAGCTCTGGAGTCAGGAGGACCTGAGTTCAAATTTGGCCTCAGATACTTGACACACTAACTAGCCATGTGACTTTGGGCAAATCACTTAATCCCAACTGCCCTCCAAAAAGCAAAAAAAAAAAAATGAATCACTTGACTTTGTAGGCGAAGAATACATTAGTGTAAACTAGATTTGCCTTCAGAATGATAGCAGTACCAACATTTTCAACTGCCTAATATTTTTTATACTCATTCTTAGAGGCCTTAGGCTGGAAAAGGAACCTGGCTTCATATTGGAATTGAGCTCCTTAGTTAATGGGGAGCTGGGGGGTGGGGTGGGAACCTAGCTGAGTGGTAGCTTTTGGTTTCTTTCAACTGGCTCATATGGTTCCCTTGGTAAGCACTTTTCCAACTCATCAGAGGCTACCCTTAATCACTTACAGCAAAAGTCTCATGGTGAGGGGAATGGGCAAGTATTCCACTTACTTGACTTGGTTTAGGTCTGGATTTTACAGGATGGGATGGTGTCCCTATAACAGACTAGGATTATTCCTAGGATGCCAGTTTCTAGGGGCTCCTGATACTAATATTGCCCCCAATGTACCTTAAAAAGTATGTCAAACCATATGAAAAGATGCTTCAATTACTTATAAAAAGTGGTAATTAAAACAACATTGAGATTTCATCTCATATCTATGAAATTGGTAAAGATGACATAAAAGAAAATGCAGTTGAAGGGCTGTGGAAAGACAGGCACATTGGTAGACTGTTCAGTGGACTTGTCAGTTGGTCCAGATCATTCTGGAAATCAGTTTGGAAATATGTCCCAGAAGTCATTAAATTGTATATTGCATATAGTTTAGTAGTGTATAGTGGTTCCACTATAGACATTTACCCCAAAGAAATCAAAGAGAGGGAAAGATCTCATATGTACAAACCTATTTATAGTAACACTCATGGCAAGGAGCTGAAAACAGAATGGTGCCCATTAATTGAGGAATGGCTAAACACATTATGGCATATGAATGTAATTGAATATTATTATGCTATAAGAAATAATGAAAGGGAGATTCAGAGAAACCTGAAGAAAACTTTTATGAACTGATGAAGAATGAAGTGAACGTAACCAGAACAAGCTATACAATAGCTACAACAACAAAAAGGAAAATGACATCGAAACACTCAGCTAGTCATAACTCCAGAAGGTGTGCTGAAGTATGTTGTCATTTCTTGGTCAAGTAGAGTTGTAGAATGATAAATGTATTCTAGTCAGGACCAGTAACCAATGAAGAGATTTACTTTACTTGATTATATGTATATATTACAAGGAAGGACAGATGAGTTTTGTTTTGTTTTGTTTTTGGCAGATGGGGTTTTTTTTGGGGGGGGAAGTATTAATAGTGATATAAAAAACATTTTTAAATCACAGGAAAGAACAGAATTCAAAAGTGGATACAGTATTGGTACTGATGTGAAATTTAATATGTACTTTTTTTAAAAAAAGCTGTACGTAATATAAATGATTGTCATGATTTTATATATAAACTCCTTTTCCTGTTCTTTTTGCATGAAAATGTGTTATTTGTCAAGTTGATATACATTTTTTTCCTTAAATATGTGTTAAGCCACTGACCACTGGGCAGTTCCCAAATTGCTTCTTTGGCATTATCATATGCCAGATCTAGCTACTGAAGAGCCCATGCAGCCTTAAAAGAGTGGAGACTAACCCTATCCTATGTATAGCTCTTACTTTTGTTGTCTTTACTGTCTTGTCTGGTTTACATCTTGTGTTCTCTCTTTCTCTCCCCTTCTCCCTCTCTTTTTCCCCTCTTGTCCTACATTGATGCCTCCTGGGCTCTACAATATTTTCTTCCTTGGCACCCTTTGATCTCTTGTCTCTTAGACCAGCCAATAAAAAGCAATCTCAGTTATCAAGGTAAGAGGGACACTGGGAAGGTTGTGAGTAAGCAGCCTTTTAAGTGGCAACGGGGGACTTAAGTAACTCACATTCTCTTTTTTTTGTAGTTCAGTAGTTTCAGGGGCCAGTTATAGTGGGGATCTCTGTTGGTCCTGGGACCCCTCTGACTATAGTCACAATATCTAGGATCTGGCTCATTGGCCTAGGAGTGCATGGATAGTCAAGGGGCCTAGGGCAATCTGGAAGAGTTGGGCTTGTGCACTTCATTGCTCTTTCCCCCCCTTCAGAAAAAAAATGCAGAGTTCAGCTTATCCCACAGGCCACCAGCAAATGTTCACTTGCCTTTTGGGAGTTTCCCCTTTTACACTGGTGGAGTTTGCAGGGATAAAAAGAAGGTAAAGTGGGAAGGTTGTCTCTTCCAGTTGATGCCGTCCCCTGCCCTCTGCATGTTCTCCTCTTTTTGATCCAGCATCATATTTGCCTACATTTTGGTTTTCCTTTCCCTTTGCAAACCATTCCATAAGACTAATGAGCTGTTTGTTTTTTCCCTGTCTTTCTCCCACATTCATTCTCTCTGCTGCTTCATTCTGTTCCATCAGCCCTATTACAGCTTGGTAAGACTCAACACCATGTGTGCACACCCATCTTTCTCTTTGTTGTCTTTTACTTCCTCCTGATGCTGGGAGGGGTTGTGACTGTTTTTAACCTCTGCTGGGTGTTAGAAATATCATAAAGGTTTCACTACCCTAGGACTCTGGAGAGGCTATATTGTCATTGATGTTGATATAACTGCTTTATTGCCCCTGGGTTAAGCAAGGTTTTGGGTGGGATAATCAATGTCTCTAACTCTCTGGGTGGGCATTCCCTTAGGCATTGTCAAGTGGAATTTCTTTAGCTTATTTCTCCTTTCTCCTGTTCTCTTCCTTTGCTCCCTTCTCCCCCCTCCTCTCCCTTTCTCCTCCTCTTTCTTCTGTTCTCCCTCTCTGTACTCTCCTCACCTCTCCTTTGCCCTTCCTTGCCCTCTCCTCCCCTCCCCTCTCTTTCCTCTCTCTCTTCTTTCTCCAGGTTAAGTAACCTGTCTTCCCTGAGTGATTCAGCCCCTGAGCAAAAGACCCCTGACCACCACCGCCAACTTTCTGACTCCTGTGAGACCACAGGTAACCACCCTGGATCATAAATACAAACATGTCCAACTTACCTACATGCATCCTTATCCCCAAATGTAGTATCAGCAGCCCATATAACAAATGTTCACCCCCTATATACAATAGTATGTCAGTGAGTCATTTTTCTGTTACCTTTTTGATATGAGGGATGTATATGTGTTTAAGGGGGGGGAGACTATTTTCACTTATCTGGAGTTCATTGACCTTATCCCAAAATGCCAGACTAGATGATTAATAAAGTCCCTTCTAGCTGTAAAGAATTGATAATATTCCTTCTTTGCTGGGTCTGGCTTTATTCTGATTGATGGCAGTGGTAAGAGAGGCACAGAATAAGAGACCGTGGTCACTTTGAATGACTTGAGTCAATTTGGACAGACAGAAGTTGAGAGCATCATTCAGATGATACAATGGAGCTCTTATCAAATCTTGCAGTCTGTAAGAACTTCATTACTGGGGGGTTACTGAGCTCTAATTCTAAACCCTGAGAGGGCTGCCTAGTGTGCTCCCTCCAGCAACCTAATTTGTAATTTGGTTACAACAACAACAATTCTCATACAAACAGGCAGGGGAGAACATACAGAGTTTGAGTGCTTCTATAGATAAGAATAACTTTTTTATATTGTATATAAGGACATGGTAAGTACCTTTATAGGTCACTGGTAGGGTCACCATAGATGGTTGCATATTTGGGCAGGATGGGCCTAGGGGAAGCTAGTCCAAGTTAGTCCAGAAAAGCTTTCTGTAGGACAGCCCACTGGAGCTTTCTCTTGACTGAACTTGACTCCTTTGCCCTAACCATCCAACTTTCAACCCCATGACTGATAGATGATAGGAGCTCCTGATTCTGTCCCTGCCCTTCTCTCTTTCCCCTCCCCAGGTCTCGTCCAACGGTGTGTCATCATCCAGAAGGACCAGCATGGCTTTGGCTTCACAGTCAGTGGTGATCGCATTGTCCTGGTGCAGTCTGTTCGGCCTGGTGATTATCCCAGCCCCCCTGCCTGGAGGATAATAACGATAATGATAGCACCTCATGTGCTTGGATCTTACTCTTTTTTAAAGTGATTCTTCATAACATACTAGTGGAGGAGAGGCAGGCTGCTAAGATGCTGTGAATGATTTGGATTTGTTTCCCAGTGTGGGACCAACTCCATAGAGGAGATTGGGGAACAGCCCCTCTTCCCACTAAGGCAGAATGTCCTAGGGGTCAGCTTACTACTGACTTATCTCTAATGGAAAATTGCAGAAAGGAAAGAAAGGCTCCTGGGCAGATGCACAGTTGGACCAAAAGAATACCACTGAGGGAAGAGAAGGAGGAATCACAAGGCAGAAGCCTTTTTTTTTTTTTGAGCCCATCAGTATATATTGTTGTGCTAAGTAATATAGAAAAAAAGTTAGCCACATTTACTATTTTAGTGGCAGTAGGACTTATAATCTGAATTGGAAAGATTAATACAGAGAAGTACGCAGATACTAATTAGAAACACACAGGAAAAAGTCTTCAAATAAGATTAATTCTGAGCTTCTTATCTATAGTAATACTTGCACATTACCTCACTGGGTTCTTGTTCGGAAAGTGCTACAAAAATGAGGTTTACAAGCAAAGGGCAAATAGTAGGAAAGCATCTCTGGAAGCTCTTAATCTGGGTAGGTTTTAGTAGACAAAGGTATCATCTTTCTGTGGAAAGTTTAGGAAGCCTTCCTGGAAGGGCTGAGATTTCAGAAACAGTCTAAGACAGAAGGGAAACA
The DNA here is from genome assembly GCA_028646575.1 of Pseudocheirus occidentalis. Classification (NCBI taxonomy): domain Eukaryota; kingdom Metazoa; phylum Chordata; class Mammalia; order Diprotodontia; family Pseudocheiridae; genus Pseudocheirus; species Pseudocheirus occidentalis. Next base: position 131,682,367 of record CM053593.1, read on the forward strand.
GCTTGATGCACTAGGTAGCATGTGGGAAAGGCCAGACACAGGTAGGAGGTTGCAGCCAGCAAATGAATTAAGTAAAAATGTCAATGGAAGTGCTGTTAAAAAAGAGGGATATTGTTATTCAGTGGGACAAGAATAGTTGCAGCTGAGGTGAGAAGCCTCAGGTGGTGGTAGGAAGGTCTCTGAGGACTAGTGAGGTGGGATGGGGAGGTCATGGGCTGAGACAGGGATTGGGACAACTTTGAACTTCTGAGGCTGTCTTCAGTACTGTGAATCACCCAGTCTCTAACCTAGTCCTTCTCATCTGCTTTCTCCTACACCAAAAGATGGGAGGGGGAAAATAATTTTCCCCAATCAGTTTCAGAGAAAGTTTTGGGGTGGAGTGGGGTGGGGTGGAGACAATGAAGAAATTTCTTATTTGTGAAGTGTGTAAATTAGCTGAGCGTGTCAAGCTATCTGGATTTGTACTATATGCGGCAGATTTATTTTCAGAAATAAAGGGATTGGAACTACAGAGGCTGCACTTATTTTCCCCGAGGCTTTGCCACCAGTAACTTCAAGATTAGTGGTGCTGACTAGCAGTCACTATTACTGGGATATTTAATATAGAGAATAGGGAAATACTTCAAAAGATGCCACCTCAGCAGCCCTCGGTCTTTCTCTACACCAGTCTACAGAGACTTAAAAATGGTGGCAGACCCAGAAAGGGCAGGGCAAACATCTCATGTCAGATTATGGTAGTGCCAGTTTCTAGAAGATATCTGAGACTGAACATTCTATGGGGGGACTAAAATTCTAATATGGTCATGGATTTGAAGTGGACAGCCCTTAGGGTTTCCTTCTTTTTCTTAGTCTATGTATGTTTAGTAGGTTTCTCTGCCACCTTCCTGTTTATTATTAATTAAACAAAACACCAAATAGTATGAAGTTACTGTATTCCTTATCCAATCAGGATAACTTATTCCTATTCCTGTATTGGAAGTGATGTCATATGGGAGAGGAATTTGATTTGTTTGTTTTGACAACAAAGGGCAAAAATAGGAGTGATGGGTGAAGGCAGAAAGGCAATGGAAGGTGAAACTCTAAAAATGAAAATGCTGTCAGCATAGAATGGCTGGCCGGGGAGGGAATGGGCCCCTTCTCATTAGAAGTCTTCAAGCAGAGAGATGACCACTTACCAGGGATGAGAAGAAGGAATGACTGCAATAGGGACTGAATCAGGTGGTCATGTAGTTAGTTACCTCAGAGAACTCCTGAGATTCTGCGATTACCATCTAGGCTAGGTCAAGAAGGATCACGCTCTCTCTGTTTTTTAATTCGATACTCTTACAGAAAAGCGTTCTTGCTTATCTCATATGCAGAGAATGCTTCTTGCTGTCTGGCTTCATTCTTTCCTATTGGAATTTTTTTTTTTGGTGGAGGGGAAAAGGCAAGGCAATTGGGGTTGAGTTGCCCTACTTTTTGTGTTAAGTGTCTGATTTGTCAAATCAAATAAGATTTGAACTTGGGTCCTCCTGACTCCACACGCGGTGATCTATTCACTGTGCCACCTAGCCACCCCTGAGCCTTAGTTTCTTTATCTAAAAACAGGGATACTAACACTTGGACTGCCTGCCTCAGAATGGGATTGTTTAGGAAAGCACTTTTTAAACCTTAAGCATTATGTGATTGAGAATTGTTAGTCATCTTTTAATACATTCAACTTTTAATTCTTCACTGGGGGAAAGGGTCAAGAAGAATGTTTTATTGAGAAGTTTTTTGTTTTTTTTTTTTTTTAAACAGAAGGCTGTCAGATACACTCTTTCCAATCCATTCCTACGTGCATTCACTCCTCCCCAGTGCCTGGCCCCAGCTACCTGTGTGCTGCCTCCCCCTCTCCCCTCCTCACCACCTTAATCTTATTGTCCAGGCTGAGCATAGAAATGGGAAGGGAGGAAATTTCAGATAATTCGGTGGCTATAATGAAAATTGTACTTCTTACCAGTGATGCAGTGGAGGTATTGGACAATAGAATATAGCAGGGCTTACCCGTCGCCCCGGAGGCACCTAGCTGAGGCAAGTCAGATGAGGTAAAATATAGGCAAAGAGAAGACACAGATGGGCAAGTCTGTGGTATCTGGTAGACTTAAGCTGATGTAGACGTTTTGGGGAGAGATTGGTTATACTTTGTCTTTTCATTTTACAGGAGGTGCAGCCATGAAAGCTGGTGTAAAGGAGGGTGATCGAATCATCAAAGTGAGTCAGCTCCCAGACGGATGACAAGAGGGACAAGGCAGCTGCTCTTAATGCTTTCCCTTGTTTGTCTCAGAACAGAAGGTCATCCACTTCTGATCTCAGAACAGAAGGTCATCCACTTCTGAGTGAAGAATAGGGAACTTTTGGGTAGGAAAGAAGTAGAGAAGGTGATAGGTATATCAAGAAGGAGGGGACTGTTATCAAGACACCTGTTTTCCTTTCCTAGTTCCCTTTTGAATCCATAAAACTGCTTCAGGGGGTCTGGCAAATGACGGTCAGTCTTCTTCCTCTTTCACTCATCCCTTTTGGGAGTCAGGAGACATGGGTTCTAAACCCTGGCTCTGCTGTTAAAATGAATGAACTGAGTAACTTCCACAGAGTTGCTAACCTTTGGGTTTCAGTCTCCTTATCTATAAAATGAAGGTTTTAGATGAGAAGTGTCAAATCATGCTGCTGAACCTGATTAAAATATTGGGAAATGCAAAATAAATACAACACAGATGTTAATAAGTGGTTTTCTAAGTTAGTATGCAGCTCGTAGGGATCCATTTCTATTTGAGTTTATACTGATTTAGGTGCTCTCCAAAGGCCATTCCAGCTCTGGCTTTCTGTAATTTATCAAGCTTTTCGTAGGCTGTTTTCTCCATAAGAGAATCTTGGAATTATTGAGGAGACTCAAGGTAGAAGGGTCTTCATTCTTCAAGTGCTGCTGGGCCTAGGCCAGTCAGCAACATATATTAAGTGCTGGGGGCCACAATTAAGCACCTCTCTCTCCCTTCACTGTACAGTTCTCAGAATTAGTGTTGTGCAAGTTTATTTAAAACATAAGAGTTTACAGCCTTTTTGGAGAGACCAAACACAGTCAGCTGTAGGCTACATAAAGGAAATGTAATAAAAGGAGAGAGGGATAGGTGGGGACAAATCAATAGTGCAAGGAATGATTGATCTCAGGGAGGGCTTATTTGGATTTCATAGGGAGCTTTAAACCTATAACAAGATCACCTGGGTTTGTCTCTATAACCCTGATACTCTTTTCTAACTTCAACAGGTAAATGGCACCATGGTGACCAACAGTTCACACTTGGAAGTAGTGAAACTCATCAAATGTGAGTTGGAAGAAGCTGGGCAGCTAAAAAGAGCAAGGAAGTGAATGGACTAGGATGGGCTGAGTTAGGGGAAAGGAGAGAGAGTGAGAGTGAGTGAGCTGCCAAAAAGCTCTTGAATCTTGGCATGGAGTAATCAGCTTAGGCTGCTGTAGTTTCCATTTCACTATTTTACACTATCAGTCTCTTCAGATAACTTTATTATCATTCATATTATAATTTTGAGCTCCAGTAAAGGCACAAAAATAAAATCCCTACCCCCAGGACTAATTATAGTTGAGTCTTCTCTTCCTTTCTGTCCTGGAAAGAGGTAGTCTTAGGAAGTAACTTGGGAGGCACAGCAGCCGAGTCTACACGAGTGGCCTTCTGGCACCAACCCAGCAAAGACTAAACAAAAGCAGCAAATATTAAGGAAGGTGTTAAAGGAGGGAAGAAGGGGATTGACTGGTTGAGATTAGATGCATCTTCGTAGGATACAAAGAAAGGGAAGAAAGATATAAGTTTGATTGAAGGGGAAGGGAGTGAGTTAGAAGAGATGTAATAGAAAGGGAGGGAATAGGATTGGAATGATAAGGAGATAATGTAGGTAGAACTATGAATTATGAGCAGTTCATCTGTTGAACCACGGGTTAAAAGGAAGGGGGTAACAATCCACCATTCTGCCTCTTGATGATTTTCTTTCTTTTTCTTCCCTAGCTGGGGCTTATGTAGCATTGACACTTTTGGGCTCTTCTTCTTCATCTGCTGGGATGTCTGGGTTCCAGCAAGACCCAAGTTCACTAGGACCCTCCCGGGTAAACCCAATTGTTCCTCCACCTCCACCGCCTCCTCCTCTGCCACCTCCACAGCGCATCACAGGACCCAAGCCCCTGCAGGTAACTGCTCTGTTTGCTCTCCTCAGACTTGGTTCTTTTGTTATTTCTTTTAAAGTCTTCTTCATAATGTTGGGGAGCAGGTAGAATTGGAAGGGTTTTGCTTAATTTATGGCTATGTAGAGGGAAGCTGAGGAGATAGACCTGTGAAGATATAAACTGAAAGGGGGCAGTTTTCTACATACCTCACTTTCCTTCTTGGGGTTTACTATTCAACTATTCTTGTTTAGTCCCTCAACAACATTTATTGAATTGCTCTGTGTTCAGAGCCCTGTACTTGAGAATTCTCCTTCTAGGATGGAGAGGTAGAAATGTAGATGAGTTAGGATTCATGGCACAGAAGGCAAAGAAGTAGAACAGCAGAGACATGGAAATGACTGTGGATGAACAGCAATAAAACTGTATACCTAAGGTTTAAAGGGATGTGCAATAGAGCTGTGGACTAAGAGAAAAAGTCTTAGTCAAATGAATTGTCTTAGAGGAGGAAAGTAATGTTTGGGAAGGAGAAAGACAGAGACAAGAAAGGTAAGAATTCTGTGCTAGAGAAAAAAAAAGTTTGGTGAAGAGGTTCACAAAAGTGAGACATAAAGAGGGAAAAAGATTGAAGCAGAATTGGAGCCAGGGGAGTTCAGAAAGACAGGGTGGAAGGGGGAAGAATGGAAGGCAGTTTCACAAGGGTAGATGAAATAGAGACATTAAGCTTCCAAGAACTATGAGAATTGAAAATAAAATAACATTTTATATTTGCTAAATCCCAACAGAGTGGTCAGGGTTGTATAACATATTTATGATGCAGAATCTCCCCACAATAAAACCGTATCTTGACTGTTATTCTTAGGATTAATGGATAGGAGGGACCCAGGTTTCCAAGATAAGTACCATTGGTATTTCTTCTGTTCCTAGGACCCTGAAGTGCAGAAGCATGCCAACCAGATCCTACGAAATATGCTGAGGCAGGAGGAGAAGGAGTTACAGGTACTGTCTACCCAGACCATAGTCTTCACCTGTTATGCTCTCCCTTTCCTTCCTCCTCTCTGATCCTGGCCTGGGTACCAATTAAGACAACCAAAAGTATCCCTTTTCAGAAGAGTGTAAGCAAGGTTTGTGAGAGGAAGCAACTTGAATTGAGCAGTCCCTGTTTTGAGGGGCTCATACATAGAATTGCAGTCACAATAGTATCATAGAGGCATCCTGGTAGAGAGTAGGATTTCTTAACCATGGGAAAATCACTAACCTCAGCCTCAGTTTCCTCATCTGTCAGATGAGAACAAAATAGTATCTACTATTGAATGAGATAATGTATGTAAAGTGTTTTGCAAACTCTAAAGCTCTACCTAAATATCTGCTATTGTTCTTATACATGTTGGATTAACAAGAACCTCAAAGGTAATAATGAAAAAGTGTAAAGGAAACAGGTTTATCAGAACCAGATTGTAAACTGTACTACAAAGCCGTTAATCATTGAAATAGTTTGACATTGGTCAAAAAAATTAACAAAATAATAAAAAATAATATACATTAGTACACAAAATACAGAAGGAAACACACACAGTAGCATAATGTTTAATAAATCCCAAGACTACAGTTACTGGGGGAAGGATTTCTTATTTGACAAAAGCTTCCGAAAAACTGAATAGCAGTCTGGTAGAAATTGAATTTAGATGGATGCTTTACACCATAAACCAAGATAAGCTCCCAAAAGATACATGTGCAGATATAAAACAAATCACACCTTAAAAAATGAGAGGGAAAACATGCTTTTTTTGATATATGAATAGGAATAGATTTCGTGACTAAATAAATGATAGAGAGAGAGGATCGCACAAAATAAAACAGGCAAATTTTAATTTTTTAATTTTTTAATTTTTTGCTTTTTGGAGGGCAATTGGGGTTAAGTGACTTGCCCAAGGTCACACGGCTAGTTTTTGTGTTAAGTGTCTGAGGCTGGATTTGAACTCAGGTACTCCTGACTCCAGGGCTGGTGCTCTATTCACTGTGCCACCTAGCTGCCCCAGGCAAATTTAATTACATAAAATTTAAGCATTTGAGAAGAGAAATAGGTAACTAGGAAAAAAATCTTTACAGTAGATTTCTCTGATATGTGTCTTCTTTCTAAGGAACTAAATCAAATTTCTATGAAAAAGAGCCACTCTCCAGTAGATAAATGGTAAAATAATATAAACGGGTAGTTTTCAAATCTAAACTGTTAACAACCATATGAAAAAACATTCCGCATAATAATTAGAGAAGTACAAATGAAAGTAAATTTTTTTGGGGGGGGGAGGGTGGTGGTTCAGGCTTAAATAACTTGTCCAGGGTCACACCTAGTAAGTGTCCAAGACTGGATTTGAACTCTGAACTCATGTCCTCCTGACTCCAGGACTGGTGCTCTATTCACTGTACCACCCAGCTGCCCCAAAATTAAAGCAATTCTGAGATACCAACTTATACCCAGCAGACTGTTGAATATGACAATTATTAGAAAGACTTTGGGAAAACAGGCACATTTGTACACTGTTGGTGGAGCTGTGAATCAGTTCAGCCATTCTGTAAAACAATTTGGAACTATGCTCAGAAATTCATCAATCTCTGAATTATGACCTGGATATTAGGCCTACAGTGAAAAAAGATCAAAGAAAGAAGGTAAGGATCTATATGTACCAAAATATTTAGAACACCTCTTTTAAATAGTATCCAAAAATTGGAATCTAAGGAGCTGCCCTCTTGGGGAATAGTTCAGTTATGTCATTTACCCTCAGCCTGGTTTAACTTGTGTTCCAAAACAGTTTTACTGGGGTATGTTTGCTGTGCATGCAGTAGCTTCTTGGAGCCACAGGTGAGAGGCAAGTGATAGGTGTATACCAAGAGTAAATGAGTAGCCCTGAAAAGGGCTTGGCAAACCCTCACACCAGAGGTGCTAGTCCTCCATAAACACCCCATACACCAACAGACCTTAAACCCATTGGTGAGTTTGGGAGATGTCTACCCCAAGCATATGAAGACTTCTCCCAGTGACCTTCTCTCAGTGGAGAAAAATTTTTTCTAACAGCCATGAAGGTGGCTAAAATAGGCACTGTGGAGTGCTTTGAGCTTGGTCAAATGGCGAAGCTGCCAGGGGCATCCACTGCATCCTGGGCCATCGTGAGTCATGCTGACTTTTGTCTTGCTGCTAGACTTCAATGACTGGAAGACAGTGAAGTTGATAATTTTGTGCATCTGTGCCTCACTTAAACCCAGTTCACATGCAAGTCAAGATATCACTCCATGATGTCACTGGTTTTCTTCAAAAATGGGCAAACAACAATCAAATTTTGGTATATGAATATAATGGAATATTATCGTATCATAAAGAATAATAAAGTCATTTTCAGAGGAAATTGGAAAGACTTCTTTGAATTAATGCAGAGTGAAGAGAGCAGTTAGAGGAACAATTTATATGGTGACAGCAACATTGTAGAGAAAAACAGCCCCGAAAGACTTTCGTACTTTGGACAATAAAATAATAAAGTGTGTCCAGAAGACCGGAAATGAAGCATCATGTAGCTCATCTCTTGCTAGAGACATGTATTTCAGACATGGACAAAGTGGGATTTGTTTTCTTGGACTCTACATGTTTGTAATGAGGTCTTTTTTGTCCATTTATGCTCATTTACTTTTCCTCTTACATCATATAGTTAATATATACTCTGTTCTGAAACAGAAGTTTCAATAAAATCAAGGGTTGGAGTAGCTAATGTCTAAGATCTTACTCAGTGTTAATATTGTTTAAATCTGTAAACAATGTATTAACAGGCATAAATTAACTTAGAGTGCAAATCCTATTAGAATGAAGAATTGTTTGACAGCAGACTTGCAGGATTCAACTGATTGCTCACTCACATTTAACAGCATTCTAAGATTCCAAAAGCAGATACATATTTCCTTAGAGTTTGATTTAAAAGGATTTTAGTGACTTTGACTAGAAGAACGAGCACTAATGGGTCATCCCATTGGGCAGTGCCAAGGACCATGGAATCCAGACTGAGGACAAAAGTACCACCACATAGGAAGTGAGGGGATAGGCAGAAGTAGGTGGCACAGCCTTGTACTGCTACCTGACAGGGGTGGGTGTCTTGAGGCTGTCAGCAACTTAAGAACAGGCACTTGATCTTTGGAATAATGGATATAAAGCAGAAATTCCATAAACTTTAAAGTGCTTATATAGATAATGGGATAGGAATGGCGACTGGAGCTCAGATTGCGTTAATTTGGCATAGTCCTCAATGAGGGATCTCCCTCTACCAATGTAGGCTGGTATTTTCTCTGTGGCTTCTGGCCTTAGAGCATTGCCTGAGAACCTTAAGAAGTTCAGCGACTCAGGATCACATGGCCTGAGGCAGGCTTTGAATGCAGGCCTTCCAACGTAAAGGCATCTGTTTCTTGTACCTTGAGGCCTTTCATGTTCACAGGAGCTATTGTTATGTGAGTCTCCTTCCTCTGTGCTTTGCACATTATAGGCCCTTAATGTTGGCTGAACCTCACAGGAAATGTCAGATTCACCCATTCCCCACCCCTTCTGGTAAGAGAAAATTTGTATGGACACTTGATCAGTTCACTAGCTGTTAACTTTGGCGTATGAATGCCAAATGGAACTACATTCCCTGCCCTCAAAGAACATAGCCTCCGCTGGAGAGACAACAAATAGGAGAGCCATTTCAGTCATAACACAGGACAGTGCATGGTAAAGGGCCAAGATGAGTGGTGCTAACACTGAATGCCCAGGAGCTCAGAGGAGCGTACACTCCTGAGGGCTTTCTGGAGGAGACTGGCTGAGCTAAGCAGTTGGGAATGGAATTTGAATACACCTGCAAAGTAGGCAGATCTCTCCCTCCCAATTCCTGTGACCCAAATCTTTTTTTTTTTTTTTTTTTTTTTTTACATTTTAGCAATTTGCCTTTTATTGATGATATGAGAAGTATGAGCTTACAAATAATAAAGGACAACGTTCAGAATTACAGAATGTTATCTCAAGGAGAAATTAATACAAATAATTCTTTAGGACAGTATGTGTACAAACAAAACACTTGTGCAATAAGTGGAAAATGACAAAGGGTCCAAGTATGTAGAGCTTACCCAAACCAGCCACCAAAAGTAAGACAACACTTCTATCCCCTTTTGTATAAGTCCCAGGCCTTCCTTGGAGCGGGGAAGCTAACAGCACTCAGTGAATGGAAGTAAAGTAGAAGTAAAGACGAGTTTAGAAACTTAGACCTTAGTACCATTTAGTCCCTAGCATCCCAAAGTGTACTTACTGAGAAATTGTCTCATTCTAATTCATGGTGTGCCATATCACTTCAACAAGGAGAAATGAGTAAAAATTAAATAAATAAAGCAATGCCAAACTAAATCACAGTGAGTGATGTTCTCTCATCAAATCATCAATGACAAATTTAGCAAAACTATATATCTCATCCAAAATACCTAAAATCTCAAATACTTTAAAGCCCCCCTTTCTTAAGTAAATTAATTTTAGTTTTCACCACTCACTTCCATAAGCTTTTGAATTTTAAATTTTCTATGCTTCCCCAAGACAGCATGCATTCCGATAAAGGCTCTACATATACATTCCCATCAAAATTTTCACATCAGTCATGTTGTGAAGAGGAATTAGAATGAATGGGAGAAATCACGAGAAAGAAAAAACAAAACAAATACAATAACAAGAGAGAATAAATAGTATACTTTGATCTGCATTCAGACTCCCAGTTTTTTCTCTGGATCTGGACGGCATTTTCCATCATGAGTTGTCTTCCATCCTTTGGAGTTGTCTTAGATTCTTGCGTTGCTGAGAAGAGCAAAATCTATCAAAGTCAATCATCAAACTATGTGGCTGTTACTGTGTACAGTGTTCTTCACTCAGCATCAGTTCATATAAGTCTTTCCAGGTTTTTCTGAAGTCTGACTACTCATCATTTCTTATAGCACAATAGTATTCCATTATATCCATATACCACAACTTGTTCAGTCATTCCCCAGTTGATGGGCATTCTCTCAATTTCCAATTCTTGGCCACCACGGAGAAAGCTACTATAAATATTTTTGTACATGTTTGTCAAAATGTCATTTTTCTGGTTATTGGTTTCTTCTCCTAATAATGAGGATCATCATCTGCTGGTAGGGAGATCTCTCTTCATGGCCTTTCTGTGACTGGTAGTACTTCCTGATGGTAGTTCCCACATTCTTCATCACGTTTTTCTATTTTCTTTTCTCTTCTCCCCTCTACCCAGCATTTCCAAGAGGTGTACAGTCGTAATCCTGCCAGCCTGCTGGAGGAACAGATTGAGGGAGCCCGGAGGCGAGTCACACAGCTACAGCGCAAAATCCAGCAGGAGACTGGTGGCTCAGTGGTAATGAATTCCTTCTTTCTGTCATTTAGCAGCCATTTGTCAATGCCCATAGAACTGTGGGAAAATGGGTAACTAAGACATAGACCTCATGGAGTTTATAAGCTAGAGGGAGCAATATGTCACATACACAAATATTCAAAATAACCTAGTAATGATGCAGTAATACAAAATAGACTATAATAAGCACATACTTCAATAGGTCAATGAATTTGTGACCTCATCAACATGAGCACTTTCTTCATTGTTAAATATTGAAACCCATTCACATCTTTTCTTCCTCTACAAGTCTTGTCCATGTCTTTCCATAACAACCTTCATCTTAATCTTGTAATATTTCATGGATACCAGTATATAACTCAGGTTTGTTCTTTATACATGATCTGCTCACTGGAGGTGCTTTAATAAATTCTGGTTGACTGATTAATTGATAATTTGTATGATTGATGATTTCTTGGCCATTTACAATAAGTCCTCATTGGTAATATGCTGCAACCTGATTATACTCACCATGAATTTTTGCCTCTACTCTCTAGGTCAACTACAGTTGTGATTTTTGTAGCCAGTGCCATTCCTTTTCAGTCTCTTTTTCTGAATCTTCATTTATGTCATGCCCACTAACTGAGTTTTCCCCAGAGTTCTGTTCTGGGCCCTCTTCTCTTTTCTTTCTATGCTTTCTCACTTGGTAGTCTCATCAGCTCCCATGGGTTTAATTATATCTATGCAGATGATAATCGGATCCAGCCCTCATCTCTGTTCTGAGCTCCAGTCCTGCACCACCAACTTTTTTATCTGTACTCTCAAATTTAACATTCTTTGTTTGGCATACCTTTCCAGTCTTCTTATAGTCTACTTACTTCCTCATATTATGCAATACAGCTGTGCTGTCTTACTTGTTTGATGCGCTCTCATCTCCCATGCTTGGAATGCTCTCCCCTATAACTTCAAACTGAACACTCATTTCAAGTGCTACCTCCTCCTGGAGGCCTTTCCTGGTGAATCTTTCCCATCCCCATCTCTCCCCTCCCCTTTTCCTATTCACATCCCCCTTCTAGTAGTGTTGTCCCTTCTAGGATTACCTCCATGTAGTCTTTATTTGTGTTTATGTGTGTTTTGGTTTATGTTTTTTTTTCTTTTTCCATTTAAAAATCTAAGCTAAGGTCAGAGATTATTTTCCTTTTCTTTGTATTCTCAGCACTTAGCATGTATTAAGTGTTTAATCTTTGTCGATTCATTAATTGGTCACTGGGAGAATATTGGTGTTAAAAACATAAAACAACAGAGAGAAGTTTGTGATAATTTAAAGCCTCATAGAGTTTTCCTAGTGTAATCTAACCTAATCACTTCCTTCTGTTCAATACCAGGCTTACTCATTGTTCATTTGTAGTGCTCATCAACTCAAAATAGCTCACCTTTAGAATGCTCACAGTTAAATTAATGTGTCTAGATCTAAGAATCACACAGTTTTAACATTCTCAACTCCCTTTTCTGCCTCTTTACCACGATCACCCTTGGAAGCTGTCTGGGGATCACACAAGACTGACAACCATTGTGTGTGTTTATCTGTTTCATGCATTGTTAAAATGAAAGAAGTCATCTAGTGGTCAAGTTTGAGGTAATGAGTTTCTCTGTACCTGCCTAGCTAGGCTAGTCCTGGGACAGTATACGTAGTCTTTTGTTTAGGATAGTACCTGAAGCCTTTCCAAGGTGTCACATCCTTCTGAAGCTTGTTCACTGTTGCCCTTCAAGAACCCAGGGTCACAATTGCACCATGATGAAACAAAGCAATATGTGTTTTATAGAGGTTCATAATGTGATAGAGGGCAATGAGTCAACAAACCTTTATTAAGCATCTACAACATGCCAGGTACTGTGCTTAGCCCTAGAGAAGCAAAGAAAGGCAAAAAACACTCTCTTTCCTCTCACAGAGTTCATAATCTAATGGAGGAAACAACATACAAACAAGAGATTGTGTGTGTGTGTGTGTGTGTGTGTGTGTGTGTGTGTGTGTGTGTGTGTATGATAAATTGGAAAGAAATCAACAGAGAAAAGGTACCAAGATTAAGAGGAATCAGGGAGACTTCCAGGGGCAGAGCCAAGATGGCAGCATAGAAGCAGCAAGGTCCTGCAGCTCCCACAAAGCCACCCTAAACACCCATAAAATATGACCCTGGACAAATTCTAGGACTCTCAAACTCATAAAAATACAGAAAACACATCTCTTGCGGAAGGCAGCTTGGCAGCAGAGGATCATTGTGGCAGCCTGAAATCAAAATGCGGCCAGGCCCCAGGGCAGTCAGGTGGAGCCAAACCGCAGCCACTCTACAAGAGAGAAGATCTACAGCTTCCAGCAACTCCATGTCTACCAAGGCATGAAAAATAGGGATTAGAGAAAGGCAGCCCGGCAGGAGGGGCTCATCCTGCGGGCCGGGAGCTAAGACCAGCCCAGCCTGAAACCACCATGAGGCCAGGCTCCAGGGCGTCCAGGAGGAGCCGAGCCTCCCAAGCCACAGCGCGAATCTACTTCAGAGAAGATCTAAAGCACCTGGAGCAATCTTCACATCTACTGAGCCAAGATTACAGAAGGTCAGTGAAAGTGAGTGAAGCTTTCCAGATAAATTATGGGGGAGGAAAAGCAGTTTGGCCAGTCAACCCGCAGGGCAAGGAAGCAGTGGGGGAGGGGCAGAAACTGCTTCAGAGCCCCTGGCCTGTGGACTCCACAGGGGGGCTGAATCCATTGATCAGGGCCAAGTGCTCTTGTGTTGAGCGGCCTAGATCTGGATCATGGTCTTGGGTGGTGGTCCTGGAGAGCGCTTTCAGCAAGCCAAAGCTGTGAGGGGGGGGACCTGCAACACCCCCCTAATAACTTTGGCAGCTAGGAAAACCCCAGTGATTTGGAACAGAGCTTTCCCCCCTGGAAGCAGAGTTTCACACTGCTAAAAAAAAACCTACCAATTAATTGACTGGCCAACATGAGGAAAAGGAAACAAAATAAGAACAGCAATAAAACTCTAGAATCCTTTTTTGTGGACAAAAAGGATCAAAGCATGGAACAGGAGAAAGACAACAGTCAGAACTCCCACACCAAATGCTTCCAAGACACTTGAAGAATGCCTAGAAGCTATAGATAATCTGAAAAGGGACTTTGAAA
>CM053593.1:131696607-131752853 GCA_028646575.1 Pseudocheirus occidentalis
GGGTGAGGCTGGAAGCCAGACTGCAGAGAGTTAAGAAGAATGAGAGAAAATTCAGGCTAGGTAGTGATTGCAGACAGCCTTCTCAAAGAATTTAGTCCCAAAAGAGAGGAGGGATATGGGATGACAGCTAACAAGGCTTGGACGGGATCAAAGGAGGAAAGACCTGGATATGGCTATTGGGTGTAGGGAAGCAGGTAAGACAAGTGAGAGAGTGGAGATAATAGAGGAGGAAATCTGCTGGAAAATATGGGATGGAATGGGATCCTTTGTGCATGTGGAGGAGTTTGACTTGGCAAAGAGAAGGGCCACCTCTGTCTATGAGACAAAAGTGAAGGAGAAGATAATGGCAAAAGGCATTTGAGTGACGTAAATTGAAGAAGGAGAAGAGGGAGCTCTCAGTAAGTAGCCTCAGATTTTTGTATACATTTCCTATCCTTTCTAGAGTTTTGCTCAGAAGGTAGATGAGCCTTTTAAGGGCTTGGGATAGTTATCACTTGGTACTTAGCCATGCAGGTGGGATAGCACTTGGCTTCTGATTGAGGATTTAGGCTGCACTCTCAGTGGAAAGCAGATTTTCCAGAAATCCTCCCCATTCTTATCTTTGGCACCTAGATGCACAGGCTCTATTTTTTGATCTAGGAATGACCTACCATGTGCAGGCCCCCAGTTAAGGTGAGGTAGGAAATTAGTTAGGAAGATCCATAGTTTGATGTCTCTAAGAATCATTATTGTCTTTGTCATTTGTATCCTCTCACTGGCAGATTTGCGCCTGCGCAACAATGAAGATGTACGTAGTGCATTGTCTGAGGCCCAAGAAGCAGCAATGCCAGAGATTCAGGAACAGATCCAGGACTACAGGTGTGATGGCCTTTCCTTCAGGGCCAGGAAGAGGTTGGGTATTGTTTAACAGGGTCGAGTATTGGCCAGCACAGCACAGGTCTGGTAGAGGACAGTGAGCCAGAGGGTTGGTAGGGGTTACTGAGTTTTTTCAGTCTCCCTTTGACCTTTCCTGCAGATTTGCTTAAATGAATTTTTTTGACTTTCCCCATTTTTCTTGTGTCTCCAATGTTCTGTTTCTCACTGTTTTCTGATTTTTTTTTTCGGTCTCTGAGTGGTTTTCTTGATATATGTACATGTCTTTGTCTCTCTTCCTCTCCCTCTGCTGTTATGTTTTGCTCTGGTAGGACAAAGCGAACCATGGGTCTGGGCAGTCTCTATGGAGAAAATGACCTTCTGGACTTGGATGGAGACCCCCAGCGGGAGCGACAAATTGCTGAGAGACAGTTGGCTGCCCTTGGAGATATCTTGTGAGTGTCTAGACCCCCATATCAGAAAACTTAGCTGGGCATCTAGAACACCTATACCCTTTCCTAACCCCTTCCTTACAGACTTTTTTTAGCCTTCTTTCTAGATTTGGTTCCTCCCTCTTAAAGATGAGGAAATAAATTCCTTCCTCTGTTCTTCTAGAAAGGCAGGAGTTTTTGAATGGGCTTTAAGAATCTTTAAAGGAATCACAAAGTATGGAGCTTATAAAGTTAGCCAACAGCTTTGTAGCAGTAGTGCCAAATTGTAGGTTTCAGAAACAGGAAATTAGCCTTCCATTCCTGCACAGCCTCTTCCACCATTCTTTGCCTTTTGGGAAGGGTCTCAGAGTGATCCCACAAACCCCAAGTCATAACGTAGCATGCACTTAATGGTGATAAGTCAGAGACAAGTTGTGAATGAGAATCCTTCCTAGGAGTTAACTGCCTGCCTCTTTTCTCTCCACTCTCCTCTACTTCACCCCCACCCCTCTCCCCTTGCATTTGCTTCAGAAAGCAGATGGACCTGTCTTAAGAAAAATTGAACCATTTTTAATAATCGTGGCCGGAAAACTAAACTAAGCTTATTAAGTAGTTTCCGGAGCAGCTGCTGCTTACTATATCTGTCTAGCTCCATTTCCCAAAGCAATATAGACTCCTGTGATGTAAGTTCCAACATCAGAGGCCTTTGTGGGTGGTGATAAGTTCTTATCCTGGATGAAACTTTGCCATTAGCTAACTCTAACCTTGAGCGAGTCATTTTATTTCTCTCTGAACCTTAGTTTCCTCATTTGTGAAACGAATGGGTTGAATGTTTTCTAAGATCCTTTCTATCCCTGAAATCCTGCAAACACTCACTGTACGAACTTTAGCGAGGAATTTTACCTTGTTTTTACTTTTTGTCCAATGGATAAATTGTCTTAATTCTTCTCTGCTTATGTAGAAGGAATCTAGCAGGTCATATTTTTGGCAGTGCTGTGAGATCCACAGCTATCATAGAACTAAAATGGAACAAATTAAGCCACTCGTTTATGATAATGACACTTTGACCTTTGACAATTTAAATAGCCCTCTTTGAATCACCTCTGAAGATTTTTTTCTAACATCTTTTTTAGCTGCAGTTTTAGCCCAGTTTTCTTCTGATCTTTAGTGAAAATGGAAAAGAGCATTTTCTTCTCTGATAACTCTTTAGTAGTTTAGATATATACAAAATTGCCCTGCAAATGACTTCTACTGTATTCTCTCCTCCTTTAGCTAGGGTGGTAGAAGCATCATGATTGTCTTCCAATATTTCTTGAGTGCCTTCAAGGCATTAGAGTTCTCACCCCCTGAGCCCCAAGCTGTCTCCATCACCATGATTCTGATCTTCCTATCAAAATTATTCCCTCCCCCTCTTCTCTGTCCTCCGCCTTTCTTCAAGAAGAAACTTGCCTTCCTTTCAATTGCTGAACATAGACCAGCAGTGCCTTTATGCCTGAGTCATCTTTCCTTCATTTCTGTCCTTGCAGGTCCAAGTACGAGGAAGATCGGAGGTGAGTAAGTATATAGCATTCTCTGTTTACATTGTCCAGATGTTACCTTTCAGTTGTCTTGGGGTTAAAGGGCAGTTGGTTTTGAACATCATCTTTGTCCCCTTCCAGGTTGCTTGCCTGTGGGTAAAAGTTACCAAAATCTAATACTGTTCAGTATCTCAGTTAAATGACCTGTGTGGTCATAAAGGTTGGAGGGGTCATCTGTGCCATTCTTTTGTCTAGGGATTAAATCTGTCCAGCTCTAGCTAAAACAACATTATTTTGTCTAACCTTCATTTCATAGTTCCCGAGAGTCCAGTATTTCTACCCTGCACCACCTCTTTTTCATTGAAAAGCAGACATGTTAATGATACTAAAAGTCAACTCTTGGTTGTCTGAATTAATGGAGGGAGAAGTCAGTATTAATGAAAAGGCAACAATCATATCTCCTTACTTTGAAAATATATTGTTTTTTTTCACACTAAAGCTGATTTTTGTTTTTTCTAAGATAGTATGAATCTGAATTTGCCTTCTCTGAGTCATATTTATTAAGGGAGGAATGGGTGTATGTACTCAAGGAATACAAATTCATTTTGTTCCCATGGAAGCAGGAATGTGTTGGAGGAAAAGAGGAAGCCAGTATGAGATAAAATATTTGCTGCAGATAGTGTACATGGTGTTTGTAGTTCACCTGCAGATTATTGAGACTTGACTTTAACCTCAGAAATCTGAGAAGTTTCATCTGCTACCAGCTTTTCTTCCAGTTTTTATGTTTCAGTGCCAGGGTTGGGAGAGAACTAGGAGCTCCTTGAACTGGTCTGGCCCCTGACCGTAACTGAAAGAAGAACCCTGACCAGACATCAGACCTCATGCTTTCCCTCAAATTCCTTTGTTCCTTTGTTCTAAGACTGACATTAGTAGCCTTTCTAAGGCAAGGGGGGTTTTTAGTGAAGGTCGTTAAAGGAAAGGTTGCATGACCACTTGCTGGGTATCATAGTTTTAGAAGATGTTTCTTGTTCAGGGGCAGTTTGGAATAGGTGACCTCTAAGGTCCCTTCTGACTCTCAAATTCTGTGAAAGTTATAGGAGTTAGTATTGATTTACTTCTGTCCATCCATCTGGAAAAGTTGTATGCCATTCTACCCTAAGAGAGATAAGATTGTGGCGGCTAGGTGGTGCAGTGAATAGAACACTAGTCCCGGAGTCAGAAAGGACCTGAGTTCAAATCCAGCCTCAGACACTTAACTCTTACTAGCTGTGTGACCTTGGGCAAGTCACTTAACCCCAGTTGCCCTACCTTCCCCCTCCCAAAAAAAAAAAAGGGAGAGATGAGATTATGGCACCATTTGCAGGTTTTTTACATATTCACTGTTCCCAAGGGAACTTTTTCAGGTCCTCCTGACTCCAGGGCTGGTGCTCTATTCACTGCACCACCTAGCTGCCCCCATCAAGGGAACTTTTTCAGGAAGTTCTGGGTCCCTCGGCAGAACAAAAACCCTGACCTTACCACATGCTATTGGCAAGCTTAAGTTTGGCTCAGGGGTCAGTTTTGAGACCAAAAGTCCTTGATCATCCTCTCTTTTGCAGTGTTTCAATGGACTTTGCTCTTAACACCTATATGAGCCATGCTGGGATCCGACTTCGAGAGGCACGGCCCTCCGCAGCAGAGAAGTCCCAGGCTATCCCTGACAAGGACAAGTGGCTGCCTTTCTTCCCCAAGACTAAGAAGGTGACTTCAGTGCCAGTTTGTAAACAGGCATTTATTCTTTTTATTAAATAGTATTTTATTTTCTTCAATTACGTGTTGAGAAAATTTTTAACATTCATTTTTATATAAAATTTTGAGTTCTAGATTTTCTCCCTCCTTCCTCACCTCCCCCCTCCCTAAGATGATAAGTAATTTGATATGGGTTATATATGTGCGGTTGTGTAAATCATATTTCTGTTAGTCATGTTGTGAAAGAAGAAAGAGGCCAAAAGAAAAAAAAAACATTTAAAAAAAGTGAAAATAATATGTTTCCATCTGCATTCAGATTCCATTAGTTCTTTCTCTGCGTGTGGATAGGATTTTCCAACATTATTCCTTTGGAGCTGTTGTGGATCATTGCTGGGAAGAGCTAAGTCAGTCATAGCTGACTGTCACACAGTGTTGCTGATGCTGTGTATAATGTTTGCCTGATTCTGTTTACTTTGCATCAGTGCACATCTTCCCAAGTTTCTCTGAAATCATCCTGCTTGTTTCTTATAGCACAATAGTATTCCATTACATTCATATACCACAACTTGTTCAACCATTTCTCAATTTCCCTTCAATTTCCAATGCTTTGTCACCACAAAAAGAGCTGCTATAAATATTTTTGTACATGTATGTCCTTTTTCCTTTCTAATCATCTCTTTGGGATACAGACCTAGTAGTGGTATTGCTAGATCAAAGGGTATGTGCAGTTTGGTTGCCCTTTGGTCATAGTTCCAAATTGCTCTGCAGAATATTTGTATCAGTTCACAACTCTGCCAGCAGTAAGTCTGTTAGTGTTCCTATTTTCCTGCATTCCCTCCAACATTTTCCATTTTCTTTTTCTGTCATATTAGCCAATCTGATAAGTGTGAGGTGTGATACCTCAGAGTTGTTTTAATTTGTGTTTCTCTAATCAAAAATGATTTTGAGCATTTTTTCATATGACTATAGATAGCTTTATTTCTTCATATGAAAACTGAACAGGCATTTATTCTGTACCTACTCTGCACAAGATTTCAGGAATACAAAGGCAGCAACGAAGTTGTTTCTTTATCGTTGCCTTCAGAGCTTACAGTTCTATTCAGTTAGATAACATGAACCTGAAAAAGTATATACAGTGCCATAGTTTTTTTTTTTTGTCTGCTTTATGCATGTGGGTTTTTTAAAAACCAGACCTATGATTTCATTGGTGTGGGAATTCTTGGGAAGGAGCTTCCTCTACCAGTGCAAATGGTCACTATTTGTGCTAGTTAGGGTCTTAAGAGTTCCTGAAGCAGTGAGAGATAAAGTACAGGCTAGGGAAGGCATCACACAGAAAATGGTCCTCCTGAGCTGAGCTTCTAAGGGGGGGTTCTGGGAGGCAGAGGTGATAAGGGAGAGGGCATTTCAGGCATGGGTATCAACCTGTGCAAAGACACAGAGACAGGAAATGAGAAGCCCTAGGAAGGCAGCTTGGCCACATGTTAGCTTATATAAAAGGCAATGATAATACAATAAGGTTAGAAATAGGAAAGGAGGCTGGAGCCAGTCTGTGAAGTCAGTCAAAATAAGCATTTCTGTTTTCCTTTTTTTTTTTTTTTTTTTTTGGAGGGGGGGCATGCAGGGCAATTGGGGTTAAGTGACTTACCCAAAGTCACACAGCTTGTGTTAAGTGTCTGAGCCCAGATTTGAACTCAGGTCCTCCTGACTCCAGGACGGTATACTATTCACTGTGCCACCTAGCTGCCCCTCAATAGGCATTTTTAAGCACGTATTATCTTCCAGGAACTAGGCATTTTTAAGCACGTATTATCTTCCAGGAACTCTCCTAAGTGCCAGTGATATGGAGTAGCTTAAAAACTTCTTTAAAAGAGTTCACAGTTTAGGGGCGGCTAGGTGGAGCAGTGAATAGCACACTGGCCCTGGAGCCAGGAGGACCTGAGTTCAAATCCAGCCTCAGACACTTAACACACACACAAAAATAGCCGTGTGACCTTGGGCAAATCACTTAACCCCAATTGCCCTACCTTCCCCCCTCCAAAAAAAAGCCAAAATTTAAAAATTAAAAAAAAGTTCAGGGGGCGGCTAGGTGGCGCAGTGAATAGAGCACCGGCCCTGGAGTCAGGAGTACCTGAGTTCAAATCCGGCCTCAGACACTTAACACAAAAAACTAGCCGTGTGACCTTGGGCAAGTCACTTAACCCCAACTGCCCTCCAAAAAGCAAAAAAAAAAAAAAAAAGTTCACAGTTTAATGGAGATGACATGCAAACAGCTGTTTACAAAGAAACAAAACGTGCAGAAGATGGAGATAATCTTTGAGGGAAGACACTAAGATTAAAAACTTGGAAAACAGCTTCTTTCATAAGGGAAGAAAGGACACTGGAAAGAGAGTTTCAGGCATGAGGCATCAAAAATGTACTGAATTAGGAGATCAAGTGTCTTGTTTAAGGAATGGCAGACTCCAGAATAGGTCAGAGTATGTAGAAAGGCACAAATAAAATGAAAACATACTGGAAAGGTAGGAATGGGTTGATTTATGAAGGGTTTTGAATACCAAACAGGATATATTTTATATCAGAAGTGGCAGAGGGCTACTGGAATTTTTGAATAGGGGAGAAGTGGTATAGTCAGAACTGTGCTTTAGGGATATAATATTTTTTTCACTCTGAATTAATTTATTTTCTTCCTTATATCACTCATTTCCATGAGATTTTGAGTTACAATTTTTCTCTCCATCTTTCCCCTATCCCCCACCCCAACACAGCAAACTCACTGTAAAGCCCCTCCCCTAATCTGATGTCTCCTATGCCCTCCCCCATCGCCCCTCTAACTTTAGGAATATAATTTTAACTACAAGAGGGAAGATGGCCTGGAGTGGAGAGAAGCTTGAGGTAGAGCGATCAGTCTAGGTGTGGCGTAGTGAGGCTCTGTGCCAGAGTCGTGGCAGTGGCAGTGGCAGCGGCAGCGGCAGCGGCAGCGGCAGCAGCAGGGGAAGGGGAGAGAAAGAGAATTTCAGTGGGTCATGTTGCACTGGTGAAATCAATAGGCCTTAATAGCTAATTGGATGTGGAGAATGAGAGGGAGTGAAGAGTTCAGGGTGATACCTCAGTTGCAAGCCTGGGAATTTCAGAAAGGAAGGGGTTTAGGTAAAGGTGAGAATGGCCACCTTTTAGAGGATGGGGGATGATGTCGTGTTAAGGTTATTTATATGTAGAGAAGGGGAAAAGAGAGAAAATGTGGTGAATGGCCTGTATTTTTTCATTAAAGGATTCTTGAGTTTATGAAGCTCTCATGACTCTTTTTACCTTTGGGCTAAAAGAGAACTTCTATTTAACAGCCACCCCAGGGATATCCATTTTGTTTTGGACTTGGAATAAATTTGAATACAGGCATCTGGCAAAATGGTGGGAGATGAGAATATGCCAGAACTTACTTCCTCTCCTTTTTAAAAAAACAGACATAACCGTCACCCCCAAAGCTAGCAGTGCACACAGACATCTACTGTACCATTTTCTAGTCAGTATCAGACTCACGGGGAGGATTGACTGGGCAGGCTTAGTCGTGGGGCTTTCCGACCCCAGTCCCACAATAATTCCTTCCTATTTCAGCAGAGCAGCAATGCCAAGAAGGACAAGGATGCTTTGGAAGATAAGAAGCGGAACCCCATCCTCAAATATATTGGGAAGCCAAAAAGTTCCTCTCAGAACAGTGAGTATCCAGGCAGCTCCCATTTTCCTGAAAGCTGGAAGCAGGCCATCCCCTGCTTCTGCGGATTAACAGGTTCCCATCAGCACTGCTCAGTGTCCCCTCACGTTACATCTGTTTGAGATTTTTAGAATTAGAAGGAATCATTTAGAGCCAGATATTTGATTCAAGAATACCAGTCCAATTAGAGCTAATTGAATACCTCTTTGAATCAGTACATTCTTAGGTTCAGCCTATGGTTTTCTTTGCATCAAGAATGTTCTTGGGGTGGTAGGTGTAAGGGGAAAAAAAGTATTATTTGCTGGCATTAACTTTTCCCCCTCCTTACTCCTCTCCTCAGCCCTGAGGTGTGTCCTTGCTCTAAAGGATCCTCAGGAGCTTTGGTCCTTTGATGGAGTTGAGTCAGTCTCTGAGATCTTCTTTCCAGTCTTGACAATGACCTGATGCCCAAGGGATCTCAAAACTGACCGCCTATACTTAACCGACCTTAAGTATGTGTGGTTTGTTAGAAAGAAACTGCTGGTCTATGCTCTCTCTTGCCCTGCCCCAGCTTGTTTGCTCTATTCTTCTGCCCCAAGAAGTGAGTGGAATTAGAGTTGAGGAGGGTGGGCTATGAGAAAAGAACAATGGATGAGCTTTCTGACTAAAATTGTTTGCTCAGAATGGGAAGACAGGGAAGGTGGGAATCATTTCTGGGTCATCTTTCATTTTGCTTCTCTATTTTAATTTTCTGGTTTGACGTGATTTTTTTGTTTTGATTCTTAAAGACTTAACCTGACTTTTCATGGTTTCTTTTTGTGTGTTTGTTGTTCGTTTTAATATTTTATGTCTTGTCCCCTGTGGAAGGTAAAAGGACCCACTTTCTTTTGAAATTTTCTTTGTGTTCAGTTTTTTCATCCTTGAATCTTCTTTTTCCTATTGCCTTCTCTCCTACCAAGCACTCTCTTTTGCCCAGGAGTTCCCAGTTATTCAGAGTCCCTACCAGACCCAGTGGTCTAGGAATAAGGGCAGCCCCTTTCTATTCTATAGAGATAGTTCTGCTGGAACTATCTGAAAGTTCTGCTTTTTACCTGTCCCACGAGGTCTCTTCACCTCTCTCATGTCCTGTAGCCCTTCCTTGGCAAGACCAGCCTGTGAAACAGCATCAGGTGTAAAGGAGATTTCTTTTTTTTTTTTTGGCTTTTTGGAGGGCAGTTGGGGTTAAGTAACTTGCCCAAGGTCACACAGCTAGTTTTTTGTGTTAAGTGTCTGAGGCTGGATTTGAACTCAGGTACTCCTGACTCCAGGGCCGGTGCTCTATTCACTGCGCCACCTAGCCGCCCCTGTAAAGGAGATTTCTGTCCAGAGGTCCCATTCTTTCTGGTTTTTGCAAAATCATCTCTTTCATTGAGGTTCCAGAGCTAGAATGGGCCTTTTAAGTGAGTGAGTCTGCCCTCTTTCTACCACACATCTCAGAGAGGGCAAGTCCTACAGTTGGGTGGTGGCAGAGGCCCATGGAGTGCCCCTCCTGAGTCCAGTGCTCCCACATGGGACTGGGGTGCAGAGTGTAATGAAATCTCACAATTAGGATTCCAGACTTCCTCCAGTCAGCTGGAAATGGGAAAAATTCCTCGTATTCAGCAGTACCATGAAATCACTGTCTTTGAAGATGATGTTATTACTCTTAGTTAATTCAAATGCCTATCCTTTGTACAGAAGCATTGTACTAGGAATGCAGTGTGCAAGAACTACAAGTAGTTCTTGCCTTCAAGGGGCTTATCTTTTATTGGGAGGTTGTAAGCTAAGTATTAGATAAGTGTAGCCATGATAGTAGGCGGAAGAGGGGAAGGACAAACACCAAGGGAGATGAGTAAAGAGCTAGTCCATAAGCTGAGTTTTGAAGGAAACCAGGAATCCTCAGAGGTGGAAATAAGGAAGGGACTCCTTCCAGTTACGGTCTGTGGGACAGCTTGTATGAAGATACTGAGATTGGAGGTGGAATGCTAAATTAAGGGAATAGCAAGTAGGCCATGAAGCATTTGTCATTTATCCTAGAGAGATTAGGGAGCTGCTGGAGATTTTTGAGCTAGCAAGTAACATGTTCACACTTAATACTTGAGGAAGATGATTTTGATAACTTTGTGGAGTGTGTATTGGGGAAGACTTAGAAGCTGATTGATGACTGATGAGTAGACTGATTGATGACTGATCAGTAATCCAGAGGAAGTAAGGACCTGGGCTAAATTGGTTAGGTGTGGGTATAGGGAAAGAGATCCATTCAGGAGATTCAGAGATAGAATCAGACCACTGATGAGATGTGGGAGCTAACGAAAGGGAAAATTCAAGAAAGACTCTGAAGTTGACACCTATGTTACTGGAAGGATAGTGGTTCCCTTAACAGAAACAAGGAAGTATGGATGAATTGTGAGTTTCAAGAGAAAGATGTTTTGGACTTGCTGAGTTTGAAATATTTATGGAATATCCAGTTAGGTGTGTCTGATGAACAGTTGTACTTGGAATTACTTTTCAGAAAAAAAGATGAGGGCTGACCATATAGATTCAAGAGTTGTATACGTAATGATGATGATAGAAGCCGTAGGAGCTGGTAACATCATCAAGAGGTTGTAAAGAGAGATCTGGGATAGAGCCTTTCACAGGGATTATTCACATATGGGGGCAGGAGATTAGTGATGATCCAACAAAGAGACTAAGAAGACATAGAGAGGAAGAAGGAGACCAATGTAATTGCTCTCACAAGAGCTAAGAAGTGTGGGATAGCAGTAGTCAGCAGTATCAAAAGTTTCTAAGAGATCAAGAAGGGTGGCAACTCACAAAAAGCTATTAGATTTATCACTTAAGAGATTTTTCATGATCTTTGAGAGAATAGTTTTTTTAATGGGGAGGATGGAAGCTATATTGCAAGGGTAACATTACCTGTTCTACTTATTTAAAATGGGGGAGAGGAGTTGTTTTAAAGCATTATCTCCATCTCTGCTGACTTTAAGTCAATTTATTCCTGATTGATCAGTAGTAGATGGTCATAAAAGCTCCTGAAACCCAAACACTTAATTCTCAGCACACATTTTCACTCTAAATATGACATTGGACTTAGAGAATAAGCCGTTTAAACCATTATTTTATATTATCCTGAGAGGTGGCACTGTGCTTTTCTCATAGGGAGTGTTACCTTTCCAGGGCACAGGGTGAAAGAACCTGCCTAACACTTCAGACTCCAGTTTTTGTCATAGCTTCATTTAATGCAAGATTCTCTGAATTCCCAGAAAGTCACCAGGCTTCTCTGTTTTCCTATGTAAGAATAGAACATAACAAAAACTAGACTGACTATAGTAATTTTAGATGATCATTTCTAACTTTTATTGCCACTATTTTTCTCTTTGGCAAAAAGAATCAATATTTGATAACGCAACCAGCTTTCATTAGTGTGTTTACTCCTGCCCTCCCCTTCCCATTTCCTTCTACCTACTTTTCTTATTGTGAGTACTTTTACTCTGATGGTGCTCATCTGACTCAGAGATCTCTTAGGGACATACTTCTTTGATTATTCTTTATTTCTGGTCACAGCCAGGGTTGGACTATCACCCAGAAGATAGTTGTACCTTGTGCCTTGTAGGGGATAACTTACACTTTTTCGGATTAATACTGAATAAAGTCTCTGCCCTCCAGTGAATTTATCTTTTGAGATGTGCCTGGATTACTTTAAAGTGGTCATCTAACTTAGTTGCTACCTTCTTTTCAGGGAGGACTGAGGAATGCTAGCCCTCACCAACCCACAAAGGCCCATGTACGCATCCAAGTGATGAATAAACAGAAAATGTGTGTCTTGAATTTCCCCCTCCTGGTTAGATGCTGCTTTGGAGCGACTATTAGCTCTTCCCCATACAAACAAGCCATTTTGTATGTGGATGCAGAGAGGCATTATCCCAGTCCTGTCTCAAAAGATGTGAAACAAAGAAGCTTATTAAATTCTTTACTCTGGTGTTCTCTGGATCAGAAATTTTCTTTTAAGATTTTGATATGAAAAGTAATGGAGTTTGGTAAATTTGTATTTGGTAATGGGGTCTTTGGAAACATGGCTACATGGAACATGGGTTGGTATAGTCATTATTGGGACATGAGCCCTTTAGATATTTTTTATTTCTTGTTTTACTCATACTTCCCACAAGTTCCCAATAGAAGAGTCATCTCCCTATGATGGTATAAGTAGCCTAGCCCCAATCTCACAATCATTAGGACCCCTAAGTCAGTCTAGTCAGCCTTTTAGAATGATTTCCTTATCCCCTTTCCTGAATGTTGGGAGCTAATAACAATCTTGTTCATGGGCAGTATGGGTCTTAGTTCTCCACAGCTCTAACATCTATGGTGCCTCTATGCACACCATCTCTCCCTATCTCTTTCTACTTTAATGGAATAGAACAGCTATCTGTAAGCTTTGCCTGACTCGGGGCTAGAAGGTAAGTGGCCAGAAGAAAGGTCTCTAGCCCTGAAATAATCCTTTCTTCTTTACCTGGCTCGTGGCATTTACTTTTTTTTATCCTCCTCTGCTTTGCCTGTGGTAAATGAAGGGTTGAATCTAAAGAAGTTGGGAGCTAGGGTAGAAGGACCGCAGAGAAATATCAAGAGACTTTGACCTAAAATATTTTGGAAAATGTCTGCAAATGGCCTCATTTAGCAGTACATATAGATGATATACAAATAGATTTGTGGTATTTCTGCCTACTCTTACTTGGATACCTTCCTTTAGGAAAGTCATAGCGGAGGTTTCATTTTATCCAGTGCTCTTGCTTTTGGCCTTGTCTCACTGGCTGAGAGGGAGGAGTCCCTGTGCAGAAGAGAGGGCATCATTTACTGAATTTTTACTTTACTTCTCCCCTATCCCTAGTCAAACCTGGCAGTGTGAGAAACATCATCCAGCACTTTGAGAACAACCAGCAGTATGATTCCCCTGAGCCTGGGATGCAGCGCCTCTCAATAGGAAGCTTCCCTGAGGATCTGCTGGAGAGTGAAAGGTAGTAAGTGGCTAGAGGGGCAGGCTCATTGCCCTGCTGGGCCAAGGGTGGGGAGGACCAGGGACTAGGGTGCCTTGGTTCCACTTAAAGCCCTATCACTTGTGACTTCATTCCTTTACCTCAGTTCTCCCCTTAGAGAAGGAAATGAATCAGAATTGGGGTTGAGTTTATGTGTAAACAAGTGAAAGAAAAGGAAAAATGGTAATAGTCTTCCAACACAAAGTTGTCATCCAGCCTGTATATGAATTTGTCGGTGATGGAGAGCTCGCCGCTTTATAAACAAAGCCATTTCATTCCTGAACAATCCCTTTTGTCATGAAGTTCTTTCTTTATATGGAGCTGAAATGTGCCTTTTGGTAACTCTTATCCATTGATTGTAGTTCTGCTTCCTGAAGTCACATAGAGTCATTCTAAATCCCCTTCCACATGATAACCCTTCAGACAATAAAGTGGTAATAATAGAATTTTAGGATTTGAAAGCACCTTGGAGATCAACCAGTCCAGCTCTTTCGTCGTACAAATGAAGAAACTAAGGCCCAGAAAGCAGAGTAACTTGCCTAAGGTCACAGTGGCAAGTGGTAACCTCAGGTTTCCTGGTTCCCAGTGCTCTGGGTTTTACTTCTCTGTACTTCACTACACTGCCTCTTCTCCAGGCTCAGCATCCTTTAGCCATTCCTCATAAAAGGCCTCAGTGGACTCAGGGTCTGATTGGAAAAACGATACTGACACATAAACAGATAACAGATTGTGCAAGTGGAGTAGACACAGGGAGTAGTGTTGCAGAAAGAAAGGTTGAGATGACTGGGCTAGGCTGGGCTCATAGAGGAAAGGGAAGTCTAGGCTGGAGCTTGAAGAATAAGCCCAGGATCCTGCAGGAAAACAGGAAGAAGATTGCAGAGGTAGGTTCAAGTCAGACTTGAGGATCTTGAATGCTAGGTTTTGAGTTTTATCTTCTAGGCTGAGGGGTGCCATTGAATAGTACGGTAATACAATGAAAACCGTGTTTTAAGAGAACTAATTTGGGACTGTGTGGAAGGTGGATTGGAGGCAGGGAGCTCAGTTGGAGTATCATTGCAGTAATCCTGGTGGATAGAGATATCATCTTGAACATTATAGTAGTTGGAATAAATAAAGGCTAGGTATGAGATATGACAAAGGAATCATAAAATCATAACGTTAGAGCTAGAATAATCTTTAAGATCATTTTGTTCAGTTTCCTCATTTAAAAAATAAAGGTTAAAGTTTAAAACTAAAGAGGTCAACCTGTCCAAGTCACATGGCAAGTCTGTGGCAGAGTTGCGAACCCATGGTCCAGTACTTTTTCCACCATATTTTGCACTGGACTAAATGTTCAGGATACAGAAGTGTCTTAGACACAGTCTGTGTCTTCAAGAACTTAGAGCTTAGTCGCTACTTTGATACAACAGTGGATCTATAACTTTATCAGTATGGCTTCTCCCTCTTGTGTGCAAATCACAACCCATGACATTTTCTCATCCCTTGTTTATCTTGTCTGTATTCCTCTACAGATTATCTGTAGGGAAGGAACTTGATGTGCTGGTGACTGGGCTCTGTCTTTTACACTTAGTGGCTACTAGTGTAGTACCTTGGTTATGTCCCTTTTGTTATCCTTTGTTCTTTTAGCAAAACCAGCCCACTTTTTTCTGATCTTACATCTCCAGGATGTTCCTTTTTAAAAAGTCTCTACCTCCTGATACTCAGTGTATGTCTCTCCATCATCTTTTGGGTCACCTACAATTTTGATTTCTCTCGACTGAATTGTTCCATGACTTGTGGTCATAGAGCATCACTAGAAGAATAGTGTGTTAAAAGATGAGTTTTGTTTCAGGAATGGCTTAGGATCATAGAAATTGCAGTGCAATTTTCCAGATGGAGACAAGCCTACATTTGTTCTCCTGCTTGATTCTAGGCCCAGTCTATTGCCCATCTAAGTATCTGCCCAAGATATGTCTAGATGGACTAGAACATGGGACCCAATAGATAATAGTCTGGATGATAAATATAATTTATCCACTTGTTTTTTCTTGTGTGGATTATTAGACTGAATTCATTTAAGTAGTTGTGGATTACCTTAAGATGTTTTAAAATATTTTGGGACTTGATGCAAATGCACATCTGCATAATGATAGCGTAAGTAATATATAAGGAGTACCGTATCTGTGGTCTTTGAAGACAAAGACAACAAAGAACAGTTTGCTTAGTTTCTTCACCTGTTTTCCTTTTAGCTTCTCATGCTGAGGAAGGAGCAGATGAGGAATCTCTGGCTCAGCCTCCTAGAAGAGATGTGTACTCTGAGGGTCCACCTGTGTCTCTGATCAGTTTGAGGGAACTTGGGGAGCATGGTGGGGTCTCTGAGCACAGAGGAAGAAACTCCAGCACCTTGTGATTGATTGAATATTGGGAACTTAGAGGTTTGTTACTTGGGTGACTTGGGAAATGATAGTACTTTTAACAGAAACAGTAAAGGAGTTAGTAAAGTCAGTAAAGGAGCTGATTTTTAAAGCAAAGAGGCTTTCTCTTTTGGACATGTTAATTTTAAAACATCACCTTACCCAAGTGGAAATGTCCAACAGGCAATAAGGGAAGCAGGACTGTTGGAATTTGTTTGAGAAGGGCTGATATCTCTAAGAAGAGAGTTTAAAGATAAAGAAGGCTGAAACTTGTCATACACATAAATTTAAGGGATGGGAAATGATAAAAGAGCCAGAGGAGGAGTCAAGAAGATAGAATCTAGGATAGTGCAGAATGTATGTTTAGAAAGGAAATAGTTTTAAAGAAAGGCAGTCAGCAATGTCAAAACATACAGAAAAGAGGTAAAGAGAAAAGACCACTGGATTTGTGATTCAGAAGTTACTTGGTTGAACTCCTAGAAGGTACTTTCATTTGAGTGGTGGAGGTGGAAGCTATCTAGAAGGTAATAGAGACTTTAAGTTTCTCATAGAGAGATAATAACATTTCAGAGTGAAAAGTGCTTAAGGATCTGAGCTTTTCTAAAAGGCATTCTCTTGAAAGTGCTTAGGAGTTAGGTGGATTTCTGGTGTGAAAGGCCATATTGATCCTGTATAGTTCCAGCAACTGATTTCTGAAAGCCACTCTCATATCTTTGACCCTGTAACCTCACTAACACCAACAGTTTGTTCTTAGTACTGAAGCAGTTGAAAACATGGGTATTTATGAGAAAGGTCTTGAAACTAGACTGGATCTGGGTCAGATTTTTTAGAACTGGTTGGAATGGATAGGCAGTTCATCCCCTATTCCAGGGGTGGGGAACCTGCAGACTCGAGGCCATGTGTGGACCTCTAGGTCTGTGGGCGTGACCTTTTGAGTCAGAGTTTTACAGAACAAATCCTTTTATTAAGGGCATTTGTTCTGGGAAATTTGGGTTCAGTCAAAGGGCCGCACTTAAAGGATTTACAGGGCCACATGTGGCCTTAAGGCCATAGGTTCCCCACCCATGCCCTACCCCCATGGCAGTTCACACTGGTTGATGCTGTCCAGCATCTAGTTCATGGCAGTAGTGTGCTCCAATGAACCAGGTGCTCCCTAGCTCAGATTTTGAGAGACCCCTAAATATTCATTTGGCCTAGGGTACAACATGGAGTAGAAATGATTAGTATTAACAGTGACAGAAATGTATGACAGCACAGGAGTTTCTGGGGATCAGAAATACTATCTGTTGTGGGGTCCAGATCATGACAGAACACCAAGAAGAGCAGCACCAAATCCTCAACTTCTTATCAACACTGCCTATCCCAAAAAATAAAGGACCTCCTGCTACTCTGAGATGCTTTCTTACTAAACTTAGGAGATGGAGAAGAAGAGCAGGTGCCTAGGAGGGAACTGACCAGAAGAGAGGCAGTGTGGTATTGTGATAACTTGACTGTGGGCAAGCCACTTACCCTCTGTAAGCCTCAGTTTCCTTGTCTGTAAAATGGGGATAATAATACCTGTAGGACCTACCCCACAGTGCCATTGTGAAGCCATGTATATAAAGAAGTTTAGAAGCTTTGAAATGCTATATAAATGTCAGTTATAGTGGAAAGAGTACCGGACATAATGAGAAACCAGGATATGGGCAGGGAGGAGGCAACAGTTTTGTTAAAATACAGGAAAGGAGGAAAGGTAGGAAGCAATGAGAACTTCCTGACAGGCAATGGCAGAAAGCCCTGGAATAGGCAAATGAAGAAGATGGTTGCGTTTTCTTCTGGGGAGATCTTGGAAAAAAGAGGGTCCCTTCCCAGCTTGCACCAGAAGAGGGGACTATCCTGTACAGAGACAGAGGGATGAATAGAATGACCACAGATAACCCTAGGTGAGGAGAGTTGTGGTACTGTGTCTTCTTGTCCTTGATCAGGGACTCTGTTATCTATACCTTTCTAAGCTGGAGAGTTTGGGGGTTTTAACCTACCCCTTTGATCCTTCAGTGTGAAGTACTCAAGGGACATTGAAAGTCTTTCATTGCCAGAGATTTGCTTTCCCCTTTAGACTCTTCCTTGATAGGTCTTAGAAAAGTAGATCCTTGATTAGGCTATAGTAGGGAGGGGAAGGGAAGGGAAGGGAGAGTTGCCTTTGTGCAGACAAAGGGAAAGACATAATGACCTTTGGCATTCCAGAGTGTCAGCTCCTTTAGGGTTTAGGTGGACCATTCAGAAAAGGTAGAGGAACTGTTTTCTGGTTTCTGAGGGATGGGGATGGGGAAGGAGAGGGTTGAATTTTGGAAATGTAGAGCAGAGAAGTATCCAGTTTCTGGGTCTGAATCTTCCCCATCTCCTCACTCAGTTCACGCTCAGAAATACGGCTAGGCCGCTCAGAGAGCCTGAAAGGAAGAGAGGAGATGAAGAAGTCCCGGAAAGCAGAGAATGTGCCACGTTCTCGAAGTGATGTGGATATGGATGCTGCTGCTGAAGCAACTAGGCTCCACCAGTCAGCCTCATCCTCAGCTTCCAGCCTTTCTACCAGGTGGGTAGGATTGAAAGGGGATGGAAAAACACATTAAAGCAGCCATCCTAATAATTGGCTGGTGCTTTGAATGGGATGCTAATAACTTTTATTCCATCCCAAGGTCCTTGGAGAACCCAACCCCACCTTTCACCCCCAAAATGGGCCGCAGGTGAGTAATTCAGCATCCTCTGTTCCCCATCCCTAGCTTCTTTTATTTTCATTAGCTCATTTATTTATTTTGAGTTTTCAACATTTACTTCCATAAGTTTTAAATTTTTCCCCCTCCCCAAAATGGCATATAATCTGATATGGGCTCTACACATACATTCCTATTAAACACATTTTCACATTAGCCATGTTGCAAAGAAGAATTATAACAAATGGGAGAAATCATTAGAAAGAAAACAAAAACAAAAAAGAAAATAGTCTGCTTCGCTCTACATTCAGACTCCATAGTTCTTTCTCTGCGTGCGGATGGCATTTACCATCATGAGTCCTTTGAAATTGTTTTAGGTCCTTGCATTGCTGAGAAAGCCAGCTCTGGCTTCTTACCCTGTAATGATGCTTATTTGCCCAGAAATAGCTGGAAAGGGTCCTCTGTGGTCCCTTCTCCTTTTTTTTTCTTTTCTTTTTTTGGAAGGGGGAAGGCAGGGCAAATGGGGTTAAATGATTTACCCAAGGTCACACAGCTAGTTTTTGTATTAAGTGTCTGAGGTCAGATTTGAACTCAAGTCTTCCTGACTCCAGGGCCGGTGCTCTATTCACTGTGCCACCTAGCCACCCCAGTGTGGTTTCTTCTACAGAAAAAAAAAACTGAATCCTTCACTACTAATCTTCATCATTTGCAGGAGCATTGAATCCCCTAGCCTTGGGTACTGTACAGATGCCCTTCTCCCTCACCTCCTGGAGGATGACTTGGGTCAGTTGTCTGACCTGGAACCTGAGCCTGATGCCCAGAACTGGCAGCACACAGTGGGAAAAGATGTGGTAGCTGGGCTATCACAAAGGGAGATTGACCGACAAGAAGTTATCAATGGTGAGGACTTGTGCTCTGTCCCTCACCTTCCATTCTGGGGTCATCCTTATTCCCCACTCAGGGCCAGAACTCTACCTGGGCACTAAGAGTCCTTGAAGAAAAGTCTCTTGGTAATCTGTAAAGGTTGGGGGTCCATGCCAATACGAGAAGGAGGCAATGAAGTGTAATGGGAAATTCCCTGAACGAGGAGTCAGAAGAACTGAATCCCATTCTTAGTTAGGTGACTATGGACAAATCACTTCCTCTTGTGTGGGGCTAATTTCCTTATTTATTAAAGGAGGTTGGGCTATATGATCCTAAGGTCTCTTACGACATAAACATTTGTGAATCAAACATGTAGAAAATCAAGCCTCTTGATAAGGAAAAAAGAGTTGGGATTTGGAAATAGTACTTTTCCCCTAAGAGTAAGGGAATCAAGGAGTTGTGACTCCAAAGCCTGAGATGACTTCAGCTGTCTCCTGGCACAGAGCTGTTTGTGACAGAGGCATCCCATCTTCGGATTCTACGAGTCCTGGACTTGATTTTCTACCAACGAATGAAGAAGGAGAACTTGATGCCACGGGAGGAGCTGGCCCGCCTCTTCCCTAACTTGCCCGAACTTATTGAAATTCATAGTAAGTAGCCTCACTCTTAAGGCCTCTGCCCTTTGGTAACCTCCTAGTGCTGCTCCTTAGCTCCATAGTACCACTACCTCCTGACCTTGTTTACCTTTCATTCCCCAAACCAGGTTCTTCTGCTTTGATTCTCCATATTCCAAGTCTCTTGTTTTTGAATACTAAGCCTTTCTCCCCTTCTCCTTGGCATATAGAGTCTGGTGATGAAAGCTGGGCCTTGTGTATTTTGTATTTTCTCTCCTTTTCCTCCCCAGATTCTTGGTGTGAGGCCATGAAGAAGCTTCGGGAGGAGGGCCCTGTCATCAAAGAGATCAGTGACCTTATGCTGGCCAGGGTATGGCCCCAGTATCCCTTTCAGATCATGACTGGGGCTGGGAAGCACTGCTGGGAGGCCAAGAGAAAAGCAGGGTTCTGATGTGTGGGAGGAAGAAGGGCCCTTGGGAAGAGCAGGAGTGTCAGCGCTAGCTGGGTGCCCATTTTGTCCCCTCAGTTTGATGGTGCAGCCAGAGAGGAGCTCCAGCAGGTAGCGGCACAGTTCTGTTCTTACCAGTCAATTGCACTGGAACTGATCAAGACCAAACAGCGAAAGGAGAGCCGTTTCCAACTCTTCATGCAGGTAATGCCTTGTGTCCACCCTTCTTCTGACTGCCATCTCCTTAGCTGCCTCTTGTCCTTGAGCCATTTTGTCCTCATTGTCATATACTTCAGGCTTCTCTTTCGCTTCATAGAACCTCTAAGACTCATCCTTCTTCACTCCAGGAAGCTCCCCAGTATTCCCTCAGATCTCTGACCTCTCCCTGTTTCAGAAAAGGAACTGCAGCTCTTACTTAGTGGCTTAAACACTAGCTTCTCTTGTCTCTGCTTTGATGGTATTCCAGATTTCCCTTCTTACCCACTGTGACTTCAGTTCCTCCTTACTCATTCTTCCTACCCAGGAGGCTGAGAGTAATCCCCAGTGCCGGCGCCTCCAACTCAAGGACCTGATCATCTCAGAGATGCAACGTCTCACCAAGTATCCACTGCTGCTGGAGAACATCATTAAGTGCACGGACGGTAGGAATGTAGTGTCAAGGAGGTGGGGATATGCTGCGGTCTGGTATAGAGGGAAGATGACTCGCCTAAGGTGCCAGACATGGGTATGAGTCCCAGCTCCACTTTTAGTCACTTATTTTCACAGTTTCAAATTGCTTTCTGAAATGGTTATACTAATGCACCATTCTATCAATGTACCAGCACAAGGGTGCCCAAGGGTGATGAACTTCTCCCATCTTTTGTCAGCTTTGCCAATTTACCTTTTATAAGACATGGACATGTTTTGTTTTGTTTTCTGTAAAATCAGGATGATGGTACCTTTCCTGCTTGTAATAGGTTATTTTGAGGACAAAATGACATTAAGAAAGTAAAAGTACTTTGAAACATATCAAGTGCTATTTAGTTTTGGATTAGTATTATCTTCATTTGAGAAAATGGAGACAAATGTGGCTTCAGATTTGAGGGGAGGTGGGACACATGATTACTCTCACTGCTATCCCTAGAACCTTATTCTCCTTTGAATATCATATACCCCCTTTGCGTCTGGGGCACTAGACTTAGGAGCATAGATGCTGTCTCACTCAACCATATTTTTCTATATATGACAGTTTAAGGTACTAGAAGGAAGTTAGAAGCAGTCTGTGCCCTGCCCTGGTCACCACCCTCCCCATCTACCTTTAATGTCCTTCCATACTTAGGTTCTTTCTCCTTTTTCCTCACTAAGGTCCACTCAACTCCTTCTGTCTCTTTCTGCCTCTTTCCCTAACAGTGGATTTGTATTTTTTTCTTTGGCTCTTAAGAAAGGACTTTCAGGGCCCCCAAACAGGGACCTGAACCCTGAGAAAATAAACTTAGTTAACCCTTTTGTTTGAGGTATTTGGGACCGGAGATGACAGATCTGACACCCAGTACCAGCTCCAAGGAACTGAAAAGATAAATCTGTGATAAGGAAAATGAGTGGCCAGATAATATTTGGCTCTGTTCAGATGGTACTGGAAGGGAAAAAGAAGAGAAGAAACATTTTTGTTGCACACATGATGTTCCAGGCATGGTGCTGTGCTGATCACTTCTGTAAACATTTTCTCATTTGATCCTCACAACAACCCAGGAAAGATAAGTGCTTTTGTTGTCACCATTTTACAGTTGAGGAAACTGAGGCAGACAAAGATTAAGTGACTTACCCAGAATCACACAACTAGTAAGTGTCTGAAGCCAAATTCAAATTCAAGTCTTCCTGACTCCAAGCCCTGGCTCTGTCATTACCTCTGGACACCGATCTGTAACATTTTACCCTCATCCTATCTTAACAGGAAGTACTTCTGAGTATCAGAAGCTGTGTCGAGCCCGGGATCAGTGCCGGGAGATTCTTAAGTATGTGAATGAGGCAGTGAAACAGACAGAGAACCGACACCGGCTGGACTGCTACCAGAAGCGCTTGGACACCACTTCCCTGGAGAGAGCCAGTAATCCTCTGGCAGCAGAGTTCAAGGTACTGGGGGAAGGGAGAAGCCCTTCTCTGCCTTACCCTGGTCACCACCCCTGAAATATCTCTGTCTCGGACATTAAGGGGAGACCTTAGATAAGGAAGATCTATGACTCCCAGAGTAGTCTGTAAAGGAATATGGGACACAGATGTGTTCATCAGACAGAGTTCTAGGTATTAAAGGGAGCGGGGAGGGGGTGGGGGGCAGGACAAGGCCAAGGAAATCAGTCCAGGAAAGTTTTTTCCAGTTAGTGGGATTTTAGGAGGAAAGGGGGAGTTGAAGAATAGAATGGGCTTGAGGGAAGAGGAGAAAAGAAGATGTCCTTGGAGGGGAGATAGAGGACCTGGTAGCAGGCAGTGTTGTAAAGAGCCTGTATGAAGGAAATGTGTAGGGAAAGTATGAATTAAAAATAAGATGGGATAACCTCAGCCAGAATATCATTGGTCTCTGCCCCCTTCCATCCGACAGAGCCTAGACCTCACAACAAGAAGGATGATTCATGAAGGACCTCTGACATGGAGGATAAGCAAAGACAAGACTGTGGGTATGAATTGAGTGGCCTAGGGTCAAGTGGAAATGTGTGGGAAGCATGAAATAGAGCAGCAAATTCATCTGAGTCCTCTAGTGCCCCTGGACGTGGGGGGTTTTGACCAAAACTAGGAAAGGGGTTGGGAGGAAAGGAGACTCAATAAGTCTAAAAGGGAGCATTCTGAACTCCTGTGACCAAACTAAAATTGGATCAGCAGGCAGTACCTGGGCCTTCATAGGAGGGATAAAGAGTGAGGCTGAGGTTCATGGAAGTGTTGGCCCGTAGGACCCCAGGGACATAAATCTAATGAATAATGTATGTTTAGTGCTTCGCAAACCTTATGATGCTATATGAATGTGTGTGCATGTGTTTATATACACATACACACACATACACAGATTGATAGATACATAGATGATGTGCAGATGGGGATAGATATATACATGGTTGATAGATAAATAGATAGAAAGCAGATGATAGATAGATGCATAGGTGGGTAGGTAGATTGGTCCAGTTTCAAGAATTTCATATTAGAGTTAGTGCTGACCTGCTCTCTTAGGGTGGGAAGATGGAGAACATTAAGGTTTACTATATGTATTCTCTGCCACTCCCTTCCAACCCAAGATCTTCATGTGCTGCTCCTGGAGGACCTGCTGGTACTGCTACAGAAGCAGGACGAAAAGCTGCTCCTCAAATGCCACAGCAAGACCTCCCTGGGCTCCTCTGACAGCAAGCAGACGTTCAGCCCTGTACTGAAGCTTAATGCTGTGCTCATCCGTTCGGTGGCCACAGGTAGGCTTGTCTTCTTCTCCCTCAGTGCATGCGCCTCAGCCTTGCTGAGAAGGAACATGGCCTTGGCCAGTGGGGTCACACTCAAGATAGAAATGGGAAACATTAGTTCATGTGAAAGGATCCCTGTGGGCCACCTGCTGATGTAACTTTAAAATGTACTGTGACCTATGTTTTACTGTGTTTTTATTTATTTTGTTAAAACATTTCTCAGTTTATTTTAATCTTGTTCAGGCCCCACTGGGTAGTGTCGGAGGCTGTGTTTGACGCCTTTGGGCTTGGGCCAGATAGTTTTTTAGAAAGTCACCACTGATACCCACTGTCAGTATCACATGAGATTTTTTGGCTCCCTTTAGAAGTTTGTTATGGTTCAGTTTGTCTAGCTGTGCTCTTCCCTATCTTGGGAGGCCTCTTTGAAGAGATACCTAGTGCTGTTTAAAGTTTAAGAAACTGCAGAGAGAAGATAGGCATATGCTCATGAGTACGCGTGTGCACGTGCGTGCACACACACACACACACACAGCTCAAGTGCACAGAGGCCCTATAACGACTAGGGTGAGAGAATATCCTCCATCAGCACTGCTAGGGAGGAACTAATCTGGGGTTGCTGTGTTATATTCTAGGAAGATGTCTTAGAGTACGGGAATTTGGAACAGGCTTAGGAAGGTCTGGCAGAGACTAGTTGGAAAGGAAGAATTGGAAAAATGGATGGACTGGGCAAAAGGATAGAGAAAAGAGCCAGTAAGAATGGAATGAAGGCCTGGTAAACATCCTTAGATAAAGAAAGACAGTGAGAGAAAGGTCTTTCAAGGCTGAAGTTAATTTGATTCCTTATCCTGCACCTTGTTAAAAGTTGACTGCATAAAGGGAGGTCTGGTGACTCTGAACATTCATAGGTCAGTTTGGGGCTCTCAGGCCATTTTCTGGGGTCTAGGTCAGTTTAGGGCTTTACTAACTTCATTTTCTCACTAGCCAGACTGATAGCATTGATACTGCCATTCCTTGATGTCTCTCCTCTCTCCTTACACAGACAAAAGGGCCTTCTTCATTATCTGCACCTCTGAGCTGGGCCCCCCCCAGATCTATGAGTTGGTTGCATTGACGTCATTGGATAAAAACATGTGAGAAAGACGGGTTTCGCATTATCCCCTTCTCCTTGAGCTTGGGTGTTGTGGGTAAGGCAGGAGTCAGGCCCAGAACCTGAAGGGGGCAGGATTAAGGGAAGAGCTCTGCCCTAGGCTAGCTTAGCCAGGTCTCCAGGAGAGCCTGGGGAGCAGGAGTTCAGTAAGACCCAGGAGAAAACGAGCAGCAGCTCCCAAAGCCAATCACAGTGGTGAAAATTATGGGAGCCCAAGGAGGAACCATATGGCGAGTCCTGAAGCTGACCCTCCTAGGCTTGACTCAAGAATAATTTGGTAGGGAAAAAAACATCAACTACAACTTGAGAATTTCTTTTCTGCTTTTTTTTTTTACTTTTTGGAGGGGGGAGGGCAGGGCAATTGGGATTAAGTAACTTGCCCAAGGTCACAAGGCTAGTAAATGTTAAGTATCTGAGGCCAGATTTGAACTCAGGTCCTCCTGACTCCAGGGCCGGTGCTTTACTTACACTGTGCCACCTAGCTATCCCATCTTTTCTGCTTTTCTATCTTTATTCTCCATGCTATCCTATGCCCCCAACTTCTGTTTTCTTTTCCCTACAATCATCTTAAAGGCATTACTGTTCCCAAAATGCTTAGATTTTATGCTGACTCCTGGAGCACCCTAGGAGGTGACCTGGAGCACTCTGGAATTGACCCCCCTTAAGGGAATAACAGTGACCAGAACAGATTGGTTTCTCTTTTACAACTAAGTCCAGCAGTTGGTTAAAGTGCTTATAGAGAGGGAGGCCAGGCATGCTAGATTACAGAGGTGGGCAGAGCCTTTTCTCTTTCCCTTGTCTCACTGTTAACATCTCTCCTTTTACTGAGTAATAGGTGGATGGAGCTTCTAGAGGGTGCTGTGCAGAATGCCACCAGGAACCCTGGCATTGTACCAAATTCTGCCCACCTTTCTCAGACAGCCCACCAGCAGCCATCTCAACACAGCTCCACACCCACAAGGTAATCAGCCCTCCCTGAGGACCCCAGCAGCCAAATCCCTAAGGCACATGGCTTTTGACTTGTAGTTGCTTTGAACCTTGCCTCTGGGAGATTTAGTGGCATCTAAACACAGAGAACACAACCCCAGGAGGGAAGTATTAGAAGAAGAAAAGAGATAACTCTAGACTCAGGCACATGGGAATATACCCCTTATTCTCCAAATTTTGTTGTCTTGGATAAAGAGTCGCAGTAAGCTGGGTGGGAGCAGAAGATTAGGAAAAGCTTAGATGTTCTCTTTCCTCTAAGTCTCCATCTAGGTCAAATTAATCCAAACGAATACACACACTTGGCTCTCCTTTGTTCCTCCTCCCCTCATTCTTGCCCCCATGCTGAAGGTACAGAAGGTAGGATCCAGGGTTCCCAAGATGAAGTGTTCATAACATTCTCTCTGCTTCACAGTGAGATGGGATTTCATGGTGGCTAGCAGCACTCTCAGCTTTTGTTTCACCATGGGCTTTTTCTTTCCTTAGCATGGGGCTGACTGACTCAGAAGCATCCGAAGGAAATATCTGCCAGCCAGAAGTTGAACTACTGCCTAGAGGTAAATACTCCTCTCTGTCTCTATAAAGAAGGTGGTCCAGTCTGTCTCCTCTGAGATCTGCCTTAGGGTAGTGATTAGAGAAATAGACATCAAGATGATTGGAAGGGGTTGAGAGGAAGAGTTTTTAGTGAAGCAGAATGGGGTAACCTGAGAAGTGCAGTAGGAACATCATGGAGAACTTTAAATATCTAGAAGAGAGTTTTGAATTTAATCTTAGGAGGGAGTCCCTGAAGATTTTTCAGAAGGTGGGGAGTAATGTGACCAGAGCTATGTTTTAGGAAAATTAATTTGGCATCTGTCTGGGGAATGTACTGGAGAGGAGAGACCCTGCAAGAGTAGTGAAATGAATTATGTGACTGGTTCAAATAGTCCAGTCAAAAGATGAACTAGGGCAGTGGTTGTGATTGGAAAGAAGAGAACAAATTGAAGGTGGCATTAGCCACTGTTGGCTGTGAGGTGAGGAAGAGGAAACAGTCAAGGATGATTACAAGGTTATAAACCTAGGGGCTTCTGGGGAAGAAGATTGTAAACATTCCCAGCAAATCATTGTATCAGTTGTTTTATTTAATTGTGTTTCTTTGTAACAAGGGAATGTTGGGGAGGACTGTGAAAGGGGGCAGGAATCAAGTGATATAAAAATGAAAGCTATCCCCTGAAAGGTTATCAGTTGATTTTGTTTTGTTTTTCAATAGGCTTAGAGGAAGAAAAGTTAAGAGATGAATAAGGTTCTCTTACTGGAACAGTCTCCAATTCAATTTTCCCAAGAGACCAAGGGTCCTTGGAGGTGGGGCAAGAGAGAAAGAGGCTCAAATCCCTGCAGAGCATTAACATCACTGAGGGTTGGTGGTAGCCTGGAAGATCTAGTGGCCCTGGAGGCTGCAGTTTTCAGTTGCTGAGTCAAAGCAGAAGGGAGGAATATTAATCAAGACTGGAGGCTAGAAGACAGCACTGTATAGTGGTAGGAACACCAAATTCAGGGTAGAGGGCCTGCGCTCACATCTCTGCTCTTACTTATTAGCTGTGTGACCTTGGGCAAGTTATGTAGTCTTTGGAATTCAGTTACTTCATTTATAATTGGTGAGGTTGTACTAGATGATTTCTGAAGGTCCCAAGGAGCTTGTTGCCATCTTCAGATGTGAGGTGATGGAGGACCCAGACCTAGAGAATAAGAACTATGGGAGAATGGGGACAAAAGATCCAATTAGTGAGATGAGATTTGGGGTTAGAGGTGAAGCCACAAATTCCCCATTTAGGAGTTAACCTCAGAGGAAAAAAAAATACTAGAATCCTGGGACTGAGAGAAGCTAAAACAGTTAATTTGTTTTCCCCTTGACCCCCTGGTGTCTTTTGATGGTATCTTGATACCCGCATGGAGATGGGCAGCATCTCCATTGGACCTTAACCTCACCCCAGCTAAGTTGATTTTTCATATTTAAATTTCTTCCTTGGTTTCTTGGGGATCTCCTCCAATGTCATCAGGAGTTGACATTGGAGGAAAAGAGGGGGATGGGCCAAGAGTATGATTATGCTCACATCTAGAAATAGGCTGCTTTCTTTTCCCCTCTTAATATTCTTCTTCCTTACTCCTGTTAGGTGATAGGTCCCTGCAGTGGGTTAATGGGAAACGTCAAGCATTGTTGGAAGAACCAGAGCAGGAAGGCAGTGAGGAAGACTTGGTTGCCCCAACATCCACCTCATCCTTGGGTGGAGGGGGCTTGGGCATCAGACCAAGAGGGGCTGTCCACCTGCCCCTACCTGGCCCATTGTTCATGGAGGGATTGGCTGACTCTGCCCTGGAAGATGGTGTGTGAACAAGGGGTCCTATCCCTACCCCTACCCCCTGCTTAATGCCCACCTGGTTCCTTTCTAGGCTTTATTTCCTTTGACCTAAGATAATGGGGTGTAGGACCCACCCTCACTCCCAGTCCCTTTTCACCTATGTCTTAAAAGCTAGATCTTCTGTCAGGGTTAGGTTCATGGAAAGGTCTTTGCTCACTGTATAGAAGTGATACTCAAGCAGGGCTTAAGTGGGGTTCAGAGGTGCCTATGGAGCTATAGGCTCCTTGTTCTTTCCCAACTACCTTAATTCCCAGAGTAACTTGGGAGGGGCTATGGTGAAATTACTACTGTTCCAGGACTCCGCTGAATCAGGGCGCCCTGTCTCCATCTGACATCTGCTTGTAATGTGGTTAATCTAAGAATCACAGTTTCCCCCACCTACCCAATCCACCTATGGGCCTGGTATCAAAGAATTTTTGAATCTGCTGTATAGGAGGCATCTGGATAGGAAAGAGGGAGGGAGTAAGGGGAGCTTCCCAGAAGCCATAACTCTGCTTTCCCCTTCCAGTGGAGAACCTTCGGCACCTGATCCTTTGGACCCTTCTGCCTGGTCATACAATAGAGTCCAGAGCTACTGTGGAGCCAGAGGACGACCTCACACCTACACCATCTGTCATTGGAATTACCTCCCACCCCTGGGACCCGGGTTCCCCTGGGCAGCTGCCAGTTGGGATAGAAGGAAATGAGCTTGCACCCTGTGAACAGATGACTAGTCAGCCGGAGCTCGAGCCGGGGGAGTCAGATGATGCGGCCCTGAGCTCTCTGGAGCGCCTGCCCCCAAGAGCCAGAAACTCTGGAATCTGGGAGCACCCGGAATTAGACAGAGACGTGACTGAAGAGCCTCTTCCCACTGAGGCTGTTGGAGGATACAAAGTAGTAAGGAAAGGTAAACACAGCAAAAAAGGCCACTCTGAATGAAGCTGTCAGAGAGAGGAGGCAACCTGAGAGCCCCTGGGGCTGTTTCTCATGTGAGGCGCTTGGAGATATGTGCTTACATTAGCTGGAGTTGAAAGGTTTTCCAGAAAACTGCCGTCGTTCTCCCCCTCCCTGCCCACCCTCACCCCAAGCACCCCATATGCTGTACTAGATGATGAAGGAGATTCAGAAGTCAGAAACTGTAAGAGATCTCTGTCCTTTTGCAGCTCCAAGTTTAATGGAGGAGATGTGGTTTCAGCCTTCACCTGCTTCCAGCCTAGTGGGAGAAATAGACTTTGCCCTTACAGAATATTGTTGCTGAAGGAGACTGTTGTCTCCTGGGGATCCCTTTTCTGAGTGGGGAGATAGGATGGATACAGAGAGTGAGAGAACAAACCTTCCAGCTGGAGCTCAGTAGGGCAGTGGGGTGTGGGTGTGGGCTGTTGGCAGACTTACAGGGCATTGGAAGAGAAGGAGTTTAGAGGTCGATCCAGTGGAGGAATGTGGAGCAAGGTTGGAAAAGGGAGGATGGAGGAGGAAAGAAAGGGGAACTTTGTGGATTTCCAAAGGCTTAGGAAAATAGGATTCAGGACAGGATTAGCTAAGGAAAGGTTACCACCTCTGAGATGGTCCTGGGGTGATATTAATAACATAAGGGAGAGAGATTATTAATAGAGGGACCAGACTGCAGGGTTTGGGTCTGAAATGAGAGGCAGTGATAACATAGCCACTCTAGGATCCTGGTCAGGGATACGTGGAATCCAGTGTCGAGAGGGAGATGCCAGTTTTTTGTTTTGTCTGAATCTTCCATCAGTTTGATGATCAAGACCAGCCCAGCTTCCAAACTCCCTCTCCATTAGGATTTCACATTCATTCCCCTAGGATTCGTATTTTTTCTCTGTGGTCTCTGGGAACTGACAGCCTTCATACTTTTCTCTTTCGGTGATTCAGTAGAAAGTTCTCTCCGATTCCCTGGGGTATAATCATGTATGATCTTATATTTACCTTGTTCTTTCTTAACTTTTTTCCCCTTTTTTTCTCCCACCTCCTTTGTTCTGTCTTTCTATATATCTCTATGTGTCTCCCTCTTTCTTCTTCCCTTTCTCCTCTTTCCCTC
The DNA here is from genome assembly GCA_028646575.1 of Pseudocheirus occidentalis. Lineage (NCBI taxonomy): Eukaryota > Metazoa > Chordata > Mammalia > Diprotodontia > Pseudocheiridae > Pseudocheirus > Pseudocheirus occidentalis. The sequence goes on from CM053593.1 coordinate 131,726,841, forward strand.
CCTCCCCCCATCCTCCTCTCCTTCCTTCTCTCTTCCCTTCCCTTCCCCCTCTCTCCCCTTTCCTTTCTCTGTTTCCTCCATGGTGGTGGTGGTGCAGCTGAGGTGGCAGGCAGCAATTCTGTCCCTACATTGCCAGAGTGTGGCAAATCAGAAACTGAGCCACCGGAAGCTGGAGGTGGACCTAATGCCGCGGGTAACATATGGGATTCTCTTGGGAGCTGCAAAAGGGGTAGGGAAAACTGAGTAAGGGCAAAAGGAAATCCAGGTGGGAGTGAGGAACTGCTATCTGGATTAATCTTCCAGTCTTTTAGATCCACTTAGACCCTACCCACCAACTTTTTGGTACATAATGGTGAGGTGAAAGATGCTGACCTTTGGACAATACCTCCACCTTTGAAAAGCCAATAATTTCCTTTATAGACAAAAGAAGTCCCAGTTAGATAAGTGTCCAGGAAAGGAAGGTGCAGAGAGAATACTAGCATGACCGCATGAGCCTTGACGCCCTAGCTGACTGGAGCCATGCATTCCCCATCCCTTCTCAGCCCATTCAAACAGGCTGCTTAAAGGGCTGCAGGTACTGAGGGTAGAAGGTTGCTCCCCAGACCTTTTCCTCTGTCTCAGGTCTCCCTTGTGACAGTTTGGCCCTACCTTGAATCTCTCTGCTAGGAAGTAGAGGAACAAGGAAAGGAAGGAAGACAAATGCTATTCTTCTGAAGCAAAGCCAGCTAGAAAGGACTGCTGTCTTGTTTTTCATTCAGGTTTTAAACTAACTCACTGCCCTGGTGGCCCAGCCCAGCCCAGCCCCTCAACCCCCAAAGCACTGCTTCCTTATCTCTCCAGTTGAGATGCTCTGCAGCCTTTTTTTTTTCCCCCTGCATCTTCCTCTCACTTCAGGCATCACCCAACTCTTCCAAGACGCTATTCCTTCCCTACGTTGGTTTTAGTACAGAATGAATTACATGAAAACGGAGAATTTGTTTTGTTTTAAAAGCAGAGAATATTAATTAACCCATAGGAGACCCATCATAATGTGCTGACAACACAACACACCTTGTATGCACAAGGTAGGAGATGCTCCAGGAAGGGCATTTGAAAGGCATTGTGCAAGAAGAGGGTGAGTTGTCACCTCTCTTCTATACCGTGCCTTCAAGGAGCCTGACTTTGGGGAGCTACTTAAAGCTCCAGTTATTTGACTGTAGTAGAGAGAGTATTAGGCATGTTATTTTGCTTCTTTCAGCCTATTTTTGTGCTGAGGAAACGGGAGGGAAAGCAAGCCTTTCCATTCATTCTGTACACCTGCCTGATAATCTTCTATCCCTCTGCCTCTTGCCATGGAAACAGGAAACTGTTTTTATGTGAGCATGCCAACTGGACCCCCAGAGTCAAACACGGACCCATCAGACATAGCCAGGAGCTTCTCTCAGCAAGGTGCCCCCAATAGCTCCCCAACAGGGCCTGAGCACCAGGGAGGCAGTGGAGATGAGAGAAGGGGTCAGCGTACAGCCTCCAGTCTAGCCCTCAGGGATGTGGGCATGATCTTCCGGACCATTGAGCAGCTCACATTAAAACTCAACAGGCTTAAGGTAAGAGGGTATGCTTGGGTGACCCAGCAGACTCAACCACTGTCTTTCTCTAAGGGATCAGTGGGTAGAAGGTATCTGAGCAGTATCATTTACCCCACCACACCCCACCCCAAACTTTTATGTTTGTCTTTTAGGACATGGAAACCGCCCACCGGGAGCTGCTGAAGTCCTTGGGGGCAGAGTCATCTGGTGGTACAATGCCTGTAGGTGGCCTCAACTCAGAGGCAGTTAGGTGGGCCGAGAGCTCACCTTCACCCCCAGCCAAGGAGCTCTTCCCTTCATACTCCAAGGACAGTCATGAGCAGGGACCAGGCCCTGAGGCTGGTGAGTAAAGCTGACTTCCCCATCTTCCCCAAGGTGTGGCCCTGGGTGAGAAATAGCACTGGGTAGAAAGAAAACATCTGGGATGTATGCAAAGAACAGGGATATGAAGGGCAGAGGATTCTAATTTCTCTTTTGGAAATAGATACCCAGTTTGTTCCCAGAGCTACAGACCATGATGTAGGAAATAACTTTAGTGAATCCGTGTGTTGCTTTTTGCCATGGAGATAAGTCTGAAAAATGTGAGACTCACATTTGTCCGAAAGTGATAGCAGAGATGTTCCCTCCCCATTTGCCGTCCAAATAGAAAAGCTGGGAACTTCATGGGGGCTGTCCGTCAAGGAGACAGAGTAGGCCTGCTGCTTGTGAAGTGTGGGCGAGGCTGAAGAGGCTGCACCTTACAGTTCCTGGGATCTCTAGAGTTGTCTGTAGTGACAACCATGTCTGTCTCATAGGCTTCTATAGCCATTCCAACTCTTCTTTCTCTTCCTTCCCACTCTCTTCTGCAGGCTCTGACAACCTAGAGGACAGTCCAGCTGACACAGCCATCTCACTGGGACTTTAATCATGGAAACTCCCAAGACTTCCTGGCTCCCCACCTCCTCAGGGACTGCCCCAGGGCAGGGGGCACAGGAGGGAAGACCCCTTGCCTCCTTCCTTTGGGGAGGACTGGAACCTAAGCCAGGTGTGAGGGGGAGCTAGATGTCTGGCTCCACGCATGTTGCTTCTTCCATTCAAATCTCAGTCAAGTTTGCTGTCCTCTTCCCCTCACTAGAGCGTCAAGTCTCCTCTGTGCATGCTGATTGCATCTGAGAGGCCCCCTTTCCTTCCTTGAACACATGTATATACACATATGTCTATATGTGTATACACCTCGCAGACTTGACTATCACATCTGTACGTTTGAGCGAGAGATGGAGTCGTCTGTATAAATGCACTTTCTCCACCCCTATCCCTTTCCTCATAAGATCCCAAGGCAGGGAGTGTAGGCATCTCCACTCCCTCCCCTTTGCCATTTTGGTTTTCTATAAATATGTATGTATTGTATGTGCGTCTTTGCTCTTGTACATAACTTTACTCTTAGGCCTCTGCTCCTGAAATGGGGTGGGGAAAGACTGGAGGCAGCTCTGAATGGGAGTGCCGGGGGCAGAGGGGGACCTCATTCAGTATATACTAGTAAATAACCTCTTCGCCAGTCCCTAACTCAGCTCTGAGATGAGGGAATGGGCCAGGGCTCCTGAGGAAGAGCCAGGCTAGATTATCCCACATTCCTCTAGGCATGTGAGGGAAGCAGACTGTTCCCCTCTGTGAGAAACTAAGAAACAGGGCTCCCAGCTTCAGATTCCTCCCAGCTCCAAAGACCCCTGGTACTTGTTGCCTATTGCTTTCTCACCCCCAGTATTTCTTACCTGCTCTCCCAAAGCCAAGGAGAGCTTCTTTGGAGATCTGGTGTTAAACCAACCAAATGTTGAATCCCTTACCCCCATCTCTATTCATTCCCACACCTACAAAGGAAACCGGTGCATCAGGAATAGAGCTGAAAACTGAGTCCCACGGGCAGAGGTCATTGAGAGCTGGAGCCCCTGCCATGCTCAGAACCTGCCCCTGAAAGGCATCTTCACATTAGTCCCCAATAATAACTGTCCTTCCCTTAAAGATTAATAAAATATACACACTGTGCTAGGTGTATATATATACATAATATATATAATATAAATATATATAATATATAAAATATAGATATGGAAATGACTGCTGTTAAAAATGATGTATAATCTTTTATTTTCCTTTTATGGTTAAGATTTTTTTTTTTTAAGAAAACTTAAATATTCTTCAGCTGTGGTGGTGTGTGATTCTTGGAGTAGGCTTTTCCTGGGAGGGCACTGGGGAGGGCCTCACCAACAGGACCTCCTGCCCAAATGCCTCTTCTTAAATCACCATTTTCATCTAAGAGCCTCATATAAAGGTGTTAATAGATCTGGGTCTTACATAGACACAGCTCATAATGTGCACAGGCAAAACCAAAAATCAGAATATATTTCAATACTAAGGTTTAGGTTTGTCAAGTACCTCCAGAAGTGCAGATTGAAACCTGTCTAAATGTCCGAGGTAGTATTCATCACCCTGAGACCAGCCTGGTGAGGACCTTAGAAAACCACAGAGTGAACTCCATAAAGTGATCCACCCATGAGCATGTAATTAGCATCACCCCAAACCCTGGCTGTGTGCTGGATCCTGGCCCTCTTTCAAAAATCCTTGCTATCAGACAAGAAAGAAGAAAGCTAAACTGGCTGGTCTTGACTTTCATTGTGAGGGGAATGATTAGCTTGGGCTGTAATCATTGGAGGAAGGCTTCATAAAAGAGAACTTGAGATGGGCTATAGTCACTGAAATTTACATTGCACTTCAAGTTGGTAAAGCATTTTACAGACATTATCTCATGTGAGCCTTGGCTACTACAAAAAAGGAATCCCATTTTACAGAAGATGAAATTGAAATTCAGATTTAATCCAGGGTTACACACAAATAGTGAATGACAGGTCCAGGACATGCTGCCTCTTGGCCCAGGGCTCTTTCTATGCCATGCTAAAGTAGAAGGTTGGAGAGATGAGTAGCCTTGAACACTCAGCTTGAGAGATCAACCTGGGTCCTTCCTGTAGGCATTGGAGAATGGGGCACATGACACGTAAATTGTTTTAAACAAATTCACACGCCTGCAGAGCCTTGCACTTGGGAGTCAGGTTTTAGTCTTAGCTCCACTAATTTACAGCTTCTCGCTTTGGCCCTTAGAAAGGGAATTGTTCTAAATGGGCTCTGAGCCACCTCCCATCTCTAAAGATCCATGACTCTATAACACAGAGAGAGAAGAGCCTCGAAGGACTGCTAAATTGAGATGCCCAAAGAGGATGGAAGGGAGGGTGGGGAGCATTGCTCACAGAGGCTGTGACTTAAGCAAAGTTGTGGAGCTGTTAGACTGATCAGAGCAGAAGCATGTTAGGGAGCAGCGGCAAGAGGGTGGGTCCAGGTATTCAAGTCTGACACTGTCCATATGCAACCAGGAGTAAATGCATTCATAGAATGGAACGTGGGAGCAAAGAGGGGGACACGGTGGCAGGCAGCATAAAGCTTCTTGTCTAAGGAAGAATTTTAAGAATTGTCAGCATGGAGAGTTAGGAGATGGCTCAACAGTCTATAGGGAAGTTGTGTGGGAAGAACTTTGATCATTCCATAGAACTGCAGCTTATTCACGCTGGCAGAGACACCCTTGCCCAGTGCTTCCTAGGGATTAATCCCAGGCCTGAGCTTTGGGGTGGTACCTGATGAAGGTACCCTGCTGATCACCACAGGGCTTTGCTCAGTTTTATTGGGAGAAGAGGCACAGAGATTCTGTATGATCCACCTCAATGGTTCTAGGTGTCAGTACAGGAAGCAGCACAGTCCACTTGTACAAGAGTGGAGGAACTGAAAAGGAAAGAGCAGGGAGAGGGGAGGCTGGGACAGACATTGCCAGGTGGGGACCTTCTGGAATCTAGCTCTGGTTTCTCGTCCTCTCCCTTAGACAGTCTGGCATTTGGGCCCAACTTGCTGCTCCCTGTATGTGGCAGTCCCCCTGCCTCTCTCCCTGCTGTCGTGCCTGTCATGCTCTTCCTCCTCACCCCTGCTTTGGTGGATCCTTGGCTTCCTTCAGAGCAAAGCTCAGGTGTTGCCTTTAGAGCTCTTTTCTGGATCCCCCAGCTTGGGTGCCATCTCCTACCAGATACTTTTCTTGATCTCCCCAGTTGTTGGTGGGCTTCACCTCCAGAATGTATCTAATTCCTCTTTCATGTGACAGTCCTTCAGATTGTTGAAAACCATCATGTCTTTGTGTCTGTTATCACCTCCCCTCTTAAATTTTCTCTTCCGAGCTACACATCCCCAGAGTCTTCAGCTAATCCTCACATGGCATGGTGGTTTTATAGATAATACTGAGACCCAGTGATGTCTGGGTATTACCCTAATACCCACCCTCCCCCCTCAAAAAAAAAAGTACGCGTATAGTTTTTGTATATTCTTACCTGTGCACCTCTTGTTTTGCCCTGGTAGGATGCCTTTCCTAAGAGCAGGGTCAGTTTTGTTTTCCTGTCCCTGGAACAATGGCTGGCACATAGTAGGTACTCAGTGATAAGTACTTGTTGAATTGTTGAGAAGATGACTTTGAGATGGAGCCTTTCCTGAGTCACTTTTCTTCTGAGACTTCACTCCCAAGCAGGGTATTCAAATTCCTAGACTCCTTTTCTCTGAGCACTGTCAGCAAAGCCTCTATAAGCAAAGATGCCAGAGCTTTTGGCCCTATAACCCAGGGATCAGCAATCTAAGCACGATAGCTTGTGAAATGAAGGTTTATCCTGTGAGCAGAAGTAAACATTTCAGGGATAGGATAGGAGTAGACAGTATGGGCTGTGTTCTGAATCAGACTGGGAAGGTCCATAGGGATCATCTGTCCATAGAATCTCAGAGGTCTATTCCAGCCTAAATCTGAACAGGAATCCTGGCAACATCATAGCCAGCCTCCATTTGAGAATCCGCTCTGTTTTATGAGGCAGCTCATTGTTTGGACATTTTTTTTTTCCTGGAGGAAATGGCATTTTTTTTTCATTGACTTGTTTATTTACTTTCAGTTTATGGGATTCAGTTCCACAATCCCTTGAGTTTCAATTTTTCTCCTCTCCCTTCCCCTCCTCCCCGCCATGGCAGCGTGCAATCAAGTATAGGATCTGCAAATACTTTCACGTTGTACAATAGTCTGGTTGTATAGAAGGGTTGTAACCAGTGAAGTGAACAATGGGACAAAAGAAAGAAAAACAATGGGAAAAAAGAAAGAAAATGTTTGTTGACATTTCTGATTGTCAGGAAGTTTTTCTTTGTTGTTTGGGGCCAAGCCGAATCTATCTAATTTGTCTCCCATATGACACTCAAGTCCTTAAAGACAGCTATCATATCCTCCTTAGACTTTCTCTTCCAAGCTACCCCCAGAACCTTCCACTAACCCTCGTGTGGCATGGTTTGCATCTTGTCACATATGTCACAGATCAACTGAACCCCATAGATCTCTAAGGCCTACTGTGCTGTATACCTCTCTGGTCCCAGTATAATAGGTAAGTCCATAATGAAGTGCTTGGAGATACTCAGAAGCAAAGGTACAGGAGGACTTTATTAGTAACCTAGAGATGATTTGGGGTGTTAATCCTTAACCCCTGAGGGGTTCAGGGGACAAAGAGAGAGGTGCCTTCTTCATCTCTTTTAGTCTTGAGTTCTCGAGGAAGCATCAAATTCTGGATCATGTTGTAGGTCTCACAGTGTGGGGGAAAGGAATTTTTCTGATACAGAAAGGGGAGGAGAAAAGATGCTGGTTAAACCTCAGTTCAGTATGTTTCCCAGGAGTGAAGCCCTGCAGTAAGGGAATAGTGGGATTTGTTTATGGATGACATCATTTCATTTTTAAAAGTGAGTAGAAATGGGCTAATCCTGCAGCAAAGATAATGGAAGCTAAGTCACAGGAAGGACTTCTTGATATGAATTGGAAGGACTTGAACCATGAGTAGCATCTCCTTTTTGGGGGTTGGGGGAAGAGAAATGGGCCCCAGTAAACTAAAGACCAAGCATAGGGTCCTTGTACAGGGGAAATGATTCATGCTCACCCCCAGCATAAGCTTGAGCAGTCCTGATGGACCCTTTGTTGGGGTCTTGGGCTTGGTGTACTTCACTTGGTATTGGACAGCACTGAGGAAGCCCCTCAGGCCCGTTTCTGTGATTCGGTTCCCTCAAGATAAGAGAATGTTACCTCTCAACACTGCCTCACTTGCTAACCACAAATCACCTAGATTATTCATGGAAGCTGACACCAGAATGGAATCAGGAATGGTGGGGAGTGGGGAAGAAAGGATTTTTTTTTGTCCCTCTTGGTGATGAAAGGACTTTGAGGTGCCTGAGAAAGATGTTGAACCTATTACTTTGAGAGTCAGGAGAACTGGATATACTTACGAATAAGATTGAGGTGCATAAGGACTTTGTTTCCTGGCAAGAAAACCTTCCCATTTTTATGCTCTGCCTGCTCTAGAAGAGGGTTTAGCATCTCAGTGAGCTCCGAAGTTACCTATTCAGACAGGAGGAAAAAGACAGGATTCTCAAGCAGTCTATTTCACCCATTCTGATAGCCCGTTCTGGGCAGTTTCATCCTTGGTACTACCGGAGAGAACTAGAGGAAGGGAAAGTTATGGGGCCCTGTCCTTGGGAAGTTCAGATTCTGCTGCAAGAGACAAGTTGCACACACCTAGAATCCAGAAGGAGGTTAAATTACCTTAACCTAGTCAGAATACCTAACTTTTCAAAACAGGTTTGCGTGTCAGAAATGGGAAGGCTAGGGGGAGTCAGAGCTGATAAAGGAAGTCAGTTCAGAAGAACTTCTGAAATCTTTGATAAGGAAGTTTATTAGGAAAGGGGATAGAAAAAAAGTGAGGCATTTAGGAGGGATGCATCAGGTAGCTAAGGGCTCTTTCCATGACCTTCACTCCTGTGAATAGCCGGACAGACAACGGCATGCTCTCTCCAAAACCAAGGGCAGAGTTTGGATTGTGTTAGAGGCTGGGGAAGGGATTGCATTCTGGTCTTCAAGTAGAATTAGTGGGATGATGGAGATCATGTCTGTCTTTCTCCACAGAGCATAGTTAGAGGTAAGTAGCCAACAATGGAGAATACTGGGGAAAGGGTAGGAAGATTGAAACTGAAATTAGGGGGGTTGAGTTGAAGGAGAAAATGGGAAAGTGGCTGGTGGCTAGTTGTCTTCTCTGCAGAAGGCATGAGAGAAAATAGAGAGGGTTGCGAGGTGGAGACTAGTTAATTGGAGGAAACACCGATAGGTGCTGAGGGGAAGAAGGGAGGGGAGTTCTGACTGAGCCATGGGGTTTCTGTATTCCTCCCTCTCCCCAATAATAGTAAGCAGTTTCCAAACCTTTTTCTGAACCACTTCAGACTCAGCAAGCGTACTTCTCTTCTCCTTGGGCCCCGTCTTGGCCCCCTTTCCCCGACCCGGCTTCTGTTCTGGGATGGTTACCTCTGATAGGCGGGGAGAGGGGGTGAGAGGTGAAGTCCTAGATCCCTTGAAAGCCACCTCTACCCCTTTGAGAAGATGAGGGGCCTTGGAAGTGTCAGACTAGCTCTAGTTGAGGGAGCAGCAGAGTCTAGGTCCGGCAGAGCTGCTAAATCATGACTTCATAACGTGTCATTTTCCCACTTCATAGGGAATGATACCAGATGTTCTAAGGTTTCTTCCACCTCTAGCATGTAGAGCTGATTGAGCCTTGACCACATGAGAGGAGAGCCTCCTACCCTTCCTTAAGGAGGTGAAATCCTAATGAAGGCACCAGACCCCAAGCATTGTGTATCCAGGGAAAGTGAACAGGATACTCACTCCCTTTAGAACCCTTGGAATCTTCTTTCTTTGGGACATTCTGTGTGGGGGATGTCCCAGACCCAGGCTTCTCCTCTTTCTTGGCTACTTCCTGCAGCAGTCAGGGTTGATGATAATAAAAGTTCACATTTACACAGCACTTTAAGACTTAAACCACTATACTCAGGACAGCCCTGGGAGGGAGGTAGTATCAGTGTTAGCATCCCCATTTTTAGAGATGAGGAAACTAGGTCAGATTGAGAAGCCTTGCTCAGGATTACATTGCTATCAAATGCTAGAGTCAGGCTCCCAACTCAGGTCTCTACTGACTAGTTCGACAGTCTTTCCTCCTGCATCAGGAGTTTCCAACCTTTTTTAGGCCCTTTACTCAGCTTTTAGTAAACATTCCAATACTTCCTATTTAATAGGAAATGAAATAGATTCTAGGACTTAACAGTGCTCATGCACATGAGAAGCAAAGGCAGGTTAGTTTTCATGGGACAATAGTTGATTAGAAAATAGTCCCTACAGGTCCTTGACTAGCTTTGCACCCTTCCTGCATAGGGGTAAGAGCACCCCAGCTTGGGAACCCCTAACCAAAGCCCTGGTACTGGGAGGCTTTTTAGTTCCTCAGAGTCTGGGCCCCCTAACTGCTGATGCCTCTGAAAGTCTCTTGAAGTTTGGGGTTTTGCCAGGACCAGGGTAGGGACTAGACCAAACTGCTACCTTACCAAATCCTGTCCCTTGGGACAGACAGACATACAAACAGGCACAATTAGGAAGCACCCTTCTGTCCTCCCTAGTTCCACCCATCATGAGAGACCTTCTCCTTCTTCTTGCTCGCTGCGCCTTTGGTGGTCTTGGGTCCCTGAAGTTTATCAATGGTCCCAGTACTACTGGCCCCTAACAGAGACCTGTCTCGTTCTCCATGGCGGGAGGAAGTGGGCTGTGGGAAGGGGCAGAAAGACATTTGGTCCCCTTTAATTTACTCGGGGAAGAGATAGCTTTCTTCCCGGGAGATCTATAAAATGTTACATCTATAACCGTTAGATCTATAAAATGCTTGGAGATCCTTTGGCTGAAGACAGGAGCAGGATGGGGGCACAGCTAAGATTTCTACAAGAGGAAGAAATCTTAAGAGTGACTAGTTCCTTATTGTACAGATGAAGAAATTGAGGTCTGAGGGTTGGGAGGGAGGCGGGGAATGGAGGGAGATGCCTGAGGTCAAAGGGTTGTACATAAAATCAAAGCCAGCTTTTCAGGGCTAGATGAGACAGGAACCAAGGCATTTTAATGGGGTCTAGTTCGGGGCTCTTGAGATACTGAAGGGGGATGTGGGGGAGATGGCATAAAAAGGGGTACTAAAAGCATGAAAGGATGAATGAAAACTTCCAAGGAAAAGGAAGAATCAAATTAGAGTGTGAGGGAGAAGACCCTCTGAGGCCACTCTACCCAGAAGCAATGGGATACACTGAATGGAAAGACTTAGAGATTTCTCCACCTGTCCCAATCCCTCACCGATGGCCTTGTTATTCTTGTTCGGTCCTGAGATCCCTTTTCAAGCATAAGTCGCCGGCGTTCCACCACCTCTGTGTGTGTTAGTTCAAAAGGCTGCAGTACCTGAGGCAGGAGGTAGGTGGTGGGAAGGTCAGGGCTCCTCTGGCACCCAACACATTCCCCCCAGGATGGGAGGCCTGCTTCTACCCACCTCAGCTATCTTCAGTGCGCCCTTGTCCTGGATGCGATTGTGGGCCAGAGACAACCAGAGCAGGGAGCGGTTTAGCCGCAGGCCCTGGGGTAGGGAGAAAGGAGCTGAAAGGGCCTCAAGGCAGTCCTCCTCCCTGGCCTGGGGGATCACCTCTGATCACCAACAGCCTCCCTCCTCCCCCTCCACCTCCTGTCTTGTTTCCCATCACGTCCTGGCCCTGCTCCCTCCAGAACTCTTGACTACTTCCCATTGTCCTTTCTTCCTTCCCTCTGGTCCCCAGAACCCAGTAGCTCTTCCCCACCCTACTACAGTTCTATAGTTCTTTTTTCATGGCTCTATATAAACCCATTCTCCTTCATGGAACCCTTTTCCAGTCTCCTCCGGTACTCTAGTCTCTGTTTCCCATACTTTGAAGCCCTTCCTTTCTAGCTCCAATGGTCTCTGCCTTCAGCCCTGTCCCCTCCTGCCCTTCCCAGCTCCTTATGAGCCCTCCTTTTCCCCTAACATCTTAGACCCCTGTCTACACCTGCAGCACAAGCCCCTTTTCTCCCCTCCCCATAGCTCTTCTCTCCAGTCTCTGGGTTCCCTCCTCCCATCTCCATTCCTTGTTGCCCACCAATGACCCCGCCTCTCACATCTGCTATGTAGCCAGCGCCCTTATTTCCAATATGGTTGTAGCCCAGGTTGAGAGAGACCAGAGTTCGGTTGCTGACATGCAGCGTGGACAGTGCCTGGCCCAGGAGTTGTGCACCCTGGTCATCGATGTTGTTGTTCCTCAGGGACAAGTGTGTGATACTGGTAGAAGAGGAATATAGACGGGTGCAGGAGGCCCAGGACCACCAGGATCAGGGACAGAAAGGCCACAGAGGAATGGGCAAGTGCAGTTGGAATTTGGAAGTAGGAAGGCCTCAAATGTCAAGGGATTCCTGAGGGAACCTGACTTAGGGAAGCTAAGGAGGTCAAAGTGAGAGGAGTTGGGCAACCGAGAGAGAGGTCCCTAAGGACGTAGACTAGGGCATTTCACTGAGACTGAAAGGGGTGGGAAAGAAGATAAATTAATTAGGCTGAGGCTATCTGAAGTGATGGAGAACATAGAGAAAGGGTTGTCCCCTCCAGATTAGAAAACCCAGGATGGGGCAGGATCTAAGGAATGGGAGGAAAGGGAAAAGGCTCACGTGCTTTCTGGAACCATGAGCCTGTGGTAAGACTGTTCCACTATCGGGTTTCCTTCCAGAGACACCTTCCTGATAAGGGATTGAGGAAATCAGTAAAAGAGAGCAGCTCAATGAGAGACAAAGAGACAAATGAGAGAGACAAAGTCTGGCACTCCAAATGGGAAGAGGGGAAGGGAAAAGAGTTGAAGGAGGAGCCGCTAAGCAGGGTGACTATGTATTGTGATCCTTGCAAACAACCCAGAAGCATGTTCATGGGGTATCCTGGTGGTGGGAGAGCAGGTGTCTGGCATTTTGCTAACTGATTACAACCCTATAGGCACTTCAGTTGTATTAAGCTAAATATGAGAGGCACAGATTGACCAGTTAGGGCTGAAAATTGTCTTAAGCCAACCATGGGAAAGTTAAACAACTGTCTGGTTGTACTTCACAGATCTAGATCCAGATGGAATCCAAGCCTCTTGGAAGAGATGAAATAACTGAGGTCTGGGGAGATGCCCAAGGTTACACACACAAGTAGTTAGTGGCATAGGCAGGCTCTGAAGCCAGGTCCTCTGACGCTACTGTCCTGGGATGGGAGTCAGAGTGGTGCGTTAAAGTGGGAGTTCCCTTTCAGCTACCAGAGCAGACTGATTGTCTCTTGGGATTCCCTGGCTACCAGAGAGTGGCAAAACTCTAATCTTTAAGATTGTGACTCTAGAGCTAAAAAGAACCTTTGAGACTGTCTAGTCCAGCACTTTACTTTATAGATAAGGAAACCTGAGGTCCAGAAAGGTCTAGTGAATTACCCCAAGATCATACAGGTAGAAGGAATTTGAACCCAGCTGATCTGACTCTGAAACATTACTGAGATCATGTTGAAAGTGTAATTGGCTGCCCTGGGATCTGGCCCCTGTCAGAGCCTTGTGGATGGTGGTAAGGAAATGTTTCTCTTAGTCTAGCCCTCTGTAGTGTCTTAGAATGATTTGCTGTGGGCCACAGGGTGTGAGGGGACTCCAGAAGGGACAAGACAGGAAGCAAATTAGCCCCTCAGCCCCTATTGCTGGAGGGCTGCGCTTTCCAGAGGATGCTCCTGTCTCCCTCTTCCCCTGGATATTTCCTTTCTTTGAAAGTTTCTCCTCCCCAGCTATTTAAACTTTGCTATTTGGAGGTATGGGGTTGGGGGTAGTTCAGAGCCAGGGTACAGTTAAAATGACCAAGGTGCCCTCCCTTTCCCTCCATCACTGCTGTGTCACCAAGAGAGGCCAGTTGTCAGCAACTGGGATGAAAAAGGGCTGGACTGGGAGTCAACAAAAGTAGGTTCAACCTTCTGCTTTCACACCAACTCTGTTTCCTCCTTTCTAAAATAAAGGTGTTGGATGCTGCAATCTCCACTGCCCCTTCTCGCTCCCACAGCCAACACACCGAAAAGGTTTGGGTTCTGTTTGACTCCAACTCAGGGCAGCCTCACTCTCGGTGAGATTCAGGGGGACTTCTTTGGGTGACTGGGCAGATCTCTTCCCCTTTCCGGGGCCCTGGCGTTCTCCTCCGTATTCAGTGATCTCTAAGGTTCCCCTGGAAGATCTAACATGGTAAACTGAGGGTTGGGGATGTTGGCTTCAAGAACTCTTTCAGTTCCATTTATCTTTTTGATATACATTTTATGACTCCATAGTCATTCAATTTCTTGGATGCCAAATGTGAAGAAACAACTCTCCTTAGCCTATAGTTATTAAGAATAATTAATTTAGGTGCAGCTAGGCGGCACAGTGGATATCGAGTGTTGGCCCTGGATTCAGGAAGACCCAAGTTCAAATATGACTTTAGACACTTTCTAGTTGTGTGACCCCCGGCAAGTCATTTAACCCCAACTGCTTAAAAAAAAAGTGAAGAATAATTAATTTGCATAAGAGGCTACCAAATTAACTACTTCTGAGCTTTCCAGAAATGGACTTTCCCTAGCAGCCTTAGAGTCTCCATCTTCCCCTCTGTAGGCTGCTGTCCAGCCCCTTTCCACAGCTGAGGGGGCCTTTCATGTTGACTGTCAGGACTGTTTTGTGGCACTTGGTCTCAGGTTCAGTAATTCCCAGGTACAGCTAGCTCTCAAGTCAGGAGACTTGTCTTTGTCTAAGTGATTGGGGGAAAGATCCTATTATGGATATCTAACCACCTATACCAGAGCCCCTAGGTAATCAGTGATGATCCTTTATCAGTTCAGGGCTTATCCAATTTCTCACAGGCCAATGAAGTTGAATCAACAGACAATTAGAGTAATAGGATTGCTAAATTAATAAAACTATTCTCTCCCTCACATTTTAAAAAAGATTTTTACTGTCTTAAAAAAAAGAAAATCTATTAAAAAAAACAAATGTTTATGTTTTACTTTCTGTCCTCACACTTGTTTTTTCACTATACTTGGTGAGGCAGAGTGTGTTGTTATTCTCATGTTAACAGATAAGAAACCTAATGCCCAAAGAGGTATCATATAAACTGGCTTATGCCAGAGCAGGGACTAGAACCAAAGTCTCCTGCCTCCACAGTAACAAGGCTGAAGCCTCTCTTCTCTCTTAGATCTGTGGTTCTTAACCTGGGGTCCATCACCGCTCAAGTGACATAATCTTAGGTAGATTTCAGGGGATATGTGAACTTGGATGGTTAAAAAAAAAAAAGTACATCTTCGTTTTCACTAATATCTAATCGAGGAGAAAAAAAAATTTCCATTATGATTAAAAAGAAAATTCTCAGAATAGGTCCAAAGGCTTCACCAGACTGCCATGGTGACTCATGACATTAAAAAAAAAAGTTTAAGCCCCTGCTCTAGACTTTTGTGGATTTCCTCATCTCCCATTAATTTTTAAGATCTTAGATTTAGCACTGGAAGGGACCTTAAACCATCGAATCTGAATCCTTCATTTTACAAATGAGGAAGCTGAGGCCCTGGGGAGGTTCAGCGTGCTTATCATTATAATGAGTTGCCCTTCTTGTCTGAAAAGAAAGCCTTAGGGCTTCAGACTAACTCTGTTGAAAAGGGAATGGGAAGCCGGTTGGAAGCCAGGAAAGGCAAGACTCCCTGAGATTCCAGTCTGGAAAATTCTCAAACTGAGGGAAGAATAATTGGACCTGGCGCCAAGGGGAGAAAACCCAGAGGCCCACACTTCTCCATGGGATAGGAAAACCAAGGAAAGGGACCTTGGGGGTAGATGAAGGAGGCTGAGATCTAGGAGGAAGCTGTAGGACCCTCTTCTGTAAACTCTCCCTTTTACCACAGTTGGTATGTTCATTTCATCATTTTAGTAAAATGTTTTCAAAACAAAGCAAAAAACTTCTGACATCTCAACTCTCCAAGGTCTCATTTTCCTTCACTATAAAATTGGGGATTGGACTTGAGATTTTGTGATTGTTTATGTGAAAGCAACAGAAGCTGTGTGTTGGGGTAAAAGGAAAGAGGGGTCAAGGAAGAAGCTTGTTCCTTTAAGAGCTAACAAGAGCAGGGCATCAAAGATTATTTGGTCCAGTTAGGTTTTGCATCTGAGAAAACTGGAGCTCAGAGAAGAATTAGAATTTGAATCCAGATCTTAGGGAAGAGGTATGGCAGAGAAGTGCTGCCAGCCTCATACCTGCCCACCAGTTCCCAACCCTCCTCCTTGCCCCATTCCCATCTACTCAAGACCTTAGAGGACAGGACTTCTTCCTGCCCTTTTCTACTTACTTGAGAGTGGGGGCACAAGTAGGAATGAGGGCAATGAAGGTGGTCAAGGTCTCATCAGTCAGCCCCACTTTCCACATGCTGAGGTGTGAGGGGAGGACATAGGAAGGCTATCAGTTCAGATATCTAGCAACCTAGGACCCGAGCCTGGTAGTCACCCATCCCTTACAGGCACAGAATGTCCTTCCAAACCACCCTCTAGACCTGTGGTTCTCAACCTGTCTCCAGGTGGGTCTGCCCACATGCAGACACACCCACATACAACTATTAAAGGGTGGGGGCATTAGGAAGGTTGAGAAACGCTGCTCTAGACATTCTGATCCACAATCGCCTGTTATTTTTGTCCTTGGTTAGCCTTATCCTCACCAGAGTACCTCTAGTATCTCCCTGAGGATCCTATATTCCCAGAAAGTACTCCAGTCCTACTCCCCCCCCCACCCCCCAGTCTCCCTCCTTGTCCCCTAGGAATCGCCTTTTGCTATCAACAACCCTGGGAGGTAGGTACTATTAGGATCCCCATTTTACATTTAAACTGAGGCAAATGGCTGTTAAGTGATTTGTCCAGGGTTGTATGGCTAGGATTAGAAGCAGGATTAGAATTTGGGTTCTCAGAGTCCTACTTCTTTTTACTCCTGGGATTCACTTTCTCTGTGTTCTTCTATACTTTTCCCTTCAGCTCTTTCTTAGGGCTTCATCCCCCTCCCCAGAATCCCCCCCTATCCCTGAGGGGGCCCTTCCTTACTTGATTGCCTGTAGCTGGGTGAGGGAGGGCAGACACTTGCTGAAAATGCCCAGAATTGGATCTGCCAGTTTCCAACCTGGAGGGAGAGAGGAGGCTGAAACCTGAGTAGAAAGGGTTAAATCCTGGGGCAGGGAAGAGAAGGAGGGAGGCTCACCTCGGATGAAGATTTCCCGGACTGTCTTGGGGTCCTCTTGCTCCAGCTCCACCTGGATGGTGGGCCGGAAGAAGGCATACTTGTTCTCAATCTGGAGGAGGCTGTTTTGGCTACAGGAGGCAGAGACCCGCTGTTCCTCCACTGTGGACATGTGGGTAGGGGCTCTTAATCATCCCCTCCCCACCATCTTGTCCTCCACTCCCATCTCACTCTAGCCTTTTCAGCAATGCTCAAAGGAGATGAGTCTATCAAAGGATCCTAGATTGAGGGCCTTATAAGAGGAACCTTAAAAAACAGCTGAGTCCAATCCATTCACAGATGAGGACAGCCTCATCTACACATCTGTAGAGATGATCTTTAAAAAAGGTCAAGTCATCAGCCTATCTATGCAAGGTTCATACAAGGAGCAAGCACCCAATCTCCAAGTACTTTATTCCTTGGGGTTCTAAACCCCAGGGTGCACAGCATTTGGAGATAATAGAGGGGAAAAAAACTTAGAGGAGTTAAGAAAGAGAGCCTAGGTATACCTATCCCCCAGCCTGCATGGAGCCGAGTGAGCAGGAGAGATGGAGAAATAACAGAGAAAGAGTGCTTCTCTTAGTCATCACTATCATCTCTAACATTTTTATGGTCTCTGGGCCCCTTGCATTTCCTTTGGGGATTTTCTTCCATGCACAGCCCTGGGCCCCAGGATCAGTCTGATAAGAGAGGCTAGTGAGGCGTAGTCAAAATGACGCAGGCCTGTCTGAGACTGGACCAGCCAGGAGAGTGTTGGGGAGGGTGAGAAGGTAGGAACTGAGTGGGTTCACTCACCCACAGGCTTTTCAGAGGTGGAGATAGAGCGACCATGATTTCGGACAACAACTTTGGGGAAATTTGTGTATCCTGAACGAATACAGAGTTCAGCAAAGTCCTGTTCCAAGATTCCCAAGCACTGATACTCTTCTAAGGGAGGAAGGGAGAGAAGGGAGAGAAGGGAGAGGGATTAGTCTGGACCCTATGCGATGGTGCAGTTTGTCCACCAGGGGGGAGCAAAGACCAGGAATCCCGGGCAATGGCTCTTGAGTAAACTGGAACACAGATTTGTCTGACCATTTTTCCCCTGTCGCATTGTTTCTTCATCTCCCTGTCCTATCCTATCCTGGGGAACTTCTTCATTCCCTGCCCCTCTCCTAATCTGTCTCATCCCCTGCCCTTCTCCCCTGTGTCCTCATCCCCTGCCTCTCTCCTAGTCTGTCTCCTAATCCTCTGCTCTTCTAACCCTGTTTCTTCATACTCCACCTCTCTCTCCAAAGATCCCCCCACCTCCTATTTTCTCTAAAGGGCAAAGAGCTGTGTCATTCTGAGCCCTCTACAGCCTCAGAGCCCTGCTCTGGGCAGGGACAATGAGCTAAAGGATAAAGAGCCCTGGAACAGGAGTCAGATGACCTGGTTCTAGTCCTGGTTCTTCCACTCACTTTGTGTGGAAAAGTTATTTCATCAGGCATTCACTGTGGGCATGCTATGCACCTAGCACAGTAAAGGTAACTAAGACCTCAATCAGGCCAAGAGCTTACAGTCCAGTCCAAGAAATAAGACAAAATTCAAATAAATACTCAAATAAAAAGACAGTAGAAAGCAGGATGTGAGGTGCCCTAAGTCTCCGCCAGCATTTACTAGGCCCCACTATACTGTACACAGAGCACAGTGCTACATATTAGGGATATAAAAAGTTTAGATACAATGTGATCCCTGCTTTTATGGAGTTTACAATTCAATCTAACAATACAGGCTTCTTCCCTTTACTACCTGTATGATTTTAAGCAAATAAACAATTTTGTCTTTCTAGTCCACAGTTTCCTGTCTGTAAAATCAAGGACTTGGACCAGATAGCCTCTAAGGAAAGCCTTTTTCAGCTCTACTTATTTCATATAGGAGTTACAAGGATTGGCCCATCTTGGATTGGGGGTAATCAAGAAAGGCTTCCTAGAAAAGGTGGCATTTGGGTTGGGCCATGAATGATGGGTGAGATTTGGATCAATACTGGGAAGGTGAGAGTTGAAGACAGTGCAGATGTGAGCAGATACATACCAGGGTGGGAATGCACTAGAAGGATTTGGGAGGCAGTGAAGGAACCAGTGTGGCTGGAAGACAGGATTCATATAAGGCAGTAAGGGGAGATGAGGACGTCACTTAACCTCTCCAGCCTTAGTTTTCTCCATAAGAAATTGAGCCAATTAATAAATGACATGATGAACGTGAATGTCTCGAAAAGTTAAAAGCCTTGAACAAATGGGAGATGCTTACAAGTGAGCTTTTAGGCTCTAGAACTAAGGGCTGTCTTGGACCTCACTTAATCCCAATCCCTTTTACAAATGAGTCAGTGAAGGCCTAGAGAAGTTAAGTGAGTTGTTGGAGTTTACACAGCATCTATTTAGCCCTAAAAATTAGAACTTGAGCCCGGGTTCTCTGAATCCAAACCCACCGCTCTGCCCCCTACACCACGCTTCTGGTCAGGAAGCTCTGTGTGTCCTGGTACACTGTTTCCTTCTTTCTCTCATTTTCCTCCTCTCCCCTTTAAGTCATACCTGGATTTTTTGCTTCCTCCTCGCCCAGAGCTGGTAGGACAGCTGGTGCCTTCTCCTTTGGCACCCTCTCTCCTTTCTTCACCGGCTTGCCTGAGACATCGGAGGTTTTGGGCACTGGGGAAATGTGGGAGAGGAGAGACATGGTTGAACTCATCCCTCTTTATCCCTCCTAGGAGTTGAATTCCACTCTGGTCCTAGAGACTTGAGAGTTCTCTCCAAATATTGGTATTTCCCAGCTCCTCTCTCCGTCTCTGCGTGCTGGGGGCTTAGAGAAAGGAGGAACAACCAATCTACCGTATTCCCCGGCTGAGCTGGAGAGCTCAGTCGAGAGTCACCTGAAGTGGCTGCAGCAAAGCGAGATTGGAAAGAAGGATGGAGCCGAGCTTAGGGTGGAGGGGGATAGGGGATCAGAGTGGAGAAGGGGGGAAGGGTCTAGGAGAAACTGGAGGGGAAATTGGAGGATTCGGCTAGGTGAGGCTGGAGTGGACTTGGTTGGGGGAGGGTGGGGGAGAGGAGAAGCCGAATGAGGTTGGAGGGATTGGGGCTGGGGCTGGGGCTGGGGCTGGGGCAGTGGAGGTGGCGGGGTCAGAGAGCCCTCAGAGACCAGGACAGAGTCAGAGAGACTGAGGGAAGAGGGACGGAGGAGTTCTTGAGAATTGGGATTTGGAGGAGGGCCACTCCTCGACTCCCGACCTGCACCTCCGGCTCCTGTGCGTCCCTTTTTCTCCAGGACGACGGGACCTGGAGCCAGCGAGGGCTGGCTGTCGGGTGGGCGGGCCAGGAGACAACTGCGAGTAGCTCGCGCGGT
The DNA here is from genome assembly GCA_028646575.1 of Pseudocheirus occidentalis. NCBI lineage: Eukaryota > Metazoa > Chordata > Mammalia > Diprotodontia > Pseudocheiridae > Pseudocheirus > Pseudocheirus occidentalis. The sequence goes on from CM053593.1 coordinate 131,747,007, forward strand.
CTGCAGAGGGCACTGCCGTGCCGGGAGCGCCTTCGGAGTTGCTGTCTCAGAGCGCATGCGTGTCTATCTGTCTAGGCTTCAGCACCCAGGGCAGCCTGCATGGGGTTCTCTTGGGTTCCCGAGGCAGCGGCGCTGCTGAGTGACAGGGACCTTGGCGGCCGTGAAGGGTCCGGCCCGCGGTGTAGCTCTGAGCATCGATTGATCTCAGATCGATTGATCCATGTAGGGGCTTGGAGACTCAGCTAATTAAACAGTTAATGAGGTCCCCAGGGGGCTCTCCCCTCTGGCTTCAAGCCCTACTCCCCGCCCGCGCCCCAACCTTTTCAGAGGCCATTCCCCAGGCCCGCAACCCTCCCTCCCCCTGGAGCCCAGGACTCAGAATCAAAGATGCTCGGGACCACGAGAAATCCAACAACTTTATTTACAGACACAGGACAGGGTTCCCCATCTGAGAATCCCAGGGTTTGGGAAGCAGTAACAGAGCAGAATAACCTCGGCGTCTTGCCGTCCAGTCCCCCAAAGTCGATAGTGGTTGTTGCCATAACTCTCCGGGGACCCAGGAATCCTGGCTCTCAGCTCCTTTTCTCTTCAGCCATCCGAGGGCTGCCTCCAAGGTGGGGGGATGAGGATGGGTTTCAGAACCCGGGCATCCCCGGACCTCTTTCCCTCCAGGAATGGTTTACCCCCTGATAATCCAAGAGGTACGGAGGGGAAGGTATGTGCTACGCGTTAGGTCCTTCCTCAGTTTCTGGCCTGGTCATGGGTGGGGTGCTATCTCTGAATGTTCCCCCATCCCTTCAACGATCCTGTCGCAGCCTTGGGGGTGAGGGTGGGTGTCGGACAGGGGGCAAGTCATAGTGTCCCGGAATGTGGCTGTTCTTAGGGGAGTCATAATGGCCTGGGGGAAGACCTGGTGGGATGGGGGGCAGCGTGCCCCCAGCGACGAAGTCTGGCGAAAGAAGAAGCAAGGGTAGTGTATGAGAGTTCTGTAGTCCGGCCCCCCCTCCCCGAAACTCTGGGTCTTCTTCCTAATCAATTTTCATCGTCCTCTCACTCTTCCTTCTTTCTATTCCTTTCTCTTTTCTTCCTTCTTTCCTCCCTCCTGGTTCCTGTCTAGGTCTTCAGGATGGCTAATACTGGCCCCAGGGACGGAGGAACACCACACACACACACACACACACACACACACACATACACACATACACACCCACCACCACCACCACCACCACCACCACCACCACCACACCACAATTTCCATTCCCTACCCCATCCTCACCCCAATAATTACTTTTGGTGGAACCATAAAAAACTTCGAGTAACTTCTCACGGTCTTTCCTTTCCGGTCTCTCTCTTCCCCCCCCCCCCAACTTGATCCTAGGGTAGACTCAGCCTGGCTCCAGACTCATAACAGTTCTCACCAGGGCCTGGCGGGTTCGGCTGTTCATAGGTGCCACTGTCCCTCTGGCTTCGAAGTCTTTGACTCTTCCTGCCCTGGGGCATATGCCTACGAAGTGAGCTGGGCTCTCCCAGGGCCTCAGCTGCAACACACGAGGGACCTTTCATTTCCATGTAACTGCCCTCGCTGGCCGGGCCCAGCAGGCTGGGCAAGTCCCGGATGGTGGCATAAGGGTTCTCGCTGCACAGGGAGCTTATGCTGGCCCTTAATCCGTCTTCTGGGATGGGCCCTGGGGGACGGGGAGTAAAATCAGGGCTCAGAGGAGATACCCTTCCCCCACTCCCCATCATGCTGCGATCCCCCCCCCAAGCCTTTGCAGTTTTCAGCCCATGTCCTTTTGTCCATCTGCTAAGTGACTCCCTCCTACCCACCTCCTTCTCCCACTGTCTGTACCTTTGGCATAGAGGTGTCCTAGCCCATTGCCAGAACTGTAGCTGTAACGATCCAATAGACCTCTCCCTGGGGAAATGGACAGACCCACTGTCAAGGCCCTGCTTAGAATGTCATAGGAATATCATAAGACTGAGAACTGGAAAAGGCCTTAGAGATCATTGCTATCCAACTTCTCTTCCTTTTACAGATGAGGAAACTGAGGCCTGAAGGAAGTTACTTTTCCCTAGGATGCAATAACGCTAGGATCTTCACCTGACTCAGGTCTTCACCTCTCCTCATCCCACCACCATGGGGAAGGACACCTACACTCATCTCCTTCAAAGTCCTAGACATACAGACACCCTCGTTCATAGTGACACAGAATCCCATGGTCTCAGAATAGGATGCTTTTCCCACATCCACCCTTCATTCTCCCCCACTTAGTACCCAGGTATACAAAATCCTATACCCCTTTCCCGATGCCCAGCAGGGAGCTCCTTGTGATGCTTCCAGTCAGCAGGCAGCGTGGCATGGCTGTCTTGCCCATAAACACCGGGGCGTTCCAGGACCTGGAGGCTAGCAAAAAGCTGAGCGCCTGGCACCTGGGAAGGTGGTGTATTCAGCATTATGAGAACAAGAATAACCAGAGAGCAAAGTTAGGAAGGGGCCTCTGAGGTCAACTTGTCCAACCTATAAGTCCAACATACTTAATGTAACATCTAGGATGAGTGATCATTCAATCTCTACTCAAAGATACTCATGGCCTCTTTCCCTTTGGAGCTCCAGATAAAGAAAAGCATTGGGCAATCAGAGCTGTCCAAACACTTCTGTCCATTGCTCCTAGTTCTACTTGTTGGACCAAGCATGGACCTCTTCTACATGGCAGATCTTCAGAGTCTTTTTCAGGCTGACCACTCCTAGTTCCTTCAACTGATCCAATTCTCCCACCAGCCTAGTCTCTCTCCTTTGAAATTGCTCCTCTTCTCCAGCCTTCCCCAAATCCCAAACCTAATGATGCCTTCCTCCCACTCCCAACTCCCTTTCCCCAGGTACTGACCTTATTGGGGGGCGGGGGAGTAGGAGAGCACTGGGACAGTGTGTGGTAGCTGGGGTTGGAGTAATAGTGACTGTAGCTTGGTGGGATATCTGGATAAGAGAGAAGACTCAGGGTAGGGACAGGGTCAGAACTCAGGTAGGGGGATGACGTAGCCTCTAGGGTAGGTAGGGGGTCCTTTCCCTGGGGATGGGGCAAAGGAAAAAGTGAAGACTGAAGACAAGCAGCCAGAGGGACAAATTCAAAGAACCCATTGTCTAGCCTCTCAGGCGTCCTGCTCACTCTGCCTTTGCATTTCATATGTAAAAAACAGCTCAATCCAGAGAGGGTCATGAGAGCCAGAGAATGTGAGAGTTGGAAGGGATCTTTAAGATCACTGATCTAAATCTCATCCCCATTTTGCACATTAGGAAACAGACTCGGAGAACAGAAGTGATCCATACAAGTCACCCAGTAAGATTATGGCCAAGACAGGACTTGAACCCAGGTGGCCTGAGCCCAGAGGCTGGCCTTTGTGACCTTTTAGGCTTCCTCCACACTCAGCACTTCCCACATCCTCCTGTGTCACTCCCCCCCATTCCTAACCCTCACCTGGAATGACATATTCAGAGCCATCCAGACGCCCACTGCTGTAGGCTACAGCCAGGTGCTGGTGTGCTTTGCCTTTCTGCCAGTGTCTGTAGCCAATGAACAGTGCCACCAGAGCCACAACCAGGGCCCCCAGCACTGCAATGCCAATCACTGCACCCAGTGAGTCATAGGTCACTGGCAGGGTGGGCACCATGGTGAAGGGTTGATCATGGTTCCCTAGGCAGGAAAGGAGAGAAAGCAATAAGAGGGGACACTGTGTACTGCTATAGAAGAGCAGACTTTCCTTGAGAACAGGGACTTGTCATCTTTTTGCTTTGTAATTCCAGCCCCTAATAGTGCCTGACAATTAGGTATTGAATTGAATTGGAGAGACCACCATCCATCCCCAACTTTACCCATGGTGAGAAATGGAAGGCTACCCTGAATGACTCACCGATTTTGCAGGGGGCACCGCTGTGTCCCGGTGGACATATACAAGCCCCTGTTTCAGCCTGGCACTGTCCCTCAGGACCACACTGGCACAGCTGGGAGCAGTTAGCTCCAAACATGCCTGGAGGGCAACCTAGAGGGATAAACAAAGGGAGGGGTCCGAGGGATGCAAAGAAATAGGAACCAGGAACACTTGTGCACTTCTCCAAGAAGAAAGGCTATTTCTTTCATTTCTAGGAGTAGTTCTTTGAGTTCCTCAATATTTTTCTGGATTAAACATGGATTGTGTCTGTAATAGCAAGGTCTTATGGACACATCCCAAAGCATGTTCACACTTTCTCATCTGATGAAGCACAGTTTGGCTTAGAAGGAACTACTCTTAGAGCAGGAAGACCTGGTGTCAAATCTGCTTTGACATTTTTTAGTTTTGTGACTTTAAATAATCCAGCCTCTAAGGTTCAGCCTCCTCCCCAGTAGGCTGGGAGGTGAATGATAATGCTCTCACTATTTGTGTTATAGTGTTGTGAAGAAAGTACTTTGGAAACTGTAATGGGCTGTAGAAACACGAAAACGTCTTGAGATTATGTAAATAAAGTGACTAAAATGGCCATACCCTTTGAACCAGAGATTCCTCTACTAGGCTAATACCCAAGTAGGTCATTGATAAAAAAGAAAAAAAGAGTCTCCATATATCCCAAAATATTTAAAGCAGCACTTTTTGTGATAGCAAAGAATTGGAAACAAAATACATGCCCATCAATTGGGGAATGGCTAAGAAAATTGTGACATGTGAATGTAATGAAATATTACTGTACCATAAGGAATGATGAGGATGATCAATACAGAGAAATATGGAGAGCTACATGAATTATTCGGAATGATTCAAAGACCAAAAACAACAACCAAAAAACCCAACCCACAGTGTGCACAATGATGACAATAATATGCTGCATTTCACCCCATAATTGTCACAGATTTTATACCAAATTTTTTTTTGCAGAAAAGTGGAGTGTGACCATTATGTGAAGCTTTAAAAATTGCACTGGCATTATTTGTCTTTTCATTTCCACCAGTCTCAAACCAACTTTTCACTCACTGAAAACTCTTTCCACAGCTCTGTTTCCATACTGTTCAGTGAACACAATCACTTTCAGCTTGAAGCCTGCAGAATAGTTTTTCTATATACTCATAATCAGAAAGAAATGCCTCTCACGGTCATGTGTCCCTGGAAGGCATCATGTGACTTACTCATGGCAGTTTCACCTACCTGTTCCCCTTGTGCCTATGGCTTTTCATTGGGTTGAGTAACAAATACCATTAGTAGCGAAAGACTCTAAACAAACCACACAAGATGGCTTTTGGAAATATATTGACAATGCACATACTAATAAGAGAAAAATTGATAAAAATGAACCAAGACAAGTGAGTGGGATCAGCTCATTGATACAGTGGAAAGAATGTCTGGTTTGGCTTTAAAAGATCTGGGTTTGAACCTCAGCTGTTTCATTGAAAATACCTGTGTGACAGTCACAGACACATCATTAGTGTGACGACCAACCTTGATAAACTGGACTCTTCTCAGCAACGCACAGTTAAAAGACAACTCTATGAGTCTCAGAATGGAAGGAGATACCTACACTCAGAGAAAGATCTGGAAAGACCAGAGTTTAAATGGAGACTGAAGCAATACAAGCCATCATTCTTTTCTATGTTTGGTTTTGTTTCTTTTTTCCCATTGTTCACTCCATTGGTTATAATGCTTCTATACAACCAGACTATTGTACAATGTGAAAGTGTTTGCAGATCCTGTACGTGATTGTATGCCACCATGGTGGGGGGGGGGAGGTGAAGGAAGGGGAGAAAATCTGAAACTCAAGTGATTCTGGAACTGAATCTTGTAAACTAAAAGTAAACAAACAAGTCAAAAAACTAAAAAACTAAAAAT